>CM029375.1:6095245-6759429 GCA_017165825.1 Hepsetus odoe | reverse complement strand
GGGGGGGGGGTTAGAAACAGAAAGAGAGAGAGGGAGAGAGAGAAAATGAAGTATCCCGTAAACACCTCCTTTCCAGAAGTCCATTGTAAGCCCCTGGGGAGAGGAGGAGTGAGGGGAGCAAGAAAGAAAGAGAGAGAGAGAGAGAGAGAGATATGGGTGGTGCTTTCAATCTCATCACATTACAAGTGCATTTACACGGCGGGGGGAAAGATGGCCGTTTGCGAAAAGTGAGCCTCCTGGTCCGCCAGGAGCTAACCCTTTTAGCTGGAAGGAGCCGGACCTTTTCTGGTGCTGCTCGCAACTGCGTTAGCGGTGCACTCGTAATGGCCGGGATTGGGTTACCCCTCTACTTTGGGGCAAACAAGACTGGGCTTAATTGCCTTACCAATATTTGCATGTCCCTCTTCATGTTATCGAACACCGTGCTAAGTAACAGACCCCCTCCGCCCAGGCGCTATTTCCAGTTGTTTGCACATGCCGCGCAAAGTCTCTTAAAACAGAACAATTACTAACCAGATTTCACACTGTAATGGCAGGCTAACGGCCTTCTCCTTTACCCCCGGGTCGGCCCACTGGCAAGGGTGGGATAGGGAGGGGCTTAAAAGACCCAACGGGGCATAGTCCAGGTCACGACCTTGATTAGGCAAGACCTTACTGCAGATTAGACACAGCCACCACGCGGGAGGTCGTGTGTTCGAACATCATCAGAGGAGGTAAAAGAAAAGACAATGTTCAGGAGGCTTTAATTATTGAACCCGGCAGTTAATAATTAATGCGTATAATATGAGTATGGGGCTAAAGTGGGGGAGATAATATTTTCCAGAGAGTGTGTTTTAAAAGCACATACCATAGCGCTGCAGCCAGCTGGCAGTGGCAGTATTAATGACTGTGTGTGTTTAGTAGCACAGGGCTGGGCATAATGGTAAATGCATGTACCGTTCGCAAAAAGCCCTGGCTTGGATAGTGACTGGGGAAAAGAGAGGCATTTTAGAGCAATATGGGCCGTCTTTACACGGCTCCTTCTAAGTACTCCGATGCTCTTTGAGTAATGAGAGACTTGGACTCCAGCCGTCACGACTAACAGCCTTTCATAGTTTCACTTCTCTGCTGCTTTATTCCTTTCCCTCTCTCTTTTTATACTTTTCTTCTTTCAGCAAATAACTTCAAATTATCCTTGCGGTAGTCTTTTTCATCACCTAACATATGCTTAGACTCTGTCTCATTAGCCAGGTGTAAATGAATGTGATACAACTGTAAATTAACTGAATCGTTGCTTCTGTCACAAAGGGATGAATCCATTTGTGTTTAATGTGGGGGAGAAAGGGAAGAAATCCAAGGTCTGGCCTTGCGGCTGCTGTCACATCTTTCGAAGGAGAGGCATACCTTTGCAGTGTGAGTATAGAGGCTTTAAGTGCATTTCTGCAATGAGCCTGAAATGTGCCACATTCCAGCCTGATGAACACAGTGATCGTGATGAAATGTTGACCTACATAATGACAGAGCTAAGTGCTCTCAGAGCTTACAGCCACTCGCTCACACACTTCTCACAAGCTTCTCACCACCTGACCAAACACCTAATAATTGAAAGGAAGAAAACAAGAACAAAATGAAAATTAAAAAAAAAAAAAACATAAAAAAATGAACATGCTTTTGTGATCATTTTTTCCCTTCTGGATGAACACTCCCATTTTAAAAGTAACATATTATTGAAAAGTTCATCTTTCTTACTTACTTTATTTTCTCAGTAAAATGTATGAAAAATTTGTTAGGGTGTTAAAAAGTAACATCCACTCTTCTATCCATGAATTGTAAATGTGAGTTTGAATTCATTGCTTTCGAGGTGTCAAAAAAACATACATTTATACACATCCACTCTCACTTGCAAGGTGCACCACAGGACAGCCAATCAGAACATAGTTCATTTACATATATAAATGAATATAAGTGCATAAATATCTATACAGAAACAAATAGCCTGATTTATTCTAAAAGATGATAATAATCATAAAGACATTGTTGTTTAAAATGAATAATGACTATTTTTGGTACATTCACCCACACAACGTTAAAGTTGAACAAATCAAAAAAGTAGGATTTGGGCCTTTTTAAGTGCAGAGGCTGTAGTTGTATGTACTGAATGTAAGAACAGATGTAGACAAATGCTGTTCGAAAGAACATAATGAGGTTGCTGTTGTACAGGTCAGAAGGTTTATGGTGTCTACCTGAAGATCTAGCTGATTTTTTTCCCCATTCCTGATCCATAGCTCTTTCTTTACTTCTCCTAGTCCATATGACTGTAAGCAGGCTGTAGCCTGTACAAATATCACACAGCAACAGGCCCAAACATGCCATGGCATTCTCACAGCTGCTCCTGTGAGACTCAGCTGCTCCTGTGAGACTCTCTCTCTCTCTCTCTCTCTCTCTCTCTCTCTCTCTCTCTCTCTCTCTCTCTCTCAAAATAAAACTCCTTAAAAATGATAAAAGCAATTACTGCAAAAAAAAAATCACACATGGTAAAAAGCACATGGCACTATCAAAATACAAATGGAGCCATTTAATTTTTTTGTTGACAATATGCAACTATAGTGTTGTTAAACACCATCAGAATTTTCACTAGATATTAAAAGACAACATGAATAATAGTGAAGATTAGTCACTTTTTTTTTTACCACTGAATAAATAACTAGATATGATGTAACAGGTGTCTACTACATGTAAGGCCTGTTTCACACATAATACCACTGTGTCACATGAACAATGTGGCGGTTACTGCAATAATTCTCACACCCAGCTTTTGCCCTGCAGAAAAGTACTGCCAGATTATACTGGAAATTCTCCCTGCCTGTAAGCAAGTTTTACAGACATTCATCTTTTTGAGAATAAATATCTCATGAAGGTTTTAATATGTCTGTAACTCTCAAAACACTATGTTCAAAATTATTTGTGAGTATTTTGACCATTTCATAATTTGCATATATTCCAACTGCAAGCTGTATAAATTTGAATGCTAATTGGATTTAAACAGATCAGGTGTTGTGTATTTGTGTAATGAGTGAGGGTGTGGCCTATGGAGATCAACGCCCTATATCAAAGTGTGTATAATTATTAGGCAGCGTCTTTTCCTCCTCAGGCACAACGGGCCAAAAAACAGAACTGACTGAAAAGTCAAAAATTTAAAAAAGTCTTTCAGAGGGATGCAGCACTCTTGAAATTGCTAATATATTGGGCGGTGGTCACAGAACCAACAAACGGTTTGTTGCAAACAGTCAACAAGGTCGCAATGAAAGGTGTTGAAAAAAAAAAAAAGGTGCAAATAAACTCCCAAAGATTTGAGAAGAATCAAACATGAAGCTACCAGGAACCCATGATCTTCCAGTGCTGTCATATCCCAGAACTGATCCTACCTGGAGTTCAGTACTCAGAGACATGGCCAAGGTAAGAAAGGCTGAAACCCGACCACCACTGAACAAGGCACAAGTTAAAATGTCAAGACTGGGCCAAGAAATATCTCAAGACAGATTTTTCAAAGGTTTTATGGACTTATGAGATGTGAGTGACTCTTGATGGACTAGACAGATGGGCAAATGGCTGGATCGGTAATGAGCACAGAGCTCCATTTTGACTCAGACTCCAGCAAGGTGGAACTTGGGTACTGGTATGGGCTGGTATTATTAAAGATGAGTTATTTGTGGTTAATGGTTCAGGAAAAAGTCTGCATTTTTCAAGACGATCATGACTTTTATGCAGGACAATGCTCCATCACATGCATGAAAGTTCTCCATTGCTTGGCGTGCCAGTTAAGCCCTTGAAAATGAAATGACATGGTCTCCTACCTCACCTGACCTAAACCCTACTGAGAATTTTTGGACCTTCTTAAACGGGAAATTAAAGGGAAGGAAAACAGTCCACCTCTCTGAACAGTGTCTGGGAGGCTGTGGTTGCTGCTGCACAAAATGTTGATCAAAACAGATCAATAAGGCCTATGACTGTTAGTGAATAAAAGGGTGGCTATATTAATCACGATATTTTTTTCAGAAATGTTTATTTTTTAAATGCGTTTTTAGTTTATTATTCTCATTTTAACAGATGATAAACAAGTTCGTGTAGCTGCATAATAATTCTGCACACTAATAGTTGCCTAATAATTCTGTACACATATGTATCCACTGAGAATGCTCACACTCATATTTCCTTTGTAAAACTTTCAGTCTTCAGGGTTTTCATATTTTGGATTCACTGATAGCACTGGGTTTGCTTCAGATAAAAATGAATCCTCAAAATACTCACTTGCCTAATAATTGTGAACATGGTGTACAATCTCAGTGATTGGCTGACTTGTGATTATCTGTTTTCATTTTCAAGCAGTGTAGTTCTGTTTGGCACAAAATGTTCAACTATTTCGTTTGAGTGCTGCATATATTTGCAAATTATTTTGTTTTGACTTGTTTTCATTGGCACAACAAAAAAAAAAAAAAAAAAAAAAAAAAAAAAACGACTCGCTGCCTGCACTCCATATTAAGCACTAACATGAAAAAGCAAGGTTTTCTGCTTTTGACACATGCAGGGCGGGTGTATGTGAACTAGGCTTTAGTATTAATGCTTTCATTGTCTACCTTCCCATTGCATGCCAAGAGAAAATTTAGCGCAAGCAGTAAAATTGCATGAACCTCTGCATCAAGGACCTGGACATAGGACATATGTGCATTTTAGTGTGTTCATTAGAGAACACATTTTGGTGCCAATTTGCAGATAATAGAATGCTATAACAAAGAGAAAAGAAGTTACAAAAGCTACATTCAACTCTTTTATATCTTGTATCCTATTTTTCTGCAACATTCTTTATCAAATGCAGATGGCTGTATTCTAGCTGCTGGCTCAAGGGCCATTTAAGCCAAAGTTACCTGCCTCCCTTTACCTTGCAAGCTTATTAGAAAAAAGAAGGAATAGTCTGGGAGCCATTGCGTTCACGCATGAATCATAACCCTCAGCCACACCAGGACGATTACAGGACACGATGTGTACAATAGCTCTATTCATCGTGCGCGACTCCTCCAAGGATGAGTGTGCCGGGTTTCGGTTTAAGCCATGGCCAGAGGAGGATTTCAGGGGAGCTGAGGAGGCGAGAAGCGACTTGTCCTTCCTGCCGTGACATGAATAGAAATTTCCTGAAGACAGATAAAGTGAATGCAGCGAGGTTATATGATAAAGGCCCATTGTTATTATTTATTGAAATACTCTTAGACTAAGGAAGGCCTATGAGAGAGAGAGTGGGACAGCCTCTGTCTTTTAGAGAGAAAACTCATCGGCATTTCGGTTTGTACCATGAAGGTCAAGGTAAAGCCTATCTGTACTTGACCCTCAGATGCCATATTACTTTTTTACCATCTGTTGCTATATTTCTTTGCTATTGCTATTGGGGCAGCCATGGGCTAGTGGTTAGAGCTAAGCCCCGTAAACAGAAGGCTTTGGGTTGAAGTACCAGAACAGTAGATTCCCCTGAGGTACCATCCCTGCTCCCTGGCACTAGATATGGCTGCACACTGCTGCACTGTGTGTGTGGGTTAAATGCAATGCATTTCATAGCTTACTATGCATTTGTATTCAAAATTACAAATAATCACTTTTAAATAGCATTTTACATTATAAAAATAAAACAATTCACTATTCAAATTTAGACAAGAGAAATTTGAACTTGCTGGTATTTGTGTAAGATGAGCTAAAACTAGTTCCCCAGTAGAGATGCTGATGAATGGTTGTTATCTTTCACAAAAAGTATTTTTCTTTTGTTTGTGGTTTCTGGACAACGACAGCTAGTTAGCTTAGTTCACAATGAAGCCACGCCACTGTAATCTGCTTTTATATTCTTAACTTTAACAATGAATCCTTGACAACATGCTGGCATTCAAGCACTTCTGTTTATGAATAATGGGAAGTGCTATCACCTCACAGTGAGAAGCTTCTGGTTCAGTTCCCAGCCTGGAGACTTTCTTTGTGGAGATTGCACGTTCTCCTCCTTTTTTTTGGTTGTTTCCTTCTGGTTCTCCTGTTTCCTCTCAAAGTTCAAAGACATGCATATTAAGTGGACAAAAGATGCCAAATTGCCAAAGGTGTACTGATTGCAAGAGTGGCCTGTGATGAACTGGTGACCTGTCTAGAATATGACCTGTGACCTGTCCCATGAGCACTAAGACCTGCAGATAGGGGTAGTGATCATCTGGTGGTAGGATGATCCCCTATGGACCAAGAGGTCACAGGATCAAATCCTACCTCTAGCACTAACACCATTCCTGAGTTGCTGAGCAAGACACAAAGTTGGAAGTGGATGTCACTCAGAATGAGAGTGTTTGCTAAAATGCCATACATGTAAATGAATAAGCAGCTCATATAATGGCTAGATGGCTACATCTTCACAAATACAGTCATAGCAGAATATTCAGTTACTGTCCTCTGTTCCTCATTCCTTATTCTCTTCCTCATTACCTTCACACTAGCAATACAAAATAAAGGTGATTAAACACATAAAAAGTGAAGCAAAACAAGTTAACTAATAGAAATGAACAAACAGCTATGAATTTGTGTAATACTGTAATATGGATATCACATACAACTTTCTGTTTCCTGTCATTTATTTGTGTTTAAGAAATGTGACATATTTGGAACCAACAGTCCTATTTGACGATTCAGTTTAAGAGTAGTTGAGTTTTAGTTTGGGCTGAATTATTTGTTTTGTAAAACCAGTCTCAGTCTTTTCATTGGGCTGACCTTGTTTTCAGCATTCTGTTTACTTGTTTTGCTATTGTTTAGTCATAAGGACAAATGTTTGAATTGAGCTTATGCCGTCTCTTTAGAACACAATGTAAATTCCTAACAACCTGTTGGTTGATGTGGCAAAGAATTATGTAAAAAAAAGTAATCCACAGCAGTGACATTTTAGTTCTTTCTTTTTCTCAACTTCCTTTGTGTCCTTTGTGTACTTGTGCGAGAATAACTCATCAACTAGATCTGGTGAGAATTCATTTATAAAATTTTTTCTCCCTCCATTTGACCCCAATTCTTGTGACAATTTGCAAATGAGTTCTAATGACATTAGAGATGTTTCAAATGACACAACAGGGGGACTTAATGGGGTCTAGTATCAGCCATTATCATTCATTTGAAACTATGTGTGAAAGAAAATATCACCTATTTCTCCTCTCTCCATGAAATACAAAAAAAAAAAGCAACTATGAGTGGGCCCTGTGCCCAGATCTATCAGACAGATTAAGTCCAATCCATTGTCGGGCCACGCTAAAATGCAAATTAGTCATTTTCTTATGATGTGCCATTTCACAAATCAGGTAAAATGACCAAAATTGATGTGTTCTGAAAAGCAAATGGAGAACAGAGGCAATAAATGAAGAAAGAAATAAATACATGGATTGATATGTGGCTGATCTTTAGTTATTTAAAAGGAATTGCATTTTTGTTTCAAAAACCATTAACTTCAATGGCCTGCACTGTTAATTTCACTAGAATTCACTCACCCCTATTGCTTGAAACTATCGCCTTTGTTCATTCTTTTTACACTGTAATACTGCAAACAACATGGCATCTTTTGTATAACTTTGAGGCTCTTTTACACCACAACAGCGACTGGTACCCTGCTTTAGCACGGCAAAGAGAAGTCATAAAAATTTTAACATAGTCATTCTATTATTTTGTCTAAGTCTTTCTTTCAAAACTGCCATACAACAGTTTGTTAGACCTCAGACAACAAATTAATCCCAATTTCATCCAATAAATTTCTTTGAGGGAGACAAACTATTTGGTCAATATAGCTGTGAAACATTCTAACTCCCAATTTTTCTATAATGGAGTACTTTACAACAAAATTATGGTCAACGACTTCGTTTGCTAACCAATTTTGAGGAAAACCTCAAATTATCCATTTTACTTTCTAGCAATATTATATCACTGAACAAACTTTTTTTTGTTACTTATTTAGTTTTAGTATGATATATTGAGGGCAAATGAAAAGTTATTGTGTATTAAAAATTGCAGTGGATTCTCTGTAAATGAAATCTTAGATTTTTAATGTCAACTAAACATGTGCTATATGAACTTTGCATAACGGCTTTTAGACAAGCGTTGGTTCCTTCTGGCCAGTATTGTGATGTTTACTTGTAGATCTATCTCCAGTTTACTAATTTTAACCTTAATCCTGATATCATCCTCTCTTTGAAACAGTTGTGACAACTTATATGTGTACTATCATCATGTTAACTGCACAGAAGAGCATAATAATTAAAAAGTAAATACTATCACACAGTCCTGTAATGTGTAGCAGCCTCAGGAGCATGTGTCATGCGTATAAGCAACACCCCTTGCATCCCTTAACCACAAGATGTTTTCTCATACATCCAGAGAAAGAGACTGGAGTCTCCACAAAACCATACACATTTAAAGCACATAAAAAAGCTTTCCCATGGACTTCCCACACATCCATTACTCTTAATAGGATGGGGAGCCTAGGGTGCATCAATGAAGACCTTTTCAGCAGTGGAAAATCACCCTCTGAATACCAAAAAAAACCAAACACGACAACAACAACAACAACAACAACAACCATGAACAGGACATCAATGCCATCAAGACAAATTAGAGTTTAATGACCACAGAGCTGCCCATTCACTATTGTTTTCCCCTGTTGATCTGGGCCATCTGTAGCACCTCTGTAATGTTTATCATTTTGGCCTAAACAGCCCCACATGACTGCCCTCTCTCTCCCTGCTGACGCCCTGCAAATCTACTCTCTATTGTTTGTACCCCTCCGTTCCCGCGGCACAGAATCCTTTGGCCCCCGCCTTTAGGTCTTGCCCCTGGCCTCGTTCGCATGCCGGTTCTTTTCATGATGCCTCAGTGGGCTGACACCCATGCCTCCCATAATTACACCCAGCCAGGTTTTCCCAGTATACCCTGCACCCAATCAGCAGGGTCTAAGTTTGGGCGTTGTTCTGCTAATTAAGTGACCTTGGAACAACATCAGGTTAATTCAGAAGGATAGAAGCAAGGTAGTTATTAACTATTACAACTCTGGATTTACTATGATATTTTCATCTACCACTATCCAATACTTCTGGAAGTTCATACTGAATGACACCAATGTAGAAAGTATTAGTATTATGGAGGGCAACGCTTAATATGGATAACCCAAAGTTGATGCTAAATGTCATATTTGACTTACAATATCTGAGCCTAGCCTCATCCTTATCCTCCACTAAACTTAACCCTTAGCCTGGCCCATAGATCCTGACCTTGACCTTGAACTTGATCCAAATATCATTCAGGCTTCACTTATGAGTGGGCAATAAAATGATACACACTGGAACCAATTGACAGATCAGGTTTTGAAACAAAAACAGAATGCTTTCTGTGAGGAAGAATTAAAGACACTGTAATGTATACACCACAGGCAATCTAAGAGGGTTAAAAACGATCTTAAAAGGTATTGTCAATGCCTGAAAGCTTGCAGCCCATTTACTTTTTAGGATGATGGTGCAATTATTGCACAATTAATTGAGCTGCCTTTGAGACAGGAGGTGTAAAGAGTGTAGGAGTCAAAGCAGGACAGGCAGCAGGTGGAAGGGAGGAGGGATGGCGGGTGGGGGCAGATGAGATGGAGTTAGGCCACAGAGCCAATTATTTCCACCTAGCCTGTCTAGCACTAGCAGCCACCAGGTAATCCTATACACCCTGACTGATGTCAGAGAGGACCATGGCCCCACACTGACAGAGAGGGGGAGAGAGAGAGAAACAGAGAGAATCCCTACAGATTTCTCTCACCTGTCCTCCATTTTTCCACCTATACCACATCTTGCCCTCTGAGCTGTCTCTTCATTATACCACCCATCCATTATACAGCGTTACACAGTCTGACCGGTGGCCGGCTTAACCTTGCCTCAGATAACACTTTTAAATATCCCACACACAACATGGCAGGATAACGAAGTGCTTGTTTAGACAGTAAAGTCTAATGTTGCCATGGGATTAGGTGTAAAAGTAAGCAATACTTCCTGCCTCTTGTGTCCTCAGAGACCATGACAAGACAGAGACCAAACTGAAACCAATTTATGATGTTTTTATTTAATCCATTGCAGCAAGCAGAGAAACAAGGGGTGGAATATTGGCGACAGCAACTGCATATGCTGACCGGTCGTCTCAAGATGCTGTTAGGGAACTGGGCTAAAGAGGGATCAGGATGTGAAAGCAAGTGTGTGTGAGAGAAAAAAAGAGAGAGAGAATGTAAGTGCGGATCTCAGATTCTAGCTCTGCAGCAACACTGCAGCATGAGGCTCAGGGGAAACTCCTTCACACAGCCAGCTGGGCTGCACAATAAAACGGCATCCCTTTATCACCGCACGCATTACACAGTGCCTGAGACCTTGCAGTAAGTAATAGAAGATATAGAAGATATAAGAAAATATAAGAACCAGGGCTGGGATTATAAAAATAACCAGAGATGAAGATAATATGAACAGAAATGGGAAAAAAAAATGTCAAAAAGGCTGATCAATGTAAATGTACTCTGAAACGTACAAAGACAGTAAATTGTATAGTGCATATAAGCTTTCTTAGAGGACAGGGATATATTTAATTCATTTACATTCTATTTAAGAAACAGTGAATCTGAACAGTGGGGGAAGTGAATAATGATGTCACTATTCAAACATTATTACCTGGAATGTTTAACCAAGTATTTAAATGAATGTGAGCTCATCTATTAGCAACGCAGAGAGGCTCAGGGGAAGGGTGGCATCGTTTACATGCACAACCACAAACACTGGGATAAGGTGGCTTTGGACCTTTGATCGATTCTGGGCAACAACCTGAAAAAAGGCACTTTTAGTCGCACAGGTGAGGATGAAAGCAGCATTCGGCTCAGAGAGGAAAAAAAGTATTCTGGCTTTCATAAGCTGCGGGGGAGTCTCATTGATGTGCCCAGGTATGTCGTCTGTGCTATTTGCATAGCGGAGTCCCATTCCACACTCTGAGTGGATACGTTCTACACTTTCCACCGCTGTGTGGGTGGACATTGGTGAAGAACATGAGTTGAGGGATGCAAATGGGCAAAGAGGTTTTAATAGGTGTGGGGTAGAGAGAGAGAGAGAGAGAGAGAGAGAGAGAGAGAGAGAGAGAGAGGGGGCTATAAATGTCCAGAATGAAAGAGCCCAATGTGTTATAAGCCTATTAACATAAAGAATGACACAGTGCAAATGCAAGATAGAAAGAGAGAGAAAAGGGGGGGGTCAAGTGTGTGTGTGTGTGTGTGTGTGTGTGTGTGTGTGTGTGTGTGTGTGTGTGTGAGAGAGAGAGAGAGAGAGAGAGAGAGAGAGAGAGAGAGAGAGAGAAAGCTAGAGAATATACGGAGAGAGTGGTAGAGGGGGACACTTAGGAGTGAGAGAGAGATGAAGAGAGATATCCCATGACAAGACAGCTCCCCATAGTAACCAAGCGGCTGTGTTCATTTTTTACTGTCTATTGCCCATATCTTCTTCACACCCACGGTGGAGGACTGTTGAGTGACAGCCGGTCTCCCTCCAGCACTTACTCTGACTGTCTCTCTTGAGAATGCACGGACCAGTGAACTAGAGTCCAGTCCCATGGAGTGAGGCTCACCCACGCGCTATGATAGTGCAACTTTCCCATGGCGCTTTCCCATTGTCCTCCTGTTCAGCTCGACTCAAAAGCTCAGCAGAGGTCCTTTATAGTACTGAAGCAAGGATATATGGAGCCATAAATTGTCATTAAGTCAAATGCAGAATGGAACAGGCACACCGAAATTAAAAAGGTTAAAAGGTAACTCAGATCTAAATGAAAAGACAATTCCTCACAGACAAAGCCCAGTGTATCACTACAATTCCCCAACCATATTAGAATACGCTGCCTGTCCTGAGCAAAAAAGACACATGTAGACACTGCAATTTTTATTGTATTTTTTTTGTAGTTCTCTCCACACCCTGGACTCTTGCTGGTAAGTTATCTGGATGACTGGTTGGTAAGTTATCTAAAGTTTCACTTCAAAGCCTGTAAGAGTCAAAAGATCGGCAAGTCATTATGCAGAACCAAAGGATGGGAGGCCAAGTCCTGCACTAAAAATATCTCACGTTTAAACTTTAAGGATTTCAGTAGAGGATTACCAGCTGTAATTTCCATTCTCTTCATGGTTCTCAAAGCAAAAAGAGAACAGACATCAAAGATGTGTTCTATTCAAATTCCATTAAAGCAAGTTTCTCTTCTCTTCCTTCTAGGCTTGGAAAGAAAAGCCAGGATTTTACTTAATCTAAGACTTTGTTTTCTTTTACTTTAAAATGTCAGTGTTCCCTAATTTGATCTGAACGCAGAAATTGTACAGCTTGGCCTAAAAAGAAAGGTATAGGCCATGTCTGTTAGAGCCCAGCACAGCCATGCGGTGGTTAACACTCACCGCGAGAAGGTCCTGGGTTCAATTCCCAGCTGGGGTGGCCTGGGCCCTTGCTATATAGAGTTTGTATGTTCACCCTGTGCCTGTGAGGGCTTTCTTTCATAGACATGTAAATCAGGTCAATTAGATGTCAAATGTCCACTTGGATGGGAGTGCATTTGTATGTCTGTACTGCAAATGTTCCAGAGCAAGACGATCTCTGTCAACCAATGCAACACATGCAAGTGTAAGCGGTTCAGATAATGGAGGATGGATGTTAGATGCCTGATACTGAAACCATCTCTGTATTAAATGAATATAAAGACGCATGTCTGGAAAGCACACTCCACCCTTCAAGATGGTGGCATAAGTAAGATAAACAAGACACACATATTAAAACAGTATTTTAATACAAAGACCAGAAGAATGCAAATAGCAGAATGGCAATGTTCTTCTGAGTCTTGAAACCAAAGTCACACCCTATAATAAAACTGTTTTTCCTCGCTCTCTCTACCCTTTTTTCTTTGTCCAAACTGGCATAAAGATACAAAAACCAGATGGAGACTAGCCTTGATGGCGTATACTTTAATATTACTATAAAAACCCAGAGCCAGAGAGAAGATAAATTCACCATATGACCTTTATCAGTAACTAATGAGTATGGTCTGTGACACTGTACTGAACACTGTTTTAAAGAGCAAATATTTATAATACTGACATGCACTTTTGTATTCAAAGAGCCTGGATCACAGACATAACTACAAGAACATTAATCTCCTTTTCCTCCCCAGAATTTCTTGACTTTTCCCTCCCAAATCCACTCATATTTATGTCACAAACTTTGGAATTGCATCATGTTGTATCCACCACCCCCTCATGACACGTCAACAGAGACTGAGCTGCCGTCTTAAACAAAATGTCAGTCTGCACTTCCTGAACGGAGAGACCTGGGTGGTTTCTGCCATGCGCTGTCACAGGGCCTGCAAGGCTGCCCACCCTGCGTGTCACACCCGCTTAGTGTCCGCACCTCCGCTGTCCAAGGGAATACGTCTCTCGCGGCACGGGCAAGGACAGCCAGTCGTACACAGACCCTTCAGATGATAGATGATGTTATACTAGCCAGATTGCATTAGTGAGCAAAGCAGGGCACTTCTAGACAAGGCGTGATGGATAGGACGTTGAAAGAGTGGCATCCTCCTGGCGCTTGCGATAAAGACGAAGAGAGAGCAGCAGAGATAACGTTCAAACATGCAGGCGAGGCCACAGGAGAAAAGTCCGCCAAGGCTTCTAATGCTCGGGATAATTACTACTTAACATGTAATTAGTCCTGTAGCATGTATGCAAATACAGGGAAAAATTACGCAGCAACACAAATTATGGTAACGTATGCAACTTTAATATAATCATCTGGCTCAACATGAATCCGAATCATTTACATGCATTACAACTCCATAATCCCCCAAAATAACAGTTGCCTGCTGCTGTGGTGGTGCCTCGCTGGGAAAATGGGATGGGTGAGTCACTCCCTGGGATGAAGCAGAAAGACATCTCAGCCCCATGGGTGACAGAGGAAATGCTATCACCCTGCACACCATACGGCGCCTTCTTGCATGGAATGGAGCCTGGAGCTAATGTAGTGCATCAGCAGCAGCATAGACCCCACCATTGCGGTCCTCAAGCCCACAGACTTGATGCAGGGACCCCCAGATTGTCCCAAGGGCAGGGGCAGATCACAGACAGGAGTATGACTGCCATGCTCAGTTTAGCTGTAGGATTACAAGCATAATGAGAATCATTTGTTGGGCGCTGCCTTCATGGATGTGCTACATGGAACACACTCATGTTTTCATTACCGCTTAATATGAAACTGCCAGATTTCACACAGCACGTCACCCAAGCACTTCATTCAACATGCCAAATACCCGTCTCTTATTTAATTTGATGCTACTGAAAACAGAACATAAAATCCTTATGGTGCATTCCACCAGAAATGAGGCTCCACCTCAAGAATGCTTGACACTGGTGCATAAAAAAATATGTGGAAAAAAGGTCCATGAAGTGGGTCTATGACCTTGGCAAAAATACACTGTGTCGCATCTTATCATGCTGGTGCAGCTGAAACCAGAACGTTTTGCTCCTTGATGTAGAAAGCCACAACCCAGAGAGGAACATGCTATCTCCAGAGATACAGCCACATTTTAATCTGTGCCCTCGCCAACGTGACTGACGCACATGGAGCTTTAGAATCAGAGTAATATTCAAGGACAGTGTACCACTTTTATCCTACGGTGCTTCCCTTTCAGCTTGAGGTTTACAGTCAAAATGGCAACTGATTCAGGTATTAAAATCACTTTCATGCTGAGAGCTGATGTTAATTGTGATAACTTGCTATTGGAGAAAATTGAAAGAGGCTTCAGTTTTTAAGCTAAAGCCCACTGCATAGCAAGAGATGGCTTGTAGTTTGGGTAACTCAGTACAATATGCAACTAAGCCACATTTAAAGTACAGAAAAATATCAAACATCAATGTAATCCCTACACTGCAATCACTGCATTGGGGCAGTGTTGGCCTAGTGGTTAGGGAAGCGGTCTCAGGATTGGAAAGCTGTGGGTTCACAACTCCCAGACCAGTAGGTTACCCTTGAGCAAGGTGCTGTCCCCTGCACTGCTCATTGGGTGCTTTAAATAGCTGCCCCCTGCTGAACAGTGTGTATGAGTCAAGGCATTTATTTCTATATAGCACTTTTTATAACTGTTGTTGTCACAAAACATCTGTCCAGAATCTGGGTCCCCAAGCCCCATACCCCAAGTAAGTAAACTGAGTGCAACAGAGGCAAGGAAAACTCCTTAAAACAGGAGGAAGAAACCTTGGGAGTAACTAAGACTCAAAAGGGGAGCCCATCCTCCTCTGGTTGACACCAGCAATAGGGAAGGAAAAGAAAGAGAAAGTGCATTTCACAATTAATCAATTTAGTAATGAGTTCCGGTAAAGTATGAGCTAAGATAAAAGAGTCCATTAGAGTCTGTAATTGGAAGTTCAATGAGCCAATAGTGGCGGTTCTGCTTGAGTGGGTGAAGCCCCCATCAATCCCAGCCAGTGGCAGCAGCCCATGTAGATGATCCGGTATGATGTAGCTGATATGAGTGAAAAGCAGAGGTTGCATTTTGGTGTGTTTCACTGTGTGGTGTGTTTCATGATGACAAATATTTGCTTTCACTTCACTTTCACATTAACACAAATATCTTTCTGCTTTTTACATTTTCAGAAGAGAATCATTATGGTTTCATTATATAGTTTTGCTTTTGAAGAATTTGGGGGGAATTGCCCATTATTTGTACAGCTTGCCTTCTCAACATTAGGAATGGTTTCACCCAAAATAAAAAGAAACCCAATGTAAACTCAACCACGGGAGAAACAGCATGCATTGAATGTGATGTCTCTGGAGGACATATATGGAGGAAAGTGAAGCAGTGAAGTTAATAATCAGAATTTTAATTATAGTTTGTTTCTATTGTACTTGAAGTTTAAATAGTGCCACATTTTACACTGAGTACATTTCAGAGTGTGTAACTTTTACTTCAATAAAAAGTTGAATCGTTACTTTTCACCAGAGTTCTTTTTCTAAAAGAGTTGCTTTGTGCAAATGTCCAAACTTATGCAACCTCTGCTGTTCTGGAGTTGAGAGATATTATGTTATGCTGAGGGACCATAAGTATTTGCATTTCTCATTTTTAAGTGTTATTTAAAGCAGCAGTAGCAGAATGCTGAATGACTCAGAGAAATGCAGCAGTATTTGTTAGTACCTTGAGAAATAGTTTTAAAAGAGAGCATGAGTTGATATGCATCAGGTGTGCAGTGGCCTTAAGTCTAATCTTTCTCCTGTTCATTGCAGTTATTCATGGTGAAACACTCACTGAATCACAGAGTGTATCCGGAGAGTGTAACACACTGAAGCTGCAGCTAAAAAAAACTGTCAAACAGCACTTCCACCAAATGCCAAGTGGACTTAAGCACACCTGACAGTGCCAGAAAATACACCTCAAGGTGGCACCTTTTGCCCTATGAATGGCTATTATTCCAAGTCATTCTCTGGGGATGTGGTAAAGGTTAGTTAGTGTTGCAAAAAGCTGGAAACATGAGAAGAATAGAAAGAGGTTGTAGGTTTAGGATGTTGGCTTTTCTATGGTCCCCTTATTTAGACAGAGGAACCTCTGCTTGCAAAAGGGGAAGAGGTTGGATGGCATCATTTTCGCTACGCTATCCAAACACTGTGGAAGTGGTTCACAGATGGGCACGAAGCTTATGAACCTTTTGTTTACTTAAGAGGAATGTGTTGTAGTCATCAGTGCCATGTGTTGTTTCCATCTCTACCTTTCTCTCCTTCCAGATTCTCTCACTCATCCCCCTCTCTCTCTCTCACAATGAACGTTACAGCGCTGCAATTGTGCCAGTGAGAGAAAAAAAGGGGGAAAAAAGCAGGGACATGGGCACTGGAGTATAGTAATGAATTCTGACAGCTTCTTCCCAGGGATGAAAATATTAAATCTTTCCTTTTTCAGTGCAAGGGAGTAGGGGGTCTCCCCCCCTCCCCACATCTTCATCTCCCTCTCTCCACTGATAGCTCATAAAGAAGAAGGAAGGTCTATGTCTAGGATACTCTCTGCCAGAGAAATCAATCAGTTTGGCTTTGGCTGCAGAGCCAAGTCCTGGAGTGCTTGTGTGGTGAGGAGAGGAAGATGGGCCTTTGGAAGAGAGAAAGAGAGAGAGATGGAGATGCTCACTGAGCGTGCCTTCTGCACTTACTCGTGCACATAACAGGGTCAACACGTGACCCCCTCCAGCAGTGGGAGTGCATGCAGCACGTCCCTCGTGTGGCACTCGGGGCCCAAGCATTCGAAAGCACTGGAACGGACCCTTCCTGCTGACTTGCTGCAATGAGACTGTGCAAGCCGAGCACTGCACGTAGCCAAAGCGGCTGCATGTACATCCACATCCACACAGCTCCAGAGGATCGCGGAGGATGACCTCTGCTAGCGGGAAATCAGGCACTGAAGCACAGTAAAAAAAGAAGCACACAAGCTAGTCAAGTAAGAGGGTTTGGTTGGAATCCATGCCAAGGGTGAACTATGCCCTTTGCATTTTTAACCATTTGCAAGAAACGCTAAGAAAACCAACATCCATTAAAATCCTTCATCTGTAGAAATACATGATTGCCAAGCCTGGTCTCAGTGTGGTCTTCAGCCTAAACTTTCTTTCAAGAGTGTCACCCCCTCCCTCCTGATGCTGCCACAACCCTATTCCTGATTCTACTTTAATCATCACCTCTGTATCGAAGGGCCTTGAATCAAATGCATGCCATCAACACCCGGTAGTCTCTGCCCAGATGATCTACAGTCAGCCGTCTCAGGCTGCAACATTTCCCTGTAAATATCACCCATAAATCCAATATCCACATCAGGTGTGGGAAAGAAATGATGGTAGACATACAATAAATTAGTCTGCTGTGTAAACAAGCAAGAAAAGTCCCAGTGGTCAAGTGCCTGAAGTCGGAAAAGGACATAAGCGCACACGCACTGGTTTTAAAAATTTGAGGCAAAAATCTGTAGAGTCATTAGAAAAAACGTATTCAAGTTTTCTTTGCTCTGTAGTCTTCAGAAACATGATAAAGTTATTTCAAATTTAGAGAACACCCTTAAAAAGTGCAAAATCTGGCAAGAATGTTCATATTAAAGCAATAAGCAGCCTTCAAGGGGAACTGGTACAAGACAATTGTTGCTTTTAGGTTAACAGAATCAAAAGAACACCTCAAAAAAGACGGATTGTGCTGTCAAAATGAGACACGGTGAGTAAGACAAAGCCTCCGGGATTTCTTATGACACTTTCCCAATCAAGACAAAGCAAATTAAGTGGATTGAGATGAAGCAGGCGTGCGCAAAAAAAAAGCCATTTTCACAGCCTACTCTAATCCTCACTTTCCTTATTTGCAAGGAACAGGGAAAAGAGAATTTCAAATTCACTGTGTGCCGATCTCCACTGATGTCATTATCTCAATTTGAGAGCGCAAGAAAAATAAAATGAGCACGTCCACAATTGCATTTACCACGCAGCGGTAACACAAACCAAGCTTGAAATGCCTTTAATTCAAGCACAAAGCAATGTAAAATGCTGCTTTATCTGTGTTGCCATCCAATTGTTTGGAAACCCCCATCCCGCACTCCCACACAGATGAATTCCTCACCTGTCAGATTACCAAAGATGTGGATGGTGAGCCTCACACCAGAGCTCAGAAATAAACAGCACAGTGGCAGAGGGGATAGGGCTATTTTCTTCTCTCCCTCCCCAGAGAGAGAATGAGCAAAGCATTGTTCTACCTCTCAGACAGCCAGAGCACTGGAGAGAAAGAAAGAGATAGAAAGACAGAAAGGAGAGAGGAGACTTGCCAGACATGTGACTGTATATAAAATGTGCCAGTAACTGACAGTAAACTCTTCTAACCCGCAGTGGGGTTGTAACTTAAACACAGAAAGCTTCTTTTTTTTAAGCTGCAGGTTTGATTCCACTTCCTCTGTTCATTCATACAAATAGCTTTGTTGCAGTCATGGGAGCTGGTCTCGGACAGGTTACAAAACAAGCTTGAACACTGAAAATCCAGATGTGAGTCCGTGTGTACTGGGCTTTTGTGGCAGCCGATGAGTTGAACGGAATAATGTTCCTTGAGAGGAACAGCAATGGAAGTAAATCCAACAGGGCTTTTCTTTCCTGTGTTGCGGATGTCCTGAGGGTCATACTGAACTTCCTATGGATGTTCCTCCTGGGAGCTGCATTTCCTCCTCATTCTCCACACTTTTTGTGCCCATACTATGGGTTCCTATTTCTTTCTTATAACTCGCAGTTAAATAACTTACAGCAGGAAGCAGAAGGAACAATGATATCCATCTACAACAGGTTGCACCTGCAGTGAATGCACATTCCTCATCATTTATCAAACAATACCACCAAAACAGGAGCTTATCGATATATATAATAAATTCTGTCTCAACTGCGCATCCCAGTCTTAAGCGCTGAGACCCAATGAATCTGTGTGGTAAATACAGGCAGTCAGAGACAGTGCAGGGGGTGCACTGAGTGATGGATTTTCCGGCCTGGATGCGCAAAAAGCAGTTATGGATGTCAGTCCTCCCCTGACGCCTATTCACTGATGATCAATTTCCCATCCAGCAGCCCTCGGTCTGCCCTCACCTATCAGCATCAATCGTGCCCAAGCAAATACAGCGAGTGGCCTAATGCATCTCTATCTCACTCCCACGGGAGCTTAAAAAACCCAGAACATGAGATGTGGGAGAGAGCGAACCTGAGAGAGAGCGAGTCTCTAGATCTCTGGAAGTTTATAAACAAACAGATCAAGCAGATTTGGTAGTGGAAAGGAACATTTCTCTCAATAGGAGGATTATCCTCAGGCTAGAGCAGCACGTCTACTCATTTTGAGGCATTGACTGATGCCCTGGACCAACTTCAGCTGCAAAGAGCATTCATATATGACTCAACTCATCTTGTAGAAGCTTCTAACATGAGTAAGCTACCTCTCTCGCCACCACAAACCAACCCCAGCCCCCAGCCACACACACATGCAGGCACATTCAAAAATACTTATCAATTCAAAATCACCAAGTCAGTGAGTACTCTCTAGGGGAATTGCAGCAACATTTCTACATGGCCTCCACTCAAATTGCAATCAGCAGTTGAGGAGCTGACTGTTCTCTCACTAGTTTATCTCCCAAGTCATTAACCAGGGCAAGATAGTGACAAAAAGCGTCTAGGAAAGTAGATTTTACTGGAAGCACACACTCATATCTGACACACATCTTGCACATAGTCATCCTCTATTAATATTGGCCTGCGGTAACACCTGCCTGGATGGAGTCCACTCACTTCCTATAATCTAGTTCAGACGCCTGGCTGATTAATCCCAGAGAGAGGGAACCTTAATCTCCAATCCTTCCCGTAATACGCTGGAAGCCCCCCTCCCACACCCACCCCTTCACCACAGCCACAGAGTAGAAACATCTGCAATGGGTCATTTAAAAGACGCAAGACTCAACAGCCAACCCCCACTAGTCCTGGCAGCCGCACAAGCGCTAAAGGCTGGACTCCAGAGATCAGGAGACGACCCAATTTACGAGGACGTCCTCGTTTGCGCTACGGCCTCACCCATGGAGGGGGATCAAACGCCAGCAGAAAAAGAATTGACAGTGCTGCCTTGTTTCCTCTGACAGTTGCCTGCGCATACCTGCTCTGTTAGCGCACCGAGAAGAGAGAGCGATGGGCTGTCTGGTGCCAAGCCATCTTTGCCTGATAGAACTGGCTTGAAAGACAGGGAGCTTGACAGGCACAAGAGGATACACACACACACACACACACACACACACACACACACATATATATACATATATATATATATATATATATATATATATATAGACCTGTCCAGGGTGTGTCCCCCATCCTTCACTCTGTGTGTGAGCTGGGATGGACTCCAGCACCCCCCCGCGACCCCGCTTGGGACAAGCAGCAGAAAATGACTGACTGACTATGTATATATAGATATATATCCTCATATACATGTATTTGTAGTCATACCTTAACTATCCTCCATTAGATGGCAAATGCTTCCACATAGCTCTGCTCTGCTGAAGACCACATACTGTCACACAGGAGAAAGGAATAGCACAGCAAGATCAGCTAGGCCTCAAGTTTGTAGTGCTTTGCAAAGCACAGGAGGTTTAAAAAAAATCTGGGCTTATTGAACAAGATGTTCAGGGCAGAGAGGCCACACAATATCTGCCAAACCTGGACCCTTCCTTGCACTGAATCCACTGTAATGACTATGCCAGACTGACACAAATCTACCTTCTACAGTGAAGCAATTCCACTCCAGATATTCAACCAGTAAGATCATGAGACATTGCCCAAAGACTACAATCATTAATTGTCCAAACACCCCCACATATGCACAAAAACAATCAGCAGACCTGGTGAAGGTGGAGATTAAAAAACCTTTAACAAAAAGAAGCTTTAAATGCATGAAAAGCACATGAGTCACAGCAGAGGGCCTAGAATAGCCAAACACTGATTATAGCCTTTGAGGCTGGAGCGCTCCAAGCACAAGGTGTTGGCCTCTGCTTCACAAATACATCCACAACTCATTGTCAATTGGGAGTGTTGCATAATACCTCCAAGCATTACAGTGTGAAACTGGAGGAGAAATTATGAGGTCCAACGGTAATGCAAAGGCAGAACCCCAATGCTCTGAAGCCCACTTTTTCGGGACAAAGAAAATGTATATGCTTCTATATGCAAAGGGTATGAGTGTGTAGGCATACTAGAGAATTGGCACCCTGCATGACATCACTTTTGACACAGTTACAGCATTGAATAGATTGAGGTTCCAGCTGTTTCCGCTATGCTGCTGTTTAAATGACTAAGTGCTTCATTCCATGCTCACAGCCTGATGAAATTGAATGAATTTTGTCTTCCCCTGCACAGAAATAATGATCATGTATTAGCGGCGACAGAGCTGAATGCACACAATAAAGCCTGATGTAATAAGCTTAATGCATGCTTGACACCTTTTTTTTTTTTTTTTTTTCCCTGTTATGCATCCACTCATCAAACTGTGGGCTCACTGAAAGGGTCAGCCTGAATCAGGGCAGGGGAAGGGGGCATCAGTGAAACCTGTATAAGCGGTCATATCAAGCCTACTAGGAGTGCACCTGGGCCTACCATCGCATGGTGAAAGGTGCAAATCTTGAACAAGGCAATGTTTGATTACACACTGCCCTATGACCAGTAAAAATTCCCACAGCAATGACAGTAAGGTGTGCAGTCTTGGCAATTGGTGAAATTCAAAGGTTGGATTTCATATGAAGAATGCTTTTAAGAGGTGGACTTTTAATTTCAATAGGTAGTTAACCTTTTGCACGCACAGCTATTTCCAATGAGGCACACATGAGGAGTAAAACCTCCCTTACGTGATGCACGTGGGTAATGATGATCGTAATCAAAGTGAATCAGCGTGTATAGATGAGGTCTACCCTTGTCATATCTTATCACTCATGCTTTGGTTCTCACATAAATCACTCCATTACACAAAGGGAGCTGCTGAAAAAGAAAGAAAATCTCCCTTTTGCAAGGCAAAACCCTGCTAATTAATGTAATTTCAATCAGGGAGCATAGGTTCGTTATCAACTGACAAGTCAAGATGGTGATTTGTCGGGTTGCCACATTTAGCAGCTGTTCAAATTACACCACAACCATAAGCAATGATGGCAATCCTAGTCAGGAGCATTTAGCTAAGCATATTAGCAAAGCCAGGTGTGCTTAAGAGAGAGTTGTTATATTTGTCTAATACAAATTTTACTAGCAAAGCAAAGGTATCCGACATCTGACAAGTTGTTTGCGTAACTAATAGAAATCTACTTTGATACACACAGTAGATACACATTTAGCTAAAACTTTGTCTTAGTAATCCAAGTTATAAGATTTTAACTTTTGCTATGCTGAGGTAATTTACATTTTCATAGTAGTTTTATTGGCAAAGCTAAGGATTAGCATTCATTATGCTAAATGAAGATTTATTTGTTTCTTCTTTCATGCTAAGCTAATGAATTTTTTATTTTTTTTCTGGTGAAAAGATATTTGGGATCCACTACACTGAGGATTTCAATTCACATTTAGCTAACTGTTTGCTACATAAAGCGATAAGGAGTAAAGAGTTAATTATTATTATTATTTTTTTTATATACAGATGTAGGTAAAATAACTTTTATATGCAAAGATGCATATAAGATGCATATAAAATGTTTGCTTCAGGGTTGTATAAGTATTTAGATACTTTTGGCTATAACACAAGTTTTGCTAGCAAAGTGATGTTAAGCTTCCACTATGCTAAAGGTAGGGTTGTTTGGATATTTAGTATCCATTATTTATTTAGATATAGGGTTTGCAAATGTGATATTTTATTAGGACGTTTTATGTCGGTATTATTTTATAAGCAATCACTGTTCAAAAAAGTTAGTTGAATGTTCGATGTTTTATTAGCAATGTAAATATACTGATAATTCACTTTGCTCAAGATAGATAACATTTGGCTGTGTCTGCGCACTAATTTATATCAGCAGGAGGTGTGTACGCAAGCCCGGGATAAGCCGGTCATCCCCGGGAAGGCGGGTCCATTGAGAGGTGCGTCCCGTGGCACAGTCCTACTGGCCCTATGACTGCCGCCTACTCTCCACGCGCCTGACCCCTCCGCCCCTGCTGGTCAGTGCGCCACAAATCCGAAAAGCCTCCCACCATCTCCATGGCGACAGGCCCCAGCTGAACAGATGGCCTTGGTGTGCTGAGCAGCAATTAAAGAGGGAGAGAGTAGAGAGAGAGAGAGAGAGAGAGAGAGAGAGAGAGAGAGAGAGAGAGAGAGAGAGAGGAGTTAGGGGAGAAAGTGGGTCAGGATAAGGGGGAGTGGAGCGTGAGCCACAGGGCCACAACATACTCACTCAGACACACATATATTCATGCTCACTCACATGTCCATTTCTACACACATAAACACGCCTCACTGGTCTTGTAACTCCCTTGCCATTGATAAACAGCTCTCCTACCCAGACTCCACCTCTTCCCCATCATAAAGAGGTTTTAGGAGCTCATCATCCTCATAGAAAATATGTAAATGAATAAAAGAATAAGTACACTATCCCCTGCAAAGTGCCCTGACAAACACTAAAGTCTTAAAATCCCAAAATTAGGAGCAACGCCCTGCCAACTTGCTGCGTCCAAACAAAAGGCCCAGGTCGTTGGAATTGCTTCTTTAAGAGAGGTATTCTTGTACACAAAGCTTTTTTTTCAGGCCACCCCCTGCTTAATTCATAGCTCCCCCACCCTCAATCATGAGGGCCAAATCCACTCACAGTGTGCCCAGCTATTACTCCCGCCCCTGCCTCCAGCAGATTACTCTGCCGCATTCCTGCAAAGACCTTGTCAATTGTTCTGAATGCCAGCTCCATGGCACCATAATTGCAAAAAAATGAATTATTTAACAACTCAAATGTGCAGGGGATCAAATAAGGCTGGAGGACAATTAAGTGGTGATCACAGTAATTTGATTACATCACTTAAAAGCCTTTTGATAAATCAGTAGTAATTAATTGCCATTTTACACATATGCATGAATTTGGAACAAAAATATATCTCAAAGGCTATATGGAATGTTTATTAAAGAGAGATTATTCAATTACTCAAAAAAACGCTGATACTGACTTTAAAGTGCATCAATCGAGCAATCACTATTAGCTATTAATAATATCTGCATTTGGACCTTGTTTTAATTACCATACGTGCCCACCAAAACCATTCATTATTTCAGAACTACATTTGGATGTTTTTTTTTTTTTTCTTGCTGCTGGCAGCAGCTGTTTGTTTCTGGATGCTGATTTAATGGAGAACAGTGAGTGGGTTTTAGGGCCTGGGAGCCCACACAGCACATGTGCAATGAAAGGAAAAAGGGGAGAGAAAGGAGGGAGGGTAGAGGGACAGAGAGAAAAACCACCTAACGAGCCGGAAAAAATTGAATGAACTTTTTTATTTGCACAGCCCTTTTCATCCAGCCAGTGGTCCCGAGGTGCTCAGCAATGGAGCTCCAGCCAGCAACACAGTTCCTGACTGAACTGGAGTCAACCTTACAGCACGGTACTGTTTGCAGCTACAGGACTTCTAAGGTATTCAGACCTCCATCCCCCAACAAGCAGGCAAATAAATCAGGTTCACATCCACTTTTAAGGACAGTCACCTTAACATGTGCATGGTGGGTAAATCTTTTTTCAATAAACGGCAAAAAAAGGAAGCACCATGGTTCGAATCATAGAACTGCACACCTCTCTCATGTTGGCAGCTTGAATGGAGAAGGGTCCAGTGGCTCTGTATTTTCCTTTAAAAGGCCTGTCGCTGGGGAAACGTAAGGACATATGAATCACATTTCTGTTTCTTTGTTTTATTATTGCTTTGGCTAGCCCTTTCCAGCGGCGAGCTTTTCAACTCAGTTCCTGAAGGAGAAACCAGACCGATTTACTGCAGCAAAAACGATTCATGAGCCAGGCAAACCATAGTTGAGAGAGAGCATTAACCACTTGGATCTTAGAGTTCGGTTTGGAGCTCACGCTAGTTGCACTAGAAAGCAAGCCAAAACTTCTCCAGTGCACAGACTTATGGTTGGAAAAAAACTTTGCCTGTTATTTAACCAAACTTCTGCTCGCCTAGCAGGAGTGTAGGAGTGTGAGGTCAAGATTACGTTGGCGTAGCAGGGTGCTTCACAATTTTTTTTTTTTGTTAAGAACACACCGGTGTGTAGGATTATTTATCTGTATGAGTAAGTCCCCCTCCCCTTTGCTGTCCAGATATAACTCTTGGCAGCCTATGACACACAAGAGACTTGGCTCTTCCCACTAATGATCCCCCATCAATTTTCCTCTACAGTGTTTAAGCTTTTTCTAGCTCCCTCGCTGGTTAATGCCATACCTGAGCCAGCCCTACCAACACCATGCCAGGCACTAACCTCCCATGTAACAGGATTTCCAGAAGGTGAGAAGGTCATCATGAGTATTTTTTTTTTTTTTCTCACTGTATTTATTCATGAAGTTTTCATTTATTAGAAATTTGTTTTGCTGGACAGCTATACATTTTCTGTTATTTGTATCATCTGGTATTTTTAATTCGATCTTTTAGCGCTATTGACAAGAATAGTGCACTGAACACAATAGTGGTAAAACTGTTGCCAAAAATGAGATTATATAAGACATATATGAGACGTATAAAATTCCCTGGATTGGAAGATTGTGAGTTCGAATCCCTCACAAGTAGGTTGCCCTGAGGTACCCTTGAGCAAGGTACCATCCCTGTCACTGCTCCCCAGGCACTTTCAATAGCTGCCCACTGCTGCACGGTGTTTGAGTGCATGGGTTAAATGCAGAGGTCCAATTTCGTTGTGGTTCATGTGTGCTGTGCTGTGACCTCGCAATGACAAGGGTTGTCACTTTCACTTTTCTTTTTCACTTTCAAAATTAGGTTGCCCTGAGGTACCCTTGAGCAAAGTACTGTCCCTGTCACTGCTACCTGGGCTTTTTAATTAGCTGCCCCTACTGCACGTGTGTGCATTGGTGTTTAACAATGCCAAGAATAGTCACTTTCACTTTTTTCATTTTAAGAGAAGAAAATTTAACAACACAGAGTAAACTGTGTCCAGCTGGCAGGACATTCTTTTAGCATTGTGTTAGAGAGGATTAACTTTATTAATTAAAATGTAAATATCATCAGGAATTTGGAAATTGTGCTGCCTAGTATGAAACATCATGGTGATAAAAAAGGTGATTTTATGCCACAGAAGAGCTCCTTACCTCAGTAAATGTTTCAGTGTGATGTATCTCTTTTTCCAAAGAGGTTCTTTTATGAGTGTCCCCCTCATCCCACCTCAAAAATTGTACTCTGGATAAAAAGTCATTAAAGTTCTATTATCTAGTATTTTCTTATATTACTGTAATTTACTGAATTGCATTGTTTTCAGGTCTTTAAATGCAGGTCTAATGGCTGACTCAGAAAATCCTTTGTTGGGGACAGCCCTTGGAGATACACTAAGTAGAGGGAATTAATATGTTAAGTAAAGGTAGTAGGGGGATGGGAGCTGCAGTAAGTAAAGGAAATAGAGAATGGGAGGCTGGGTCTGACTTGGGGAGGGCCCTATGGCCCTTGGGAAAAGAAATCGTGCCCCAGAGCTCTGCAAGTGTCAATCCTTTGCAGTGTTGACGTAATGCATTTAAAGAGCTATAAGCCTGACATCAGCCCTGTGTCCCATGCATGCGCACACACACACACACATACACAGATACACCCACACACAAACACCCACAAACATGCAGAAAAAATCCTTTCAAGAGTATGTAGATTAAAAGCCTCAAAAAGCAGAACTGAAGCAAACAGTTTGTGAATCAAGGCCAAGATCTCACAATTAACATCACAATACCAATCCTCAGAACCTCAAAGCCATTTCCTCTTTTCCCTCCACAACTGAAGCATATATCATACATCCTGCCAGATCATATTGCAAAGCTTTGGAAAACTTACCACTGCATCATTTCAAAACCAACACTTAAAGGAATATTAACCCATTTTAAGAAGAACAGGTCCAGTTGGCAGTCACTGCAAGTGATGTTGGGAAAGATTGAGGCAAAGGATGCTCTCCTGCAGGGGCACTGGAACAGGGTGGTTCCAAGAATGAGCAAGAATTAGCTCTTTTTTTTCATTCGGGAATGTTCGAGTGTTGAATCTCAGATTGTGACTACGGGTGTTGCTGCTCAGCTCATCTGCACAAAGTTTGTCCAGAATAAGAGCAGAGTCGGCAGTGCAATAGCTGTTAAATGTGTCAAAATTGTGTCACCTGTCGTTTCTCCTATGCATATGAAACATTCTGTTTAATGTAAATGGTAAATGAACTCAGTCATTGTGCATAAAGTCACTATACCTTTTGGACTGCCAAATATGGATGGCTGTGGCATCGCAAAGCATCAAAATCATGCTCTCCTAACAAAAGCACCCCATCTGAGTACTGTGTTTATATCTGTACAGTCAAATAATATCACCACTTCTTTTCATTCATTGCTGAAAGATAGCAAGGCATCATTATTGAACATCCTTTTTCTCAGTGTTCTTTCTTTCCTCTAAACTCCTTTTTCGCTCAGGTTTCTCCTTACCTTTCCACCCACTCCCACTCTTACTATTTCTCTCTTTCCCATGAAGATCAAGGAATAAGGGGAAAATCCATAATTCTGATTCTCTCTCTCTCTCCCTCTCGCTATAGCCATCGAACACCTCTTGTTATGCACAAAGCACAAGAAAACGAGCCGATTCTGGGGGAAAAAAGCACACATGAACACAGAAAGTGGGCTAGGTGGGTGGTTCGTCAGGTGCATGGATGCACATTAAGGCCAGCTCCATTTTTCTCTGTACAAGGGAGCAATGCTGGGCCACTCAGTCAAGCCTGAAACTGAAGAATCAATAGCAGACTACATTAGTTACTCTGGCACTAGCCTCTACTGGGCCACAGAGGGATCAATGCCAAACTGTTGGCCTCTCGCTTTCTCTCTCTGTTGTTGCTCGTGCGTGTATCTGTTTGCTTACCTGATCTCTCCTTCCACAGGGCAATCTAATCTAGTCTGCTCCCAGTCTGAAATGCTAAGCGAGCCTCCGTTTGAACCCATATCACACTCCAGGTTCCAAATAACGCTGTTCTTTCCATCACTGCTTGAGTTTACATCTCACTTAGCAACATTCAGAATGCAGCACTGCATGGGACAAGATGGCAGTGCCTGCTCACATTATGCTTTGCCGTCACACCAAATACGATCATCTGCTCACATGTAGAAAAACGTGTCCAAAGATTTTAACAATAATTTTCTTTAACCCTAACCACCTACCTTGCTGTAAACAGTGAATAAAGTGTGTCAGGACTGTCATTTGGTAGGATGACAGCCAATAAATGACAACCAATAGTCATCATTTTTTCGCAAAAGCTGCAGTAGGATGCAGAGAAAGCGAGTTAATGGCTTTGCAATTGCAAGAAAGAAAGGACATATTCTTTTCCACAGGAACATTTATCAACGCGGCAATTGGCACTGAATTAATATTACCTGGGGCTATTGCTGCGGTTCATTTAATAGAAGGTAAAAGCTGATGTAATCTTAACAGAAGCCATAAAAAGGACATAGCTGATTAAAATAGAACAAGAATCATCAGTAATAATTACAATATACCTTCTCTCCACATAAACCATATCCCCTTTAAACAGAACCAGTATTAAACCTAGTATTATACCTGCAATCCCATTTACATTGAAAATAGAAATAATAGAATAATAGAATGTTGAAATAATACACTTTTAGTTTATTTACTGTTATACCTTAAAAAATTATAAAAATACAAAATTGTCAGTTTGTTGATTGTCAAAGCAACTGATATTTTACTCATTTCATTAAAAATTTCAGGAAAGAAAAGTGATTTCTAGAACTACTTGAAAATATACACTTTAAGGTTATACTTTATTATGATGGTCCACTAAGGAGATCATTTATCATAACTTTCATTGTTAAAAACTATTTATTAAGGCTGGGGCAGCGGTGGCCTAGTGTTGCCCCCGTATTGGAAGATTTTGGGTTCAATTCCCTCACAAGTAGGTTGCCCTGAGGTACTGTTGAGCAAGGTACCGTCCCCATCACTGCTCCCCGGGCGCTTTCAATAGCTGCCCATTGCTGCACGGTGTCTGTGTGCATGGGTTAAATGCAGAGGTCCAGTTTCGTTGTGGTTCACGTGTGCTGTGCTGTGACCTCGCAATGACAAGGGTTGTCACTTTCTTTAGGATTATGGTGAAATTTGAGCTGTAGGTTAAGCTTAAGGTTAAGGTTGGGTTCAGTTCATTTTTAGTTTATAAAGTCAGTTAAATTTAACAGATATTTAGTTGAATGGCATTTAATCTGAGACTCTTTTTCTGCATAAAAAACAGCAAATAATTTTAATTAAAATTAACATGTTGTTCTCTCCACCAAACCATAAGTTATTGCACCCAGAAAATTGGTTTCCCACCTTTTTCTTTTTTATTTAGAGCCTAGACAATTTCTTTTCTACAGTGCATAAGCTGAAACTACTTCATCTGATTGTAAATGAGCAACAGAATTTTTTATTTATTTTATTTTATTTTTTTATGTAGTGGAGTCCATGCTGCTTATGCACTTAAACTAAAATGTAATTGCTTTTACATCTTCTAAACAAGTAGTTCAGCTGCCAACAAGTGTTCAACATATGAGGATGTTCTTCAGTCTTGTTGGAAAAGCATCCCAGGAGCCTCTTCATGAAGTTGTCTGAGAGAGTGCCAAGACTGTGTAAAGCTGGATCAATGCAAAAGTGGGCTACGTTGCACATTTAAAAGAGTAGACAGTTTTTGTGGGGGCTCCATATGACTCCATAGGTGTCATCTCATATTTTTGATGTAGTCACTAGAATTCTCATACAATATTTCCTCCATTTGTAGGAAAACTTCTAGAAGCAAGTGGCTGTTTGACTGCTTCTTTACTTCTTTCACTGAAACTCAGTACATCAGGCTACCACAGGGGCTCGTATGGGCACACACACACTGCCATGGAGGATAACGAAACCTGTGTTTGTGTTTTCTGAGCAGCACCACTACCCCTCCCCAGCTCCCAGCCCCCTGCCTCTAGCAGCAAGCTGCTGCTTTGAAGCGAGGTCCGCGCGACCAGAGAGAGAGCAGCCCAGAATATTAACTGAGTAGCCACCATCACTCATTAAAAAAAGGGAAACATTTCATCCAACAGTACCTCTTTTGTCCACTGCTGCTCTCGCTCGCCCGATAAACCTCTCTCTCTCTCTTTCAACTGCTCATTCATTTCAACAGATTTATGAGAGGCAGATAAGCAAGTAAGAGTGAGAGAGAGAGAGAGAGAGAGAGAGAGAGAGAGAGAGATACACAGCATGAGATGATCATAGCATTAGGATGATGTGCATGCCTCCAGATGTTCATGGCAACAGCACACATCATTGCAGTCTGTTCGCTCTCCCTTTTTCTCTTTCCTGCTCAAACACATACTCAGTCCTTCAGGAAAACAGAGCGAATGGAATGGCACATACATTCACCAATTTTCTCCTCCTTATTCCCCTGACAAGCTTTCACCCAGTCTAGTAATCACTTGGCCAAGTCTCTTTAATGGAAACACATCAGCACAGCAGTCTTAAAGTAAATTGACTTGTTTCAGGCTGAAGGATTGGGGGAGGGTGTGTGAGGGGATATAGATCTATGTGTGCAAGCTGTGATTAAATCTGCTTTATTGCAAAAAAATTTAAATAGGCCCATGCAGGGCTCAAAAGAGATGGCCAAAACAACACATAAGCATTTATAAGAAGCCGATTCATATGACAATGTCGGCTGAACCTCAAGATTTTAACATAGTTTAACATAGAAAATAAAGCAAACTTTTTTTTGGGTTACGACCTTACCATGATTCAAACCCCCAGGTTTATATTGTGCCTAAGACACTCCCTTTTCAAAAATTTAACAGTAATTCAGGAAAAAATGGTGTCTGGACACAAAACCATGTGCTGTAAAAAATATATTCTAAACTAAGACTGAACATGGAAACAAGTCAAGGGTAAAGCATAGATATGGGAATTGGGTGCAATTGATATTATTCAATATCATCGGTATACAGATCTGCCAATGACAATGTAATTTTAGCCAAAGTTGGGACACCCGTAAATTGTGTTTTTTGATTTTCAAATTGAAAAGTAGGTAACACAACAGGGGAAAAAATCATTCTGTGCAGACTTGCAAAGTTTCTATTTGATCTTAGGACCAAAAATGAACCAATTTTTTTAGCCACTTTATCGTGTTAAAAATTACTCGCTAGAAGAACTCACCTCAAATTTACAAATATTATATCATGGTTTCAAAGCAAAAAATTATCTTCTAGAGGCATATTTCAAACTGAACCACAGGGCTGCATGGCCTTGGCGTGAGTAAAAAAATATTCAGGCTATATTTTGCTCAAAAGTTAGCCATCCAGCTGCCTACTAGGACTGCGATGTACTGGCCTAGATTAGTCACTCGTTAGCCATGGGCGGTCAGGCGCCCCATAATGTCAGATCTCGTGAAGGCGACATGTTTAAGCAAACCTACGTCTAGCTGCAGAGAGAATGGAGGGAGAACAGGGGGATAGGAGAGGAGGGAGCACACAAGAAACAGACAGACAGTGAGTGAGACAAAGAGTGGAAGAGAGTGAGAGCATGAAACAGAGAGCATGCATGCATGAGAGAGTCCAAGAGAGATGGAGAAAGAGTTAAACGGAGAGAGCAAATGCTGTTTACAAAGGGATTATTTACAAAAGCCTCAGGGGATTCCATTTAAATAATGAATCCTAATGAGCATGGTCCAGCTGACGAAACACCATAAGAGAATGGAATCAAATGGAAAAATTCTTAAAAAATCAGGGAAAAGCCATCACTACTACAGATAGTAGCCACTAGGGCTGCACAAGCCAGTGTATTTCCTTGTGCCAGTCCCAAGCCCGGATATATGGGGAGGGTTACGTCATGAAGGGCATTTGGGGTAAAACTTTTGCCAGACAGCAAAACAGATTTCCATACCAGATCGGTTGAGGCCTGGGTTAACAACGACCGCCACTAGTACTGTTAGCCAACAAGGTGGCATAGCGTGAATAGCAGATGGAAAGAGTACTTCGAGGGGTTAATGAATGAAGAGAACGAGAGGTCTGATGATGTGAGGAAAGTGAACCAGGATGTGCAGCAGATTAGCAAGTTGGAAGTAAGGGCAGCGATGAAGAGGATGAAGGATGGAAAGGCTGTTGGTTCAGATGACATACCGGTGGAAGCATGGAAGTGTTTAGGGGAGATAGCAGTGGACTTTGTGACCAGAATGTATAACAGAATCTTGGACAGTTTGAGGATGCCTAAGGAGTGGAGGCAACCTGTACTGGTACCAATTTTCAAGAATAAGGGTGATGCCTGAGTAACCCTTGAGGGATAAAGTTGATCAACCACAGCAAGAAGTTATGGGAAAGAGTAGTGGTAGCTAGGTTAAGAAAAGAGGTGATGATTAGTGAACAGCAGTATGGTTTCATGCTGAGAAAGAGCACTGCAGATGCAATGTTTGCTCTGAGCTTGTTGATGTAGAAGTAAAGAGAAGGGCAGAAGGTGTTGTATTGTGCCTTTGTGGACTTGGAGAAAATATATGACATATGACATATGAGTTGTGCTTTTGTATGAGGAAGTCAGGTGTGAGAGTAGTTCAGGATATATATGAGGACAATGTTACAATGGTAAACTCTGCAGTATTAGTGGCAGATGCATTTAAAGTAGAGGTGGGATTACATCAAGGATCAATGCTTAGCCCATTCTTGTTTGCAATGACAGACAAGGATAGACAGTCTCACAGACAGACAGAGTCTCAGTGGACTATGATGTTTGCTGATGATTTTGTGATAGTGAGAATAGGGAGTAGGATGAAAGGAAAAGGATGCTGAGGATGGTGCTGCCAATAAAGAGAAAAAGAGTAATGCCAAAGAGGAGGTTTATGGATGTTGTAAATGTGGACTCGCAGACAGCTGGTTTGAAGGAGGAAGATGCAAAGACAGGAAGAAACGGAAATGGTTGATCCTCTAGGTGACCCCTAACAAGAGCAGCTGAAGGAAGAAGATCACTATAGCTGAGAGCAGAGCGAAGGGTGAGGGGGCTTAAGGGTCTTATCTCAAAATCGAGACGGAAATCGTTAAATCAGATTAATACCCAATCAGAACAGCACGAGCAAGATTGGATCCCCTTCGTTGATTTCCTTTGGCTTTATTCGACTGATTCGACCAGTGTGACTAGAAACAAAACAGGATTTCAAGGGTCTGAATTTGAAAATTGCAGCTGTGGTTTGCAGATAAAAAATGCTCACTTCATTCCTGAGCCTCTTGCTCACTTCTAACAGGGAAATGGAGAGTGAAATGGGGGGATGTGTAAGACATAGTATGTGGGTGGATGTACCTATGTTACTTTTTCTAAGCGCCGCACAAACATACTCACAGGCTGCACATGATGGTTATACTATATTGCTACACTGGATTTTTTGATGCTTTTATAGCTATATTAATATATATAGAATAGATACTCATGTATACATTGTTTATTATTATAAAATACAGCACATTTATAATGTTGACTTACCTTATAAGCTAAAATGGAATCATTAACATTAATCTAGTGTGGATTTTAGAAGAAGTCCTCTGTGTATCCTATCAATTTGATTGGTTACTCCTAGTTCTTTCCAGTATGTGAAAATTACGTATTATATTTGCATACATATTATATACATATACCTAGATGTAACATTTTGTGCCATAGGTCAGTGACATACTGACATACCTACAGTGATTTACTGTTTTCCACATGTACGTCACATTTGTGTGATTTTCATTATTAGTGGATGCTCTATATTTTGATCCATTTTGACAATGGTTCTGACATTTTGACAATCCGTTTTGACAATACTGGTCATGTAAAAGACACAACCAACACATAGCAGTTATTAATTAGTGTAACACTTCCAAAGTCAGAAGATAATACTTAACATCCCATGTCATACATGGCTAATCTTTATATCAAATATAAAAGAAATGCTGAAATGAATTTGGTTGCATGATTTTCTATATTAGAAACCCACCCCTCCCCATATTTTAAATCGATGTGTAATAAACCATAAACTATAAAATTCTAATTCTAACTTCAATATCCCCCAAAAAAAGGTCAGTCACACACACACACACACACACACACACACACACTAAACACAACTGCCTCCACAAAATTTGCTTTTGCAGCATTTAGCAGACGCTCTAAACAACAGAACTGACAACAGAAGAGACCGACTCAGAAGTGCCTTAATCACCTTCACCTGCTTCCAAAATCTCTAAACTGAGCATTGTATCACACTCATGGCTCAATGCAAAACGTCCTTACACTCAACAGCCATGGAGGGAGAGTGCAGGTTCATTTAGGGCTCACTCACACTTTGCTGCAGTTTGTGCGCTCAGTGTGTGGAGAACACTCCACGCTGTCACACTTTCTCCATTATTAACATGTGGTGTTCATCAATGTTTTATTCATGCAGTAGCAGCTACACTAGCCCTCTGCACCAACGGGAGGTCTAAGTGCGCTTTTTGGGCTCAACCCAAAACTCTGCTGCTGGCCTTCATCTCAAAAAAGGAAAATGGTCCTTTGGAGTGTACACTGATAAACCAATTTTAAAATTGTAATAGGGCTATACAAGGCACATTTTTTGCCAAAGTATGTCTGGGCAATAATAAGACCACTTGAAAAGCAAAGAAAATTTAATTGTTTTTGCACTGACATGTTGGCTCTGTGAAAATGCTTTTATTAGAGTCTGCTGGAAAAAAAGGCAACCTCCAAGGTCAAGAAAACAGCAATAGCATTTTAGCAGCTCTCCCAAGCTGCTACCTAATCCATGAGGAGAAAAGCAGCACACTAAATTGGGTATTGGTTCCTCTCTTGCTGCCTAGAAAGGATTGTCTGCCCTTGTCCTCAGTGGGACCTCACCAAAGGGAGCCAGATCAAGCGGCCATTCGCATTCCAACTCCTACCATCCCATCTTATTATCTGCATAATCGCTTATTTTGGTATTAAAACCTCCCTCCTCCCACCCCCGCCGTTTGTTTGGGGCCTCTCAGGGAAAAAAATACAGGCTGAGAAAAACAATGAAGAAGATCCCTTGCAACTTCCTTGCAGACCATCACCTCTTGAGGTTAAGAAAACACACAGTGGGGTCTGGCTGATGAGTTAGCTTTTTCACTCTCTCTGGCTGGATGACCCTCAGCAAACACACCTGTTCCATTGCCGCCACATCTTGCGCTTCCTACTTCATCTGACCATTTGCTTTCAAAAGAAGAACATATGTTTCTCTCCCATCATTAAGCTTATGTACAAGATTCACCAAGAAATGGACAAACATCTCAAATGGCTTCATTTACACTATATAGTGAGCTACATATACAACAATGGAGACAAACAGGGTTCTTCAGAGCTTTAGCACAAAAGAACCACCTTCTGGTTCCCTACAGAACCTTTTAACAAGAAGTTCTATGAAAAGAATGTTTAATCTGAACAATATGGGCAAAAATCTAGCATTGGAATTGCATTTGAGTAAATCAATAATGTGACAGACAACACATTAAAAAATATGGGCTCAATATCATGGGTCAGTGTCTTTAAAGGTAAAAAGTGGTTGACTAATCAAAAGTGGTATCATTAAGAAAAAACGTCGTTCTAATTTCTGAGTGTGAACATCATCAATGAATGCTCATCAATGAGCCATTTAGCATTCAGCAAGGAACACTCAGCTATGGATCCTGCCAGAGGAGCTCCTCATGCAGCCAAGGAGGAATTTCTGGTTAGAATGGTAAAACCCTAATCAAAGGGAAGTGCTTGTATCTGGAGCTGACAGCCCAGTCGATGTAAATATTGCACTCTGGACCGAGTGGGTGACTAATTGCAACTCATTCGCAGCCTGTAGATCACAGGCACCTCCACGGCTCGTCGTTCACACTCCAAGCAAGCAAATAGGCGGGTAAAGCAAGTGGAGGGTGTCTGAATGCAAGATTCATTTGTTAAGTTTGCACGCTGCCAAGTTATTACTTGGATTACATTTTTGAGCTAGACAAATTCCCATTTGGAATAATTGCATTTTCGTGGTTGATGCTCATCCATCATTGAGACTGTTCATTTTCCTCCAAATGTTTAATCCAACTAAGATGAGGATTTGGGGCCTGGAAATCTCCTTAACCTGCTAGTGAGGCACATTTCTGCACCAAGAAGGCCGGATCAAAAAGAAGAGCCTCCGGTGGTGCGCAGACAATTAAAGAGGTATGTGGAGCATGGCGAGTTGGGAGACAAAACTAACACCTCGTTCCATACGGAAAATTGGAGGACAGAGAATGACAGATTCAAAATGCTGTCTTTCTCATTTACAACCACATCACCCTCCCGGATTTGGTAGAAAACAGCAAAACCGTTAATGTGTTAATCAGGCATCGTCTATCAACATGCTTATATAATCCAGCACTGGAAAAACACATGGCATACATATTTTACAAATGGAACAGGGTAACAGAAGGACAATTACACTGTGTTCACATTGCAGATAATTCTGATGTTACTGGGTGTAATAGAACTCATTGTTGATGTGCACAGGTCCCATCACCCCCAATAAGCAGCGGCAGCAGATCTTTGTGCCTTAGTGAAGGGTGGGCACAGACAGGCATCAATAGATAGCCTGCCAGCGAATAATGCACCCAAGTTTATTGAAATAGTGCAGAGATATTAACGTGAGAAATGTTAAGTAGATTAAAGTGTAAAGCACACTTGACCAACATTGCAAAATTTGAGATGAAAAACACATCACTGATCCGTTTTCATTCTGAAAGTAACAACCCTTGTCATTGCGAGGTCACAGCGCAGCAAGCGTGAACCACAACGAAATTGGACCTCTGCTTTTAACTCATGCACACAAACACCGTGCAGCAGTGGGCAGCTATTGAAAGCTGCCCGGGGAGCAGTGACAGGGACGGTACCTTGCTCAAGGGTATCTCAGGGCAACCTACAGGTGAAGGAATCGAACCCACAATCTTCCGATCCGGGGGCAACTCCCTAACCATTAGGCCACCGCTGCCCTTATTCTATAGAAATCACTACAATTATAAGGCTTGACAGCGACCTAAGGCAGGACCACATCTCCGATACCACCCAACGCCACGCAGACAAGACTGGTTCAGAATGGAGCCTTGAATGGGTGGGTCCAGTTTGGGTAATTTGATTAAAGTCACTTTTTCTGATGTGTCAGCTTGGTTGTCTGGATTGCTTTTGTTGAGCTAAAAACATGATCCAGATGGCTGTTGAGCACTTTAACATCATCTGGTTGTAATAGCTGGACTGTACGTTTTGCGGGCCGAACTCACTTCTTCCTAAACTCTCATTTAAGTTTGTTGGGATGTGGAAATAAACATGGAAACAAACACTGTTACACAAGAGTTACAGCTGACCCAAAACAGAACTTCAAGCTGGCTAGTTTCTGTTTGGTTGAACCAGTCCAGAAACCTCCTACAAAGAACACAACACACATATAACAGTATTTCACAGTGTTACTGTTAAGATTTAAAAGTCAATACAAATGCCAATGCTTGGAAAGATGGCTGTCTAGGCTAGCTGGATGTGTTAAAGGAACACAGCTGATATTAAAGCCTTGGTTCAAATATTTCAGATGTTCATTGTGGTTTTACAAATCTGCAATCTGACCAGTTGTCATGACAAGTAATACTCATATGGATGTGGTCTAAATGCCACTGGTAAAAAGTTTGCTCCATTTCTTATTAAAATCTAAATTTAAAGTGAACATACAAATACATTTGGATTTGGGCAGCGTGTGTGAACAGAAAAAAAACATCTGCAATGTGAATCTGTAAAAATAGGTTATTTAAAAAAAACAACAACTCAATTTTGGCCTGTGCAAACCCAGCCTTATTTACACTAGCGAGAACTGTTTGTGGGTTCTTTCTGACCTTGCGTTCAGCTCATCATGGAGGGAGGTGTATGAAGTGTTCATCCGCTGGATTGGCACAGCTGGTTTGATCCAAAGCAACCACTGTTAATAGCTTTCCACACTGTTAATTTCAAAAATGGCTGGGCCAGATCTCACAGATCATTTGTGCTTGATGAAGAAAGCCACACTCCTCTGCCATCAGTGCAGCTCAGTGCTGCTTTCCTACTCCCTCGAGTCTGTAAAGATACTTGATTCATGTCTGCATTTTCCTACAGAAGGAAAAACACCTAAACACAATACTTCTATCACATTGCCGTCAACAGATAATAAACAGTGCACTGTTGCTACGTTTGCCAATATGATGCATTCATCAGCTCATGCTCTGAAGGATAGCTGGCCATATAAAAGGTTGTAAAATTGCAAAGACGACATGACAACATAGTTGCTGAATGGGTTTCACTTGATCTGTTCATTTATTCTGCATCAGATCTATGATGTATCAGCCACATGCATCTTTCCGCGTAGAGCCTGACAAACATATTGGCTGATTCTGAAGGCGCAAGGTTTTCACATGATCAAGAAAAATATTCTGAATGGCATGTCAATAACAGGGAATTAAAAAAAAATGTAACCATGCCCAAACTTTTGTATGAGAATCACATTTTAAAACATAAAAATCCCATGAGGAACGAAAAGAAGTTGCTCCATCCGCAAGGCTTAATATCAGTTTAGCATAAAGAATTAACTCAGCTTTTCATTTATGCCTTTTAGAATTTCACAGAAATGCATTTTGATGTATCTACGGTCTGCAGCATGAGGTGTGAGGTGGCAAAATATAAACCTGCTCAGTGCTGTTGATGAGTAGGTGTGAAATCAGCTAACGGCAGGTCCACAGAGTCTTCCTGAGATGCAGTACAACAAAGGGATCTTTCAAAAACAGGCAAAATCCCACAGGCAATACAAAATAACACCGATAAACACTGGACTGAAACACTATAATCTGTTTTGCTTGACAAACAATCAGCAAAAAAAAAAAAAAAAACATAATGTGCTGAGTGAACTGATCCATTTATTGATCCAAAGTGTAAAAGGCCAGTGGTAAATGAGCAAATCCCCTACGAATAGCATCAACTTGACTTTTTAATGTGCCTCCAGCTCACACTCAGCAGGGATTATTAAAAGCATTAGTTCTAAAATGTGGCTCTGTGAATGATATCTACAAAAATAATACTTCTCATTCACAGTCCTGAGGGACCTCTGCCCTTCACAGCTCATGGTTCTCCTTCTATTAGACTTCATGCAGCTCAAGAACTAAAAAAGCCTGGCCTTCCTATAGTGAATTCAAAACATTAAAAACTGAGCAATCTTGTGGCCAAGCAGTGCTAGAAATGAGCACCACTGAGCTACTTCTGCAGTGGGCTGGTGGAAAATGTGGGCCTTTTAACTTTTATAAACTCAATTTCAACTGTTCTTCCATAATGCAATAAGATGTCTTTTTGGAAATGAGGTACAGTGAAAATAACAGCCTTAAAATGAACTATTGTGAAAAATCGAAAAGCTGTCTGATGTAATTGGAAGCTGCTGAAGTCCACTCAGTAAAAAAAAAATCAATGCCATTGAAAGCCTCAATCCTTGGTGCAATTCACTGTGATTTAAATACATTTATCAAAAGTTACAACGATGCTTGTTGTTGACACCCTTTGTCTGAGCATAACCGCACACCAAAGACACGCATGTGTATCTTGCCAGTCTGGCTTCAATTGTAGGGGTCACAACAGGTTGTATATCACTTAGTCCTTCAAAAGAGCTTGACTTTAATATAGCCTGGCCTTTGACCCCAGGGTTAACGGCTGAATTCCTGTGTTTGCATGCAAAGAAGGGTAAACACAATGCCACACAATAGCGATGTTTCCCTAGCAGGCCTAAACAGTGCCCAGGAAATGACACATTTTCCTGACTCACATGTGCTGTCATTCCCATGCACCATACTCCAGGCTATTCGATGCTGCTCATCAGAGCAACTTAAGTTTTGAGTTTTCCCAAAACTCACAAATTAAAAACGCCACTCAAATGTTGCCTTCACCATCAATGGTATAATCAAAGCGCGGCGGACGCTCCTTTCCCTCTCTCCGACTGAACAGCTTCAAAGGACATCAAAACGTGATTGCCTTGGCTAGCAATGTAATCCTGGTCTCCAGCATGAGCCAAAGGATCATCTCCACACAAATCAGACAAGACTTTCTGATCAAAGAGTGAGCCCTCAACACTGGCTCACATGCTTTGCCAAAGACAGGGCCCTGGCGGTCAATTAGCAGCCTCGTCCATTCCGCAATTTAATACCCAGGTAAAAAAAAAAAAAATGCTAACAAAGCTTTCAAAGGCAAAGTGGTTATTAGGGATAATGAGCAGCATCATTACTTTCTTACAGGAACCCACAGTCCACAGATTGTCTTTCTTGTTGTCAAGATGGCGTCAATGCAAACAGAAGCAAGAGATTTGAACTTCTGTGTGTAGGGAAACAGTCCCGAAGGATAAAAGGCTCTGAATGTTAGTAGATCCCACGCCGACAGTTCATTAATGGAAACAACGCAAAACCATGCCAAAGCTATCTTTCTCAATGCATTCATTTTATCGAGGCCTCCCAAGTTCTCCAATATATCCTGGGCTTTTGGGGGCTTCTTTAAATCCATCATTCCTTTCAAGTCTTGTATTATAAACAGGCAAAGTGGTTTGTGTGAAAATGTGTGGCCTAAACCCACTCCTTTTACGGCACCACCTTTTGGGCATTCCGCCATAAAGCCTTCACAGGATTAACTTGACCAGTTCCAACACACACGCAGGGTGTTTGAGAGTATTTCACCTTGAAACGTCCCACTTCAGTGGACTGATACATGCTGTAAAATTTAATAGCGGAAAATGTCTGAAATGGTGTTTAAAAAACTAGAAGAGTGGGAAAAAAGAGCAAGCTTTACTTCTTTCAGGAATAAAAGCAACCAATGTGATGGAGATCTAGAAAAAGGTGATCGATTTCCACTGACAGGCAAAATACAGGACGCAACAAGAATCTTTCCACATGCCATCTGTTCGGCCTCTCATAGGGATAACTATAAGTCATGCAATGGCCACCAAATGGCACAATTCATTCTATTACAGCCTGTTTAGTCTATAATGATCTGTCTGTCGAATGATCCTCAGCCAGGAATTTCTTCAGGGTCAATTTATTTCTTCTTTCACTCTTTAAAACAAGATGAATATCAAAACCCACAAATGTACACATGTCGTTTTTTATTTTTTCGATTGCACAATAAGAAGCTCATATCTGCTTGTTTTTTTTTATTTTTCTCAAGTGCCAATTATTAAATTTGTATGGAAAAAAAAAACAAGCAAAAACAATATTTGGTTTTTACATTCTCCAGCCTCTTTTTATCCTTTACTATAAAACAGGCTGCTGTTTCTGTCTCTCTTGGGCTGAAATATACTGTAAATATACTGCCTTGTATCGTGTCCCAATGAGCCGTTTTGCAGCTTCCTTTCCATATATGGAAGGTAAGGATTGGCAACTGAATGTTATTTTGGAAAATTTGGCTTTCTGTGATGTGGGCTGCTAAAAGAAAAAATGTAAAATGTTCAGAATCCAAGAGGATCCCTTGGAAGAATATTTCTCAGTCAGACACTGACGACTTCATAAAGTATGAGTATATTGATCACTCTGGCCCAGCTTCATCCCATTTCAGATTTAAAAAAATAATAATAGTTATATATATATATATATATATATATATATATATATATATATATATATATATATATAGAGCACGTGGGAGGGAATCCCCAGACCTAATTGCAGCCCAGTATGTGTAAATCGCCCTTGCTGAATGGGTTCAAGCTTGGCAAGGCAGGGTTGTGAACCTGCTCAGGCAGAATGGGCGATATCCATCTGTCCCTGTGCACCAGAAACAAGAAGAGATTCCAGCAGTTTCCCAATGAACTGCTCCTGGCAGTGAGTGACTGCTAGTAAAACGAGAAGCAGCATGTTCACATAATTCATCAAGTTGCTTTAATCTTCAGCGTTGAAATACTGCTTACACTGCTGAACCGCCACGCTGGGCAGCATTAGGTTTTTTTGAAAAATACAAAACAAGCTCTGTATTATCAGTCGTGACATGCATATGTGCATATGGGCTCTTTTTTCCTCCTTTTTTGAGCAATTCCTGTGCTTTGCGAAGAGAAGAAAAGACCAGATGCTGTCAAAGACTGTCTATCCAGCTGCTAATTGCAAGAGACATTTTTTTAACAAACACAAGCCAAACAAAGGGGGATGAATTCAATATGTGCTGCGTATATCGCCTGGATTGCAGACTATCCTCTGTGCACTGGGTTTGACAATGGGGAGCGACAATGGGTTTGTGTACTCTGAGATCAGACTGCAAGGATCTTAGGGATCTGGCCCTTTGTGTAAGCTTGCAGCCTCACCCGTTTCTGCCTTTGTGGGGATTTGCATTTCTATGGCTTGCAATCACAAGTCATAGCTTGCAAACAAATTGCCCATAATTTGAATGTCTTGGACTAAGAAGACTGTTTCTCTGTGCAGAACTAAAGGAGCTAAAAACAATACTGGAAAAGCCCATAATGCTCTTAAAAATAATGGTGCCAGAGAGGGTTCTTCTAAGCTTTTCCATTAAAAAGCCACTCCTGGTACTCCTGGTACCTTTCAGAGCATCTTTATTATGTTTCTTTGTACAGAACCTTTTTAAAATGTTTGAAAAGGCCCTATGCAATGTTTTATGTAAAAACTGTACAAATCCAGATATTCTGGATTTAAGAGTGAAGAATCAACAGTGTGGCCAAATTGGAAGCAAAAATGGGCATCCCATTTAAAGAGCTCAAATTAGCTTCCACCATGATGGTTTGCACAAAGCAACAAAATCAGGGGGCCAAGGTCAAAAAAGGAGAGAAAAATCAATGAAGGTGAAAAAAAATGAGCAATCTGGCCTGTAAAAGGAGATGAGCTCGCCATCACGTACACATCCTCCTGTTTGACCCCGTGCAGCTGTCTAGGCTGGCCAGGCTCATTAGACCAAGCCGCTGGGGGCAGATCCGCTCAAGCCCTGGGAGCGAGGCTTCACATCACTCTGTTTGTTTACAACATTAGAGGTCGGCAGGGTGGTATTGATTGGGAAATGCACTTTCAAACAGCACTTTATTAAAAGACACCCAACATTGGGCCCAAGGGGGATGCTGTTCAAGTCTCGGAGGAAAGTAACTGCAGGGTGGTGCTCTAAAGGCAGGTGCATGCAGACTCAACCACTATAAGTGATTTGATTTACTTCACTTGGTGGTCTGGTTTTTGGGCTTTTTTCTACAGAAACATAAAAGGGGAGCCAAACAGGAAAGTCTGATTGCTCCTTACATTCATTTGTCTTTGATGAATCACTAAGGAACCCTTGAAACCTACAAAAACGCCATTAAACAAATGAAAGAACAGCTTGCATTGAGTTCACACATGCCCTCTTGCCTAGGATGCCAATTAGTCTGCGATTGCCAGAGGTGGAAAGATTGAGGTCCAGAAAATATAAATACACTCCAGGATTTTGCTCCAATTACCTGGGTTCCCTAATGAGCTCAAGCCACCACTAAGGCTGCCTATGCAGTTGGAACTAAATCCTGGACTGGATTTAATGGACCTGGATGTTGCACGTCAAGTGGAGTGCAATTCATCTAACGTTTTAAGAGCTACTTTTTACGCCTTACACCAAAACAAAACATACTTTACCCTTCCCAAACACCTTCCCTAGATCACTTATCTTAGGAAATGTGCTTCAACCCCCCCGTTAATCTTTAGATAGAGCTTATTTTAGAAACCAAAAGGACGGCCGCGGTTTAATCTAGCGCCACATCGCTGTCTCCACCTGCCGGCGGCGCGGGGTACTGCAGCATGTTCTCCTCTAGGGCTTCTTTCCGAACATTTCTCTAAAGTCCCATTTCGGCACAACCTTCGAGACATAAACATCAGGTGTTGGAGAATAAAACGCGAAGACGGTGTTGTGCGTGGCTTTTAATAGATCGGGGCAGAATACACTTACTTGACACGTTCATAACAAGCAGCAGGAGTATCCACAAACTGGCCAGCATCGCCATTCTTCCAAGCAAAATATCCGATCCCAGATCCCTTCGCAATCAATTCAGTAGATGCATACAAACTTCAGCAGCCCCAGTCCACAATCCAGACCCCCACAAGAAGTGACGGGGACAGTGGATCTCTTTCCCACTCCGATCAGAACGACTTTCTTTCTTTTCTTTCTTTCTGCGGATGGCCAGGTGGAGAGCTTCACTCGATCAGACTCCCAAAGCCCCCGCAGCAGTGAAGAGGATGCGCTTCTGTCCAGCCGGGCTCTGGAGGGAAAGAGAGCGACTTCTTTCAGGTGGAGAGATCCAGGCGTGCAGGAGCGATGACTGCATCCAGTCTGCGGGCTCTTCTGCCCCTCCTCCCAATGAAGTGGCGGGAGGAGCTCAATGCTCAAACTTCCCCCCCAACACCAAAAAACTGCCCCTGGATCAGTCTAGCTTCTCCACCAAGTCCTTTTGCTCCACAGATGTTTTCTGCACTTTCTTTTTCCCAGGTGGAGACCCCCGAATACGGAGTGGTGGGGGGTTGCCTAGAAGGTCGAGTTCTGCAGGGGGGCTGACCGAAAAGGTGTGTTTCACCCTCCGTGGTGGAGATCCAGGATTCACTCAGGCTGCTGAGCGGAGAGAGAGAGAGAAGAGAGAGAGAGAGAGGAAGAGAGAGAGAGAGAGAGAGAGAGAGAGAGAGAGAGAGAGAGAGAGATGACGTGAGATAAAGGAGGGGCTTTAGGTTCCATGCAAAAGACAGGGTGAGGTGTGGAGACTCACACCTTAGCAAATAGACCTGAAGAGACCTAAATGAGCCAAAGCAGGCACCCTGACTGTGGTTCAGGTCAGAAACTTCTTAATATGATCAGTTGGGACATCATGCATGAATAAGCTTCAATGCTGTGACTCGTTTCTTGCAAAGAGCCTTGTGTTTTATTTTATTTTTTGCATGAGTGGAATGACTCTCCAGGCTTCCTGAAGGACAATGTTTTTGGCTCTCATTTTCAGTCCTGTCCCTCTGTCTGTTTCTGCCAGGAGCAGTGAGAGATCATTGTTTACATCATTGTTTAGAACAGAACAAAAGGCAGCCAATGAAGAGGTTTGGAAAGGCATTCAAGAAGAACTATTTCTGAAGAAGACGGCAAGAAATTATAACAGCGTTCAGGCTGTGTTGAGGAATAATGGTGGTCATACCATATCTTGATTTTAAAATGGTTAGAATTATAATCTCATTTTGTTTTATGTACTGAACATGAACATTGGCACATATTGCAATAAATCATTGATTACAGTCTTCTTTTTCTGCAATATATATATAAAAATGAAGGCTGGCCCAAGACTTGTGCAAGGTAATGTACATATATAATGTAAGTTACAGCATAGCGTGTATATAAGTTATATTAATAAGTCAAATAAGTCTATTACTATGATATTATTACAGTGTAATTCATTTGATTTTTCCAAATTGCTGAATTACTCACCAGTTCAGATGTCATTCAAAGGTGTTGTGTACTCACTTGTTAATAATGCGAGCAACATAAAAGCTATACAGTGGGGAAAAAAACACACAAAATGCCTATTAATATGCCCTAGATGATGTCTTGCAGTAATTTTGAGTTTGGTAAGCCTAAGGCCTGTTTAACTCAAATCATGGCAGACATTTTTATTGTCAATAAATAATCAGGTTAAATAGTCCCAAAATATTTTTTTCTTAATTTTTACTTATCAATATTACACATAAAAATCCACTTTACTGGTTATGACAGCAGCCCAGTTTATACTGTATTGTGGACTTTATGACTTCCTGGTTCCTATCGCCCCCATTGTAAGATATTCAAATTTGGGACTGTCCAGTATTACTAGGGCAGCAGTCGCCTAGTGGTTAGGGAGTTGGCCCCAGGCTTGGAAGATTGTGGGTTGGAATCCCACTAGAGTAGGCTGCCTTGAGGTACCCTTGAGCAAGGTACCGTCCCCATCACTGCTCCCAGGGCACTTTGAAAAGCTGCCCCCTGCTGCACGTGTGTGAGTTTATGGGTCAAATGCAGAGGTGTAATTTCATTGTGTTACACTGTGTGCTTTGTTGTGGTTCACAATGAGAAGAATGGTCACTTCCTTTCTTTTTGGGTGACCCATGATTTCACTGTTGATGAAGAAAAAGAAAAACACCTCCCTCTACTGGTCAACCTTGCAGTGGGTGAGGATTCATTCAGCTTCCTTGGAGAGGTGGTTAAGGAAAGTGTTGGGCATTTGGCTTGTAAATTTACTAATTATCAACAAATTTTAGGGAGTATTTAAAGCCAACATGAAGCCAACAGTTATTTATTTATTGAAATTATACAAACTCCCCTCACTGTCCCCCAAAACACATGCATGTACGTAGCCCTGGCCTGAATGCTGGTGCTCCTGACTACTAAAATGAAAGAAGATGCTAATAAAAGCAAAATTCTGTGTTTGAATCCCAGACCAGTAGGTTGCCCTGAGGTATCCTTGAGCAAGGTACATTCCCCATCACTGCTCCCTCTGTGCTTTCAATAGCTGCTCCCTGCTGCACGTTGTGTATGGGTTACAAAGCTGAATTCTGTTGTGGCTCACTGTGTGCTATGCCATGTTTTACAATTTCAAAATAGTCACTTTCACTTTCATTTGTTTCCACTGAGCATATACTGTACTGACAACTGCTTGAATGCAAGTGAAACTTCCTCCCCTTTTAAAGACCACATGCAGTAATGTTTATAGTTACTTTCTTTTCAATTAGCTTCATCCAAAGCTTTGGTGGCGGTGGTCTAGTGGTAGGGTACTTGCCTGTGGACCTCTGGATCAAGAGGTCCCAGGTTCAAATCCCACCTCTGGCACTACCACCACTGGGTCCCTGAGCAAGACCCTTAACCCTGAGCTTCTCCAGGGGGGCTGTCCCTGTAATTAGGATGTGGAAGTCACTCTGGATAAGAGCGTCTGCTAAATGCTGTAAATGTAAATGTACATGAAGTTTATCTTGCATGCATAATCAATCCTATACTGAAACTTCCTGTTTTTACCATGTTGACCAACTGAGCATCAGCTCTTTGTGCAGCAATACCAATCCAGTGTCCATAGTAGAGCTGAATGGTATAATGGTATTATTTTGTTTATTTAAAGTGTGGTTGCCAAAGTTAACTTGCTTGCTAGCAACCATGCTGTTTCCTCAGTCTTTTCACAATATTGCTCACCATAGCTTGAGAGGAGGTTGTCATTATATATTTATTTATTTATTTTGTCATTAAAATCTGGCTGAAGCAACTCATCCAGAAAAGCAATCAAATAATATTGTTGACCGTGTCAAGGACAATGTCCCTGAGGCTGGACGTGGGATGCAATAATTTTTAAAAATGTTTTTTTATTCACACTGAAACACACAGTAAAGAAGTGTGATTGGTGCTACTGGGACACCATGCTGTATCACCTGAAGCAAAAATCCTGCAGGCTCTGCCTCATGCTCATGGGTAAGGAGACAGGAAGAACAGAATGTGAGGAAACCTAAAGCTGTGAACTTTGTGTCCTTTTAGACTGCTGGATTCCGCTCCCTGTGCTGACCTCCGCAAAATCATGTCATCTGCAGAACATCCGGGATCCACCTGAGGGACAGCTCACAGCACTTTACGGTTTTAAGAGCCAGCCGAAGACACAAGACTAGTTATATAAGAAGGAACTCAATAGAAAGGAGACGAAGGAAACAGTCCTGAAGCTTGCCCAGGGCATGATGCCTCATCTCTTTGAGCAATCATTTCATGCTTACACTCACACATGGGCCTAGCCCTGCATGCACAGTACAGAGATGCAGAGAGATGTAAATGAACTCACCAAAGTGTTTATTTTTGAAGTGCTTATATGTTTGCACCTACATTTGTGAAAATGTGTTTGCTTTCAATGTTCTTTCATCATAAGATTAAAATAACACTAAAGGTGGCATCCATTGACAGTGAAAAGTGAAAAAGTGAAGGTGAAAGTGACAATCCCTTGTCATTGCGAAGTCACAGCACAGCACACAGTGAACCACAACGAAATTGGAACTCTGCATTTAACCCATGCAAACACATGCAGCAGTGGGCAGCTATTGAAAGCACCCGGGGAGCAGTGACGGGGATGGTACCTTGCTCAAGGGTACCTCAGGGCAACCTAGTGGTGAGGGAATCGAACCCACAATCTTCCAATGCAGGGGCAACTCCCTAACCACTAGGCCACCGCTGGGTATTGTAAGTTCTAAACAAAAAAAGTAGATACTTATGTTTAAAATCACTCTTAAGTGAAGTGAAAGTGACTATTTGTCATAGATTAATTTAATTTCAGGTGAATGGAAATGGAGTGATAAAGGTAATGTCTATTGTATTATTGACTTATTATTAATTTATAACTATAATGATTTTATCAGTTTAGTTGATTAGTTTTACTCTAGAATAGACAAGTTTTAATGAAACCCATTCCACTGTTAAAGTGAGCTCCTCCCACTTCCTTCCAACATACACAACTAGTGTACACAGACCGTGCACTTAACAAGTGCTGTTTGCACAACCTTTTTGATAAATGTGCTGCTATTAATCTATTGCTGGACTTGTCTAAAGGCACAAGTCTCAAAGCCCTGGAAGACAGGCAGTGTGAATATACAAAATATGCACACGTATACATCAAATATATAGAAAGAAAAATCAACAGCTTTGTTTATTCAAATCTGAAAATTTTTTCTGTTGCTGCTTGCTGTTAGCTCAAGGCGTAACACCTTATCCACTTCCAGCAAACAGGTTTGAGGCTTTGAGGTCATGGGTTTAGCATAACCTTCAACAGAGATTATTATAAGTGTCACTGTGTTGTCATGTGAAAAATTAAAAAGAGTTCCCACACATGAATTCTCAGTCCATTTTAAGATTCTATAGCTGCATGAAAACCCTTGAAGTTTTATGCATTTTGGGTTGTGAAACGTGTTGTAGTTTATGCAAAAAATTGGTGAAAAGGACAAAGCTTCTTTATCTAGAGCTCAATATCAAAGTAATGAACAAATGTGTTCAAATTATTCTGGCCCGTCTGAAATGTGCAAGAGTAACATACTTTAAGTTCATCTCATTTAATCTGGACTCTTCCCTAGCAAACCCGCCATACACTCACACACACACACATCCCCATAAGCTCCCTCCACCTTATGAGGCTTAACACTAATGACCCTGCGATTGAGACTGCCTGAAGTTCAGATTGATGTAAAGATTTAATGGCTGGCTAGAGTAAATTAATACACTCCCTCAAAACCCTGCAGCGGATGGCCAAGGACTTAGAAAAAAAAAAATGAAATGCAGAATAAAAAAAAGTGTGAATCAGTTTAGACAGGTGTTTCAAAGGTTCAAGGTCTGCGCTGAGAGATGCACATCCATGCTTTTGTTGTCTGCTAAATTGTCATGGACATGTATTGATTGCAGAGCCATCAAAGGAGTCACTGTGCTCACTTTTGAAGTATGTGATAAGCAATTGGGACCACTCTCATTCCTCACTTGATGTGAACATCAGCATTGATTGAGGTTTACCATTTGATCAATAAATAATCTAAAGGATTTACAACTAACCTTGATTCAGCTTCAGGATGCAACATTAGTGACTTCAGAAACTGACTAAATATCTCACTGGGATCTTTAAACCCTTAGGGCCAATGAGGCACACCTGATGTCCAAATGAGGCACCAGGAGCACCCAGTCAGAGCAGAGCACCGCAAACCATGACAAGGAGTGTTGAAACTTCAAAAAGACTAATATTTTAATATTTAAGGGCTGTACAGTGCCATAGATGGGTACATGCATAAGGGAAAGGAACGGTTTACCAGACAGTCACGTGATCAGCTATGTTATATGGGATGGGAACAATGGCGTTGATGAAGTGACAGGAAATGAAGCTGGAGTAAAAGATGGAATTAAAGATGCTAAGATTTGTGTTGGGAGTGACCAGGATGGACCAGATTAGAAATGAGAATATTAGAGAGACAACTCAGGTTAGACAATCTGGAGATAAAGTTAAGCAAGATTGAGTTGGTTTGAGCATGTACATAGGAGAGAAAAGGGATATATCGGGAGAAGCGCGTTGTGGATAGAGCCGCCTGGCAAGATGAAAAGAGGAAGACCAAAGAGGAGGTTTATGGACATGGTGAGAGAGGACATGCAGGTAGTAGATTTGAATGAGGAAAGTGCAGAAGACCGGAAGAAATGGAAACAGATGATCCACTGTGGCAAGCCCTAAATGGGAGCAGCTGAAAGAAGAAGTAGAAAAGAGTGTCACAGTGGATCGTGTTGTGCCCTCACAGCTAGAAACTAGAAAGATAATTGTCTGGTGCTCTGGAGATTTTAAATTGCCCCTGAGTGTATGAGTGTGTTTGAGAGGTACAAGATCTGTCCAGGGTGTTTCTTCACCTTTTGCCTTAGAATCCAGCATTCCCTATTATGCTGGTTTGAATAACCAGATGCTGGATGGATGGCTGATTTAATTAGCATATTTTAGTTTTTACTGAAAAAAAAATGGTGTTGTAGTGTAGAAGAAAAATGTAGAAGCCAAATCCAAACATGTGTCATTGTTTACAACTGTAATACAGCAGATGTTACAATTAATATCATACTTTGTGGATTAACTGAATCTCTTAGTGCCTTCCCACCATATTCTTTTATTTCTTGCCACCTGGGTGTTATTTTGTGCATATTTTTGAATAAAAATTAAGGGCTCAGTATCTGTTGCATGTGTGTTCCTTCTTCTTGCATGGCCATACAGCTGTGATAGAGTATGTGATAGAGAAACGTGTAAAAACATTTAGACTGCAAGAGACAGATAGTGTCCCGCCATGTCTCTCATGGGACAATCTGTCAGTCACAAAGCTACACACCTCAACAGCACATGCAATGAGGTCCTGATAAAAGCTAGGATGCTATTTATTCCTTACAGTGGTCTTGTTATATTGCTTTGTTGACAGAATAACCAAATCCTCCATTATGAGAGCCTTGCAGCCATCTCTGTAAATACCCCATGAGGTTGTCAGTTTTGCATTCTCCCTCTGCCTATTTATGTCTTTACACAAAAATGTTTTTTTGTTGCACGTGGGCAATGCTTGATTGTTCTCTGTCATGTGCACAATTAATGTGCCATACATTCTCTCTCTTTTGTCAGTGAGGATTTCAGTGTTTTTTGGGGTTTTCTTTAAATAATGCTGCTTTTTCTTATTCTGTTTGTATTTCATCTTCATATTGCCAATTTTCTCTCCATTATCTCACAGGTTAATTTACTGTGAAATGCTCTCTTTGCCTCAACAAAGGTCTCTTCCTCTGCAGCCCTCATGCTCTGCTCAGTCTACCTAGCATAAACAATGCAGGTTTTCAATTAATTAGCTAATCTTATGTTATCCTTATTGAACATGACATCTTGACCATGTAAAGTACACTCAAGCATCAAGGCTTTATTAATGTTGGCTGACTTTGATTCCCTTCCCTTGTTCGATGGTAAGGTCTAGGTTTGAATCCCAGTAGGTGGGCTAGGTCCTCCCACAGTCCATGGAAATCAGTTGGTCTGATGCATTTTAAATTATCTCAGAAAGTGAGAAGGGACAAAACATCATCAAGTAGTAGCATCATGGATTTTTTAAAATTTTATATTTAAGAATTGCAAATAAAAGCCACACACGCAAAATATTTTCACATATTGCTGGAGGAATTTCAGGCACTGCTTTTATTATATTCCTGTTTCTTTCAAATCTGCATTATCAAACCGCCTGTTGCTTTTCATTTAAGATATCAGTTGTTGTGTAATGGACATGTGGTGGAGATGCTAAATGGCCCCTTAGGTGTGAATGGGTTTATCCTAAAATGGACCAGTGATCTCTCTAAGGTATTTCTCTGCTTTTTGCTCTGTGAGCACTGGGGTCTGCACTAGCAACCTCACTGATTGGTTGGTTGGTTGTTTTGTTGGTTGCAAACCTATTTTTTGTGAATACTTGCCTTCTCTGCTGATGTGGTGTCTGCATTGTTTTTTTTTCTCTTTTCTTTTTAAAATTACTTTGTTACTACACATCTGCAGACTTAAATACTGTATACATAACAGGTGATGTAACTGACCATATATAAATCCTTGTAAACGTGAAGGTGAGAAAGTGAAAAAATTAAAGTAGCAAACTGAATGAAGTTCTGAAATATTAATCATCCTGGAAACAAGGAGATCCTGATTTAACTCTCCAAACTTTGATAGAAGTTGTTCTTTTGGTTAACTTAAAGCGGCTGGAGCTCTGCAATGTCCATTTGTAGAGTGTTTAACTGGTCTGGCCTGTTATCCAGTGCAGCTATTACAAGCAGCCAAAGTTCTGCTGCTTATCAGCCATGTGGAAGAAGTTTTAAGCTAACCAATAACAATCCAAGCATGCTGCCAATTAAAAGCTTACTTTAATCAAAAGATGGTGTTGTAAGGGACCATAAAATGGGCTCAATAACGTGTGTTGTTGATGCTTCTGATTGTTTGCAGCGTGTGCTGTGAACAAACAAACAAAAATGCATACATACATACATTCCAATATATGAACAACAAAAAGCTAGGTGTATGTTATTTAAGTTCTCTTTTGTCTTACAAAAATGGTTCTATTGAAACTAAGACTAAGTCTTCCATTCGGTGATCTATTCCTTGTATTTTTTTGTTCCTGCACCCCTTTTTGTTTTTGTCTCCTTTGACGATTTTGCCATGTTTACCATATCTGCCCTCTGGCTCCTTCTTTGTGTTTGTTCAGGGTACTTTCTCAGCCTTGTCTCCTCCTAGTCTCCGCCCTTGGCACTTGCCAATTACTGTTCTCTAATTTTGTTTTATTACATGTGAGCTGTTGTGGTGTTTCTTGGTCATGTATTATTTGTTTTTAGCCTTGCTGGTTTCCTTGAATCCATGACCAACCACTTTTCCTTGACCTCAGTCAAAAACAGCATGAGCTCATGAAAAACATAGGAAAGAGTATTGATAAAGTGGTAGAGAAAGACAAGAGCGATGCAAAGAATATCCTACACCACTTACGCTAGGCTGTTATTATGTGATAGCAATTGTTTAGGTGGGTTTGCCACTAGGAAACTTCAATGAAGGTCAAAGAAACTTTACAATTTACCCATATCCCCCTGTATATTATTTAATAGGATTGTTATTTTTTAACAATTAATGGGTAAATGTCCCCAACATATGCATTAATGTATATTCATCCTTCATAGGAGGTGTTCTCAGTTCTTTAAGGTCTCGCAAAGGGGATATAAGAAGCCTTTAGAAGACATAGGATGAAACAGAAAAGAAAAGGAAACTCAATGGAGCAGAAAAGTCATTTAATGAATGCGATGTGTTGGGTGAACTAGTAGAGACATTGATGAAAGTGAAGCTAATGGGCGCTATTACAAGTAGAAAAAAAATGCATTTAAAATGCATGTGGTTTAATAATCATTTAATTAATTGAATTTATATTATTATGTGGGTAGGGTGGGACAGTGGAGCAGTGGGTAGCAATGTTGCCTCACCGTGTGGAGATCCTGGGTTCTAGCATGGGTTCTGTGACCCTAATCAGTACAAGAAAATTTGTGAAACTGAGAATATGTGTGGTTCAGTTCACTTTGCAAAGAAACTGCTAGCAGAAATCATCAAAGATATTTAAAAATGTGTACTTTTCATTTTTGCCTGAGTAAAAAAGATAAATCAGCGCTTCATCTTTAATCATTTGTTTACTTTTTGAAAAAGAGTATTGATACTTTTTGACACTTTTTGTGTCTTTGTTAATATTTGCCTTTTCCTTTGTCATCATCCATAATCCTGCACTGGTCATGCCCTTGTCCATTATGTACACCTGCGTCCTGTTCATGTCTCATTCTCGCGTCTGGTGTTTTTCCTCCCATGTAATATTAATGCTCTTAAGCCTGGGTCAGTCTTCATTAGTTCTCTGCACTGCTTAAATTTTTTAAAGTTGGCCATTTACCTACATCTCATCTCCATTCAGCCCTTACATAATTTGTATCCCTGTGTTTGTACTTCAAATATAGAATGTGTGTACTTTTGCTTGTATTTAATTGATCACAAGTAGAGCAAAGCTTGGCCGTGTGTTCTTAATGTTACTATTGTGTTTTGAATGGCAGAATGGTGCAAAGCTTTAAATGTGGTTTAAAATGTTCTCGGGATGGCAAGATTGCCTTTTTACGTTGGTAGAGGTGGTCTAGTGTACTCTGTCTTGCCAGTTTCTACTTACCATTATTTTATGTTCTAAGGTTATTTCTTCACGTTGTGGATTTCATTGTGTTGCCTGTTTCCTGTCTTTAACATTAGTGATTAGTACCATCATACCATTCAACCTAACCATTAGCTTTGCCAATTTGTCTTCTACTATTGTCTTACTGTTTGCCGACGTCTGGCCTTGCCCTTAATCTGTTTACATTCAGGCTCAGTCTTAGTTTATCTGTTTTATCCACCTGCCACCTGCCCTTCTGAAATTGTGAAAGCATTACTCCGAAGGATCCATTATGGCACTTTGTTCATTACAGCTATGGGCCTGTATTTATATGCAGTTGTTTTAGGATAATGTCTGTTTTGTTAGCACTTCATAAAGTTATATTGAACCGTTTTCTTATTAAATTATTTTCTGGACTTAGCGCAACCCTAAGTCAATCTTATTCACGTCAATGCAAGACAAAGTCTGCAGCATCTGCTGGCATGAGGACTCACCATCTGCAGCGCATTTTTCCTCCTGTCCCTCACACCACCTCACTGGGAGCATGCAAGCACTGCAGACCATTTCAAGCGTCCTCTGTCTAGGGCTCGGCTGGGGCACTGTCACTGTCGGGTCATCTCTCTGTTAGACACCTGCGATTAGAGGAGAGACGAGCGCTCGTGTCACTGTCAGCCTGGCCCTGGCAGCCAATGCATCAGCAGCTCTGCACACACACCTGTCACCACCTCCACAACATTCTCTGCACCTTCATTCTAAGCACTGGTACCTAATAGCTCTTCGTCCCAGCCCTGCACAATCTGGATTCTCCCTGCTCAAACAGTTCTGGAAGATCTTGTTATTTATCTAATGAGCTGTGTCAAGTGTGATGGAAGACAAAGGGCACAAAAAAGAGTTTTTGAGCTATGCTACATAAGATGACACTTTTGGCTTCTCAAAGCCAAGGTTTCCTAAAGTGGTCTTTTATGAGCATAATCTATTATTTTGACCTTATATGGCTTGGGATTTGTCACAATATATCCTAAACAGAGCCCATCACTTCCATCATTTGTGAATGTTTTGTGAAACAATAGTCCATATATTTTGGCATGAGTTTATATTCCTGTCTATTTACTGGGCCTTTGGTACTGGGCCTGTGGTACATGTCCACACAAATACCACACCACAATATATCAAAATAATGATAAAACTTTATTACATTTAACTGATGCTCCTACCAAGAGCGACTTACATTGGTTAACTACAGGGACAGTCCCTCTGGAGCAACTTGGGGTTAAGGGTCTTGCTCAGGAACCCAATGATGATAGTGCTGGAGGTGGGATTCAAACCTGTGACCTATTGGTCTGTAGACAAGGGTCCTATCTCTATACCATCACCACCCAACTACATATCTAACTACATAATAGCCAGTTCTTTTGAAAAGCTATATATTTATTTACGTATATTGGCTATATATTAATTTGTGCGTGTGTGTATGTGTGTGTGTGTGTGTGTGTGTGTGTGTGTGTGTGTGTGTGTGTGTGTGTGTGTGTGTAACCAGAATCATGTAGAATCATGAACTAAAAGAAAGATGAAAGATAAAAAAAAGATAAAAGATAAAAAAAGTTGCAAAAAAAGCTGGAGTCCATCCCAGCTCACACAGGGCAAAGGACGGGGACACACCCTGGACAGGTTGTCAGCTTATCGCAAATATGGCAGACAGACATAACTAAATAAAACTAGATAACCAGATATAAGTAAAAGCCATAATAACATGAAACAGAAACTTGACAGTGGTGAAAAGTCACCTCTTGGATGTGACACCTGCATGTCTAGATTTATTTTTTTTAGAACCAAACATGCTCTCCTGCACTTTCATTCCAAGCTCAGGCTCTGTGAGAGTTAGTCATGTTTTTAAAAATGTCCCTATTAGAAAATAACACCTCCAGCTATTGCAACGGCCAATTGAAAGAAGCCAGCAGACTAAAGTGTTCACTTGTAGCAACATGTCTGCGAGATCTCTGTCACAGGGCTGGATAAAAAGCATTTTTCTTTTGCTTCTCTCCTTTTTTCACTAAAAGAAGTCACTTAATACCTTTCACAACCGCAGCCTCTCAGGGTGACATCCTCTCATTACTGCAGCAATTACATTTTGGTCGAAGAGGTAACCCGCTGCGTCTCTGCGCTGCTCATTGTAGCCACACTTTAGTTGCATAGGGCTCCTTTGCAAAAATGGAATGAAAAATTTTTGCTATTATTAAAATATTTGCCAGGGTGTTGAGGAGGTATCTTTGCCTCAGTAATAGAGAAGAAAATTAATTCAGTGCTCTTCCTCTGCTTAAAAGCACAACCATGTTCTTCCAGCTTGCTCCTTCCAGCTAATCTCCTTAGCTACAATGTTGTCATGTACAGTACTGTGCAAAAGTTTTAGGCAGGTGTGGAAAAAATGCTGTAAGCAAAGAATGCTTTCAAAAATGGAAGTGTTAATCATTTCTTTTCATCAATCAACAAAATGCAGTGAATGAACAAAAGAGAAATCTAAATCAAATCAAGATTTGGTGTGACCACCCTTTGCCTTCAAAACAGCATCAATTCTTCTAGGTACACTTGCACGCACTTTTTGAAGGAATTTGGCTGGTAGGTTGTTCCAAACATCTTGGAGAACTAACCACAGATCTTCTGTGGTTGTAGGCTTCCTCACATCCTTCTGTCTCTTCATGTAATCCCAGACACACTGGATGATGTTGAGATCAGGGCTCTGTGGGGGCCAGAAGAATTGATGCTGGTTTGAAGGCAAAAGGTAGTAACACCAAATATTGATTTGATTTAGATTTTTCTTTTGTTCGCTCACTTTGCATTTTGTAAATTGATAAAAATAAACAATTATTATTTCTATTTCTGAAAGCAATCTTTGTTTACAGCATTTTTTCCACACCTGCCTAAAACTTTTGCACAGTACTGTACATCCTGTATTATACAGTTAACCCCTTTGATCTTTCTGGCAGTTTTCTGACTGACTTAGGCATGGAAACATTTCAGAGGTCTTTCTTCCAGTAGTCCTTTTCCACCATGTTCCATTCAGGATTATTTAAACCAGGGTGCAATGTGGTGAACATATTCACATTTCCACGAGTAAGGAGCAGAAATATGAATTAGAGACTTTTCAAGTTCTGAAACATTTCATTTTTGGTTTCATTTTGGTTCTAACAGTTAACAACTGGATGCAGAATGAAGCAAGTTCTGTGTTGGTAGAAATGGGCCCTATATGACTTGAATTCCTATAATCGCTGAAATGGAGTGGGTTAACAATTATAGGAATGGGTTTTAAACACACACAAAACATGCATTTGTGCCCATATTCCAGAGCTCTTAGGATAAAAATTAAATATAACAGTTAAACTGGAACATAAAGATGCTAGGTTTCTACTTTAACAGCACAGTTTAGTGTGGCCCACAGTTGGATGGGTTCCTCTTTTGAGCCTTGGTTTCTTTCAGTCGTTCTTCCTCTTAGGGATCTTTTTTCCTGCCACTGTCACACTTGGCTTGCTTAGTAAGGGTCTGGGCCCAGATTCTGTCAAGTTGCTTTATGACAGTATCACAATGTGAAAAGTGCAACACATAACATTGAACTGAATGAATTAGAGCAAAGAGTTTGTTGCTAACAGACTTGCAGTCAAAGACAACTGCTAACATAGAATGCACTCACTGTTAGCATTTTTTATGGGTTTATCCTTTCTATGCACTTAAAGGAAGAAAACCACAGTAAAGTAGAGATATTCCAGCAAAACAATGGCAGATTTCAAAGGTATGATGTAAAACACTTTAGAAGCATTGGGAAACGTGTGGAAAAGCAAAAATCCAACCACTACTGATGATGTGTGGAAAGCAAGGAAGAATGTTTGGGAGGCAGTTCAGTCATTTTGGAAAGTATGAGAAAGCTGGTAAACGTTAAACTGTCAGACTGTTAAAATGGAAACACTGACCACTAAAGATACACCAAATTGCAGCAGAAATATGATAAATTACTAAACCTCACCTTACTAGAAATCTGTATGAAAAATGTCAAAAATCATAAGCTTTGATGCCAGAGCTTTTTGATAAAGAAATGAAGGTTATGGATTATTGCCTTCTAGAAATGACCATAGCACTTGGACATTTTGATGCTTTATGCTAAAAACTGCATGTGGTGGTTTGTTGCTCATAAAAACTGAACACAAATGTCTTTAAAATAATAATAAAAAAATATCCAGAAATAGTCAAAGGCTTTATTTTCTGTGCTTAAAGTCTGCCTAGATGAGACAAAGCCATTAAAAGGGCAAAATGGCCAAATTGAAACTCAGACTTTGCTGTTCTAGACTTTAGCCTAAGGCAAATTTTCATTTCCTACTTTCAAAGAGATACATCATTAAAAATGCTTTGTAGAGAGGAAAATGGCTTTCTGTTGGCATCCATTAGCTTCTATTTACATTTTATAATTTATTTATTACCAGCATGGTCTATTACCATAATTCTTTTTTTTTTTTGAGAAAAGTATGGGGGCAGGCTTTGTGAGCAATCTGCATTTGAGATTGAGGAAAAGCCTGGAGAGAGAGAGCGATTGAGAGAGAGAGAAAGAGAGAGGGCTGTTAAGTGAAAGAGACAACACAACTCCTCACTGCTCTGTAAGCTATAGTAGATCAGACAGCACGCCTCGCTCTCTCTCTCACATAGAACACATTGAGCTTCACACCCAGTGACGAGCAGTGCACAAGCACGTACACACACATACACAGACACACACACACACACACACACACACACACACACACACACACACACACACACACACACACACACACACACACACACACACACACAGTGTGTTATAAAGTGAGAATGTTCTCTGTTTCATCTGTTTAAGAAAGAACTGTACACTCAGTATAGGTGTTGCTCAGAGTAGAAAACATAAGAGAAAAGAAAAAAATCTGTCATTAAGATTTTATACATTCCTCAGCTTTTTGGTCCCACATTTCAGGACTTTTAAACGTGAATTACAGCTTATGAAAATGGCAAAAGCACTTGAAGGGGCACAAAACCGTCGTGATAAATCATTTTTTGTCTTATTTTCTATTAGGTGAATGGCGAAGTGCATGTGCATCACAGAGAAGAAATGGCACCAAGATGCATTATAGGAAGATAGTGGGTTCGAATCCCTCACCAGTAGGTTGCCCTGAGGTACACTTAATCAAGGTACCGTCCCCATCACTGCTCCCTGAGTGCTCCCAATAGCTGCCCCCTGCTGCATGTGTGAGTATGGGTGAAACACAGAGGTTTAATTTTATTGTGTTGTGCTGTGCTGCGTTTCACAATGACAAGGGTTGTCACTTTCACTTTTTTCACTTTCACTAAAGGCAACAAACCAAGAATACCTCTTCTTGGCAACAGTATAGTATAATGAAAGTGGATTCTTTCAGCAGGATAATGTGCCCTGCCACATTTTACAAATTGTTCAGGAATCATTTGAGGAACAAAGAATCAGTCCGAGCTCCTGTGGGATGTGCTGGATCCAAGGAGGCCCTATCATAGAGGACATAAAGGATTTCCCGGTGACCTCTTAGTTATACCACAGATACAACAGGGCACCTTAGATGTGCGGTGGAGTCCATGCCTTGAAAGGTCAATGCTGTAAGACTGCGCTAGAAGAACCTACACACAATTCAGCAGGTGTTTGTAATGTTATGGCTGATGAATTCATTCTCCTTCCTGTCAGAAGTTTTGGGTGATGCCTCTAAAACACAAACATTGAATCACATTTGTTTAGCAATTACGCTCCCCAAAGTGACCACGTTTCTGCTTTTGTAAAATCAAAAATGATCCAACATAGAAATGTCTCACACTTGAGTAATTCCATCTTTTGTCAACTTCTGTATAAACCATTTGATGTGTATTTGAATATTACCATGGCAAGTAATAATGAGCTATCCTTGATTTTACAGAGCCCTTCAGAAATGCTTCAAAGACTATTTTGTTAGTATCATGGTTTTAAATAAATCTGTTCAGAGATGTGAAATTATTCAAAGAAAAAGAAATCCATTGTGGAAAGAAATGTGGCTGCTCAACAGCAATTGGCATTAAAAGTTAACATTCAGCGTTATTTTCCTAATAAAAATCTGTCATTGCCTTCTTACTGCACATCCTCTGTCAGGAACTGACATCCACAAAGAATCAGCCCTTAGAAATGGTAAGTGAGAGCTTGCTTATCTGCATAATATTTGGTGACTGTCATAAATCAAGCTTCATATGTCCTGTGCTATATATAGGTTTGGTTTCTGTTGAAAAGGGGATTGTTTTTTTTATTTGCTGAAAAATAGGCAAAAAATCTAAAATCCTTTTGTGTTGTGTCATTTTATCATTTTATTATTGGAGTGCCATTTAAAGTGATCTCATCAGTCAGAGAAAAGTCAAAGAGAAAAGAATGACACAACTTTTGTCTTTTGGCATAGTCACTGGACACTGGAAAACATCCTGTTGTATATGTGATTTATATACAGTGTACACCGGATAATCGCATTGAGTTGAATGTGTAATGGAAAAAGCATGAACAACGCATTATTAATGATTCTAAGGCATGAGATTTTGACTGGATTCATGCAACAATGCAAACATAACAATTAGATTAATTATATTGACACAATTAACAAAGCACTTGAATACAGTTTTACAGTTACAGATTGTGTCCTGCTGCACACGGCAACTGAAATTTCTAATAGGTTGTCAAGGGTGGAGTTACTGTAAGAGGCTCACTAAATCATCTCTTACAGTGAATTACTGAACAGGAGGCATGAGACATTGATATTGTCATGGAGGGAGACATATTACTTGCAGTAAGATGTATGCTAGCCAGTGACAATGAGATTGTGCAATTTCGACAGAATGTAATTAATTTCACAACCATGGGTCACGGAGTTGAGTCACATTCTGAAAGAACATTTTTTTTTTTTTTTGCAGTTTTGCAGTGTCATGGACCTCTTCTAAAACATGGATGGGAAATACCAATATGTTCTCTCCCAGTCTTTCTGACATTTTTTCTTTTTTAATACAGTTTATATCATTTCAGTGACCAGAAATGTAAAAAGGATTTCAAATTGTGAATGCCATTTTGTTAGCTTTCTCCTCAGTTACCCATGAACGTTCCATTAAAGAGGTAGTGCTGTTCCAGTCAATATAGGGAGCTTGTTAAGTGAGCAATGTACAGCCACATATATTACATTTTTAAAATATTAAATGTCAGTCAGTCAGTCATTTTCTGCCACTTGTCCCAAACGGGGTCGTGGGGGAGTGCTGGAGTCCAACCCAGCGCATACAGGGCGAAGGACAGGGGACACACCCTGGACAGGCCCATCGCAGAATATTAAATGTTATTATTAAATATATTACATTTGAATATTGTTTACTAATTCATCTTCAAGTTGAAATGAATCAGTTAATGATCAGTTAATGATCAAACAATCCCCATCATAGTCTTTGAATGCATTACATGGATATTATTGACTTACATTAGTGGTTAAAGAATAGTTTAAAGAATAATGTGGTAGGAGAATGATTATTAATAGAAGCACCCCTTCTACATGATCAAAAGTTGATCTACACATATCAAAGAGGCAAACTGCAAAACACTTGCTATAATTGAGCTAATTCTACTTATTATAGGTTTCAGATATGATTGACATTCTATCTGATTCTTTGAGCAGGAAGACTGCCATTTCCTTAACAAGGAGCAGGTTCTTTAGAGCTTGATGAAAATCCTCTTACCTCACGAGTGCCAATCAGTCATGAGTGGTTTTGAGTTTATAATTTACTTCATTAGTCTTGCACCTGAAGCTGTGATTCTAGCAATGCAAAAATGCTTTGAAATGCATCTAAAATGTGGAAAATCTTTATTTTTTGAAGTAAAAGTACCTACTAATTTCTCCCTTTTTGCATTGTGTGGTACACATAACCACTGAGATGGGTTGATGGGTTTGAATGAGGCCAATGGCCAGTGAAAAAATAGTGAGACAATGTACCAATACATCACTCAGAAGGCAGCCTTTAAAGTAAGTCCAAAGAGTTACAAATTGAACAACTGCATTGCACATACTCAAAGAAAACAGCAGGCTTAAAAACCTTGACCTTTTCATACTGCCTGCTGAGGCAAGCATGAAAAAAACTTTATGGACCATTTTTATGACATATGCTTTGCTATTTTATCATGGCCTATTTCAGCAACTTTTTCATTTTAAAATTGGAGCTCAAGAAATATTTTCCTCACCTGATTGGGTAAGCTTGTAATCAGTACTCAGCTGTAGCTTTCCAAACTTTCTAGAGCAGTTCAACTTAAAGGATGGCAGGTTGTGCCGTGGTTAATCCTATCCACTGAGAAAGTTATAAGTTTGTTTCCCAGCCCATCCTACCTAGGGGGTTTCAGTGGTGCATTAGTGGTTAGGGACTATGTCACAGAATTGGAGGGTTGTGGGTTTGAATCCCAGGCCAATGGGTTGCCCTGAGATACTCTTGAGCAAGGTACCGGCCACATCACTGCTTACTGGGAGCTGGAAATGGCTGGCCACTGCATACATGGTGTGTATGGAATAAATGCAAAGGATACATTTTGTTGTGGTTCATCGGGTGCTGTGCCATGTGCTTGAGCTTTCACATTCTCACTTTCACTATGTGCTTCTTGTCTGGAGTTTGCATGTTCTCCTCATGTCTACATGCAATTTCTTCTAGATCATTTGGTTTCTGACAAACACATGAACATCAGGTGGAATGGAGCTAAACTGCCCCATAAGTGCTAATGTGTGTGTGTTTGTTTGTTTGTCTGTCCTGTATCCAAGGTGTTTATCTGTCTTTCATGAGAGCTTGAATAGGCTTCATGACCCTAGTCAGGATAAATGGTTAAGGTGATGGCTTAATAGAATTAAATAGTTTTCCTTTTGGTTTTGTTTCAAGCAAAGTTACTGGTTTCTATTTTCATTTTTCAACCAAGTTAAGAGCACTGATAGTTATAATGCTGCATAATAGTACTTTAGAATGAAACAATACTTTGCAGCCAGTTATAACTCCAAGCTGTAGAAACTTGAATGCTAATTCAATGGATTTAAGCAGATCAGGTGATGTATTTTCGTGTAATGAGGGAGGGTGAGGCCCAAGGAGATCAACACCCTATATCAAGGTGTGCATAATTATTAGGCAGCTTCTTTTCTTCAGACAAAATGGGCTAAAAACCTGAAGCGCTCTTGAAATTGCTAAGATATGGAGGAAAAAGATGTACTCAAAAACAACTACCAAACCTACTGCCAGTTTTTAGAAGAAACGTTATTCAAGCAGTGGTTCAGGAAAAAGTCTGCATTTTTCAAGAAGGTCATGATTTTTATGCAGGACAATGCTCCATCACATGCATAGATGTTCTCCACTGCTTGGCTCACCAGTAAAGGCCTTCAAGATGAAAGGATAATGACATGGCTCCCTTCCTCACCTGACCTAAACCCTATTGAGAACTTTTGGACCTTCTTAAACAGGAGATTTACAGGAAAGGAAAACAGTCCACCTCTCTGAACAGTGTCTGGGAGGCTGTGGTTGCTGCTGCTGCACAAAAAGTTAATCATCAACAGCTCAAGAAAATGACAGACTCCATGAATGGAAGACCAATGGCTGTTATTGAAAAGAAAGGTGGCTCTATTGATCACTGATTTTCTCAGAAATGTTTATTTTTAAATGTTGTTTGTTTGTTCTCACTGTATTAGATGAAACTAAGTGAGATGGGAAATTTTTCATTTTTCATTTAGTTGTGTAATAATTGTGCACACATATGTATCCCCTGAGAATGTTCACACTCACATTTCCTTTGTAAAACATTCAAGTTTCAGGGTTTAAATTCAGAGTGTCTCCAAATGATTGTCATAAACGGTACATAGATTACATTATTAATGGCATCAAGACATGCTTCATTAATGGCGATAGGGCTGGAGGTAGGATTGAACCTGTGAAAGTGAAAGTGACAACCCTTTCATTGCAAGGTCACAGCACAGCACTCAGTGAACCACAACGAAATTGGACCTCTGCATTTAACCCATGCACTCAAACACCGTGCAGCAGTGGACAGCTATTGAAAGCGGGGAGCAGTGATGGGGACGGTACCTTGCTCAAGGGTACCTCAGGGAAACCTACAGGTGAGGGAATTGAACCCACAATCTTCCCCAACCACTAGGCCACCGCTGCCACTGTGACATATTTCTCCATTGTGAGTATCCTACCACAACACACACTCTACACCTCTACATACAAAAGCTTGATAATAATATTTTTTTTGTTTAGATCTTGGTTCAGCACTTTGAACAGTTTCTGTTTACTGCACCTTTAGCAGGCTCACCATAGCTCACGGTTGGAATTACGCACCACTACATTCCTGTTCATTGATTTTCCTTGATCAAATGGCTATATTCAGATGGGATGTCAGTCAACATCACACAGATCCACCTGAAACCAGTGCCAGGTGGTGGGGTAGAAATGTTGACAGCATCACGGCTGGGATTGAATCGCTTTAAAGATACCTCTCCCAATCCCCCATCCCACATGCTGGAGCTTCTGTTGGCGGAAGAACAAAAGTAAATGATAAGAGCAACACATAAATCATCCGTCTCTCTCCTCAGGCTCCGCACTTTCCTGAATAACAGGAGAGCAGGCCAGAAATAGATTACCACTATCAAAATCGGTGATGAAAACAATTAGCACCTTGGGCTTTCTGAAAAGTTGCAGTGTGATCTTAGGAGGGCGGCACCTTGGGAGGATTTACTTCATCACCTGTTTGTTTACTTTCAGACTGCACTGCTTGTCTTGCAGAAAAAAGAAAGAGACACATTTAAACTTTTTGGAGAATATTTGCACTTGTTACATGCTGATAGCAAAACATTTCTTCATGCATACATTTTTAGAATCACCCTGTGTTAAATTAAGTACTTGCATAAAGTGCAAAAAGTGTGAAAACACTGGGTAATCAAACAAAATCTTGAACAAACTGTTTATACAATGATGATGTGGAAGTTTGGAATGTTAAACACCATTTACACTCAGCGCCTGCAGGTTTCCATACATGGTGGAGTCATGAGAGGATGATTTAATATCCATCCATCCATCCATCCATCCATCTATATTCTCACAAGTGTCTCCTTGGTTGTTTGAGCCGCTCATTGCCCTCTTAAAGTGAAAGCCAGAGAAAAAGCATGGACAACAATTTAGCATTTTCAACCCATGTGACATGCATATATTTGGAGTCAGAACATATGAACACCACACAGAAAACTATATGGCTGAACCCAGAACCTTCTCATTGTGAGGCCACAGCCCTAAACACTGCACTAACAGGCAGACATGATAAAAGTTCATTTCAGGTCAGATGGTGCATGCCACTCATGTGTTTTTGAGCAGTGCCTTTGTATTCTCATTAACAGATATTAACAAATGACTATATAAAAATATTAATGACAATATTTCAAGCTCTGAACATTTAAAGGTAATGCTACCTGTGCTACTACTTCTGTGCCTGCTTTTGATAATCAATGAAAAAGAAACCTTTGTCAAAGGCCAATCAGCATTTGCTCACAAAAATGGCTTTCAAATAGAATGTGTTAACTGTTGAAAGATGCCATCTGAGAGAATCGCAGATGCTAAGCATATACGTTTGTCATGTTAAACATCAGGATCAAACAGACAAACTGTAGATTCTTCCACATCTTTAAATGTGGGACTCTCTGTCACTGATCAGTCAAAATGACAGGAATCTCGATTACAAGAGAGGCAAGTGCATTGTGAACTGTACAACAATCTAATATTGGGAGGATGCCATGTTTTCCATGCTCCCAATACACTCCAAAAAAGCATTTAATTAAGAGACATTTTCTGGATTGAAGTAGGTGTAGGTACAAAACACCTAAAATGTGAAGGACCACTTTGGTCACAAAATTGAGACAACTTGCAAATGTAGAAATGTAGAATGTAATTCAAAATGCAGGCATCTAATCAGTGTAGAGAAGGCTTAGATTGCCAAGAAGTATGATTTAGGCTAAAAACAATGCAATGGCAACTGGCAGCCATCCATGATATTAGCAATTTATCCTGACAAGGGTCACAGGAGGTGCTGGAGTCTATGCCAGGCCTCATAAGGCAGAGAAACTCAGTTATGGACAGTTATCAACCTGGACAGGTTGTTAGTCTATCACACTCACACAGTTCACACCTAAGAACAATTAAGCATCTCCAATCCAATCCACTTTACATGAATGTCTTTGGTCTATGGAAGTAAACCAGAACACTTGGAAGTTCTCACATCTGTGATCCCAGCACCACCTCCAAATGCAGCTTATGTAATATAACTGGATAAGATTAATCAGGTAGGAAGCATAGGATGACTATGCTCTTGTGTTACAAGCAAAATATAGGGAATGATCTGAAGAGCATGACGCAGGTGCATTTAGGGTGTTTCTGAGTCCACTGGGGCAAGACATGCAATAAACAAAATTCTGATCATCCATTCTCTTTAAAAGTCAAGCGCTTTTATGATGGCAAAACTTAAAGAAAGAAAGCAAGAATGGGTCTCATCCAAACAAATCTGCTTAGGCTATTTTTGGGAACAAAAATTTTTGGGACTCCTAAAGTAAAAATATTATCAATATTTTTGGATTAGCTCTAATGTAAACGATAATTTTAACACTTTGCAATCTTTTTATTTTTAATGTATTTTATGTTTGTGTGCTGCTGAGCATCCCTGTGTGTTTAAGAAACAGATTGTAGCATGTTGTGCACCCACCTAGTGAGCGTATATTACTGTCTTGATAATGAGCCCTTAAAATAACAGTGAAGTACTGCGCTGTGACTTCCGACCAGGTTTTTTCTAAGTAATTGTGCAACTGCTGTCCGCTGTCTTAAAATAGCAATATGCCTCATTTGTAGACTAGCACGCCCAAGGGTGCCCAAATGGGCACAAATGCAATTGCTATTTAACAGTGTGGGCACTGTTGAAAGAAATTTGACAATTGATATCCACAAGCAAAAGTGTCAAATTAAAAAATGATTAAAGATTTTATTTTTTTTTTCAGCTTAATTTTTTTGTTCTTGCAAAATACTATTTGTTTAAAGTTGCAATGAAGCAAGACAGGACAATGAAATGCAACCTCTGCTTTTAACCCATACACACCATACACACCATCACTTTCATGCACACAGCAGCAAAGTGGGCAATAGGGTGCAGCAATAGGGGTAGCTATTTAAAGTCCCTGGGTTGTAAGTGCTGAGGACGGGACCTTGGTCAAGGGTACCTCAGGGAAGCCTACTGGCCTGGGACTTGAACCCATGACTTTCTGATCCTGGGGCCTAGTCCCTAAACCCTCTAAAGGTGTCCCTCCTCCGGTGAGCTGTATCTCTTGTCATGTATGTCCTTATTGGGAACCAACCACTGTCTAGCCTGGTCCACCTTCACAAAAGCATTTTAGTCCATTTTCATCTCATTAGATTCTTTATTTTGTATTCGCCTACTTTTGGTTGAGCTTGGTTGCGCTTCAATAAAGTACCACTTTGGTTGACCTAATTCATCTGTTGTTTTTCAAACCAACTGGCAACAATGTGTTTTAATGCACATGGCTTGTGACACTTACAGAGACTTATTCTGAACATATCATTCTAAAAGTGATCTAGTAAACATCACTTTATGTTTGCAACATTTAAAGCAGAAATAGTTTGATGAGCATGAATGGATTTGAATATCACATGCAAGACAGCTGAAGAATAATTTTACTAACTTATAAGTAGTTAAAATCTCATCTGGTTACTTTTCACATAAAATCACTTTTCACATAAAGTCACCAGGTGTTTCGAGTCTTAGTTTGGGATTTACACCAAAACACCATTTAATACCCTTTTGCCTCTACTTACATTTGGGTAAAAGGCTTCTCAGCTCTCAGTGCAATTAAGACTAAATACAAATCACTGAGTAAGATCCGCTCTTGAAGTTTACTGCCCTTAACTCTGAGATAGGTTTGCTCAGCTGTTAATGCTCACTCCTCTTATCTTACACATTCACTACATGTATAGGCTAACCATGTAGATGTGTGAGATTGTTCCTGTGTAATGACATTGAGGCCTTACTTGGAGGCTTAAGTTTCAACACAGGTATTTTTTATGAAAGTAGAACCACTGGCCTATAAAATAGCTACCTAGGTTTAACAGGGAGTCCAGTATGCTATTCTTATCTTGACTTTACTCTCAGAATGGAGTTGTGTTGTGATCTACATCTAATTATAACACTAGGCCAACAAAATGGCATGGTGGTTAGCACTATCACAGAGAAGGTCCTGAGTTTTGTTTCCTGGTGGGTTGGCCAAGGATCCTTTCAGTTAGGAGTCTTTGTTTTCTTCCTCTTTTTGCCAGTGGCTCTGGTTTCCTCCTATTTTCCAATGTCATTCATGTCAGGTGAACTGGAGATGCTAAATTGCCCCTTAAGTGTAACCTATCTCTGAATGTCTCCTCTGGTCTGCTGAAAGGTTTTCTCTGCTTTTTTCATTTCTGATTGCTTAGAAAAAGTAATTCAGATAAATAAAGAAATAGTAACACTTCTGGATTTACTACTTAAACAGCATCACAGTTAAAATATCAAAATACATCATATGCATTCGAAAAATGTCTTGAGGGTGGAAATAGCATCATTAAAAACAACTATTTTGAAAAGAACTGCAGAACAAAATCAAAGCAATGTTTCAAAAACGAATCAAATGTAAAGATGAGAACTAATAAAAATGAATTAAGCTGTGAGGCATGCAGGGAGAATCCATTACAGTATTCAGAGATTGGTCATTTTTACAAATACTCTTGACAAAGAGCAGCTAATGACTGCACATTTGACATTTCACCTTCAAGAAACATGAACAGTATCTCACTGAATCTCCTATTTAACAGAGTTTGACTGGATTTTAAGGACTAATTTTGCAGTTTGGCTAAAAATATGGCATAGGAACATAAGGCTAAAATTGAGTTTTTGTAAAAATTATTTTTTTAAATTTAATATTATATGGCCACACAGAATACTTGACAAAAAGAGGCAAATAAACAAACAAAACTGATGCAGTTTAAAAAAAACGATACTGTATCTTAGTATGCTAGGGATTCCAGCACTCCAGTTAGACATGTATTTTTCTGCTTTTAGTGATCTGACACTGACCCCTGTTTTCCCCAGAGAACATGCTATTGAGCAACTTTCAGCGCATGACAAGGTCTACCCTTCCCTTTCTAGCCAATGTGTTGAACTGCTATTGATCCCCGAGTCCATTTATTTGCTCCCCTCAGAACCAATTCCCCTGCTCTGTACTCTTTCATGCCCAAACCACACACTCTGTGACAGCTAATGGTTTCCCTCTGAGGTGAGCCACGGAGAGAAGACAGTGCTAGAAGAGTGCACATGAAAGGCTCATCTCCGACTCCGGCTCTGTTGTTGTAAATAAATACGCCCTGGATGAATAGTCTCGGCTTCCAAGAGGAGAACACGGAAGGCTTACATTCAGCTTAAATTGAGCACGGAAATGTAGGGTTTGAGAATAGGATTTCAAAACAAGGTTTTAGGATGGTATACCTGGCTTCTTTTTGCTTCTGTGCTTCTTACCACATTAACATATTCACAAAGAATATTCCTATGTGCATTCATACATTATTACTAATGTTCCCTAATTATATGCGAAACATATAATTCAGTTATATGTTAATATAAAAAAAATCACTCTGTGCCTTCCAAAGACTCTCTATCCATCTGACGGCCTCATGCTGTCATGATAAGGTTGCCATGGCGATAGAATAATGATGGGGTGCTATTTCAGTCTAAAAAGGATTTATAAGTCACTCTAGCATTTTTACACTGAAGTCTGAATTTTGTTGTGCAGGAACAGGTACATGCGGGCATAACTGCTCAGAGCCATGATGGCAGAAAGTAGGAAAACTGACCTCTTATTGAAACTTTCAGATACCTGAAATGTCTACTTTAGTAAAGGAACAAAGTATTTTAACTCAATTACTTCCCATTTCCCTCCATTACATTTCCAGATCTGGTTTCTCACATGTCGTCACTATTCTCCTGTTTCCAATTATGCTCATCTTTGACACTTGTGGACATCCCATGTACTCCAAAAAGCAGCTAGAATAAATGTTCAGTGTAGATACAGCACATTATCCATCAGCTCACGCTGCTTTAAAAATGCAGTATCAAAATCAATAAAAGCAAGTCAGGATCTGCCTAAAGTTCTATACCACTCATCTCCCGTGGGGTCTCCACATTCACATCTTTCACGCTGCCTAGCCACTGTTTATGTGCATGTTTCTGAGGATGGCTGTTTGTGTTGGTCGCTCTGGTCCTCCAGGAAGCTCCCTTGTCTTTAAATTACATGCATCACGATGACACGGTAACTGTGTATAATGACAGCAGGCCAGCGTTTGCTGATGCGTTGTTTAAATCGGCGGAGCACTTAGGGGTAATTTTCCCTCCTCCTCTGTCTCTGCCTTCGGCTCCTTCCGTGTTTCAGATAGCGGCTGCTTAGTGAAGTCTATGAAAGTCAAAGTGCTGAGGCAGGCTGAAGAGCAGGCCGGGTGCTGTTGGGCACACACTCTATCTGTGGATCTTTAATTTAAGGCTGGAGCTTCAAAGGCCCCACTGAGAGCAATGAGAGAGCTTTCGAGTGACCGCTAGACTGCTTGCATCTAAGGGGTTGCTGACACACAGCTAAAAGACCTGGGGGCAGTGTGTTTATGTGTGTGTATGTTGTGTGTTTGTTTGATCCCATGCATTGAAGGCCAAAACGTTCCTGCTTTGTAAACCAACAAAATAAAGACCAACAAAACTGTCCCTTGTTTTTATTTAATTTGTAAAACAAATAATTTTTTTTTAACTTTTTCTCTCCAGTTAATAATTGGTTGATAAATGATAGATAATTCATAATTCCCTTAACACACAATGTTACAGGGAAGGGGATTTATTGAGAATTGAGTTACAATCTTTCAATTAAAAAAAAAAAAAAAGCTAAACAGTGGCCTTCGTTGAGTAAATCTGACATTACGGCTGCCAAAGTCTGTTACTTCCTGCTTTCCATGAGCAATGCTTTATGAAAAACAAGAACACGACACTTGAGCATGGCTACTTGTCATTGTGAACACACCACAACACAACACACCATGACCATGACTTCTTGGGGTCAAGTCCCTAAACTATAGCCTCTGACTGCCCCAAGAAACACATACTGATGAAGGTAGAATTCGATTCCATGTGTGCATAGCAATACAGATTTAGAAGTCCATCAACTGGGTAGTCAGGGGGAGTAGAGGAACCTTTACTAATTCAGAGTTTAGGATTTCACAGATCAAAATGAACATACCATAAATGAATAGCATCCTTTTTGATGAGATGTTTTAAAAAAATACTGTGCACTGACAGTTTTTTAGCAAATATGGTAACCAATCAAATTTCACTGTTGGTTAGTGCTATCCAAGGGTCCTCAACCCCTAAGACATACCGTTGTCTAAAGTGATGTATATAACACACTTCTGTGATTTTTTTCATTCTTGATATAAAGTTTGAATTTCCAAGCACCTTCTTAGCTTTGCTGGACGTCTTTCTCTGAATTGATAAAATTCTGTTCACACTTCTGTATATTATACTAGGACTATTGCACTTAAATTACAGTGCTACCTTATGTACCTACAGCACTACAATACAGTGCCTCCAATTCTCTGTGGCCAAAGCTAACATCATCTTTATCTCTATGTTGTATCAAAGACTGCATGAAAAAAAGAATGATTTATAATATAAATTTTGACACACAAATTCTTCCCTCATACCATAACCTTTACAAAGCCGTTCTGTTCACAGGCTGTAACTACTGAGATAAGGATCATAAATTACACCAGGCTGGAATAAGGATAGACTCCATCCTGATACACTTTATCCACTCACTAGCCACTTTATTAAGGTGTACAACTAGAAAATGTAGTCAACCTGTCCATATGCAACATCTAGCTTTTGACCACTTTAGAGTTTACTGTGGCACCATTGTGTGTTTAGTTTCTGGAAACACGGCTTTGCCTGAAATACTCTTTAAATTTTTCTCAGATGGAAGAAAGCTGCTTTAATGAGTTTATTATGTGTGTTTAAAATATGGTGGAGGCAAGATCTACAGATTTCTTATTTCTTTTGATTATAGTGCTGGCCTTCCTAATTCTTTTAAAAGGTGTACTTTTTTTTTTGTTTCGTTATCAATTATGATAATTAGATAATTATGATAATCTGTTTTTTCTACAGTCTATTTTAGAAAATTAGTATTCATCCAGTTAATGATACTTAACAGGGAGGTTTTGAGTTTATTTACTGAAGTTTTATCATTTGGCTTTATGGATATGTATATGTATCCAGTTGGTTTACAAGCATGTCATGATATTCAAGTATAATATATTCTAGCAGGTCTAGTATATTTTCATGTTGTTAGTGAGGTTAATTATTTAATTTGTGAGGGAAAAAATTCTAAGGTTTCTGAATACTTTAGCATAGTAAGTCTGAGATTGGTCTGAAATTACTTAAAATTGTGAAATATTTTAATTATTTATTTTATTTTATTTATTTATTTTTTATTTAAAATTAATTTAATTATTAATTTAAATCTATTGTTCTTTATCATTGGTCTTATTACAGCTAACTTAAGAACATTCAATTTTACTTATGGTATTGCAAGTCTTTTGTGCAATTAGCCATAATTTTCTTTGCCAAACTGATAAAAGTGATTATAAAGCATTTTCCCCAGCTCACATCTTGTCAATGTATCTAATCTTATTGCAAATTGTTTACATCGTCCTTGATAGGCAAGCTGATGTCTGAACATGCTGCAGAGGGAGTGGACTGTATGCCTGTGGGAGTGTGTGGGGGAAAGAATGCAAAAGCTCACTACTCATCATTGCAAAGCCCTTCAATATGAAGACTGCTGAGCATTCATTATGTGTTACTTTGAATCTTGAGCTTTAATCTCAATTTAATCTAAAAATTGACCCAAAACCTGCTGAATAACACTAAATACAATGTTTCACCAATATTTTCTACAATATCTGAAGAATCCATTCATACTTCACCACCCAGGCTCACAATCACACAATCTCTGGCCACCTCCAAACTGGACTACTGTAACTATTTTCTGACGGGTCTACCACTGAAGGCAACAAGAGCACTTCAGTTAATCCAGAAAACTGCTAGACTTGTCTTCAATGGTCCTCTTGCACTACACCTTTGTTAGGGGCCCTGTGGCTGCTTGCATCAGGTTCAAATCCTGAACACTGGCCTTTACGGCCAAGAAGTGTCTTGTACTCTTTTGTCTTGCAGCGGTGGTCTAGTGGTTAGGGAGTTGGCCTCAGGATCTGAAGATTGTGGGTTGTAGGTTGCGCTGAGGTACCCTTGTCCCCATCACTGCTCCTTGGGCACTTTCAATAGCTGCCCCCTGCTGCACGTGTGTGAGTGTATAGGTTAAATGCTGATGTGTAATTTCATTGTGTTTCCTATGTGCTGTGCGGTGTTTCACAAAGACAAGAATCGTCACTTTCACTTTCACTTACTTGGTGGCACTAATCCAGCTCTTTTCTTGTCCCATCAGAACTTTAAACACTGCACACTTTGAAGAGAAGAGAACGACATGCATCAAGACTTTTCTCAGTTGTGGGTCCTCAGTGGTGGAATGAGCTTCCTCTTATGGTCAGAACTGAATCACTTCAGAGCTGAATCACTTCTGTTTCCAAGCGTAGTCTGAAGACCAACATGTTCAAGATAAAGGCATTAACCGAGCAATACACTTATACTTTTCTTCACTTTCTTCTCTTCTACAAAAAAATGACACTTAACCTCTGTTCGTGTAAATTGTAGACATTGATTTCTTTTGCCTCAGTCAGAATGCTACTTGGCTGGGAAATAGTTAATCAACAGTTTTGATTTTTAAGGGGTTCCAAAGAGCAAATGTGGATATGAAGCACTGATGTATGTCGCTCTGCCTAAGAGCGTCTGCTAAATGCTCTAAATGTAAATGTAAATGACTGTCAATGAATATTCCATTCACTATTTTACATAAAAATTATCCAAGCAGCACTATGCTGCAGTGAATTTTCAGGTCATCCATATTTGCTGTCTTTACCAACATGCCAAGGAGGTGTAGGTGGGTTACATTACATTTACATTTGCAGTATTTAGCAGAGCGACTTCCAATTCCTAACTACAGGGACATTCCCCTAGGAGCAACCTGGGGTTAAGGGTCTTGCTCAGGAACCCAATGGTGGTAGTGCCGGAGGTGGGATTTGAACCTTGGTCTGGAGGCGAGTACCCTACCACTAGACCACTACCACCCCACTGGTGGTTTACACAAAGAACTTTACCGTCCTGCTTATTGGACATATAAATTCAGGGTTCTCGAAATAATTGCCTAAAAAATATACACATAGGCCACATTATTAATATGCTTCACATGTATTGATGGCTATAAAAAACAGTCGGTTTGCATCAGCAAGACCCACACACACAGTGAAGCAGTGGGTGATCATATATCCAGCGCCCAGGGAGTACCTTGTTTAAGGGCAACTGAGGTTAAGTTACTGGTCTAGAGATTGAACCTACAACCTTCTGATGGAACTTTCTCATGAAAGTGAAAAAAGTGAACGTGACAACCCTAATTAGGGTCACGGGGGGGTGTGCTGGAGTCCATCCCAGCTCACACAGGGCGAAGGACAGGGACACACCCTGGACAGGTCGCCAGCCTATCGAGTGCATTTAACCCATGCAATCAAACACCATGCAGCAGGGGGCAGCTATTGAAAGCACCCAGGGAGCAGTGATGGGGACGGTACCTTGCTCAAGGGCAACCTGAGGGCAACCTACTGGTGAAGGAATCGAACTAGACTCACGGGACCTAGTCCAAGTAGTGGCCTATATTACAGTAGAATATAGTGGAATGAAATTGAATTTTTTCAGCCATTAGGCTTCTAGATTTGTCAGAGAGTCTAGTGCCTTTCTAGTGCCTTTGTCTCTTTACAAAAACATTTTTTTGTAACTGGAGATGAGTTTCACAGAAAAGTAATGTAATGCAAACAATATTTCTGGCTAAAATACAGTATCCTTAATTAACAATAAAAGAAGAAATAAATGACTTGTACTGTTCGTTACTGCAATTATGACCAATATTTGAATGTTTAGTCATGTTTGTAAGCTTTGTTCCTGAGGGATTTCACAGTACAAGGCACTAAGCTGTGAGATTAAAAAAAAACTATGTCTTAAATGTTCTGTTTTTTTTTTTTTTTTTTGTTATAAAGATATTTGCAGTTACAGAACTGGTTTTTAAAGAGCACAAAAGCTAAACGTGTGTTTGTTGTAGTATCTCGTTGCAGAAACATCTCTTTGATGTCTAATTTAATCTATTTAATCTTTTTTTTAAAATGTATTTTATTTTTAAGAAAAAGCCAAATTTATTTACTGTTCATACTCCTCCTTATTACAACCAAGTTCAAAATACTCAGCACCCAATGAAGTTTTTGCCCATTGCTCTATGCATTTGCAGTACACACTAGTAATAAAGACACTGGAAAAAAGGCCATTCACTGTCAATCATTCTTCTAACCCTGTAACGGTGGCGGGGAGTTTGAAGGACGCCAACGCAGAGCCAGGGTTCCAAAACGCGACTTTATTAACATAAACTAACATACAAAACCAAAAGTGCCACCATAGACTGTAAGGCAGAGCCTTGTTAATGAACCGCGCTCTGTTCTGACTCACTGGGGCTTAAATAACAGCCCCAATGAAGCACACCTGTGTCTGAACAAGCCCAGGTGTGCTCAGTCAGAACAGAGTGCCATCTGTTGTGCCCGGCCGGTTCCACAGGCACGACAGATCGTCACAGTAGCCCCCCCCCCCAAAATAAAAAACGCAACTCCCGAGGCGTCAAAACAACCTGACCTGGACCTCAGGGGGGAGGCTAAACAAAAACCTTGTTAAACCGAAACAGTCCCCTTTATGGGGCACCCGGCCATGTCCACAAACACCCAAAGTACAACAAAAAGTGGCTTTTGGCCAGTAATGTTCAGGGGTCCTGGCGGTGGTGAGGGGTATCCCAGAGTTTCAGTCCATATCTTTGTGACCACGTCCCGTGGGTGTTTGTGTTTAGCCATACATTCCTTCTGTGTTTTTCTGCTGTCCCATGTTTCCTCCGTCACCCGTCTCTCTGACTCTGTAGTGAGGCCTCTGGAGGACTGGTCTGATTGGCTTAAGGGCCTTGTCTGGTCACCACCTGAAAAAGAGCTAACCACAGAGAATCTCCTGTATTTAGAAGGGGAAGAATTCATTACCCAGTGCGTGCTCTGCCTCCGGTCTCTGTCCTTCTCGCTTGTCATGACTATCGTTTCGTCATCTGAGGTGTGGCGTTTCTCGTCTTCTTCAAGGCTGCAAGTTCTGAGAAGACTGATTGAGTGGATGTGTTATGGGCATGGTAGCTGGAGTTAGCGTGGCTGGTAAAGTGCAATTTCCCTCTGGAACAATCAGGTGCTGATTGGAGCTTAGTTGTAGTGTTGTGTTAACTGGGATGCTGTTCACGCGGCCAATTAGCAGCAGGTTTGGGGGAAGAACAGTTGGTGTGAAGACTCTTTTGGGTGCACTGGCAGCAATAAAGGAAAGGTATCCCTCCACTGCTGCAGTGAACGCTGTTGCTCTCCTCTGGCACTGCTGGCCTCTGGGAGAGGCATGACGACTTGTGCTTTGCTTGTACTGACCTTACCCTTGGCAACCTGGGTTACTCCTCTCTTCTGAACAGGAGGGGGTTTGACTAATTTCGGAGCCTCTGGTGTCTGTGGGTCCTCCACAGGCACATCAGGTTGGGCTGCTGGATTGTCATCACCGGTAGCTTCCACAAAGCCTCTGGAGCACTCCTCCTCTGGATCACTCACTGAAAGGCTAAGGTCAAGGGAATTGAGTACCGCTGAGGAACTAGACTCAGTTTCTGTGACTTTACTTAGTGAATGCACTAAAACAAGGGAAGAGATCCAGGGAGGGTAGTCTGTTCCAGAAATGATGCCTGAGGTATCTGTGGACAGGATCTCCACCAGAGGCTTTCTCTGTCCATGTTCCGAATCAGTAATCAATGTGAGTGATTTCAGAAGAGACTTATGGGTACCTCTACCGACCAATTGGTTGCATGGAACTTCCTTGTCGCTCTCCCCGACTCGCCAACGAGGTCCCATGAGGAATGGGCCGACCCACTGGAAAATCTTGGCCTGAAAGAGTCTAAAAAAGAGCTAAACATGGAAGAATCATTCTTGGCCCTGTGACACTCTGCCCTAGATGCCTGCAGGGTAAATCTCATGGAGTCCAGGTTCTCAGAAACACAGCGGATACTGAGTTTTTTGTCCATAATCAAACATACAAAATTGTGCATTACCTGCCCTCCTTGACCATCTCTGGATGGGTCTTGCAGCTCAGTGGGTTTACCGGTCTCTCTCCTGGCTTTTCCCAGTTCTGCCTGCAGAGCGATGTTGTGGTCTTGCACCTGTCTCAGCTCTGCCCTGGTCTGATTCGGCTGATCCTCCATAGCAGCTACTTTAGCTTCTAACTTCTCCTGACTCTCCTCGTTGCCTGGCATGCGGTTTGGTCCCTCTGTTCCTCCGTTCCCTCCAGCCTCTCTCTTTGGTCCCCCATCACAGCTTGCAGCACAGCTTTCTTCTGGAGACCTCTCACTCTTTTCTGAATTCATTGCTCTTGCCGTTGAGCTCACCTTTGTCTTGAGACAGCGCTTTTCTTTTTGTTTCCATTTCCCTCTTACAAATGGACAAGAGTCCTTTGGTCCTCTCACGGTCACCCTCGGAATGTGGCTTGCAGAACAACAGCAGCCATCTTTTTCTCCTTCAAAGACTTCATTTCTTGCTTCATTATCTTATTAGCTCGGTAATATCGCTGAACAGTCCTAGCTGCCCACCTAGCTTCAAGTAGTGTTTTCTGCTTAAATGCTTCCTCACCTGTGCCTGAATGGTTACTGCAGCCTCATGTTCAATTTGCATCTGCACCCGAACTATCATTCTAAAGTTCCCACTAACCTGGAGCTGCTCCTTCTCTGCTTTCAGCCTGGCAGACGGGTTAGTGGTGGGTTTGGGGGTCGACTCCTTGATGCCGCTTTCCTTGTTGCAAATGGCTTTCTTGGTCGACCTCCCTGGTTGCACAATGCAGGAAGCGGTCTCTACTGTCCTCCTGCTCTCTGTGTCAGGAACGGCCTTCTTTGCAACTGCCTCGCTTCTCTTGTTGCGGGCGGCCTTCTTTGCCTTCCTTTCGTGTTGAGGGGTGCAGGGCTCATTTATCGCTGTGCTTCCGCGTAGAGCAGCATGCGGAGCGCTGGGCGCCGTGCTTCCGTGTTGAATGGTGTTCGGCGTGGCTTGCGCCGTGCTTCCGCATTGAACGGCGTGCGGCGCGGCTTGCGCCGTGCTTCCACGTTGAACGGCGTGTGGCGCAGCTTGCTCCGTGCTTCTGTGTTGAACGGCATGCTTCCGCATTGAACAAGGCAAGGCGCGTTTGCTACCAACCTCTTGTTGTGATTCGCGCTGGCCGTGTTCCTGCTATCAGCTGTGCTGAAGGCGGCTTCCATGTTGCATGCGGAAAATAACACACGGTTCAGTGTGTTGAGGTAGCGCTGTGCCCTTGCAGCCATGGAGACCAGCATCCGGAGGAACAGCATGAACTGATCCAAACGCAGCTCGAGCTCCTTGGCCGTCGGCGTCCGTTGCACCCATTCCTCACCCTTCAAATGCTCGCCGAGGTCCAGAGCAGCTGCCTCCATCTTCCAGGCCTTTATCAGCTGCAGCGTCTGCTCGACGACGTTCGCTGCCGTCCACAACACATGCTCCTGCTCACCCTCATGGCTCGCGACGTCCAGGTACTGGCGGTTCATTCTGTAACGGTGGCGGGGAGTTCGAAGGACACCAACGCAGAGGCAGTGTTCCAAAACGTGACTTTATTAACATAAACTATTTATTAACATAACATATACAAAACCAAAAGTGCCACCATTGATTGTAAGGCAGAGCCTTGTTAATGAACCGCGCTCTGTTCTGACACACTGGGGCTTAAATAGCAGCCCCAATGAAGCACACCTGTGTCGTGCCCGGCCGGTACCACAGGCACGACAGATCGTCACAAACCCCCACATTCTTCAAAAAAAATCAAACCTGGTGCACCTACAAAAACAAATTGAAAAGTTTAAACATCTTTATGCATCATTTTGACTTTAAGGGGTGTGTATCAATGCTGTTACAAGCAATGAGATACAATTTGTTACTGTAAAGATCAAGACACTCAATTGGCAAATCATAATTAATGTTAATTTTTAGGGTCCCTATCACTTTTGCAATGTTTGAAATTTCAAATTGAATTAAAAACTCCCCAGTTAACTCTGCACATCGACATTGAAATCCCAAGAATCTTTTTTGGCCGGGATTACATTTTAAAACTGGGAAACCTTTCAGAATGGAGCTTTTAAAGAACTTATGTAAAGGGCACAGAAAACATAGACAGCATTTGTAAAGGTGTAGAAAGAGGTTTGCATGGTTGATGCCAACTATATCATCTTTTTTTTTTTTAAACAAAAAATCCATGGGATGGTCCTTTAGTCAACTGACAGTGTTTTTTTTTTTTCTATCCCAGTGCTCCAGAGAACCCTTTGGGACCCTTTTTTTCAGTATATGCAACTCCAATTTTAATGTAAAAAGTACTCCCATTTCTGTATTTCAATACAGAATGTGTGAGAAAGATGAAGCTGAATGCTGAAGCCTGAATGCTTTTATAATTTGCTTTCTAACGAGAGCACTTGTAATGAAATAATTCTTCTTTATTTCAAATCAGTTAGAAAAAAATATTTTTAAACTGGATGAAAATATTTGGATTTCAATTAGGTCTTCATCTCTCTGTCCCACAGGGTTGTACCTCCAGGCACCAGGCCTTCATGTGCTTAGGCGCCTGGGTAACAGGACAAGACCAAGGCTGAAATCTCATTGCGGTGCACTTACTGGCTGTTTCTACCGATAAGGACAAATCAGAAGGGAGCAGATAAAACGGGCCACAGAAAGCATGACGTTTATCAACAGGGAGAAATAAAAACCGAGGCAGCAGAGTTCCCCCTAGTTTAATAAATTAACATCTCTTTGCATGTCGAGAGACAACAAAGTAACTTCATGTTGATTTCAAGGCCGCTGCCCAATCCTGAGCCCAAGCACAAGCTTGGCTGGGAAAGATGAGCATAGCTCTGTGTGACTTTGAATAATGGCTTTTGAGCCCGGCGGGAGGTTATCTGGCTTCACCTCTTCCTAAACAGCCTTCCTTGTGAAGTTATTAAGGAAAGTTGCAGTGAAAAAAAAAAAAAAAGCCACATTTGAGGACAGTAATACACAAAACGAAGCAAAAAATATATAAATAATAGAGAGTATCTGCCTTTGCTGATAAGGAAGCGCTGAGATGACATTGATTTAGGTCTGCTTCTCCTCTCAGCTCACAGGATTTGCTGATGTAGCCAGAGCAGACACACAGGCAATACAGCCATCATATCTGCTGCCACGTGAACATTTTTACATACTCTCTCAGATCAGTATCAGCAAGCAAGCCTTGGGCATCTCAAAACCCACATCATTATCTTGGCCTGGTGAATCTATAGCTAACAACCAAGAAAAAGGTTGTCAATTTAAATGTTAGAGTAGGTGAATTGCTAAAGGACATTTAGAAGTTTAGCTAGATAAAGAGATATAGCTCACATAAAGAACAACGTAAATCACAGAAACATCAGAAACACCACAGTTTACTCTCAATCACTGGCTACATTACTGGAAACACCATCTTTTTACTTTTTTACTGACTGGCCCCTTTACAAAACAGCTGGCTGGGGTGCAGGGTGTAGTTTGTCGGGTTTGATAGAAAAGTAATTTGAAAAATAGTGAATGTAAATGCATGATTGGATTCCTGAAATAATAATAGGACATATTAACCTGTCGATACTGAATAGAATTTGAATGCAGCTCATTACAAACAACATTGTTAATTATGTTGCAACATAATTACATGTCAAAAGTACAATAATGACTCCAGACGCCTAAGAACAATGAGAGACAGATGAAGAGTGATAATGTACAAATCTGATGTTAGAGCCTGCAGCATGAGCTATAAAACATCACTGTCAGTTCAGTGATTTATGGTGAGCTTGCTTGGACATCTTAATGTACATGCTGCACATTTAAGAAATGAAGCCCTGCTTTTAAATGAATATTTCATGAGTGATTTTCAGTGGGCAATTACAAACAGTATGTGAAGTCCTTATCGCCTTTTATTGACTTCCATCAGTCTGATGACCATGACAGTTGGCATAGCAGCAGAAGTACAGGACATCTCCCTGGGGTGGCCCAGTGAAGTAGGGTACTCTGTAGAGGATGTGACATTTTGAATCTATTATCTGCAAAAGAGGCGAGAGAAGGAGGAGAAGAAGACGAAAATAGAAATCTCAGCTCTATCAAACAGACTTTCAAAAGCCATTTCGGCCAAGAACATTGTCATTTTTTTGGGAGCGAGGAGTTCAATAAACAGTGGCAGGTGCTCGGTGCACAGGGCGAAGAGTTAATCATAGCCAGACACTAGCCAGATGAGCGCTGTCAATATGGACAACGGTGATAGAAAAAGATTGAACATGTGATTGTGGCTGGCATCCCAGACACTTTGTTCATAAAATGTGAAAAGTTTAATGACAAAACCAAGCTACGGCTGCACAAAGCAATAAATGGCTTTCAGATGCTCTATATGTATGTATATCAATGTATGCATATATTCCCCCCTTTTTTACTAAAGGCCCAGACTATAAGCTTAAAATAAACCCATATGGGGCCTCTCTTTTACCATGCTTGCTACAAATTGGCTGAAGATGTCTAGTTTATCCCACTTTTTTTTTTGTCTCTCTCCCTCCTTCTGTCAAACTTGTGCAAAATACACTCCTACCAAGCCATAAAAAAGCCATAGGAATGAAAACTTTCCAAAATGTTGTTCTTTGTAACCCTCTAAAAATCAGCAACTGTTTAATGTCTGTGTGGAATTTGCATGTTCTCCCCATGTACAGTACTGTGCAAAAGTTTTAGGCAGGTGTGAAAAAATGATGTAAACAAAGAATGCTTTCAAAAATGGAAGTGTTAAGCATTTATTTTCATAAATCAACAAAATGCAGTGAATGAACAAAAGAGAAATCTAAATCAAATCAATATCTGGTGTGACCACCTTTTGCATTCAAAACAGCATCAGTTCTTCTAGGTACACTTGCACACAGTTTTTGAAGGAACTCGGATGGTAGGTTGTTCCAAATATGACCGTGTTTCAACCTCCGTGTGACATTGATGATCATCAGCAGCTGTTTGGTAAAACTGGTTGATCATACACCGACTATGATCCTACAAAATCCCTGACTTTGTGCAAGTGTACCTAGAAGAACTGATGCTGGTTTGAAGGCAAAAGGTAGTAACACCAAATATTGATTTGATTTAGATTTTTCTTTTGTTCGCTCACTTTGCATTTTGTAAATTGATAAAAATAAACAATCATTATTTATATTTCTGAAAGCATTCTTTGTTTACAGCATTTTTTCACACCTGCCTAAAACCTTTGCACAGTACTGTATGTATGGGTCCTCTCACTGTCAAAAGAGATGCATGTCAGACAGACTGTAGATGCTAAATTGTGTGTGTTTGTGTGTCTGCCCTGTGATGGACTGGCAACCTTCCCAGGGTGTTTTGACTTTAACCCTGTGAGAGCTGGGATAGGCAACCCCACAACCCAAATTAGAACAAGCAGCTATGAAAATGAGTGAGTGAGTGAGTGAACCGAAACATAGGTCATAGATTATGAGCCTACATTGCTAATGCTTAAAAGCTTAAATTGCTAGATATAATCGGATATTGAAGAAAGCAATATTCGTGGTGGTAGTGGTGGTCTAGTGGTAGGGTACTTGCCTACGAACCTATGGATCAAGAGGTCACAGGTTTGAATTCCACCTCTAGGACTACTACCATTGGGTTCCTGAGCCAAACCTTTGAAACCTTGAATTGCTCCAGGGAGACTGTCCTTGTAATTAAGACATGGAAGTCGCTTTGGATAAGAGCCGTCTGCTAAATGCCGTAAATGTAAATGTAAGAAAGCATTATGCTGGACAACAAAACCTTGTTTCTTTCATTTACTTGAGACTATGAACTGTAGATTTGGTCTATTACTAAGCTAATTTAACTAATTCATGGTGAAAATACAGAAATGAAATGGTTCTCACAGAATACAGAATGGTTCAGAAGAGTTTAATGAGAATTTTAGATACAATAGAAAGTTCATTGCATGATGTCTGTAATATGTGTTGCAATAAGAAGCTAGTCTTTTAAAAGAAGACTAAGATGAAAAAGAGAAAAAAAATGCTTTTTAATACTCTTTATTTTACCACATAAACAACGTATTAAAAAAAAAAAAAACTTTTGCAGATTCACTATTCAGCTAATGTAGTAAATAAATGGCTCTGATTATGCTGCAGACATCAAAACACTCTAGTTGACTTTGATTTCATAAAACTTTAATAATTAGTTGAAAACCCCTAGAGTTGTGGATTTGTTAATGAGTTTTTGTTATTTTTTAAAAAAGGAATCTCTAAAAATCAATAAAGTAATTTATAACCAGATTTCGAGGGCATGACAAGCATGTGTCATGGGCAACGAAATGCCCATACTCATGTATTTGCATCAAGAGCTCAGAGCATGCTGATTGTTTGCCCAAGCTGTGGTCCACCCTGGCCCAGCACTATCAGGGGGGCAGCAGCCGCCCTGTTTGCTGCATCTGTGCGATAAAGTGGGGAGAACTGCATAAAGCAGGCTTAGCCTCACCACAAAAATTCTTTAATCAGCCTAACGCACCGACTGAGCAAAGACTGGGGTGAAACAGAAGAATAGAAACATGGCTCTGATAATGAGACTTACATCAGAGAAAGCGAGAGGAGAGGAGACCTGTGATTTCTCACAATCCGCATGGAAAGAAAAGAGAAAAGCTCATTTTCCTTATCTCCTGCCAGAAAGGCAGAGAATCGATACTGTGCATATGCTGAGTTTTTTTTTTCCCCCAACCATTCTAAATGAATTGAGTTTTTCAATTTTGCCTTTATGTATTCTGTGGGCTTGCTTGCCACTATGTAAAAATCCATATGCGTACATGTGGCCTCTGTTTCAGCTTGCCTTTGTGAAATGAGCTGGGCATTTCGCTTTCTCTCTTTACCCATCTGTGAAGAAGCTGCCAGTTAATTGCACAGATGGCTGATAGAGGAGCCTTCTCTGGTCCAGTAGTCTGCTGCTTGGAATTTTGGGCCTTCAGCTTCCCATGCTCGAATTGCTCCCTGCAATGAGTTAAGACAAGTGCCGAAGTCATCAATCCAGTGTAGGCCAGCTTGCAAAACTCCAGAAATTACAATTTCAGGTTCACATATAAAATGCCCTTTAATGGTTGTGGATTAAAAGTGTGATATCAGCATAGTGTAATTTATCCAGTATATCACTTTTTTTTTTAACCACTTTTATTAACCGCAGTCTGATTTAAAATTTCAGCATAATTAAATCACTAAATGTAAAAGAATCATATAAACTTCCATATATAGGCAAAGATCCAAAGTGTTTACTAATTTTAAATACTACCTTATAGAAAAATACATGAAATGATTTTGAAAATGTTGTGTGATGCACGTTATTTTAGAATATTTTTGTGATTGATGAAATCATAAAATGTAAATTTAAACACATTTATAAAGTTTTTGCAAGGTGTTTTAAACCAAAATTAAGCATCTTTTTTACATTATATTTGTTATCTCTACACTGTTCTCTGCATCACCACACCAACATCAAACCATATACAGTACTGTGCAAAAGTTTTAGGCAGGTGTGAAAAAATGCTGTAAACAAAGAATGCTTTCAAAAATGGAAGTGTTAATCATTTATTTTCATCAATCAACAAAATGCAGTAACAAAAGAATAATCGTAAATCAAATCAATATCTGGTGTGACCACCCTTTGCCTTCAAAACAGCATCAGTTCTTCTAGGTATACTTGCACACACTTTTTGAAGGAACTCGGCTGGTAGGTTGTTCCAACAGCTTGGAGAACTAAACTATGATATTCTGTTGATGTAGGCCTCACATCCTTTCTTGTCTCTTTCATTTAATCCCAGACACACTGGGTGATGTTGAGATCAGGGCTCTGTGGGGGCCAGAAGAACTGATGCTGGTTTGAAGGCAAAAGGGTAGTAACACCAAATATTGATCTGATTTAGATTTTGTAAATTGATAAAAAACAATCATTATTTATATTTCTGAAAGCATTCTTTGTTTACAGCATTTTTCACACCTGCCTAAAACTTTTGCACAGTACTGTATATATATATATATATATATATATATATATATTTTTTTTTTTTTTTTTTTTTATAAGAGCCCTGTAACGCCCAAATTTCCCATTCGTGGGATAATAAAAGATCACTTTACTACTCTACTATACTAAAACCAGTTAAAGTTTACTGTGAAAGTTTCTTGTTAATGTGTAAGTATACAGTGCTGTTTAAAAGTCTTAAGCCACCTTTCGGTTCTTCATATTTTTCTTTCTAAGACACAGATTTTCTTATACTTTTGTAATGTGTTGCTGTGGAACAGTTCTCCAGGCTTCCTGAAGGAAGTTTTTGGCTCTCATTTTCAGTCACTCCCATTACCTGACCAGTTTGAGAGGACTGTTTTTTGTTTGTTAAGCCATGCAGTGACCTATGGTTGAATTATTCATGTAAAAAAGGCCGTCTATTTTAAGACACAAAGCAGTGAAGATGATATCCTTATTATAGTCAGGCTGATGATTAGTGTTCTGGTGATGCTGAATGCATAGCGGTCGGAGCTTTATTTAGGCACCTTGTATCTAAAAGCAATTTGCACCCTGTCGGGGTAAAACATTGGTTCTCGTTTCTTTAATCTACCTAACGTGTCAAAGAAAAGACAATTTGTCAAAACATGATGGTGACTCAAGACTTGTGCACAGTGCTGGATGTCCTGTATATGTATAGTTTCACTCTTAACAGCTGACTTGTTCATGTCCATGTTCAGGTTCTTGCCTTTGTTCATAACCACTGTTGTGAATTTGGGTTAGTTGGACAGAAAATCCTGTTAAACTCAAAAACCATAGGTGCACAGTGCAAAAACATATAAATGAAATGAATTGATTATATAATTATTTTATTATAATTTTGTTCATTATTATTCATTTTTGTATCCCTATGAAAAGTCACAAAATTGAGATAAATTGAGCAGTAATTAATTAATCTAACGCCAGCATGATAGCAAATTGTATATCTGCCTGCTACAGCAATTTTGAATCACTGATGGCACAATAACAGCCCTGGCACTTGGAATTTGCTAATTTGCTAGATGCTGAAACATTGCTGTGAGGAATTCATTGCATTCAGTCATGGGAGCTTTAATGGTGGATGGAATCTTTGGATTAAAAATTACATTCCAGTGCATTAAAAAAAAATCATATATATATATTTATATATCTATATCTAGATCTAGATCTAGATCTAGATCTATATATATATATATATATATATATATAGCACTGTGCAAAAGTTTTAGGCATGTGTGGAAAAAATGCTGTAAGCAAAGAATGCTTTCAAAAATGGAAGAATGGAAGTGTTAATAATTTATTTTCATCAATCAACAAAATGCAGTGATTCAACAAAAAAGAAATCTAAATCAAATCAATACTTTTGCCTTCAAACCAGCATCAATTCTTCTGGCCCCCACAGAATCCAGATCTCAACATCATCGAGTGTGTCTGGGATTACATTAAGAGACAGAAGGATGTGAGGAAGCCTACATCCACAGAAGATCTGTGGTTAGTTCTCCAAGATGTTTGGAACAACCTACCAGCTGAGTTCCTTCAAAAAGTGTGTGCAAGTGTACCTAGAAGAATTGATGCTGTTTTGACGGCAAAAGGTGGTCACACCAAATATTGATTTGATTTAGATTTTACTTTTATTCATTGACTGCATTTCATTGATTGATGAAAATAAATGATTAACACTTCTATTTTTGAAAGCATTCTTTGTTTACAGCATTTTTTCCACACCTGCCTAAAACTTTTGCACAGCACTGTATATATATATATAGACTTACATAGATCTCAGGTATTCTTATAAACACTACAGTAAAGTATTTCGAAAAAACATATTTACTCAAAACACATTTGCAAAGCTTTGATGTTCACACTTCTTCTTCTTCCACTTCTTCTTCTTCTTCTTCTTCTTCTTCTTCTTCTTCTTCTTCTTCTTCTTTAGCCACCTGCATGCCCCCTCTTTCCAACTCCATAAAACTCCTCTATGATCTTCCTTTTTTCCTCTTGCCAGGCAGCTCCATCTTCAACATCCTTCCCCCAATATAATCCTCGTCTCTCTTCCATACCTGTCCAAACCTTCTTCTACGTCTCTTTGTCTCCAAAATGTCTGACTACTATTGTAAGTGTGATTTGTCTTTACCTCTCTTTTGCTTGAGTATCCCTTAATCACTGTTATACATTGGAGCTGGACCAGTTTGGAATCTCTTTAGTGTCCTTTAAGAGACTTTTTCTGCCATGGGAGTCCTTGCCTCACTTATTCTTTCAGAACTGTTTTCTTTAATGGCACTTTGTGACAAATCTTCATAGAAAACCATCTAAATAGAGAAGGGCACTTGTAATAAGATGTAGATTAAGCGCTGTTCATGCTTTGAGTACCAGTTCGCTATGCATTATTCATTACGTTATAATGCAGGAGTGTTTAATCCTCCCATTGCTGACTGCAGCTTAACGAATATAATTTTAAGAAATATAGGACTTTCAGTAAACACTTACAGCACGGATGATATTTTCCCGCCTTGCTACTTAGCTAATGGCCCGATCATGTTGATTCAACACAGAAGCGGCTAAGAGCTCTGTAGGCCAGACAGATCTGGAATCTGCGTATCTGTTTTCTGGTCGGTGGACAAGCTCCATAACGTCCAACCTCCAGATGGTCTTTTTGCAACTTAAGTTTGCGAATGACAACAGCCTGCATAATGACTTGGCTGCACTCGCTGCCTCTTGGACCAGCAGCGTTGGGCTAGGAACTTGATTGAGGTGGCAGTCAATTAATTCCACAAGACAACCAGATGCTTCTGTTTATTTGGTGTCATAAAAGCACATTAGATAATAACTCTGCAGTTCAAAACTGTCTAAAGAATTTTTTTGTATTTGCTTGCAACATATTGCAAGCCCCCTAGCCCCCACACCCTGACGATTTCAGAATATTGGGTATTAAAATAGTTCTAATAGTTTAGAGATTGTATCAGTGTGCGCTATAATGGTTTTTCAGTGTACTTTCGGAAACCAATCAGAAGATTCATCATATGCAGTAATAAGTCTTTAAAGGCAAATTATAAAATGCCATTACACTATGCTTTTATAAGAGATCTTTGGAGCCAGACGAGCTAATTTGTATTACCATAGCTTACAGTTTTATCATGGTAAACGTTTAAACAATGGAGAAAAAAGTAGGCCTCAGCTGCACAATGCATGCAGCAGATTATAATTAGGACCAATGTTCTTCTTCACAGCATTTCTTATCTGTGCTTCCATTATTCATCCGAATTGCTCTTTCTTGTAATTGTAGACCTTCCTTTTGCTATATTTGTAAATATATGGATTTACCATTTTTGGCACTCATCAATGTAATTCCATTGTAATCCTCTTTTCTTTTTTCCATCAATTTTCCATCTTTAGAAAAGAATATTCAGTTCTCTGAATAATAGACTGGTCATTAATTTATTTGGATATTATTATATTTTTCTTTAATTCTCTGTCTGTAGTGCTTCACCAGAAGTAGCTCCAACACCCACTCCATGCCATGCTACAGCTTGCTTCTGTAATAAACGTGTCAGCTGAAGTAAACTCAGCCTCTGTCACTGCGGTGCACCCACTAATTTCTACTGCCTAGCCAACTGAAGTTTTTTGTTTTTTTTTTTTCTCCCTGCAAACACTGATTGTTGCTTCCTCAGCTATGAAAACAGGTTTTGATGCCCAACTTGCAGGCATTCACCTCTGGGTTAGTTTAGACAAATAGCTTTGCAATTTTTTCTAACCATTATTTCATTAAATCTAATTATGCCACCCAAACAGGTATGGGCCATGAATTTGCAAAATCAATTTGTCAGCATATCGGAAATCTTTGCCACTTAAGCCCAAGCCCTTCCCTTTAATTGATGAGCCATACTTTGCTGTCTATCAAATGGCTTCTCACTGGTTAAGCAGATGCACCAGTAAATGGGCTTCCACACCGCTGTCATCTGACTCACGTACGGCTCGTTTCCCTGGCTCAGGAGCTGCTAGTACTTTAGTTGACAGCATCAGTGAAAACCAGACAGCCATTTCCCAAAGGGGTTTCCACTCCCTTGTGTCCAGGCTGGAGAGTTAATTGATTAGCAGCAGGTTTACCTTCCAACAGGTATCCCACCCCTCCCCATCCCAGCCCAAGCTCAGAAACAGATGTTTACACTGTTTAGCCTCTACTCGCTGTGGTGATTTTTTAAAGCATACACTAAAAACACTAATACACTAAAACAATCAATCAACGTAATCATGTATGGTGATTATTCCTTCTGTAGTTTAGAATAGAGATACAAAGTGTTTGTACATACTGTATAAATTATGAAATAACTACCTCAAAATGCATCAATTTTTATCTTTTTTTAGAAGACTTGCTTATGTGGTTTCTGATACTGACAAAACAAAATACCAAAAAAGTTGTCCAAAAACATTGTATAGTTTTAAATAGTACTAACAGCCATCCTGATACCAAATCTCTCTTTTTTATTTTTATGTACAGGCATCTTTAAAAAATTGCCTTTAAAGAAAAGTGTTAGTGTTGCATGCAGTTAAAAATATTACCTCAGTGAAAAAGTTTGCTGCTCAGATTAGGGCCTTACTTTGGCTATATGGCAAAGGTGGGCCTAATAAAATTGCCCTGCTTAATGTAAGTTTCTCATGTGAAGTAAGTGACATAATTCAATTTTATGGCAAATATCCAACCAAACTGCTTATCCTAAACAGGGTCACAGGAGCTGCTTATCCCTTAGCACCAGTCCTCAGGGCAGACTCACAGTCAAAAATGTATGAATGACACATATGGATGATTTATCATCTCCACTTTACATGGCGTACATGTTAGGACTTTAGAAGTAAACCCACACAAAAAATATGCAGAATTGTCCTGTAGCCTTATGAAGCTACAGTGATTTGCATATTTGTTTCATACATGTAAAAGCATTTTTTGTTCCACATTTTTATTTGTCTGCTCGTTAAACAATGAATATAAAAAGAGATAGTTTGTTTTGCAATGCAATTACATATATTCAGCTTTCACACAGGACATTTTCTAGCAAATTTCTAACTTTGTATATTTATTATTTTTTTCTAATTTCTTTGACAAATCTTTGCGTGAGAACATTGCATTGTCAGTTCCTTGAACCTTTTGCTTCTGGTGTTTCCTGGTCTTTAAATGTTGCCATACAACTTCGGCGATGATGTAATAACAATGTTTACAGAACATCAAAATTTTAAAGATTTTAAGGAACTAAACTGTAGTGCTGGTATAGACATCTTCAGTTCTACAAGGACAGAGATTTGGTTTTGCAGAATTGACTGGCACTTGTTAAACCTTGAGTTAGGACCAAGGATATCAAATACAACCCGTGAAGTGCTATAAATGTGGATTTGCAAATGGTGCCATACTGCACCATTTTCTTCTTCTTTTTCATTGTCATCTCTTATCCAACAAACAATCAATTATTATCTGTTCAAATATGCATGACTGTTGTCCATAAATGACACATATCCTTCGTGTGAAACTCTTGAGTAGCAGACACTGACTCGTGTTAACACATTTTCACATGGCATGAAACTGAGATGATTATCACTCTTACTGTCTTAGGGCCATCCTACAAAGTCAACATTTTGTTTGCATCCAAACTTAATCGAAGCACATAGTATATTCCTGTGTGCTTCATATTTTGCTAGCAATTCAATAATTTAATGCATCAGTGCAGATAGCATATGGTCCAGTGGTGAGCCCTGTTACCTCACAACATGCTTTGATTTTTAGTCCTGCTGGCCTGGGTACTTTTTGGAGTTTGCATGTTTACACTAACTCTGTAAGTGGTGGGATGGTACTCCAACACTCCTGCGAACCAGGTTAGAATAAGTGGCTCAGATAATGGATGGATGAAATAAACTTACCCTTCATTTAAACAGCAATGTCAAATTAAGACGTTGTCATCCTGTGGGTTACACTCCACCTCTGCTGGTTCAAGTGTGGCCTTAAGACAGCAGGGCTGGGTGCAGCTCTTGACAGGGCTGGCATTAAGAAGATTTGTAAAAAGCCACTGTAAAATTAGACACAGACTTAAAGCAGTAACAAAAACATCCACAGCAGCCTGCAAGCACAGGAGTTCATTATAGCTTTAATACAATGATATCCAAAGAAGCCTTATCACTGCAGCTCCATCACATCATCATCAGCCAACTGTGGAAGTAAACACATTTTGAATACCCTACTTTGAATGAACTGGACTCAAAGTCAGGCTCTGTGCTTAGTACAGCCGAATGAAAACAACAAAGGCTATTAAGCCTAATGAACACTAAAGATTACATTTCTGGATTTCATCTTGCTGATAGAAGCTTACAGACAATGATCATCAGCTGTTAACTAAAGTGTGCACACAGCCACTGTTCGACTTTGCAAGTCGGCCTTTATTACCTACCCTGATGAATGAGGCGAGGCAATTTTCTTGTGGAAGATGAAAGTAATGGAAAGCAATACAGCTTGAGACATTGTATTAATGCACGTAAATGAATGAGAGCAATAGATCTTTCTGCTCTGTTTTGTTCCATATAAAGAATGTGTAGGAGAGGGGTGTCATTTTTTGTGTGTGCATGTGTGGGAACAAGCATTTCCCCTTCGAAAATCCCCCACACTTCCTGTGTGACTCACCACTGACATCACAAATTGCTGGTTGCCGGCAGGCCTGTCGTGAGGTTAAGGCCACAGCCAGGGTTTCTCTAATGACTGCCTTCATGGAGGGCTGCTCCGGGTACACCAAATCTGCCTATGCAAGGACATAAATGTGGTTTTAACCTTTTGCTTTTCGATTAAAATGAGCCCTCATTAAAGAGGCTGGAATACACATGCGGGCCCCATTAACCAGACCAAATGAACTGTATATTATAGGCCATGTGCCTCTGGACCAGAGTGATGATCTTATGAAATCTAAGCAAGGGCTTTTGAATCAATTTCAGTTCACTCCTCACACAGTAGATCAGAGGAAAATCTTTACCCAAAACAGGAACTAATGTTGAGAAGCCTTAATGAAGGTTTGAGTCCTCAGAATATTTCATTTAAACTTGTGTTTCTGAAATGTGCAGGTGCTTTTATGTTGTTATGTCCAGTAAAGTTAAGTCACAGATTCCTAGCTACGCGTTAATATACGGACCTCACCCAAGCGTTATAGCCAGAAATGTAAAAATGTACAGTGTTTCTGAAGTGAACAACATGATGCTGTTGTTAAAAACTTCATTCTGGGATTGTTAACATCTGCTCAAAATATTTTTGTATTCTTTGGGTTCATTTATTATTCCATGGGGCAGAATTTGTAACTGTGAAAAACCCCATTTTGGACCTTTGTAATAAATGTTTTAGTCTATATGACGCCCATGGTAAGACACAATGTTTGTGGTTGCTGGTATTTTGTGCTTTTGCACATGCATTTATATATTTCAAATTAAGCAAGGTTATAATAAGCCACCTACTCTTTCTTTACCAACGCTGAAAGTAATCACTTTTTAAGCACATTATTTAGACAAAATTAATGCCAAAAAGGAAACTGAATGGAAATGGAAAAACAAATGGATTGGAGCTTGATACAGTTTCCTAACTAGAGATACTTAAGATTTACCTCTGAGGGTATCTCTTGCATGACAGTATTAGCACCTTGCCCACAATGGACTGCACCAAATCCAAATAAACAGGCTGTATAGGCTTTATAATGAACCTTATATTTTTGACAAGATTCATTTTATGCTCAAATATGCATATTGTGAAGTTATGACAATTTATCCTTATCGAAACATCCTCATATGACCCTATGACAGTTAGCAACAGAAAAACCTACAAGTTTGTGTGTGAGAGTTTTTTGTTATTTTTTCACATTTGAAACTTGGAAAAGGTGCTCTACTTTTTTGTTGATGAATTAATCTTCCTGCATAAATAGTTAATAGAGTAAAGAATATTCTGTAATATTTTTTAGTAACTATGCCACATTATGTAATATCACAGGCAACTGCATCTAAAAAAAACAAAAACACCATATGCATGTACAGTCCTGAAGCTGTAATGACGCATCCTGGAATGATATAAATAATATCTAAATTATACCAGAGCAAATTAAAATAAATAATCAAATTTTTCTTTTGCAGTAGACCAAAAGATGTGCAATATAGATCTTAATGTAAGACTTCTTCCCTGCAGTGAGGAACTTGTCTCATGGCCTGTAGACTTTGCTAGTAAAACGGCACATAATAATGATGCATGTGAGTATACTGAGTACACCGAGTACAACATTTTCACTCAAGGCTGGAAGATGGTTTGGCACATATCTGGAGCAAAGCTTTTAACTCTTCCTCTCAGCCTGACAACAGTTTGTGTCAGTCTCACTCTCTCTATCTTCTTCCATGCTGCTGCATACACTCCCTGTCTCCATCTCTCCACCTCGTGCATACACTCCATTTTCTTCTCTCACTCTTCTCTCTGTGTGAGGTTTTCTCCCAGCAGCAGATGGAGGCCGCCTTCCTAGCAGCATCTTGCCCAAATCATAGCAATTTGTCAGAGTAAGGGAGTGGAATAGATGTGAAGTCGTCCAAAGGCCAGGGGCATTTCCAAGCAGTTTCAGGAGGAGAACTAAATATCCTTCAAACATCCCTCAGCATTCATTTGACTCGCCATTTTCCAAGCAAATGTCTTTTAAATCTTCTTCCAATTTTTTATTTTTTATTTTTTTTTTTGATTTTCAAGAAAGCACTGGCCTAACTAGGTTTTGTGTGTATATTTAGGTCATACTTTGCTGTGCAATTTCTCCTCCTATGATGGTCACTTTGCATTGATGGATGAAAGTTTCATTATTTTCCTTCAACATCTTGGATTTTGTTTTTCTGAAAAACAAAAAAAGTTGTAATACAAATTTGTATTGCCTGTTTTTTATTCTATTAAATATTTGGCCCTCACTGTTGGTGATCATTCAGTAATGCAAAGTGAAAACAGAGATAATGACATACCTGCATTAGCTTATTAGTGCCAAACTGTATTATAGGTTAATTTATGCTAATGCCACTGTAGAATTCCAGGCTATGTAAGCATTGCAAACATATGTGGTCATTCCAGTTTAAACACAGACATCTGAGGTTTTATAACAGACAGTAATTTTTTATATGAGGCTTGTTTAAATACCTTAACATATTTTACCCTGCATGTAGCATTTAGTGGCTTATATACTGCTTAAATATGTATGTCCATTACATACATACATAGTACTGTGCAAAAGTTTTAGGCAGGTGTGGAAAAAATGCTGTAAACAAAGAATGCTTTCAGAAATGTAAGTGTTGATCATTTATTTTCATCAATCAACAAAATGCAGTGAATGAACAAAAGAGAAATCTAAATCAAATCAATATTTGGTGTGACCACCCTTTGCCTTCAAAACAGCATCAGTTCATGATGTTGATGATGTTGAGATCAGGGCTCTGCGGGGGCCATAAGAACTGATGCTGGTTTGAAGGCAAAAGGTAGTAACACCAAATATTGATTTGATTTAGATTTTTCTTTTGTTCGCTCACTTTGCATTTTGTAAATTGATAAAAATAAACAATCATTATTTATTTTTCTGAAAGCATTCTTTGTTTACAGCATTTTTTCCACACCTGCCTAAAACTTTTGCACAGTACTGTATGTGAGCCCTCCAGAAGACCTAGCATGATATTTTTCTCTTTATAGAACTGGCCCACTTCATAATTACTGTATTTAATCCTTCAGGAGAAAAATAAAAATAAATAAATAAACAGTAAAATCAATCTTCAGTTCAGGAAAGGCTCACCAATGGAAGTGCTCACTCAGCTATACCTAGAAAAATAATTCACAGCACAGAATTGGTACAGAGTTGTACAGAAAGCAGTTTTTTTCTGTGAGTTCAATGAATATTTAGTCAAATTTCAAGTGCTGACCAGAGTTAACTGTTAACTGTATTCCTGTTGAATAAAAAATGAAATAAAAATCAAAGCAATTTGCAAACATTAGGCCCTGAGTGTTCCTTTCTGCAAAAAGTCATTAATTGATTTGATGAACAGAGTTTAGACTGGTGGAACAAAAGGGGACATAACTGTGCAGCGACAGAGGATAGAGAAATAGAGGTTTCAGAAGATTTCTTTTGTTTGTTTAGCCACACAGTGACCATAGTATGAATCATTCAAGTAGAACATGGTGCAGATGATTCTAGATGATCAGGCCAGTGATTATCTTTATCATGACACCTTATATCTTAAGGCATTTTGCAGCCTGTCACAGTTAAACATGAATTCTTCCTTTTTTAACGTACTCAATATGCAAACAATAAGACAGTTTGACAGATATCAAACATTATTTTCTTTAAATATTTTTGTCACCAGCAAGGTGATCACCTAACAAAATACATATAATACACAGAGGATGGCACTAGACTTTTGCCCAGTAATTTATATGGTAGATATACTTGATAAAATGGTCAATGAATGTCAATGCATACTAATTGTACACATTAAATGAGCCACCGTTCACCATCATGTGATGTCGTTATTTCAGAGGCTATGGAATCGTCCACCCTAAATCAGCAGCATCTTCAAGAAATGAGGCCCATCCCCTTTTTGCCTGATGGCATTACAGGGTGGAGGCTCATCTGTGCATCAGTAAACAGCATATATGCGGCTCGTTTTCCCCAGGGCACCTTGTCAGCTTTCTCATCGGAACAGAGGGACTGGGGCACAGAACTCTATATGTGCAGATATATTAGTGTCCAGCAGCAGATCATTGAGAGGGGAGGCCTGTCGTAGTGATTTATTCCACATGTACAGAGACACATAGAGATGGAGAGAGAAGGAAGGAGACCTGCATGGATGCAAAAAAAGAAAAAAAATCCCCAAAAAGCCTTGTCAGTGCCATCAGCAGCACCTCCGGGTTGCATCAAAGCACTGAGGTGGAAAGCGCAGAGACAGTTGTTTACAAATGTGCCCGTCTGTTTGCCCATCGCTGCGGTTGGGAATTAAAAGGCAAATTGGGACGACCGCTGATGTAAATATGTGGAACTAGGGGTCCAGAATGTAAATACTAGGCAGAAAGATGAGGACAGTTCCAAGCTATGCTTAGACTGACTGGGGCTGCAGAAGCAACATTGCTTGTCAGTCAGCGTTGTCACATTCAGTCAGGATCAGCCCAGGTTGCTGTATTCACAGTTTTCACTTCAAGTGAAAGAATAAAGAATCAAAAGTCAGATTAAAAAAAAGACCCCAGTAATGACATACTGACTAAATGATCACTATTACTGTGGTCAGTTGCACTTTGGAATGCTGTAGGTCTAGTAGTAGGATATGTGCCTATGGAACAAGCAGTTCAAGGTTCAAATCCCCCCCCCAGCACCACCACCATTTGGTTCCTGAGCAAGACCCTTAACCCTGAGTTGCTCCAGGGGGACTGTCCCTGTTGTTAGGACATGTGAGTCACTCTGGATAAGAGCGTCTGCTAAATGCCGTAAATGTAACTAATTAGAAAGGACATAGTTGGTGTCTTTTTTCAGTTTAGGAGCTATGCTAACATTGCTAACAAATATTATTAATATTTGTATTAATATATTTCAGACCCACTAAAACCACAACCAGCTTTACAACCATTAAGGTGGTGCAGATTTGTTGACGTGGTTTAGGATACAATATGTCTTATTTGGAGCTCCAGTATCCTCCCATGCAGACATGCAGTTTGGGTAGACTGGAGATGCTAAATTATCTCAAAGTGTGACTGTGCATGTGTGCGGGTGTGTGAATGTTTTGTGTATGCCTAGCAATGGATGGGCGACCTGTCCAATATGTTTCACTGCCTCTTAGTTCCAGATAGGCACCTGCATCCCAAAGGTTAAAATAAACTCAGGTAGTGAATTATGTTTTTATAGTATTTTACATTTTGTCTTGCTTATTTTGGAACAGAAATACTCCTACCTACCAGCATAACTCTGAGCAAAGACTCTGAGGTTTACAGGAATTGTTTAGTGTCTGTATCTTATCATAGAGAAATATTAGTTGTAACCCAAAGGGTCAGAAGGTTGTGCCTTGTTCTTGGCTATTTTCATAGCATTGTTTAGAAGCAGCTGGAATTGGAGGATTATCCCTATGGTATTTTTATACATGCACATCCTTCAATGGCTTACCAAAGGACTTGCTGATTATTTAGATTTTGTGAAGCATCTTTAACCTCAGAAAGATAACACGTCCTTTCCTTTTATTGGCCTTTCGATCTGTTGCTTGGCAGGGCAAGTTTGTGAGCATAGCTTGCTGTTTTACTGTTATTTTGAGCTAAATCAATTTCCCTGAATGCAACTCAGCAAGCCTTCACAATAAGAGGAAATGTTAAAGTAAGAGTCTTTGGATACTAACACACATTAATGCACATGCACACACCAACCTGAAATGCTTGTCTACTTTTGCCACAGTTGGTGGGGTTTAATTTAATTAGCCTTAAGAAGGAGAGAGTAGGGTTAACACTACAGTGAGAAAGACTGAAAGACAGCGAGGCAGAAGGAAAATGGCCTCAGACAATGGTTATTATGCTAATTTAATTCCCTCCAATACTGATAAAAATGCAGCCATGAAATAGGCCCCATTTTTTACAAATACAATGTGAGGACTTAAGAGAGTCTTTTCAGGCACAGTCAGGACTCAAATCAATAAGAAACAAGGTTCCAGAAACAGTGTCAATCCGATCCCCTTCCCTGCTCTGCAAAGTCAGAGCTATCTGAGAGCGGCAGGCAGAATGGGCCGTGAACAAGAGTGGTGGCATGTAATTGTCTTCCTGGAGGAGGGAGGTAAAAAAGGAGTCCTAGCTTCTAAAGAGATTTCAGCTAGTGAATGTAACAGGCGCTATGAAATCAAAAAGAAAATAAAGCATCTAAAAAGGCTTAAAGATTTTTTTTATGAGTTTTATATCACTTACAGCTGCAGGTACACACAGTCTAGGTGAAAGTGTTTCATTTAAGGTATAAAGAAGTGACTGAAGAGTGGAAGACATTAAAATGATACAAAAGGACATAAATAAAGTTTCCAAACTAAAAGCATGTATTAAGAACCTGTTTTGACCTATTCTAAGGCCACCAATAAAGTGAAGTTTGGCACAAGTTTGGGGCAGTGGTGGTCTAATGATTAGTGAAGGTCATGGGTTCGAACCAGTAGATTGCCCTGAGGTACACTTGAGCAAGGTACTGCCGCCATTACTGCTCCCCGGGTACTGGATATAGCTGGCCCCTGCTGCATGTGTGTATGGGTTAAAAGCAGAGGTTGCATTTTGTTGTGTTGTGCTGTGTTTCACAATGACAGTCACTTTCACTTCACTTTATAATATGTGGTTGGAGTGTATGTGGTTGAAGCATGGTTGTGTCATAGAACAGACTTTGCTGTTACTGATGCTCCTGCCCTCCTACGCTCCCAAAGAGAGCAAAGCTAAACGCGCTTTCTTGAACCGTGGCAATGCTGGGGTATTTAGTGGCAGCTTAATGCAACCTGCTGCTGAAGCCTAGGCATTATATTGATTTTACTCCACTTAGGTTTGAGCCATTAGAATCTAACAGCAATATGCTGCCATGATAGATTTATTTCTTTTATATTTTCTTTCACATTAAAACAGTTTTCCTGACAAACATTTTGGAAGGAGCGGTGGCCTGGTGGTTAGGGTGTTGGCCACATGGTCGGCGGATCGGGGGTTCGGACCCATTCCCGATGGGTTGCCCTGAGGTGCCCTTGAGCAAGGTGCCGTCCCCGTCCCGCTCCTCCCTGCGATGGGCTGGCGACCTGTCCAGGGTGCATCCCTCGTCCTCGCCCTGTGTGCGCTGGGTTGGACATCAGCACTCCCCTGCGACCCTGTTTGGGACAAGCGGCAGATAATGGATGGATGGACATTTTGGAAGGATCCACTGACATTTTACAATCATTGGTGATTTGATTGTTCCATTCTTGTGATATGTTTACAGTTCAGCTTTAAGGTCATGTGCAATTTCGATGGCAACAGGCCCAAACATACATTTCAAGGTTTAAGCCATCCTTGACAATGGGGGAAAAACAAAATAAATATTTGAAAATGAACTCTTTTGTGTCTTGATGTTTGTCACATGTGGGGTGTTTTGGGGTGTTTTGGGCATGCTAGAGGGCGCTCTCTGTCACATGTGTTGTGTTTTGGGCACGCTAGAGGGCGCTCTCTATCACGTATAAGGTGTTTGTCACAGGAGGTGTTTTGGGTACGCTAGAGGGCGCTCTGTTCTGACTGAGCACACCTGAGCCCCTGCAGGCAGGTGTGCATCATTGGGGCTGACTATTTAAGCCCCGATGAGTCAGAACAGAGCGCGGCTCATTAGGTAGGTCAAGCCTATGCGTAGCGGTGGTTTTGTCTGTTGTCACTAGGTATCCTGATTGTGGACTGCAGTTCCTTTGCACTCGGATCTGGATTTGAACTGCAGTCCTGGTTTCTTGTTTGTTTGTTTGGTCACTGTGAATAAAAAACTTCTGTTCTGAACTCCTGGCTCCGAACTGACGTCCCTCCGGTACCCCACCAACGTTACAGAAATGATCCGCCAGTACCTGGACGTCGCGAGCCACGAGGGCGAGCAGGAGCGCGTGTTGTGGGCGGCAGCGAATGCACGTTGTTTGACGCCGCAGATGACGATAATCTGGGGAGACAGAGGCTACTTCTGGACCTCCGCTGAGCATCTGACGGGTGAGGAGTGGTGCGACGACGCCGACGTAAGACGTGCAAGGGAGCTTGGATATCATCAAGCTCCTCGATATCATCCCAGATCCCGAAGCTCGCATGGATCGGGTTCGCTTTGTCTCTCGGATGCTTGATTCCATGATACATGGCGCACGCTTATCTCAACACGCTGACTACATGTTTTTTCCCGCACGTGACATGGAAGGCGAAAGCCATGGACGGGGTTGACGCATGCAACGCAAAGACGCGCAATCACACCGCAGCAGCTCATCGCTGAAGTTATCGGCGCAACCACTGCTGCTCAACGCAGAAGCACGCGCCACCACGCCGCAAGCAGCTCAACGCTGAAGCAAAGCCAATCATACGCACGCGGTTCAACGCGGAGATTCAGCGCTGAGAGCGCTACGCGCCAGGAACCGCAATCCGCCAGCGGAGAGAGCGCCGCGCGCAGCTGATAGCGGGAACACGGCCAGCACGAATCACATCAAGAGGTTGGTAGCAAACGCGCCTTGCCTTGTTCACCGCGAAAGCACGGCGCCCACCACAGCCATTGGCCACACGTTGCCGTCAATGAAAGAGGCGTCACCGCACGTAATACATAAAAATACGCAACGAGTTAAAGATATGAGAATAAAGGTAAATAGCAAAGAATGGTTTATTCACAGTGACCAAACAAACAAACAAGAAACCAGGACTGCAGTTCAAATCCAGATCCGAGTGCAAAGGAACTGCAGTCCACAATCAGGATACCTAGTGACAACAGACAAAACCACCGCTACGCATAAGCTTGACCTACCTAATGAGCCGCGCTCTGTTCTGACTCATCGGGGCTTAAATAGTCAGCCCCAATGATGCACACCTGCCTGCAGGGGCTCAGGTGTGCTCAGTCAGAACAGAGCGCCCTCTAGTGTACCCAAAACACCTCCTGTGACAAACACCTTATACGTGATAGAGAGCGCCCTCTAGCGTGCCCAAAACACAACACATGTGACAGAGAGCACCCTCTAGCGTGCCCAAAACACCCCAAAACACCCCACATGTGCCAGAACCCCCCCAAAGGCGCGGCTCCCGAAGCGCTAGAACATAGCCGAACCTCTGGGGGGAGGCCAAAACAACAAAACAAAAGTCCCTTGTCGGGACATACGGTCAAGTCCACTAAAAATATAAAAAGGGCCCCCGACCAGCCATGTCAGGCAGCTGGTGGTGGTGAGGGGAATCCCAGCAGTTCAGTTCATCTCTTCAACTGGTGCCTGAACCCGGCCCTAGAGTCGCTGGGGGAATCGCCTGACTCAGTGGTACGCCTCGCCTTGGCGGAACCTGAGAGAGCTAAACACAGATCTTAAAGGGTTCAAAGAGGAAGTCTTTTCCACATAGTCCGAACCCTGTTTCCAACCCTTGCCTTCTTTGTTCTTCACGTCTCTCATCACAGAATCCATAGTACAGAAGCTGTCGTTCACTTCCTTAAACTGAGACAGGTCATTGCTGATGTCTGTCGGCTCCTTCCTCTTCTCGGTCATACTTCCCTGCTGCTTGGAGCTCAGTGAGGCAGCATCCCAGCTCCTGGTTCCACTACGAGAAGTTCCACTTGGACTCCTCCACGAACCACCTTGTTCCGAGTCTATGGAACTCTGAGGGTGACCAAAGTTAGGGAGTCATCATGCAGCCGTTCCACCTCTGGAATCTTTCCCTGCTTCTTCATCAGACTGTTCTTCAGCTGCTCTGCTCTGGCTTTAATCACCAGGGTCCCAGCATACACTCCCAGCATACACTGGAGTCGAGATTCGAAGATCGCCAATCTTGCTTCCATACCTCTAACCTGCTTCTCCAGCTCGCTGAGCTTACTGGCCTCACTTTGGGCTTCTCTCAGTTCAGCCTGCAGAGCAACGTTGTGGTCCTGCACCCTTCTCAGCTCTGCTGTGGTCTGACTTAGTTGTTCTTCCATAGTGGCTATTTTAGCTTCCAGCTGTTCCTGAATGGTTGGAGTCTCAACTCTCCTCGTTGTCTGGCATACAGTTCGGTCTCTGTTCATCCGTTCTCTCCAGCACTTTCTCTTTGGACAGCCTTCCCAGCTTGCAGCTTCATTCTAGAGACCTCTCTCTCATCTCTGGATTTCGCGCTCTTTCCTTGAAGCTCACCTTTGTCTTGAGCCAGAGCTTTTCCTTCTGTTTCCTCCTTCGCGTCCAGGAGGTGGGACCTGAACTGGCAACTCCATGTATTCTACCACTAGACCACCAATAACCTTCAGCATCAGGATCTCCAGCTACTTTAATTGCATTCTAGTGCCACACAAACCCACTACAGTGTGTATCAAAGCCAGTATATGGAAGGTAGGTTGTTAATCTAGTTACTACAGTGCCAGTGTGCAGATTTGTTAGCTCACCGTGCAGTAATCATGTTCAGAAACATAATAGACAGAAAAATCAAGATGACAAATTTGATTATTAGCAGCTTGTTAAAGAATATCATGGACATAACATGGATATGGAAAAGCAGAGCATGGCATGTTTATTTGTGTTACACATTTCATGAACAAATACAATGTAAGGCTCTTTACATAAATTAAAGTACAAGCAAACATTTTAAAAGTATATTAAAAAAAGGAAAAACAATAGTAAAATGTGCAGCTATTTAAGTCAAAACAGAGAAAAAATTAAATGAAATTAAATGTGTAGTGACTGTTAATAAATCAGACTCCACTGTATTTTTAGAGGAACACTGGTGGTCTCATTGAGCTCAGAAATCAGATTATGAAACCTGAAGATATAGTTTATTGTTATATTGTCGGATCATCTATAATAGCACGTTTTACTAAAATTAATTATTGTTCAAAGCATACGAACATTGTTACAGTAATTCACTCATTCATAAATATTTGGAAAAAGTTTGTTTTCAAAGACAGAAAAACAGCCTGGACCCACACCAGCAGCTGTGGGGAAAAAAGTGAAACAGCTATTTCTCAGTTTTCCTCAGTTTAAATTTAATAATTAATTTTATTCATTATATAAGGTGTAAGTGTTTGTGTGAGGTGAAGAAACATTATAATACTGTATATTGTATATAATACTGTATACTGTATAATACTGTATTTATAATTACTGTATAATTTATATAGTTATATATTTGATATTTTGCATTTAACAAGACAATGGTATTATTTTTAGATAAGCTCAGGCCTATTTTGACCTCCAAAGATCCTCAAATGTAAGCGATATTTGCTGTTGAAATGTACCAAAACCCAGAGGCTTTAATATTCAATTAAAAGGGGCAGAACACAATTTTTTCTCATAAGGAAAAATGACCTAGACCTGTGGGATTGTCCCAATGCTAATGGCAACCTACAGAATGACCATCCTCAGAAGTCTATGTTCTTGGATAAAGAAGCAATTGGAACATGAGGGCTGGGAAGATGAACTGCAGGCCGTGTGATGATGAGCAGTAGACAGAGTGCAGCAGGAAGGAAAGGCTCCCCCCAGCATCAGGAGTGTCAGAGTGACTTACTGGCTATGAGAAATAGACTGTACTGATAGGAGGTGAAGATGTCATCCTGCCTCAGGTCATCGTGAGAAAGAGGGAGAGGGAAACAGAGAGAGAGAGAGAAAGACAGGGACACAAAAAGAGGCAAAGTGTTGTCCATTCAAGAGTAAAAGCAAAAGGGATAGAAATGTCAAGTATTTCTCATAACTCTACAATAAATCCACAACAAAACAAGTTTCTGTAGCCTTAACATTCCTAGGGCTTACAGGACACAAAAGCCCCAAACACTTTGAAAGGAGTAGTTCTGTGTGGCTTCCAGCTGTGAGCTTATATACCTAATAAACATCAGAATACATCATCACACAACACATCATCATCAATACATACATCATCTTTTTCATCAATACATCCCTTGAATTTCTCTTAGTATTTTTATGATTCATGAGTCCATTTTTATAAATCTAAAAACTGGATGTGGTTTAATTGGGTAGAGAGGAATTTTGGGAAAGCAAAATTTAGGCTCCAAAACTGATTTTTTGAGGGAAAGTCAAACAAAACATTTTCTCTATATTTTGCACACAAAAAAAAAAATCAGAAGCTGTTATTACAGAAGGAAAATTGCAGTGCAAGTGTATCATTAATACTTCCTTATGCAAGTATTAAATTGTTCATTAAAACAGTATATGACAGAAATAATAACATGGCAGAAATAAATAACATGACAGAAATAAACTAGAATTCTTACGTTTTAATGAAGAAATCAATAAATTATTAGTACTATAAAATCCTTACAGTATTAGAAAGTACTATAAGCACTTTCAGATATGTTAATGATATAAAATTCCCATTGATGATGATGATGGTGATTCCCAACACCTGAAGTATTTAATGCCTCTGAAAGCTGCATCACAGAACGTTATTACACAGAAGGGTTTTTAATGTTTTTAATGTTTTATGAAGATTTTAAAATCAAGCTTTGTTCAAAAACATACTTATACACAGATAAGTTCATATAAGGCAAAAAGGACCCAAAGAAACTTTTCTTTTTAGACTTTTTCCATCATCAACATGTAAAACTTCAGAAGAAATTTGTAAATTTGATTGATCACAGAAACACCTGCTTATTTCCCCAACACTGTAAAGAAATCTGTTTTCTCCAATTAAATGTTTCATATCCGTAACTTTTTCATGAATTTTTAAAAATCAAACTAGTTTCTTTTTAAATGGGGCAAGATGGCCTGCGGTCTCTTGAAAATAATATAGGACAAGTGGGTAAGTTCCAGAACACGAAGCCTGAGAGAAGTGGCACAGAACCAGGATTATAAATGAATTATTGCTGGGTGCAAACAACAAGAAGGAAAGACAACCAAAAGCTAAAGAGATCAGAAAATGATTAGAAAGGGTTAGATTTTTGAGGATCTTTACAAAATGATGAGAATTAACATGTAAAAGGGCCAATAAGCTGTAAACTTCTACAGTGAAAAATATGACTGACTGCAAATATTAATTTGAGCTACATGATGGTTCGCACGTTGAATGTGACAGCAATCAGTCAGTGAATCGTAAGTAATCAATGTCTATAGGAAATTCATGACCCGTCCCGTTTGGTATTTTAGCACAATGGTACTTAATTGCATCACGTCAAAGCAGCTAAACGGAGCACATTCATCGAGGCTGATTTGACTGGTTCTCTAGCCTTTAACATAGCTTCCTGAGCAGCTGCTTCTAAGCAAGAAAAAAAAGAAAGAAACCCTGTGAAGTCACAAAAAAGCAAAGCAGTTTTCCTTTCTGTTCTGTATCACTCCAGAACTGCAAAAAAGAGAAACAGCTCAGAACAGCTGTGGCAATTCACCCCCCCACCGCCTCCACATCATCCCCCCAAAACACTTCCTTCACACGGCACAGAATGAGAGAGACAGAAACAAAACAGCAGAGAGAGGGAAAGGAGTTAGCAGGGCTTGTTTGGGTGCATAAGTGGGCCAGTGTTGGGTTCTTTAAGGTGAATGGACGGAGGGAATTTGCATGAGTGTGTGTGGGGTAGGGGGGTGTGGTCTTTGTGAGAGAGAAGGCATCAGTAGGAAAGGACTTCTTCCACCCTCCCTTACTCCCTCCATCCCTCCCAACAGCAGAGCACAAATGTGCCGGCCCATTGTGTTCACCAAGTGCCACATCTCATCAGCATCTCCACGGCCTTCAGAGTGCACTCAGGCAGAAAAAGTGAAAATCCAGCACAACTGCTACTGCTTACTGTCCACCCCTCTCTCTATCTCTGTCTACATCTCCTCTAGAATATCCTTTCTCTCTATTATGTATCCTTGTATCCATGTTGCCAAAGAAATGAATGCAATGGTTAATGATAAAAATTATAAGATAATAAGTCTTATCTATCTGTTTCTCTTGTCTACAGGTGACTAGAGGTATCTTTAGGTGACCCGGCCAGTTTGCACCTTCAGTTATGTTTAGGTTGTCATTTGGGTGAGTACGACATGAAAATATGTTAGATTGCAGGATTGTTCTGCAAAAATCAGCATAACATAAAGATAATGTTAGCTATCCACCTACAAACACCAGCCATGCTAACATTTTGTAATGCGTGATGTTGATGAAAAAGACATCCACATAAAGGATAATCCAATGAAATTATTAATTTGTAGGATTGGTGGGTTCTTTTGGCTGTTGCACAGCGGTAATTCTACAAAAAAATATCTCATAACACATATCTATCTTTGGAGGGACTCTTTGCCCTGCCTCTCTGCCCCAACAAGAACTGGAACTCCAAACCCCTAGCAATCTTTCTTTCTTCTTTCGGCTGCTCCTGTTAGGGGTTGCCACAGCAAATCATCCATTTCTATTTCTTCCAGTCCTCTGCATCTTCCTCATTCAAACTGACCACCTGCATGTCCTCTCTCACCACATCTATAAACAATTCCTTTGGTCTTCCTCATTTCCTCTTGCCAGGCAGCTCCATCTTCCACATACTTCTGACAGAAAAATCTAATTTCTGTACATGTCAAAATCTATTGAAATGTTGCTTTTCTAACGTTGTCTTCAAGACATCAAACCTGAGCTAATATAGTAATTTCTAATCCTGTCCATTTTCATCACTCTCAGAGAAAATTTCAGCATCTTTTACTGTGCAACCTCCAGCTTTGCCTCTTGTCTTTTCGTCAGCGTCACTGTCTCCAACCCGTATAACATAGCTGATCTCGATGCTGTCCTGTAAATCTTCCAATTTACTCTGTCTGTCACAGATCACTCCTGCCACTCTTTTACACCATTTCCAACCTACCTGCACTCTCCTCTGCACTCACCATTACTCTGAATTGTTGATCCCAATTATTTAATTTGTTTTATCTTTGTCACCTCTACTCCCTGCATCCTAACCACTCCACTTTCCTCAATTTCGTTCAACCCTTGATTTAATGCCAGTTCCACTTTAAATGCATCCTTCACTTATCCTGCAGATCTCACCACTGTCACACTGCCCTTATACATATCCTGTATTACTCTCACATACTTATCTGCCACGCCTGACATACGCTAGGCACCCTGTCATATGCTTTCTCAAGTTTTCCTTCCATATGTCACAGCTAGTACCATTCTAGCCTTCCTACTTCTGCAGTAGTTTCCCAGCAATCTTCACAACCCCCATTGCACGTCTTAACTCCTGCCTGAATTCCTCCATGCAGTCTTCCTTCTTCAGCCTCCACCATTTGATCCTCGATTTTGTCTTCATTTTCCACCTCTTCTTGATCTCAAACGTCATTCCACAAACCACCATCCTATGCTGTTTAGCTACGCTATCCCCTGTCACTACTTTGCAGTCTCCAATCTCCTTCAGATTGACCCTCCTGCAAAGGATACAATCCAAGTGTGTGTATCTCTGTGTGCATTCTTTCTCCATTCTCATCTCTTCCCTCTTCTTAAAATAAGAATTTAATTTATACTAGAGCCATTTCCATCTTTACACAATAACTCCTCATCGCCTTTGTTCCCTTCACAAACATGTTCATTAAAGTCAGGACCAATCACCACTCTCTCTCTCCTGTCTTATGTATAGGTGGTGGTGGTCTTGCCTATGGACCTATGGCTCAAGTGGTCCCAGGTTCAAATCCCGCCACTACCACTGGGTCACTGAGCAAGAACCTTAACCCTGAGTTGCTCCAGGGGGACTGTCCCTGTAATTAGGACATGTAAGTTGCTCTGGATAAGAGCGTCTGCTAAATGCTGTAAATGTGTGAAGGAAAACATACTCTCCCCCAAATTTTATTTCCATCCACACCATGTTAATACAATTTAAACCCAACTCTACCACACCTTTAGTCTTTTGCACACACCAACTATTAATGTTTGGACATGCCTTCGTCTTCCTCTCCTTTGGCCAACAGTGGCCCATTTCTACCTGCACCCTGTAGGTTAACAGCACTGATGGTGGACGTTGTTAACCCAGGCCTTGACTGATCCAGTATGGTAATCTGTTTTGTTGTTCACAAACTTGATTTGGCAAAAGTTTTACACCAGATGCCCTTCGTGACGTAACCCTCCCCATTTATCTGGGCTTAGGACCGGCACAAAGATATACATTGGTTTGTGCATTCCATGTGGCTGGGTTCCCAATCCCTAGCCATGAAGGAGCAAAAGGGGGGTAGGGGCAAGGGGTGAAATTGGATTGGGCCTCTGTCTCCTGTCACTCTTTCTGTCTCTCTCTGCTTCTTCTTCTTCTTCTTCTTCTTTTTGTTTACATTTCTTTCTTCTTCCAGTAGCATCCCTCTCTCTAAGAAGGAGAAGTTTCTTTTTATGTGCAGCTCTCCACTAGATTCTCTTGCTCTGTCACCCCAGTGTTTACATGCCTTTCTCCAGTTGAATGTCCTTCTCTTTTTTCTTTATCCATCCATCACACTGACATCAGTCTCTCTCTCTCTCTCTCTCTCTCTCTCTCTCTCTCTCTCTCTCTCTCTGTTTGCATTCCTTTTTTCATTCCTTTTAGAAATCCTTCTATCTCATTCTGACTCGTTCTGATTTTATACGCATCCTTCTCTTAAACTTAACCATATATATCTGTATATCTTTCCTGTTCTCTCCAAATCATTCTAAGCCATCTCTTTTTGTTTATATACTTTCCTCAGGTAGAATCCCCACTTCTTTTTCCTTTATACCATTCCATCATAGTCTCTCTCTCTCTCTCTCTCTCTCTCTCTCTCTCTCTCTCTCTCTCTCTCTCTCTCTCTCTCTCTCTCTCTCTCTCCATCTCTTTCTTATTTTGTACATCACATTAGAATCTACATTCTTTCTCTTCAGTCCCCCTATTCTTTTTTTATTTGCTTTTCATTTGAGTTTCTCTCCCTTCTCTTGCCAGTCTCTCTCTACCTCTTTTCTTGCTCCCAGCAGGTTTGGGACATAAACCTTCATTCTCCTGATATCTGCTGTGTGAGGTCAGCAGATGTGGGCTTAGCCAATAATTTAACTCAAAACTCAACCACGTCTGCTTGATCCCTCCTCAGCTAGAGAGGTGATGGTGTAAACAACAAGCTCAACCAAACCCAACAAAACATTTATATTTTGTTGCATTTTTTATTTAATCTATAATAATCTACTGGTGCTACACATCTAATGTAGCTAAGAAATAATGGAAGCACATTCTTCATCATATATTATTGTGTGATGAAATCTTCACTCTTTTGCTCACTTGCCATGTATGCTTGATATTACTTATTACTGATATTACTGATATTACTATTACTTTGTTATGTTTAGTTATGCTCTAATAAAGGTACCTAATCTAATGAAAATTAATAAAATATATAAGCAAGAATTATTAAGTAAATGTAAATGTAAATGAAAATGAAAAAATGTTCAGGTTCAAGATTGTGACTTGTTACTAATGATTCACACTTTGTAACGGCTACCCCCAGTATTCAGGTCTTACCATGCTCCCAGTCCCCAGAATACTGAACTACTGACTACTGAACACTGGATTCACCAATCACTCCCATCACCTATTTCCACTAATTTCCTTCAAATGCTTTAAGCCCTTTTTAAGAGTTGTGCAACCCTGTTTGTTTGCATGTTTCAAGCAATGTTTCATGTTCTATTTTAGCTTTCACTGACTCTGGGTCAGCTGGCAACTTCATCTCCTCATCCCTTGGCCTTTACCCTACATGTTATCATCCCCTATCCAACTCTGTTTTGGTGCAAACCTTAAATGACCAGCCGGCCAGTACTGGCTGTCTCCCATAGGTTATCAACCCCTTCTCACTGTCAAACCCAGCCATACAGAAACCCTTTGTTTTCTCCTTCTGTCTCAGTCATGGCACACTGTAGTTCTTGGACACCCCTGGTTAAGGTTGCATAATCCAATCACTGACTGAGCAGCAGAGAGGATTACAGCTTGGTCTCCCTGGTCATGCATAGTGATAGATCTGGTTGCTGAGCTACTGCTTTAAAAATGGTTTACATTTATGTTGGTGTTTGTCTACCATTTTTCAAAGGGGTGCTGTTTTATACCATTTTCTGCTCTTGCCTCTGCCCCTTAGATATTGGAGGCTCTTTTCCAGTATGTGTTTGGGTTTAATGGCCCCCAGTTTACCTCTTTTGTCATGAGAGCATTTTCTAAACACCTTGGGACCATTTTTAGCCTCACATCTCTCCATCACCCACAAACAAATGGCCAGACAGAAAGGACCGTTCGAGACATGGATAGGTTTTTCCGGGCTTACTGCTAAAACTAACAGCACAAATGGGCAGAGTTTCTCTAATGGACAGAGTATGCCCAAAGCAGATGACACCGTTCATGCATTCGATGCACAGTTTGCAGGTTTCAGTCTCAGGTGGATAGGCACCGGAGGGTGGCACTGTTTTTTTCATCAGGTGCGAAGGTATGGCTCTCATCCTGTGACCTCAACTTACCCCTGCCCTGTAGAAAACTGACGTCCCTTTTCATTGGTCCATTTTCCATACAGACACAAATCAACCCTGTCACATACAAACTAAAACTGTCTGCACATATGAATGTCTCACCTTTGGTTCATGTCTCACTCATCAGGCCAGTAGTCCCGGGACTGATTGTGTAGCATGCTTTGATGGACAGTATCTGCTGTACTGGGAGGGATACTGCTCAGAGGAGAAGAGCTGGGTCACCTGGAAGGAGTTTTGTGTCCACAGCTCAAGATGGATTTTCATTGCAATAATCCCAATTGACCCGCTCTGTGTTGCCCAGCCAACTGCATCCGCCGGCATCCCTATTTAAGGGTTGCCAGTCTGACCCATATTTGTCCGTTCGTTGTTTGTGCTACAGGTGTGTTTGTGATGGAACTGTGATGTTCAAGCAAACATCCTATTTGTTCTTGCCATGAACTTTTGCCTCTGTGTCTCTTTGCCTTTACACACACCACTATGACACACTTGTGTCTGTTTTTACAGTTGAATGAGAATACTTAATTTACTCAATTTACATAAAATCAAGAGATTATGTAGTTACCTTCCACCACTGTCATCTCTATGATAAGCAGATCATAATCAGGTCAGAACATTTATGCTAAAAGTCTAATTTAAAAAACAATAAAATGTCACCTAAACCTCATCATATACACAACAGTGGCTATTTTCACACAGTTCTAGTTTTACCACCAAAGCCCCAGTCCCATCTTAGTTTTGGCAGGGGAGGAACCAGTGCTTCATCTAAAAAAAGGTGTGCAAAGTAAAGTGTAACTTTGTGTACCACATGCTTGATGCTCACTCGTTTATAGCCTACCTGCAGGGCATAACATTGCAAGGTTTCCCCTGCACTGTAATCATGGCACTTTGAGCTCCAGTCATCTTGCTACACACTCTGTCATTAGAGCTAGGTGTGATGGCATGCATTATAAAAATGCAAATGGCTTGCTCCTGGAAAAGAATGACTCCAGTTGATACGCCTGTATGAAAGCTTATGCTTGCAGGTCTAGCTTCCACACGTCAGGTTCACTGTCAGGAACTTAGCCTTGTAGTGACAAGTGATTTCTTTCATTTAGTGGGTGTGAAAATAGAACAGGTGAGCAATTTTCCACCATTAGGATAAAGGATATCTTAGTGTGGCAGTACGTCCATGTGTCAGCTTTAGAATAGCTGTACTTATTTTATGAAATTGTATACTGCACCAACATGGTGAGAACATTCACACTATATATCTCACCTTTGTTTAGTGGAACATCTTAACCAACAGTTTAATACATTACTAAATCCATCTATCCATTATTTGAGCTGTTTATCCTGTTGCAGGAGTGCCGGAGCCTATCCCAGTAATAATAAGGATAAAAGTGGTGAAGAAACACCTTGGTTAGGTCACTGTCACGGATGAGGTGTTTTGGGCATGATAGAGGGCGCTCTGTTCTGACTGAGCACACGTGAGCTAATGAAGGCACAGGTGTGCCTCATTGGGGCTGACAATTTAAGCCCTGATGAGTCAGAACAGAGTGCGGCTCATTCGTTAGGCTCTGCCTACATATAATGATGGTTTTGGTCTTTGGTAATCTTGGTATCACTTGGTTTAGGCTGCAGTTCCTTAGTCTGAGTTCTAATAATAATAATTATCCTTTATTTATAATCCCAAGAATGGGAAATTTGTTCTCTGCATTTCACCCATATGCAGCACTGGGCTGCTATTGAAAGCGCCCGGGGAGCAGTGATGGGGACGGCACCTTGCTCAAGGATACCTCAGGGCAACCTACTGGGAAGGGGTTTGAACCCCCAATCCTCCAATCATGTGGCTAACGCCCTAACCACTAGGCCACCGCTGCCCAGAACTGCAGTCTTGTTTTATAAATATAGTCAATAAACTTATAATCCGAACTCCTGGCTTAGCGTTGGCGTCCCTCCCCACACCCCGCCACCATTACAGAAATGAGCCGCCAGTACCTGGACATCGCGAGTCAGGAGTGCGATCATGAGCAGGTGTTGCGAACATGTGCAGCCATGATCCAGAGGACGTTGGAGTTTATTGAAACCTGGGAGATGAGTGTGCCAACATGCGTTGAGTCTGTGGACCTCCGTGAGGAATTGGAGGGCGAGGTTTGGGTACGACGGACGCCGGCGGCCACCACCAGGGAGCTCAAGAAACGTCTGAAGTGGAAGACGTCGGATATCCCAGTCGTCAGCCACCTGGGTCCCGAGATAGGCACGGACTGGTTCGACTTCCTGCTGCAGAGGCTGGTTGCTCTAGCCGCAAACACACAGTGCTACCTCTACACGCTGAACCACGTGTTTTTTCCCCACACGCGACATGACGACGGGCGTCACGCAACGCGGAAGGACGCCAGTCAACAAGCCCTACGTCATTCAAAGCGGAACGTTGATAGTGGTGCCGCCCTGCGCTGTTCCACGCAGAGATTCAGCACCAAAAGCGTCACGTGCCAATCACCGCGATCCGCCAGCGGAGAAAGCACCGCGCACAGCTGATGGAGGAGTTATGGTAAAGAATTCTCCCTGCGCAGCTAATGGAGGCGTTACGGTAAATAATTCTCCCTGCGCAGCTAATGGAGGCGTTACGGTAAAGAATTCTCCCTGCGCGGCTAACGGAGGAGTTACGGTAAGGAATTCTCTCTGCGCAGCTCAACATGAGAACACAGCGGTGAATAACAGCAAAACAGTGGAAGTAAATGCTCCCTGCACTCTTAAACATATGACAGTGGCAAAGAAGGCCGTTCCTGACACAGAGAGCAGGAAAACAGCAGAGACCGCTTCCTGCATCGTGCAACCGGGGAGGTCGACCAAGAAGGCCCTTTGCAGCAAGGAAAGCGGCGTCAAGGAGTCGACCCCCAAACCCAGCACCACTAACCCGTCTGCTGCACAGAAAGCAGAGAAGGAGCAGCTCCAGGTTAGTGGGAAGTTTAGAATGAAAGTTCGGGTGCAGATGAAGATTGAACATGAGGCTGCAGTAACCATTCAGGCACAGGTGAGGAAGCATTTGAGCAGAAAGTACTACCTGAAGCTACTGTGGGCAGCCAGGACTGTTCAGCGATATTACCGAGCTAACAAGATAATGAAGCAAGAAATGAAGTCTTTGAAGGAGAAAAAGATGGCTGCTGTTGTTCTGCAAGCCGCATTCCGAGGGATGAAGGCCAGACAGACTCTGAAACAGAAGCACCAGGCTGCCACTGTGATACAATGTGCTTACAGGGCTCACTGTGCTCGGACACGATATGTATGCATCAAACATGCTGCTGTTGCAATTCAGCTGAGGTATCGTTCTACACTTGATGCCAGAAAGCAGAGGGAGGAATTCTTGGAATTGCGCTCTGCTGCAATGTTCCTGCAAGCCTGCTTCAGAGGTCAGAGGGTCAGAAGGGAGATGATCCTGCAACATCAGGCAACTTCCCTGATTCAGGCTGCGTTCAGAAGACACTGGGAGGTAGTAAAGTACCAGGCCATAAAGATGTCAGCCATCATCATTCAAAGACATTATAGGTCTTACATTAAGGGTAAATTTGAACATGAGAAATTCCAGGTGTTGAGAAGGTCTGCAATATGCATCCAGGCAGCTTTTAGGGGTTATTCTGTTCGAAAGAAGGTTGCTGCAATGCACAAAGCTGCTACCATTATTCAGGCTGCAGTAAGAATGCACAAGAAAAGATTGGTTTTCAAGAAACAATGCTGGGCAGCAAGTGTTCTTCAGAGGAGGTTCAGAAGGTGGAAGCTTGGGCATCAACAAAGGCAGAGGTATCAGCTGTTCAGACATGCTGCAATTTGCTTGCAAAAGTAATTCAGAGGAAAGCGGGCAAGGGATCTGGCCAAACGGGTCAGAGCTGCAATAACAATCCAATCTCACCTCGGAGATGAACAGATCAGCTGCATGAATGTTCAGATCACTGAACAGGATGAGTTGCTGACAGAGCTCTATCAGCAGCTGATGGAGAAAGAAGCCTCAATGCTACAGGTGAATGCCTCGGTCACGAACCTAGGGTTGAAACACAAGGAAAGGATCACCTATCTGCTTCCTCAGCTGGAGAGGACCAAAGGAATCTTGTCCAGTTGCCAAAGGGAGATCGAAGCCATGGAAACAGAAAGGAAAGCTCTGGCTCAAGACAAAGGTGAGCTTCACGGAAAGAGCATTAGATTCAGAAAGGAGGGAGAAGTCTCTAGAATAAAGTCGCAATCTGTGATGGCTGTCCAAAGAGAAAGGCTGGAGAGAACGGATGAACAGAGGGACCAAACTGTATGCCAGACAACGAGGAGAGTTGAGACTCCAAGCATTCAGGAGAAGCTGGAAGCTAAAATAGCCACTTTGGAAGAACAGCTGAATCAAACCAGAGCAGAGCTGAGATGGGTGCAGGACCACAACGTTGCTCTGCAGGCTGAACTGAGACACGCCCGAAGTGAGGCCAGTAAGCTCAGCGAGCTGGAGAAGCAGGTCAGAGGTATGGAAGCAAGATTGGCGATCTTCGAATCTCGACTCACTCCACAGACACCAGTGCATGCTGGGACCCTGGTGGTTAACGCCAAAGCGGAACAGCTGAAGAACAGTCTGATGGAGAAGCAGGTAAAGATTCCAGAGGTTGAGCAGCTGCATTATGACTCCCTACCTTCAGTTCACCCTCACAATTCAGCAGACTCAGGACAAGGTGGCTCGTGGAGGAGTCCATGTGGAACTTCTCGTAGTGGAACCAGGAGCTGGGATGTTGCCTCACTGGGCTCCAAGCAGCAGGGAAGTATGATCAAGAAGAGGAAGGAGCCAAAAGACATCAGCAATGGCCTGTCTCAGTTCAAGAAAGTGAACGACAGCTTCTGCACTGTAGATTCTGTGATGAGAGACGTGAAGAACAAGGCTGGCAGGGGTTGGAAGCAGAGTTCGGACTCTTTGAAAAAGACTTCCTCTTTGAACCCTGTAAAATCTGTGTTTAGCTCTCTTTCAGGTTCCGTCCAGGCAAGGCGTTCCACTGAGTCAGGCGGTTCCTCCAGTGACTCCAGGGTCGAGTCCAGGCAACAGTTAAAGAAGTGGACTGAACTTCTAGGTTTCCCCTCACCACCGCCAGCTGCCTGGACATGGATGGTCAGAGGTCCTTTGTGTTGAAGTGTTTTGTGGACCTGACCATAAGCCCCAAAAAGAGAGGTTCGGCTATGTTTTGGCGCTTCGGGAGCCGCGCCTTTTGGGGGGGGATTCTGTCACGGATGAGGTGTTTTGGGCACGATAGAGGGCGCTCTGTTCTGACTGAGCAAACCTGAGCTAATGAAGGCACAGGTGTGCCTCATTGGGGCTGACTATTTAAGCCCCGATAAGTCAGAACAGAGCGCAGCTCATTCGTTAGGCTCTGCCTACATGCAATGGTGGTTTTGGTCTTTAGTAATCTTGGTATCACTTGGTTTAGGCAGCAGTTCCTTAGTTTGAGTTAGAACTGCAGTCCTTGGATCTTGTTTTGTAAATATAGTTAATAAACTTATAATCCGAACACCTGGCTCAGCGTTGGCATCCCTCCCCACACCCCGCCACCGTTACAGTCACTGACTCACAGGACCAAATTGATTAGGGTTATTTTTTGAAGATTATTATTATTATTATTATTATTAATAGTATTATTATTAAACCTTAATTTGAATGCATGCGATTATTGAATTTCACTGTGTGCTGTGCCTAGAATTCACAATGACAATTAGTCCCTTTCACTTCACTTTAAACCTTTTTCTTTTTCTTTTAGCTGCTCCCGTTTAGGGGTCGCCACAGCAGATCAACTGTCTCCATTTCATCCGGTCCCCTGCGTATTCTTGCTTCAAACCAACTACCTGCATGTCCTCTTTCACCACGCCCATAAACCTCCTCTTTGGTCTTCCTCTTCTCAATATAATCAATATAATCTCTCCTCTGGACATGTCCAAACCAACGCATCCTTATTTCTCTAACTTTTTCTCCCAAATGTCTAACCACTAATATACTAATTTCTAATCCTGTCCATCCTCATCACACCCAACAAAAATCTCAGTATCTTTAACTCTGACACCTCCAGCTCCGCCTCCTGTCTTTTCATCAGTGCCACCATCTCCAACCCATACAACATAGGTGGTCTCACTACTGACCTGTAAACCTTCCCTTTTACTTTAGCTGTCATTTTACTTTAAATGATACTAATACATGCTAATAATCATAATTTCTGCCATATTACTTAAATGTAAACTAGCCCATGGAACTTTAATGAACAAGTTCACATCTTAAAGGCAAGTATCTTCTATCTAATCTATCTAATATTTCCGTTGGGTGTGACAAAGATAGAGAAAATTAAAAATAAGTATATTATCCATCCATCCATTATCTGCCGCTTGTCCCAAACGGGGTCGCAGGGGAGTGCCGGTGTCCAACCCAGCGCACACAGGGCGAGGACGGGCGACGCACCCTGGACAGGTTGCCAGCCCATCGCAGGGAGAATAAGTAGAATTAGTGGAACTAAATATACTCAAATGAGATGTTTTGGAGACAAAAGCAAAATTGTGTTGTAAGGAGAGGCGAAGATTATATTGGGAGAAGGATGTTGAAGATGGAGCTGTCTGGCAAGAGGAAAAAAGGAAGGCTAATGAGAAGTTTTAGGGATGTGGTGAGAGAGTACATGCAGGTGGCCGGTTTAAATGAGGAAGATGCAGAGGACCGGAAGAAATGGAAATGGATGATCCGCTGTCACGATCCCTAAACAGGAGCAGCCGAAAGAAGAAAAAGAAGCAAGCAGCTAAAATAATTATAATTTTACTGCTACTGTTATATATCTACGGGCCTTTAACTCCTTTTTCCAAGGTTTTCCAAGTTTTCAAGGGATGCAAACTTTTCCCCTCAAAACCAGTTGTATTATTCATCCATCCATCCTCTTGCCAACACCAGATAATCAATAAAGAAAAAATAAGTGATATTTTTACATTATAAATATAAAATATTTTATATTTTATTTAAGCACTGATTGCCGGTACAGTCAAGGTTTGTAGAAAAGAGTATTTGAGCTCATAGAGCTGAAGGTTTTGAGCTCATAGCATCAATTCTGTTTGAGTCAGTGTAGCTTTGTTTAGTCTTGGTTTGTGACAGCAGCAAATGCAGGTAATCTAATATATAATGTAGCTGATCTAGACAGGTGAGAAGTGGTTATAGTGGTTGATTCGATCTAGAACACAGTCCACTTTGGCAGATCTAGCTATAACAGCTTGTCTAAAAAGACAGAGCTGACAGTTTTATGAACATGAGAGCACCCTGAGATACTGGCGTCCCCCCACACCTTGTCAACAAACCTGAGTGATGACATGAGAGTTGTTGGACGACAGCACCCACATCTCAGTTTACTATAATTATTTATGCCCATGAACCCCTAGATCTGCACCTTTTAACTAAGGGGGAGATTAATAGCTAAAAGCCTTACTAAACAAGTTGGTTTTCAGCTTAGACTTAAAGACTGAGCCTGTGTCTAAGTCCCGGACAATGGCAGAAAGGCTATTGTAGATATGGGGGTCTTTAAATAAAAGGCGGAAAACTGCTAGCTAAACTATTCTGTCAACTAACTAGCAGACTAAGCTGCTTATCCTTATCCAGAGCGGAGGCCTATCCCAGTGTCCAAAAGCAGATAAACATCCTGGACAGGTCATCATTCTGTGTCAGACAAAATATTATACTTATAACTATACTTATAAAAATATAATATAATATAATATAATTATACTTTTCAGATAAAGTAGGATTATAAATAGAATAAAACCCAAAAATTTAGTCATCAACTGAAATTTTACAATTAGCATTTGCATGGTAGTTCACTGAATGTGTTAAAATTAAGGGGAGACATTATTCCGCAGGAGTTGTCGAGGTCTTTCCTCATTTTACATGAAATTCTAATGCTGAGTCCAAGTAACTTCATAAAATCCAATATATTGAACTACAATTCACTTGGGTTTGTGTGTCCATCATTATGCCAATATTTTAGAGAATTTCAACAGAGAGTGTTAATAACGCCTATTATTACCACAAGCTTAATTGCCACTGGATACTTATAATGTAATTATGAGCTGTGGTAATATTACTCATGGCGATGTCTGAAGTGAAACTGACGGCTAAAAGATTTATCGTGCTGAAGCTGTGAGATGTCAGTGATCATAATCACACCCCATTCTCGACTTTAACAATGGCACCAATGACACCACTGATATAAAACATCTCATATCCCACTTGAGCAATTAGTAATCATATTCCATTGTACATGGATTTTAAGTCCAACTCTGTCAAAGCAAAGAGCAAGAAAGAAAGAGGGAGAGGAAAAAAGGAGAGAGCTACTAAGTGAAGCCATCCACATTTATTATAATGCCTTCATGGCCATAAATGCCAGACATTAAGGGGGCTGAGCCTTATATCTCAGTGCTGTCAAAAAAAGAGAGGACATGTAAGAGTGATTATGCATTTCATTTCATTTCAGTTCAATTTTAATTTTAAACTTTATATTCACATTAGACATTATCTCCAAGCTACTAAACCAGAAGCTAACGGGGACATTTTTTTCCATTCATTAATTCCATTTGCATGGATCTCAATGGATAACAGCTTTGGATTATTTTAAACAAAAAAAAAAAAAAAGAAAAGAAAAACAAGGGGGCTTGTTTATAGCCACAATTGCACCTAGGGGACAATTTAGTATCTCCAATCCACCTGACGTGCATGTATTTGGACAGTGGGAGGAAACCGGAGCTCCTGGAAGAAACCCACACAGACACAGAGAGAAAACACAAACTCCACGCAGAAAGTTTAATGAATTACTTACATTGTGTAAAGTACACACAGTGTTTATAATGATTTATCCACAGATATTTCTAAGAAATATCAAGTATTTACCAGGTAATGTAAGTCTAAGAAGTTGTGGGGTGGCTTGGCGTTACAGTGGGTAGCACTGTCACCTCACATTGACAAGGTTCTAGTTTCAGTTCAGCTGAGTTGCATATTCTCCTGTCTGTATAACTTTCCTCCCACAGTATAAAGAAGTCAGGTGAATTGAGAATCCTAAATTGAACTGTTTTATTGCCTTTGATGAACTGGCAGTCTGTTGAGGTTGATTTACAACATTTTGCCTCTGGGATAGGCTCCAGCACCACCCACACCCTGGTTAAAATATTGATGAATAATGGATAATAAGTTAATAGAAGCTACTACTGAGTATTACCTAAGTGCATGTCTTCCTGTACAGTTCCATGGTAATGGTCAATAAGGTTGGTAAGTATTGTATTTAAGTAAGTGTCACTATTAATCACTGAGAGTACACAGTGATCCACAATTCTCAATTCGCATTTAACACACACACAGTGGGCAGCAATGTCAGTGATTCTGTTCTGTTATAACTGAGTTAATGTTTAATGTTTGTGTTCTTGAAATGGTGACTTTAAGAGAAAGTGTCACCAGCATCATGTGACCCGTATAACTGTCATGTGACCTGTATTAAGGACGTGTGTCATGTGACCCATGATTAAAAGTTTTTGAGCACAAGGAAAGAGTGGCAGTTTATATAATCCAGCAACACCTATATGCATCTTTTTTCAGCATGATGGTTATGCATAAGTTGCTTTATTGTTATCTGTTTCTGTAGATGGTTATTTAGTAAATGTTGCATTTGTTAAGTTACTAAAACTGTTGCATTTGTTAAGCTACTAAAACTCAGCCACAGTTGCTAGTGATTAAACTATATTTGAAATGCATAAAATACACAAATCTGTAACAGTAAAAGATTTCAATGCAGGATTTAGCTAACGTATATTCTCACTGTATGTATTTGTGTATTTAGTTTGCAGACATAGTGGTTACTTGTCTTTTGTGTGTTTTTAGTGTTACCCTTGTAGTGTGTAACGGTTCTGTGACAGTAGAGGGCGCCCTGCTCTGAATGTTCACACCTGGGCAATGGGTGCCCAGGAGGAGGCGGCTGCGAGGTCGGCGACACACTCGTCAGTCCAGGTAGGCGGGATGACGGGGCTATCACCCACGCTAGCCAAGGTGGGTGGAGACCCGGCATTGCAATCCACGTTAGCCTAGGTGGGTGGGGTGATGGCGCTGTCACTCCTGTCAGCCCGGTTGAACAAGGCGTCGGGGCGGTTGATTATCAGCCTGGGTGGACAGAACCTCCACGTATCGGCTTAAGCAGATGGGGTTTTGGCGAGGTCGTTCAGGTTAACCTGGAAGGGCAGACTGACTGCATTGTCGTTTATGTTGACCGGGTAAGACGGGGTGTTGGTGAGAGCGTTCAGGTCAGCCTGGGAAAATGGGGGTTTGGCGCTGGGGAATACGGCCACCTGGGAAGGCGGGGTTTCGGCGCTGTCGTCACGTCAACCCTGGGAGGCGGGAGGTGGGTGCCATCGTTCCAAGTTGGAGAGAACGGACTTCTGCATAAGTCCGCCGGAGGAGGCGGGGCTTGAGGGACGAGGTCCAAGTCTGCCGGAGGAGGCGGGGCTTGATGGATGAGGTCCAAGCTTGCCGGAGGAGGTGGGGCTTGAGGGACGGGTCCAAGCCCATCAGAGGAGGTGGGGTTTCAGGGGCTGCGTCCAAGCCAGACCGCTGGAGAGAAAGCGGGGTTTCAGGGGCTGCAGCTGAACCAGCCAGAAGACCACAGTTAGAGCGGAGCGTACATTTGGACTTTATTTGGACTTTTTGTTGAACGCTTGTGTAACTTCTCTCCTTTTTGGGGTCCTGCTTCGGAGGAGGCAGGATCTGGTGCCTTGGGAGTGGCGCCTTTGGGGAGGGGTACTGTAGTGGTTCTGTGACAGTAGAGGGCGCCCTGCACTGATTGTGCACACCTGGGCATTGGGTGCTAGGTGTGCCTCATCAGGGGCTGGCGTTATAAAACCCAGAGAATCAGAGCAGGGTGCTGGTCATTCTGTGTGCTCACCTTTGTGGTTATTCATGTTATGTTTTACACATGTTAAGTTTAGTACATCTAGTTTATGAGTTATGTGCACATTATCTGTCATTAAAGTCCAGTACGAAGCTCTCGGCTCTGCGTTGACGTCCAGCCCACAACACTACATTGTGACAATAAACCTTTGGACAAAAGGTAGACTTTCTTTAGAGTCTTGATTTTAGGAAAGAGTTTATCAGACTGTCAAGTTTTATATAGGACAAATATCGAGCACAATACAGATACTTCAAGATTCAAACCCTTGACCTGATTCTGGGGCCTAGTTCCAAACCATTAGGATACTGCTATGTTGTAATAACTGAAATATAAAGTAAAACTAGTTTTACGTTCTTTGTCAGCATTATATGCATAATTGGACATAAAACAGTGCATTTTAATAATGATTTGATATTTTGTGTGTTTTACCTTCCCCATTAGTTTTCTCTCTTTTAAACATTTTCCCCTTCAGTTTTAAAGATTTTGTCATTCATTTCTTTTTTTGTGTGACAGAATGTAACTAACATACAGTTTAAGTGCACTATAGTTACACTAGAACTGAACTTGAACTGAAGTGAATTCTTCTTAATGCAGTGAAGTGAAAGTGACTATTTGTTACTGTGAAACACAAAACAGTACACAGTATACCACAGTGAAATGCATTTGCTACATTTTAACCTACACATACTGTGCAGCACAGGGCAGCTATGCCCAGCACCCAGAGAGAAGTGATAGGGATGGTACCTTATTTGCAGGTACCTCAGGGCAACCTACTGGTCAAAGGATTTAAATCCATAATCTTCTGATCCTGGTGGCAGGTCCTTAACTACCAGGCCTTTGCTGCTTTAATTAATAAATCATATTTACAACCAAACAGAATTCCAGAGGGTGGAGGAGAGAAAGAAGGAGAGGAGAGTGGAAGTGAGGGTAGGGACTTTGAATGTTGGCAGCATGACTGGTAAAGGTAGAGAATTAGCTGATATGATGGAGAGTAGAGAGGTTGACATTTTGTGTGTGCAAGAGACTAGATGGAAGAGTAGTAAGGCCAGGTGTATTGGAGGAGGGTTTAAATTGTTCTACCATGGTGTGGATAGAAGGAGGAATGGAGTAGGTGTTATCCTGAAGGAAGAATATGTGAAGAGTGTTTTGGAGGTGAAGAGGGTGTCGGGGAGGGTGATGAGTTTGAAAATGGAAGCTGAAGGTGTGATAATGAATGTTGTTAGTGCTTATGTTCCACAAGTTGGTTGTGAAATGGAAGAGAAAGAATAATTCTGGAGTGAGTTAGATGAAGTGATAGAGAGTGTACCCAAGGGAGAGAGAGTGGTGATTGGTGCAGATTTTAATGGTCATGTTAGTGAAGGGAGCAGAGGTGATGAAGAGGTGATGGGTAGGCATGGTGTCAAGGAGAGGAATGCTGAAGGTCAAATGGTTGTAGATTCAGCAAAAAGGATGGAAATGGCTGTAGTTAATACTTATTTAAAGAAGAGGGAGGAGCACAGGGTGATGTATAAGAGTGGAGGAAGATGCTCACAGGTAGATTATATTCTTTGCAGGAGGGTCAGTCTGAAGGAGATTGGAGACTGCAAAGTAGTGACAGGGGAGAGTGTAGCTAAACAACATAGGATGGTAGTCTTTAGGATGACCTTGAAGGTCAAGAAGAGGAGGAAAGTGAGGACAGAGCACTGGGAGGTGTTGAAGAGCTACCGGATTGCTGGGAAACTACTGCAGAAGTGATAAGGCAGACGGCTGGAAATTTACTTGGTGTGACATCAAAATTTACTTGGTGTGACATTGGTGTGATGGAGGATAAGGAAACCTGGTGGTGGATTCAAGAAGTACAGGAGTGTATTCAAAAGAAGAGGGAGGCAAAGAAGACATGGGACAGTCAGAGAGATGAAGGAAGTAGACAGGTGTACAAGGAGATGAACCACAGGGTGACGAACGTAGTGGCAAAGGCCAAAGATAAGGTATTTGGTGAATTGTATGAGAGGTTGGACAGTAAAGAGGGAGAAAATGACCTGGCTAGACAGAGAGACAAATCTGGGAAAGATGTGCAGCAGGTCAGGACGATTAAAGATAGAAATGGAAACATACTCATAGGTGAACAGAGTGTGCTGAGCAGATGGAAGGAGTACTTTGAGGAGCTGATGAATGAAGAAAATGAGAGAGAGAGAAGATTGGATGATGTGAGGAGAGTAAACCAGGAAGTGCAGCAAAGGAGGAGTGGAGACGAAGTGTACTGGTACCGATTTTCAAGAATAAGGATGATGTACAGAGCTGTAGTAACTACAGAGGGATAAAGTTGATCAGCCACACCATGAAGTTATGGGAAAGAGTAGTGGAAGCTAGGTAAGGAAAATATGTGAGGATTAGTGAACAGCAGTATGGTTTTATGCCAAGAAAGAGCACTAAAGATGCAATGTTTGCTCTGAGGGTGTTGATGGAGAAGTACAGAGAGGGTCAGAAGGAGTTGCACTGTGCCTTTGTGGACTTGTAGAAAGCATATGATAGGGTGCCTAGAGAGAAGTTGTGGTTTTGTATGAGGAAGTCTGGTGTTGCAGAGGAGTATGTGAGAGTAGTTCAGGATATGTATGATGGCAGTGTAACAGTGGTGAGATCTGCAGTGGGAGTGATGGATGCATTTAAGGTAGAGGTTGGATTACATCAAGGATCAGCACTAAGCCCATTCTTGTTTGCAATAGTAATGGACAGGCTGACGGACATGGTTAGGCAGGAGTCTCCGTGCACGATGATGTTTGCTGATGATATTGTGATCTGCAGTGAGAGTAGGGAGCAGCTTGAGGAGAGCCTGGAGAGATGAAGATGGCTCTAGAGAGAAGAGGAATGAATGTGAGTAGGGCAAAGACAGAATACATGAGTGTGAATGAAAGGGAGGAAAGTGGAATGGTTAGGATGCAGGGAGCAGAGGTGACAAAGGTGGAGGAGTTTAAATACTTGGGATCAACAGTTCAGAGTATTGGCGAGTGTGGAAGAGAGCTGAAGAAAAGAGTGCAGGCTGGTTGGAATGGGTGCAGAACAGTGACTGGAGTGATTTGTGACATACAGGTACCAGCTAGAGTAAGAGGGAAGGTTTATAGGACAGTAGTGAGACCAGCTATGTTGTATGGATTGGAGACGGTGGTACTGGCAAAAAGACAGGAGGCAAAGCTGGAGGTGTCAGAGTTAAAGATGCTGAGATTTTTGTTGGGTGTGATGAGGATGGACAGGATTAAAAATTAGTATATTAGAGGGACAGCTCAGGTTAGACATCTTGGAGACAAAGTTAGAGAAGCAAGGTTGTGTTGGTTTGGACATGTTCAGAGGAGAGACGAGAATTATATTGGGAGGAGGATGTTGAAGATGGAGTTTCCAGGAAAGAGGAGAAGAGGAAAACCAAAGAGGAGGTTTATGGACATGGTGAGAGAGGACATGCAGGTGGTCGGTTTAAAACAGGAAGATGCAGAGGACCGGAAGAAATGGAGACAGTTGATCCGCTGTGGCGACCCCTAAACGGGAGCAGCCGAAAGAAAAAGAAGAAAAAGCAGTTAGACTGTAGATAAAATTAACATATACATTATGTTTATAACATAACACATAAAATAAAAATAGCATAACAAAGGTATAACTTTTTTTCCAACAAATGTAATACATGGAATACAAAACTATGTGTCGAAAATTACTATTTACTGTGTAATTTAATGCTTCTAGACATAGTTCTCCTTTTGAACCAGTTTAGACTTCATGGAACTATAGAAGCCTTTCCTGTAGCCACTGTCTGCTGCACTCAATGAGTCCCACTAGTCCTGGCTAAATGATGCGAAGATTCAGGACAGGTTTGCTGCACACTTTATGAGAGACTGTGTAATTGGCTGTGTGCAATTTACACAAGGGTAAAAGCCAGCAAATCCCACATAGTCATGTCTGGTCATTTGTAATGCTTGAAAGAAAAGGATGCACCCCCTGCAGCATAGTTACTTTCCTAATGGGACAAGTGACTTCTTTGTTGAAGGCATTTGCCATTCAGGCAGCATTGTTTAACAATGAGGCAAACTTGAATTCAGGCAAGGCATCATTGGTATCATGATATTTCTGCCAAGACACGATTTTCTCAATGTGTCATGGGTTTGTCAGTATTTCTAGAACAACAAACAACTAGCAAGCTGCATTCATAAGTGCATGCCAAAAACTGGCTCTTTGGACGCACTTCTGCTAAAAATGGCTATTTGAGTTGGGCCTTTTAGCTTAGTTAGAAATTTTCTTCTAAAGCCCAAAAATTAAGCACAACTTTGTTTGAGTTGGAAACCTAACCTGAGCCTTACAAATATTTTGTCCAGATGTGACCCGACTCAAATGCACCATCAAGTTTGCTTCTTAAAAAATGACTGAAACTCAAAAAAGTCTGTCTAGGTGACAGGGCCATTATTTAAAGCCTACCATAAAACCTAATATTTTTGTAATGAAGGGAAATAGTTTCACCAATGTCCAACTTCTTCTTTCATCTCTCCCTCTTCTTCCATGATGATGGGTTTGAGGCTTTTAGCAGGGAGATGACGGCATGGACTGCACTGAAAGTTAGCCATGCAGTGACACTTAAAGTAGGAGACAAGTGTTGTAAATATTGGCGCTGGAAGAGAATTACGCCGCAACGCCGGGGGCGGTTGAACGATGTGTAATTTATCAGTTCTTATCATCCCGTGAAGCGAATGCCAAACCAGGAGAGGACGGTGCCATTTGCTGATATGATCTGTCGTCTGATCACAAAATCAGACGCCGCTCGTCTAGATGCCGAAAGGCGAGCAGGGGGATTTCTGCACCATTACGAAGTGGCTGATTGAAATATGACACCACATTTGCATGGAGTGTCTACTTTTTATCGACTGAAGTTCAATTGTGTTTCTTTCACATATTTCCTCCTCGACTGCTGCTTATCAATCACACAACATCAGGCGCTTGGTGGGGTTGACAAGAGCGGAATGAGAGTGATTCTTCATTTGGGTGACTGACCTGAGGCCAGGGGAAGGAGGGGAGCATTCCAATTGTTTTTGCGCTTTGGAGATTTATGAGGGGATGGAAATAAGGTAACTTGTGTTCATCCCAATGAGCACTGTACATTAAGCAACAAATCATAATTCTGCCTGCTCATAGTCCCCCACAGATTAATGCCATGCATAGCCTGTTATTAGAAGGATAATACATGGGCATTGATTACTAAAATTACAAAGCACATTTTACAGTGTTTAGAGCAGTGATTTCCCAACCCCAGTAATGAAGGCCCCACTAGCTTGCTCATTTTATTGGTTTCCCTGCTCTAACACACCCACAATAGTCCACAAAAGGCTTGTATAATAGTTGATTAAATAAAACAGGTGTGGTGGGAGCAAGGAAAAACACAAAAAAACTTACTGAGAAATATAATGCATTCATTACCCACATTCAAATGTTTACACAATTTAATAAAATTTTAATTGTGTAAACAATTTAAATTCTTGTCCTTTCTGCTGCTCTTGCTTACATTCTTGTAAACCTCCCCTTCCACTCTTGCTGGTATCCATTTTTCACAGATCACTTCTGCCACTCTTCTCCACCCATTCCAATTTGGCTGTACTTTCTTCTTCACCTCTCGCTTTGACACTTCCCATTACTTTGAACTTTTCACCACAAGTATTTAAACTCCTTTGCATTTGCCAACTCTACTCCCTCCTTCCTAAACATTCTGCTGTCTTCACTTTCATTCACACTTGTATTCTGTCTTAGTCCTACTGAATTTCTTCCCCTGCTCTCTATAGCATATCTCCACATGCTCCCTGCTCTCACTACAGATCATCAGCATCATCAGCAAACATCATACTCCATAATGTTTGCATCTTCCTCCACTCTTTTACATCACCCTGTATGCCTCTTCTTAAAATAAGAATTCATCTTAAGGATTCTTCTTAAAATGATTGGCCAAAAGTTTTATACTATATGTCCTTCCTGAGGTAACCCTCCCCATTTTTCCGGGCTTGGGAGTGGCAGAGAGCAACACACTAGTTTGTGCATACCTAGTTGCTGGGTTACGTTTGTTATGAACAAAAATTGGCAAAGCAAACATAATACATAATATCATTCATTTATGCACATTAGTTTCAGGAGATAGGGGCTGCACCATGGGGAGATCTGTGTGACTCACTCCAGTTGTACCCAGATCAGTCAGATCAACTGGCACTTGAAAACATGCCCTGGAGCACTTAATTCTAGTTCTACCATCACCAGAATGACATTTTTTCTGAGAACCGATGTCATGTAAAGAGGTTGTTTTACACATCAGGTATCAGAAAGGAGGACCAATTCTGTCAGTGCCAAATAAACATCCTGTAAGACAGACTGTCAGATTTGTCCTATTGGGCAAGTCCATACTGTCATCACTCAGGCCCAAACAGTGGCAAACTTTTGCTTTTTTCACTACACCTTCTAGAGAGTGACACTTGATTTTTGGTAATTCATTTATATAAATCATTTAAGAAATCATGATGCCTGCTTACACAGAATGGATTCTCCAAGTTAAGTGAAATTTGTCAGAAATGGTTGCAGTTGATGAATTTGAGCTCACTCTAAAAACAATTTGCGCTAGTAGTTGACTTTCACTTGTCAAAAAGCTGCTCAACATGGAATCATGACATTCTTATTAGAAGAGTGTTCACTGAATTGCTTCAACTATGCAGCTTTTGATCTGAGTAGCTTAGCTTATAAAATAATAGTGAGATATTACTCAGCAATGTGTGTATGTGTGAAAGACAGAAGTTGCATTTTTTTGTTCTTCACTGTGTGCTGTGCCGTGTCTTACAATGACAAACAGTCACTTTCACTTTCACATGTAAGTGAAAAATTTTGTAGAAAATTGTATTTTGTAGAAAATTCAACTGGCAACAACACAATAGAATCCTTATAGAGTATAAAGTATATTAGTGTGGACATACAGAGTTTCAGATGATTAAGTCTTATCAATAACCTCATTATCATATGAAAGTGAAAGTAACAACCCTTGTCATTGCGATGTCACAGCACAGCAGACAGTGAACCACAATGAAATTGGACCTCTGCATTTAACCCATGCACACTCAAACACCGTGCAGCTATTGAAAGCGCCCGGGGAGCAGTGACGGGGATGGCACCTTGCTCAAGGGTAACTCAGGGCAACCTATTGGGAAGGGGTTTGAACCCCCCGATCCTCCGATCATGCGGCTAATGCCCTAACCACTAGGCCACCACTGCCCCGTATGTGTTTGTTCATACCTAAACTTCAGTTTGGAGAAACCCGCTTGAATTTTTGAAATTAAAATGGTGGTACAATAAAGCAGTGGTTCCAGCTGGCAACCAACAGAGTAGGTGGGCAGGAAAGGAGGCTGCTTTTAAAAGTAGTAACATTTAGTGTGAGTGGGAGTGTGACAGGGAGAAAGAATGAATATGAAACTGGGAGAAAATGAGTATGAGAATGAGTGAGCATTAATGTGAGACTGAGAGAGCCAAAGTGTGAGTAAAAAATAGCATAATAATGTGTGAGCACAAGTGTGAATGAGATTGAAAGATGAGTGAGTAATGAATGAATGATCAGTGTGATAAATTAATAGAATATGTGAATCAGTGAGCATGAGCATGAGAAAGAGAATGAGTTAACATGAGTTATAGTATCAGGTTGTGTAAGTGGTATAATTGATCAATTGTAATTTTAAATGGATCTCAGGCTTTAAATGCTTTTTTCAAAGTTCATTTTGTAGACTATGTGTTTCATCTGGTCTTGGAACCAAGCAGACACTCACCTGAAAATGATCTGGGCAAAAAGGGAAAAATGTGATTTTACAGTCTATGTGCCATATCTGGGCCAATAGAAAAAAGTCATTTTACAGTCTGTGGCCCATATCTGGGCTAAATGAGGAAAAATGTCATTTTACAGTCTATGGGCAATATCTAGGCCTAGGGCTGAGGTAACACTTGGCCGATGCTCAGCCAGTTTTACATTGTGTGCTGACCAGTTTTGAGCTTGGGACCAAACCAGAAGTGGGCCAGAACTAAAGCTAGAAAGTGAAACTGACTATCACTGTGAAGACACAGCACACCACACAGTGAACCACAATGGAGTCACTGTATTTAAGTTATTTACAAACAGCGTAGCAGTGGGCAGTTATGTTGGGTACCTTCTAGCTACTGGTCTGTGACTCGGACCCACAACCACCTGATTAAAGGAGCTAGTCCTTAACTAACAGGCAACTGCCAGTGTTGTGCGAGACACATTCTGTTGTATTCTGAAAGTGATTTTTTTTTTTATGTTAAAGTTAATGCATAGACAGTTAGTATTTACTGGAGGTTATATCATTCCAAATCAGATTTCGCCCAGCCCACAAGGTTATCTACTTTATATAAATTCACAAGTGCGTAAGCTGCAAATTATAAACGGTGAATCACCAATAAAATTTTTCATTACCGCATGCTCAAAATTAATCTGGGAACAGGAAACAAGCCCCTAATGTTTGTTCTATATCTGTGATTGATTTACTTTAACTGAAAATTTTATTTGCCTTGATTTGATTCTGGTAGCAAGACATTCATACCTAGACTCTAGAACATTTTTCTTTCTTTAGCTATTATGTTTATTAACCATACAGCTGTGCTAATGGTGGAATCTGTCTGATTATTTTTGGTACCATAAATTTGGAGGGTTATGTCTACAATTTCCTCACAGTATAAATGGTAATTAAAACTGACAGTCTGTACTTTGCACACTTTAAAATATACGGATCAAAAAGAGGTCTTTGGGATTCCTAGATCTGGTCCTGGAAGGCCAGTTTCCAACTATTTCCTTGCTCAAGCATACTCACCTATTGACGGGTAGATTTAGTGGGCAGGTTTGTGATAGAGAACTACCCAGTTGTGCTGAACACCTGCTGTCCAAGAATGAGATTTTGACGAATTAAAGAACCTGCTTTTGATGCATATAAAATTGTGCAGACTACTGTTTATCCATTTCTTCTGAAATCAAGGGTATTAAGAGATTTTCTTCCCTGTTTCTTACTGTTCTTGAAAGGCCTTACACTAGATTTTCCAACATGGCTGTGAATATTTTACTGCCACAAGAGTACTACTAAGGTAAGGAACTTCCATCCATCCATTTTCTGCCGCCTGTCCCAAACGGGGTCACGGGAGTCCAACTCAGTGCACAGGATGGGGGACGCACCCTGGACAGGTCGCCAGCCAGTCACAGGGAGGAGCGAGATGGGGACGGCACCTTGCTCAAGGGTACCTCAGGGCAACCTATTGGGAAGGGGTTCAAACCCTCGACCCTCCAATCATAGGGCAAACGCCCTAACCACTAGGCCACCACTGCCGGTAAGGAACTTATACTCAGTTATTAATTCTGGAGAAAATGCACAGCACCAGTTTGTTGTAAATGTATTGGATGGAGATCTCCCACTCCAGAAAATACAGTTTTCCTGCTCCACTGCCTAATGGTCAGAAGCTTTATACTCCTTAGGGCAATTAATAGGAACATTACACTCATGTACAGCTGCTCCAGACTGCCCCATTCTTTTGGCAATGCTTTTAAATGTTAAACTGTTCACACCTGTGACATTAATAGGTGCATTATGTCATTCATAACCTTAATTCATTAAATGTGTTCTGGATATTAGGACCTTTTGAAAGTATTTTGGCTCGCCCCATTTTTGGAATAGAATGCCAAAACAGCAAAAATTGTTTCATTGGCCAAATTTTTACAGATGCAGATTCTACCAACAATTTGATCCAAACCTCATGCACAAGAGGCCTGTTGGCTTTGAAATTGTGCTCCCAATTGCAAACAGCAGGGTACTTCCTGCTCTGTGCTCCATCCCTGGCACTTGCGAATTAGCCCCCCAGCCACAGTTTTAAAGGTAAAATGAACTTATTAATATTTAACAGATAGCCATATGGCAGTTTGAAAATAATACCTGCCACACAATTCATCATCCTATTAACCACGCTTGGTTCAATAAATCTCAGTCAGCTGTGTTATGCAGTCTTAGCTGGGGCGGAATTAATTTTAAGTGACCAATCTTTTCAATTGTCTGCCCTTCCCCCCTAATCACGGCCTGAGACCCATCGCTGAGACCCATCAGAAAACAAAGACAATCAAAGCAAGTATTAAATATTCATATAGTAACAGGTGCTTAATGCATGTGTTAATCCAGTGATGATAACTCAGAGTTAGGTTAAAGTCAAAAAAGCATTGCATTTTCAAGGGTCTTTTCATGTCACATGTTTTTGGTTGATGATAACTCAACAGTTTTACTTCATGATTTAAAGCTTTGCTCTCTCCTTTTTTTGCTAACCTTTTCCTCTGGAGTGAGTACGCTTGGTCAGTCATTTACAGACGTAAAAAGAGTTGCTCTATGAAGTGTTATCGCTTCATTGAAAGAAGTCAGATTAGTTTGGCTTCAATCACAGTGTGAATGTCTTAAATGAAACTTGGTTGAAAGTGCACTTCTATACACTTACATAGTTTCTCCAAACAGCTTTAGCTCCTCTATTATAGCTTATTTTGATAATACTATGCTATTTACTGCCTGCATACTGATTGTGGCCAAAAGTAGTTAGTAATATATGGTGCTTGCATTGTATGGCTTCATTTTTTCAAACAACAAAGCTGTACAGTTCTGGCCCCGTGTACATTATGGATGCAATCATTACCATTACAGGATACAATCATTACCACCTAGATGGCTTGAACATTTTTATTAACCGCAGATCTTTTATCTGGGATAAGCGTATATGAAATGCCTTTTACAGAAATTTTATATCTAAACCTGGTTCAGTGCCTGTATTTTCTTCAAACAACCACCCCACACACACACACACCCACCCACCCACCATCAGGAATACTCAAAGAATTTAAATTTTAAGGAACACTTACTTAGACTGTCAAATCTATAATCTACAGAAGTTTTTACTGAAATTTGTTTCTGTTGTGCTTGCACATTGTTAGCTTTGGGATAAAAATGCAAAGAAAGATCTGAAAAAATCTAAAAAATTAATTATTTAGTTGGTTGTGAAGATATTTAAATCAACAGTGTATCTCTATGCTCAGTTCAATCCCAACAAATATTTATTTGTGTTTATGTACCTGCATGAACTATCCACCTCATTTCTCAGCTCTTGTAGGTGAACTAGCACACTTCAGCTGTCCTGCTGTAGAATAATCAAGACCCCACAGGTATTTGGCCAAAAAAAGATACGTCTTCACTATCTAGTCACTTAGTCAAGCAAGGTGGGTTCAGGCAAGAGATTAAGACTATTTTCCTCCTGAACGAAGAGGACTAAAATTTCCAATTTGATTCTGTCACTTTTATCTGAAACCCTTGTCATATTTTTCCCTCAAACCCTCCCTGATTATTAAGCTTTTGTGACAACACTTTGTGGAAGCTTACTTGTTTACCTCTTTCATTTATCAGAGAAAGCCGACAGAAAGCCAGTGAAGGATAAACATTCAGCCCTACACTCCCTCACACAGAGCCTCTTATCACTTCACAGTTAGTGTAGAGGTAATTTCTGGAGCTTCCGATCCTCATCTGTTCTGGGGCTAACTTCTAAAAATGTAATGCCAATGTGCATTTTTCAGCACACAATGCTGCATTTTTTTTTACTAAAGAGAGTTCTGTGATGGCTAGAGTGGTTGTGGGTGGTCCAAATACAGGAAGAACTGTTTAATGGTAATTATTTCAATTATTTTATTTATATTAGTTCTGCATTGGCTTGTTTAATCATACCTTTTGAGTTCTACCTAAGATTCTACACTTTGTAGTAATGTTATGGCTTTTAGACTCAAAAAGAACAAGGGGCATTAAAGTAAATTGTAAAAAGTATCACATTCAATGTGTACCCATCAGTCAGTCAGTCAGTCATTTTCTGGGCCGCCTGTCCTAATTAGGGTCGCGGGGGAGCGCTGGAGTCCATCCCAGCTCACACAGGGCAAAGGACAGGGACACACCCTGGACAGGTCGCCAGCCTATCGCAGTCTATGTGTACCAATTACCCTTAACATTAAAACATAAAAGATTCCTCATATTGTGTAAGTTGCCCATGTAGCAACAAAACAGGACTGTCCCATTTAGACTTTGACTCTGAAGGTGAACTCTGAAGGTGTGCTGTGGTATCTGGCATCAAGACATTAACAGCAGATACTGTAACTCTGTAAGCTGGGAGGTGGATCTCTTAATCAAATTTGTCCACATCCCACAGATGTTAATTTGGATTGAGATACAGTTTTTTTTTTTTGTTGTTGCCATTGCCATTAAAGAACTTTTGCCAATAAGGGGTGTTTGAGTATTTCATCTATGTATGTGTTAAAGTAACATCCATATGCATGTCCAGATGAGTTTATATTTAACTTAATGTTGCAAAAGCAGCATTTTTTTTTTGCCCAAAGCTGACTAGTAAACTATAATACCCCTTACTAGTGCAGCACATCTGATCACAGATAAGAAAAGAAGTTTATAGAAACATAATAAGACAATGACCCCAAAAACAACTAACTGGTTCCTAAAAAGGCACAGGTGCTTGAATGACCTAGACAGTCTATTTGAACTGAATCCCATTAAATATTTATGGATTATATTGAAATAGTAATTCCGACAAAAATTCCTTGGGGATTTGAAGATATTTTGTCAACCTCAAAAGAGAGGTTAAAATGAATGCACAATGCTACAAAAGCTAATTGCTTCTCACCATAGATGCCTCAATGCTGCAATTAACAACAACCTTTGTTATTTGTTTGTGCTGTCTGAACATTTCTTTTCCTATCAATTTGATCTTAAACATTTTTACATGCATATTTGTTCACATTCAAAGATACAAAATTAATTGCCATCATTGGTAAATGCAGTGGAAGAACTGTATACATTTGTAACCTATAGTCTATTTAGCAGCAATCTAGGCAGGAGGCTGTTCTGAGTCAGAGTTAGAGTTGTGCCTTATTAAACACACACAAAATAACTAATCTGTAACTTTATAAGCATCCCTGCATTGAAGTCCATGTGATGGAAACAGAAAATTACTAATCTCTAAGGGGATGTGGCCTGGTGTGACCCCTCTTTTATAAATTTATGATAAATATTGGTATAAAGAAAAAGATCAACACATTTTTTAAGCATAAGCCATTTTTATCTTGTGCAGAAATGTACAAATCACACCAAAATGCATGAACCTGATATGAATGTGTGATTACTTTGGAGATTATTCTTGCTCCCTTACATAATTAAGAATTGTATTGCAGGTCCCAAGGTTCAGCAAGCTAGTCTACTCTCAAAAAAAAAAAAAAGATTCCAAATCTGTTACTGTGTACTACTGCCAACCAATTAAATGCACTCACCAACAGTTTACATAAAATGTCTCAACAGTTTGAATAAACTATACATAAGGGGAGCAATTTTCATGCAAAAAAGTAAATACAAAATCTTATCGCAATCATAATGTGAGAAACCACATGCAGGCCTAAAAGGAAAAAAAAAAGTACAAAAATATACAGCCCATTAAAGATTCGACCTTATTAACTTAACTGAAGTGGTTAGATTACAAGTTTTTTTTTTTTTTTTATTACAAGTCTTTATTTTTTGGAGAAATATTAGAGCCATTTGTCAGAATCAACAAATATCCACCTGGTAAAATTGTATAAAAATTTATAAGATAAATATCTTATTTTACCTGAAGTGAAGTCTAAATGCTCCTAGTCTAAAAGCAGAGTCTAGTAGACATGATTGCTTAAAGACATATCAGCCAGTCAGCTTTCTCCATTCCCATAGCTGCTTGTTTGAGTCCTGCTGTGAAGAAATATGTTAATATGTCTGTTTTTTGTTACTTAGTCAATATGAATATTATCCACATCAAGTCTTCTACATGATGATCTAACTCAATTGAATGTCCATAAACATATTGATCTTTACCTTCATCAAATTATTTTAGCCATAATGGATGATCTTTCCATGTGTTTATCAGACTCTTAGAGTTTATTAGATGAACTACATTTGTTCCTGTGCTCAATGGCATTTTTCTCGGAAACGTTCCTTAAATGTGGATCTACTATGCAATGTTACCCACCCTCTTCCCCAACCATTAATTTAAAGTTACCACAGTTTGATTACACTCAGGTAGGGTTATTCTGTGCACAGCTTTCAGAGTGTTGCACTGCCTCTTTACCCTGACATATCACTATTCTCTGTTGAGAATAGTTTTCCAACCAAAAACATCCTGCCAACAAAAAGAGGCCATTTCTGAATGAGAAACACATTGAAGCATCCCCATACCCACATTGTGGGTTATGTGAGTTATGATCAAACATTTGGACTGCTTGGGGGTTCTTTGGACAGGATAGAAGATGACTAAGTTAAATGTCTATTAATCAACAAACACAGTCTCAACAGTGAAGTATGGAGGTGGCAGTGGGGATGTGTTCTGTCAGATGTAGCTGATCCTTTAAAAATTGAAGGAAAGATGGATGATGAAAAGTACAAGGAGAAACTACTCCACTTTGCTAAAAAAAAAAACACTTCACATTTCACTATAAAAAAGAAACACTGATCACAAAGCCAAAGCAACAAAAATGTGTATGTTCTAAATGCATCTCCCAATAGATTTCAAGCTGTTATTTTTGACAAAAAGTTATTCTACCAAGCAGCAGTATGAATTGGTTGAATGTGTCACTGTCTGTCATGCCTGTGGTTCCGGCCGGGCACGACAGATGGTGCTCTGTTCTGACTGAGCACACCTGGGCTTGTTTAGACACAGGTGTGCTTCATTGGGGCTGCTATTTAAGCCCCAGTGTGTCAGAACAGAGCGCGGTTCATTAAGAAGGCTCTGCCTTACAGTTAATGGTGTAACTTTTGGTTTTGTATGTTAGTCTTTGTTAATAAAGTTACGTTTTGGCGTCCTTCAAACTCCCCGCCACCGTTACAGAATGAACCGCCAGTACCTGGACGTCGCGAGCCATGAGGGCGAGCAGGAGCGCCTGTTGTGGACGGCAGCGAACGTTGTCGAGCAGACGCTGCAGCTGATAAAGGCCTGGAAGATGGAAGCAGCTGCTCTGGACCTCCGCGAGCATTTGAAGGGTGAGGAGTGGGTGCGACAGACGCCAACGGTCACGGCCAAGGAGCTCGAGTGCCATGTGAAGAATGTGACGTCGCTGCTCCCACTCGGCCTCACCCCCGATCCAGAGCTGCGCTTGGATCGGTTTGCGCTGTTCCTCCGGATGCTGGTCTCCATGGCTGCAAGGGCACAGCGCTACCTCGACACGATGAATTGTGTGTGGTTTTCCACGCGCGACATGGAAGGCGGGGCTTTGTTGACGGCTGGCGTCACGCAACGCGGAAGCACGGCGCCAACCGCGCCACACGCAGCTCAACGCGGAAGCACGGCGCCCACAGCGCTGCACGCAGCTCAACGTGGAAGCACGGCGCCCACAGCGCCGCACGCGGCCCAATGCGGAAGCACGGCCATAAACAAGCCCTGCACCCCTCAACACCAGAGAAGTGGCAAAGAAGGCCATTCCTGACACCGAGAGCAGGAAGACGGTGGAGATCACTTCCTGCATCATGCGACCCAAACCCACCACTAACCCGTCTGCCAGGCTGAAAGCAGAGAAGGAGCAGCTCCAGGTTAGTGGGAACTTTAGAATGATAGTTCGGATGCAGATGTGGATTGAACATGAGGCTGCAGTAACCATTCAGGCGTAGGTGAGGAAGCATTTAAGCAGAAAACACTACCTGAAGCTACTGTGGGCAGCCAGGACTGTTCAGTGACATTACCGAGCTAATAAGATGATAAAGCAAGAGATGAGGTCTTTGAAGGAGAAAAAGATGGCTGCTGCAAGCCGCATTCCGAGGGATGAAGACCAGACAGACTCTGAAACAGAAGCACCAGGCTGCCACAGTGATACAATGTGCTTACAGGGCTCACTGTACTCGGAAGCTATGTATTCATGAAATTTGCTGCTGTTGCCATCCAGCTTAAGTATCGCTCCACACTTGATGCCAGAAAGCAGAGGGAGGAATTCTTGGAATTGCGCTCTGCTGCAATGTTCCTGCAAGCTTGCTTCAGAGGTCAAAGGGTCAGAAGGGAGGTGATCCTGCAACATCAGGCAGCTTCCCTGATTCAGGTGGCGTTCAGAAGACACCGGGAGGTATTAAAGTACCAGGCCATAAGGGTGTCAACCATCATTCAAAGACATTATAGGTCCTACATTAAGGGTAAATGTGACCGTGAGAGGACCAAAGGACTCTTGTCCATTTGTAAGAGGGAGATGAAAACAGAAAGAAAAGTGCTGTCTCAAGACAAAGGTGAGCTTGACGGCAAGAGCAACGAATTCAGAAAAGAGAGAGAGGTCTCCAGAAGAAAGTGGGCAAGCTGTGATGGGGAACCAAAGAGAGAGGCTGGAGGGAACAGATGAACAGAGGGACCAAACCGCATGCCAGGCAACGAGGAGAGTCAGGACCAGTCAGGAGAAGTTAGAAGCTAAAGTAGCTGCTATGGAGGAACAGCTGAATCAGACCAGGGCAGCGCTGAGACAGGTGCAAGACCACAACGTCGCTCTGCAGGCAGAACTGGGAAAAGCCAGGAGAGAGACCGGTAAACCCACTGAGCTGCAAGACCCATCCAGAGATGGTCAAGGAGGGCAGGTAATGCACAATTTTGTATGTTTGATTATGGACAAAAAACTCAGTATCCGCTGTGTTTCTGAGAATCTGGACTCCATGAGATTTACCCTGCAGGCACCTAGGGCAGAGTGTCACAGGGCCAAGAATGATTCTTCCATGTTTAGCTCTTTTTTAGACTCTTTCAGGCCAAGGTTTTCCAGTGGGTCGGCCCATTCCTCATGGGACCCCATTGGCGAGTCGGGGAGAGCGACAAGGAAGTTCCATGCAACCAATTGGTCGTTAGAGGTACCCATCATTAAGTCTCTTCTGAAATCACTTGCATTGATTACTGATTCGGAACACGGACAGAGAAAGCCTCTGGTGGAGATCCTGTCCACAGATACCTCAGGCATCATTTCTGGAACAGACTACCCTCCTTGGATCTGTTCCCTTGTTTTAGTGAATTCAGTAAGTAAAGTCACAGAAATTGAGTCTAGTTTCTCAGCGGTACTCAATTCCCTTGACCTTAGCCTTTCAGTGAGTGATCCAGAGGAGGAGTGCTCCAGAGGCTTTGTGGAAGCTACCAGTGATGACAATCCAGCAGCCCAACCTGATGTGCCTGTGGAAGACCCACAGACGCCAGAGGCTCCGGAATTAGTCGAACCCCCTCCTGTTCAGAAGACAGGAGTAACCCAGGTTGCCAAGGATAAGGTCAATACAAGTTCCAAGAACTAGATCCAAGATGGCGGCGCGGTAACACGCAGCAGCCGCTCCGGGGTCCAAACTTTGGTGCTAAAGTCTGTAAAAAGTCTTTCATCCGACTACTTTTCACCATAAGACTTGCACATGAGCGTCACATCCGTGAATGCTCTTAAATTTAACCGCCAAACACTGCTGGAGCTCAGGAATCAGCCAGGATTCAGTCTTCCAGCGACTCTACGAACAACGCTACGGGAGCTCGGCGTGCTGAGAAGACCAGGCCTTCAGTCCCCGAGATCGCCTGCTGAACCTGGCCGACTGAGAGGACATAGGAAGCGGTGTGAGAGGAAACAGAAACGCGGCAAGCGTGCTGGGGTCCGGGCTCAGCTCAAGGCTAACGCTAGCCGACCGGCCATCCCGTCCGTCCTCCTCGCCAATGTCCGCTCCCTGGATAATAAACTGGACTGTATACGACTCCAGCTGAACACCCAGAATGAGTACAGAGACTGCTGTGTTTTTGTTTTTAAGGAGACATGGCTCAGCGACAGCGTTCCGGACACCGCCATCCAACTCGTCGGACTCTCCGCTTCCTCTGTCTGGGAAGACTCGCGGAGGGGGGCTGTGTGTTTACGTAAACACACAATGGTGTACAAACGCTGTGCTGGTCTCAGTACACTGCACAACACTGCTGGAGGTGATAACAGTCAGGTGCAGACCGTTTTATTTGCCCAGGGAGTTCTCTACAGTGTTTATTACGGCGGTCTACATTCCACCCAGCGCTAGCGCTAACAGCGCTAATGCTAACAGCGCGCTGGCTGAACTTTATGGAATTATCAGCGGGCTACAAAACCACCACCCAGATGGACTGTTTATTGTTGCCGGAGATTTCAACCCTGCAAATCTCAAGTCAGTTCTCCCCAAATTCCACCAACATGTGAACTTTGCAACAAGGGGGGAAAACACGCTGGACTGTGTTTACACAAAAATGGCCGGCGCGTACAGAGCGGAGCCCCGCCCCCACCTCAGACACTCAGACCACATCTCTGTGCTGCTGATCCCAGCGTACAGACCCATCGTCAGGCGCGTGAGGCCCACCCTGAAGCAAATAAAGACCTGGTCCACAGGAGCCATCTCTGCTCTTCAGGACTGCTTCGAACGCACCGACTGGGACATGTTTAGGGAAGCTGCAACCTACGGTGACTCCATCAACCTGGAGGAGTACGCAGCTTCAGTGACTGGCTACATCAGCAAGTGAATTGAGGATGTTACTGTCTCCAAGTTCATCATATCAGGACCCAACCAGAAGCCATGGATGACCGCGGAGCTGCGCAGACTCCTGAGAACCCGGGACAAGGCCTTCAAGTCAGGGGACGAGGCCGCCCTAAGAAAAGCGAGGGCAAACCTGTCTCGGGCCATCAGAGCAGCAAAGCGTGCTCACGCAGAGAGAATCCATGGCCACTTCAAGAACACTGGTGACACGCGGCGCATGTGGCAGGGCATCCAGGCCCTCACCAACTACAGGACATCTCCACCTGCCTGTGACGGTGACCCCTCCCTCCCAGACGCGCTGAACCACTTCTACGCACGGTTTGATGCAGTGAATGACACGCGTATGAGGAAGACCACCCCTCCTCCGAACGACCAGATTCTCTGTCTGACCACAGCCGAGGTGAGGAGATCTCTTCTCAGAGTCAACCCACGGAAAGCTGCCGGTCCAGACAATATTCAAGGTCGTGTGCTCAGAGGATGTGCAGAACAGCTGGCAGATGTTCTCACCGACATCTTCAACACCTCTCTGAGCACCACTGTTGTTCCAAGGTGCTTCAAGACCACCAGCATCATTCCAGTGCCAAAGAAACCATCCATCTCCTGCCTCAATGACTATCGCCCCGTCGCACTCACACCCATCATCATGAAGTGCTTCGAGAGGCTGGTCATGAGGCACATCAAGTCCCAGATCCCCTCCTCACTAGACCCCCTGCAGTTTGCGTATTGTCCCAACCTCTCAACGGACGATGCAATCTCCACCACCCTCCACCTGGCCCTTTCTCATCTTGACAGAAAGGACAGTTACGTCAGAATGCTGTTCATCGACTACAGTTCAGCATTCAACACCATCATCCCTCAGCACCTGAGTGAGAAGCTGAGGCTGCTGGGCCTGAACACCTCCCTCTGTAACTGGATCCTGGACTTCCTGACTGGGAGACCCCAGTCAGTCAGGATCTGTTGCAGCACCTCCAACACCATCACACTTCAGCACAGGAGCCCCCCAGGGCTGTGTGCTCAGCCCACTGCTGTTCACACTGATGACCCACAACTGTGCAGCCAAGCACAGCTCAAACCACATCATCAAATTCGCTGATGATACAACCGTGGTGGGTCTGATCAGCGGTGGAGACGAGGCAGCCTACAGAGAGGAGATACAAGAGCTGACGGACTGGTGCAGAACCAACAACCTGTCTCTGAACGTCGACAAGACTAAAGAGATGGTTGTTGACTTCAGGAGATCACGTCGGGACCACACTCCACTTATCATCAACACCTCACCTGTGGAGATGGTCCAGAGCACCAAGTTTCTTGGTGTTCACATCACTGACAACCTCACGTGGTCCCTCAACACCTGCTCAATCACAAAGAAAGCCCAGCAGCGCCTCTACTTCCTGCGCAGACTGAGGAAAGCCCATCTCCCACCTTCCATCCTCACCATCTTCTACAGAGGAACCATTGAGAGCATCCTGAGCGGCTGCATTACTGCCTGGTACGGGAACTGCAACGTCCTAGACCGCAAGTCCCTACAACGGGTAGTGAGAACAGCTGAGAAGATCATTGGGATCTCTCTGCCCTCTGTACAGGACATTTTCACCACTCGCTGCATCCGCAAAGCAACCAGCATTGTGGATGATCCCTCCCACCCATCCCAAACTCTCTTCTCCCTCCTGCCATCCAGGAAAAGGTTCCGCAGCATACGGGCCTCCACTTCCAGGATGGGAAATAGTTTCTTCCCCCTGGCCATCAGACTCTTGAACTGTGAATCCACCAATAGCTTGAACTCCTAAACCCAGTCCACTTTTCATCCCGCATTTATTTATTTATGTCATGTTGCACTCTTGCACTTTAAATTCAATAACACTGCTCCACCACACTGCTACACATAATCTACCTGGGCTGCTTTGTTTCACAACACTGCAGCCCTCCACGGATGAATGTACTGTCTGTCGTGCCGTCTGTTGTTGTCTGTCTTGTCTTGCACTTGTTGCCCCGTGTTGTGTCTTATGTTGTCTTGTGTCTTGTCTTGTGTCTTGTCTTGTGCGTAGCACCAGGGTCCTGGAGGAACGTTATTTCGTTTCACTGTGTACTGTGTATATGGCTGAAATGACAATAAAATCCTACTTGACTTGACAAGCAAAGCACAAGTCCTCATGCCTCTCAGAGAGGGAAGCACACAGTTACTCAGGCCTCCCAGAGGTCAGCAGTGCCAGAGGAGAGCAACAGCATTCACTGCAGCAGTGGAAGGATACCTTTCCTTTATTGCTGCCAGTGCACCCAAAAGAGTCTTCACACGAACTGTTCCATACCATAACCATAACACATCCACTCAATCAGTCTTCTCAGAACTTGCAGCCTGTGTATGAAGAAGACGAGAAACGCCACACCTCAGATGACGAAACGATAGTCATGACAAGCGAGAAGGACAGAGACCGGAGGCGAAGCACGCACGGGGTAACTAACTCTTCCCCTCCTAACCACAGAGATTCTCCTGTATTTGGCAGTTTTTCAGGTTATGACCAGACAAGGCTCTCAAGCCAATCACACGAGTCCTCCAGAGGCCCCACTACAGAGTCAGAGACAGGTGACAGAGGAAACATGGGACAGCAGAAAGACACCAAAAGAATGTACGACTAAACTCAAATACCAAAGGGACTTGCTTACAAAGATATGGACTGAAATGCTGGGATACCTCTCACCACCGCCAGGACCCCTGAACATTACTGGCCAGAAGCCCCTTTTTGTTGAAATTTGGGTGTTTGTGGGCCTGGCCGGGTGCCCCATAAAGGGGACGGTTTCAGTTTAACTGGGTTTTTGTTTAGCCTCCCCCCTCAGGTCTGAGTCGGTTGTTTTTTGACGCCTCAGGAGTTGTATTTTTTTTGGGGGGGGGCTACTGTCACGGTCTGTCGTGCCTGTGGTTCCGGCTGGGCATGACAGATGGTGCTCTGTTCTGACTGAGCACACCTGGGCTTGTTTAGACACAGGTGTGCTTCATTGGGGCTGCTATTTAAGCGCGGTTCATTAACAAGGCTCTGCCTTACAGTTAATGGTGGCACTTTTGGTTTTGTATGTTAGTTTATGTTAATAAAGTTACATTTTGGAACCCTGGCTCTGCGTTGGTGTCCTTCAAACTCCCTGCCACCGTTACAGAATGTTTATGCATTTTTTTTCAGGTTTCTTATTTTAAAAGATCTTTTTACAAGTTATACATCTCAAATTGAATTACAAATTATTTGTTTGATGTAAAATAATAGTTGCAATGATCTGTGTTTCATTTGTAATTAACACAAATCTGATGACCTCTACGAAGGGGCTGAATACTGAATACTGTATGTACTGTGCAAAAGTTTTAGGCAGGTGTGAAAAAATGCTGTAAACAAAGAATGCTTTCAGAAATGATTGTTTATTTTTATCAATTTACAAAATGCAAAGTGAGCGAACAAAAGAAAAATCTAAAATCAATATTTGGTGTTACTGCCTTTTGCCTTCAAACCAGCATCAGTTCTTCTAGGTACACTTGCTCAAAGTCAGGGATTTTGTAATATTATAGTCGGTGTATGATCAACCAATTTTACCAAACAGGTGCTGATGATCATCAATGTCACACGCAGGTTGAAACACAGTCATGTTTGGAACAACCTACCAGCCGAGTTCCTTCAAAAACTGTGTGCAAGTGTACCTAGAAGAATTGATGCTGTTTTGAAGGCAAAGGGTGGTCACACCAAATATTGATTTGATTGAGATTTCTCTTTTGTTCATTCACTGCATTTTGTTGATTGATGAAAATAAATGATTAACACTTCCATTGTGTTAACACCATTTTTTCACACCTGCCTAAAACTTTTGCATAGTATTGTATGTATATTCTAAAATATTAAATAATATATAATTGAAAATGTCTATGGCGGTAAGAAATTTCTATACGAGATTGGTCTATCTAATTAACTAAGGAGTGTATTTTTGGTCCTATTTTTTCATAAATACCAAGGTTTATAAATTGCACACTAAAGGCTTCCAAAACCTCCTCAGTATAAAATCTAACTTCCATGTTCAACGAACAAAATCCAGTTTTTTGGCAATTCACCTCAGCGAGGCATTACTTCAATGCAAACTAAATAAAAAGCCATTATCATAGATTTATTGAATACAGCAGTTTTACCAGAGATTGCTTGTTGAGTATTTCTGAGCTGCATTGGAACATCTCCTGACTTGATAATTAGCTCATGAACTGAATAAGGTGTGTTACAGCAAAGAATCCATGTGCATCAGTATTTCATGATGGAGTTGCAAGGTTAGGATGGCTCCTTAGAAAAACATGATGAGTTGCACAAGCGTCGTTTCTTGCATTTTTTCTTACTAAGTCTGAAAAGTTTGTCCATCTACAATCTGAGTAAGCAAGGAAACCAGTCATGTGTCCAGTGTTGATCGCAATCGCCCTCCAGACTGACAGGTGTGTCTTACACCTGAGGACAGACACAATATATAACTTGCTGTGTAGTAAGACAAAAGGCACAAGGTAATTCCCTCAACTCTTGTGTTTCCCTGCTGCTTCAAAATTGGGTTGCCCTGGATGTGGAACCATTGAGCGAGACTCTCAAGTCACACCTGTGATCCATCAGTCAAGCAAGCCTTGACAATGTGACAACATACAGTAGATGGGCACAGTTTATATTACATTTAAAAAAAATGTCTTGAAGGCCATAAATCATATACCAGACATGTATCCTCTAGGCATTGTGAGTCCTATTTAGATTAACCACCTCAGCAGTTATACTTGCCACTTTCTTCTTCTCTCTTCTCTACACTTCTCATTTTGTTCTACACTCATGTATTGTTTGTAAAATCAAAGTGTTGTTTTTATTTCATTCTTTACCTATTTCTTTTTTTGAGCCACATATTTAAACCAAGTTCATGGCGAGTACTGGAGCCCATTCCAGGGCTCACAGTCTAAAAAGCAAACAATCTCTACAGTTCGCACCTCCATTGCAGGGCAGACACACTGACAATATTGCTTTCATGTTTTGTGTAAGGTCACCATTGTGTTCTCAATACATTACTCACTGCAAAAATATATGCTATAATCATCGGGGGACTTTGTATTGTGCTGCAATGCACTTTTGTTGCTAAATACAGTCATAATATTTAGTTATAATGGTCATAATAATAGATATGGATAAGAAAATGTTACATGGTCCACAAATGTGTAAAATAGAGAATCTGTGCAAAAATGCCTTGACCCCTGGTATTCATAAAAGCATATATATAATGGGGAAATCTTTTTCTCCCTGGGGGTTTGCTTTTCCAGACCAAATATTGAAAGTATGAACCTGTGGTAAAATTGTTTGATCATGGAGGATGGGCAGGCTTGTGGATGTGAAAAGCCATGAAGAAATGGCTGTGAGAATGCAAAGTGTGGTGCCCTGGAGCGGCCTGCGGGCTCTAGCAGATGGGGAATTATTCAACATTGTTCGTTATCACCAGGCTGCTGGAGCAGTGTGATGCACAGAACTGTAGGAAAAGGCATGGAGAAGAGATCAGAGGCTCTCTAATTTTAATTTCATGGAGTTTCATAAACTAATAGCACATATGAAATGGGTTTGGATCCTCACAGTCAGAGTATGCATATTTTTGAATGCAAATAAGGAAAAAAAAATACTTGATTCAAAACATGTTCATGCTTGAATTCTTAGAGTTCTTTTTTAAATGCACACTTCGCAACATAAAAATATGTTATTGTGATGCTTTGCTGCACAGTTTGCAAACCTGAATTGCTGAGGGTTAAAAAAGTGTTTATCAGCTTTTAGAAAGCCGTGAACCCAAAGCCTAATCCAGTTGGATCACCTTCTGAAGTCCAGTGGAGTCTTCCCCTTTGGATAAAATGGCCCCTGTTTTGATTAGTCATGCAGATCTTGCCATCACATTTCATTTAAGAAGGGATTTAGATGCACTGGGCAGTTTGGTCCCAAATGGACCAGTGATACAGTTGGAAATGATATGCTTCAAAATTTTCTTTAGCAGCATCAAACCTCATATCTTTGAGGTTAAAACTGACCATGTCCTTTGCTTAATACTTATGCACTACAAGTGGCCTGCACTATAGGCAATGGCATAACTTAGGGTGTTTTTATTTACTTGTAATGTACTGTTACAAAAAGTTTTACTGGCACCCATGCTGGTTTAAACCATCTGGCTTAATTTATTGTAGTTCAGGCACTTAATTTTTGTTGAAGAAATTGCCCCCCATTCCCAGTTAGTATACTCTTTTACCGTTACATCATTCCAGCATCCAAACTCATGAGAGATTATCTGATATAACCAAGACATCAAGGCACTCCTTAATAAAGAAGAACCTCCTTCACAATCCTCTCTAACATAAAACATATGGTTTATGCTATTTCACATTTTGTTGCCCTAGACCTCATTTATCAAATGTCCCACTTCAGTGGTCACTGCTAGTTCCTTATGGCAGAATACAGAGGCAATGAAAAATCTTGTACATGGTGCCCTTTTGTAATATGGTATGCTTGTGATGAGATTTTCAACAAGATTCAAAAGAAGAGTGGATATTCACTCGTATTAACAATAAATCATTGCTGAACCAAGTCAACAGTTCATGCTCTAATAATCTAGTTTACACTTTGCAGAAAAAAGTACTCACTGTGGGTGTAACATCACAGTTAAGTCCAATAGATGATTCAGGTCTTATGGTTTGATATGGTTTTGATCAATATACCAAAACTGAATTGATTCTGTTGCAGTTTTTCTGTATTTTATAGATTCAGGACTGTGACAATACACTATGTCTATGATATGATATCATTCAATTCATGATTCTAAATTCACAATGAATTATTCTCACAATATTTAGAATGAAAATTGAATAACACAAAATAATGAGTGTGTTTTGTTATGACTTAGTTCTAAAAGGAACTAGAGCTAGAAGGCAGGGGGATAGTGATGAATAAAGGTGATGAACTAAGCTGTTGATTGGCTGTAGAACATTAAAAATAATGCAGTAAAACCGAACATCATAATTAACAGTGAAAGTGACTATTCTTGTCATTGTGAAACACAGCACAGCACACAGTGAGCTACAACTAACATCTGCCAAACTAGACCTTTTACCCATACACACACACCGTGCAGCAGGGGGCAGCTATTGAAAGCATAGGGGAGTAGTAATGGGGACGGTACCTTGCTCAAGGGTTCCTCAGGGCAACCACTAGGCGAACATGAATTGGACAATCAAGTTATTATAGAAGAGTTTAACTGCATCTAAAAAGGGGAGATGTTACTGTAGATGTTTCAACAAGATACAGTTAGTTCCAAAAATATTTGGACAGAGACAGCTTTTCTCTCATTTTGGTTCTGTACATTACCACAATGAATTTTAAATAAAAAAAACTCAGAAGCCGTTTAAGTGCAGATTTTATGCTTTAATTCAGTGGGTTGAACAAACAGTCAGTCAGTCAGTCATTTTCTGCCGTCCCAAGCTTCTCCCAAGCGGGGTCGCGGGGGAGTGCTGGAGTCCATCCCAGCTCACATAGGGCAAAGGACAGGGGACACACCCTGGACAGGTCACCAGCCCATCGCAGTTGAACAAACAGATTGCATAAAAATGTGAGGAACTAAAGCATTTTTTTAACACAATCCCTTCATTTTAGGAGCTCCAAAGTAATTGGAAAAATTAAATCACTGAAAATAAAATGTTCATTTCTAATACTTGGTTGAAAACAATTTGCTGGCAATGGCAGCCTGAATTCTTGAACTCATGGACATCACCAGATCCTCCTTTTTAATGCTCTGCAGGGTGGAACATGTTAAAGAGCTAGAACTCCTAAACCTTTCAACCAATTTGAATGTGGATACGCTCAATTGAAAACTGAAAGTCTACACATTATGTCCATGTCCATTATATAACTATAATTACAATATGTTTCAGTTAACAGGTACAAAAACAAAACTTGTAACTGTCCAAATATGGATCTAACTGCAGCAACCCCAACTCAACAGTCAAAATGACTGAATATGACTGAAGTCTGGTCTCGAAAAGTTAAAAGGTTAAAAGTGCTTTCAAGGCTAATTTTTGGGTTTGAATCCAATTGATAATATATGGATTTTATATTTTCCATCAGTGCCTTGAAATAAAAGTGAGCAAATTTATCAATTTGTACCCTCTGGGTAAGTATGATGACCATCTTTCTCCCCCTATTGCTCAGCATGATTCAAGCCGTATGGATGTCTGTTACTTGATGTAAAAGCATAAGCAGTTGGTCTTCTCCTCCAAGCATGATGAGGTGACAAATAATGTCACAACTGGTGCAGTTAAAATGAGGCAGTGGCATTTTATTTGGATTGGAGGAAGCATGAGGTAGTCTTCTCACTAGTTATAATACATGGTTGTTTGAGCTATTAGGTGAAATTGATTGTAACTAAATTTGGGAGAAAAATATGGGAAAAAATCCCAGAAAAAAACTGTGTGCCAGATGAATGGGTCAGAATTGAATCGCAATGCAGCAAAAAGCTAATGGCTGTTTGTGATGCATGAATTATTTTAATATGTTTTGGTAAGAAACTGTATATAAGTGCAAATTTTAATGACATAATGTACATTTGAAGTGGACATTGACCCAGAAATAAGTATCTGAACACTTGTTTCCCTTCATTCTATGTTCTAGCACTGAGGAAAAGAGCTGCTAGGCAAATGCAGTCATTCAAGGAATAAAGAAGAAGGAGCTCTTCTCCTTTAGTCTACCTCAGGGCAACCCACAACAGAGCCCCAGTTCAACTACTATATTACTTTTGATTTGATACAAGAAGTGACAGCTCCTCCTAATGCGGGTGGGAGGATGTTACTATTTATTATAAGATTTTGTCAAACATATTTTTTGTAACACTGCAAACTGACATCACTTAAATCTGAAATCATTATAATCCTATAATAAACTATAAGAACATTCATCCCCTGTCAGCCACTTGAGTTTTGTTTAGACCAGAGGACTTATGCTGCAGTACCGCTCCCAAATGCTCTTTAGGGAATCCATATAGCATTAAACATCGACCTGCCTCTGCAGACGCTTTAGCCCTTGCATTTATCTGTATGTTTTTGCAGAGAGCTGATTCAGCACAAACAGTGTTTGCACTGTAGGCTTGAGTGATTCATCAAATCGAGACAAACTCCAGTGTAAAGTTGTACTTTAGGGTGCCAAGATAAGTAATGTATTTTGTCAAAGTACTTCAGCTCTTTCCAGGGCCCATACATATAAGTAATAAGCTGATAAATCCATTTAAATCACCATATGGGTGGGTCCCTGCAGAAATCCCTAATTTGGGGAAATTTAGACTTATTTAAAAAATTATGGCAGACAAAATTTAAAGCATCTGGTCCTATATTCATTTATTTTTCCATCATCTGCTACCGCTGTGCCATTTGCTAGTTGACACATATATACAGTGCTGATCAAAAGTTGCAAACCTAGAAGAAAGTAAGCTGCAAACAAACAGCTATTTATAGGTCACTATTTCAAATGAAGGAAATTGAGTTTCATCCCTTTCCGCAAAAAAATTATCTGCTGGGTTGACCCCTAAAAGACAGCAGAAAAAGAAGAAGAAAAAGAAGAAGAAGAAGAAGAAGAAGAAGAAGAAGAAGAGTTTCATCCATTTCATCCATGCATCATCTGCATTTGCTCCAAATATTTTAAAACTCAAATAATTACCTGAATAATAAGTTTGCAAATGTCAGATTCACACATGTATTATATATATTGTATTGTAATGTATTATATATATATATATATATATATATATATATATATATATATATAATATATATATATATATATATATATATATATGTATTGTATTTATTTTCCACACCTGCTAAAACTGTTGCCACAGTACTGTATATCAAGTCAAGTCAAGTAGGATTTTATTGTCATTTCAGCCATATACACAGTACACAGTGAAATGAAATAACGTTCCTCAAGGACCCTGGTGCTACACAAGACAAGACACAACACAGACAAGACACAAGACAACATAAGACACAACACAACACGGGGCAACAAGTGCAGACAAGACCAGACCAGCAACAGAAGCGTACGACAGACGGTACATTCATCCGTGGAGGGCTGCAGTGTTGTGAAACAAACAACCCAGGTAGATTGTGCCAGCAGTGTGGTGGAGGCAGTGTTATTGATTTAAAAAGTGCAAAAGTGCAACATGACATAAATAAATAAATGCGGGATAGAAAAAGTGGACTGGGTTTAGGAGTTCCAAACTATTGGTGGATTGTTCACAGTTCAAGAGTCTGATGGCTTCCAGGGGAAGAAACTATTCCCATCCTGAAGTGGAAGCCCGTATACTGCGGAACCTTTTTCCAGATGGCAGGAGGGAGAAGAGTGTATGGTTGGGTGGGAGGGATCATCCACAATGCTGGTTGCTTTGCGGATGCAGCGAGTGGTGAAAATGTCACAGAGGGCAGAAGATCCCGGTGAGTCTTCCTCAGCTGTTTCTCACTGCCGTTGTGGGGACTTTGCGGGTCTGGGATAGTTTGGTTCCACGTACAGGCAGTGTCGCCAGCTCAGGATGCTCTCGATGGTTCTCAGAAGATGGTGAGGATGGAAGGTGGAGATGGGCTTTCCTCCGGGGGAAGTCCTGCGCAGGAGTAGGCGCTGCTGGCTTTCTTTGTGATTGAGCAGGTGTTGAGGGACCACGTGGAGTTGTCAGTGATGTGAACACCAGAGGCTTGGTGCTGGACTATCTCCACGGTGAGGTGTTGATGATAAGTGGAGTGTGGTCAGCGTGATCTCTAAGTCGTTAACAACCACATCTCTTTGGCGTCTTGTCGACGTTCAGAGACAGGTTGTTGGTTCTGCACCAGTCCGTCAGCTCTTGTATCTCCTCTCTGTAGGCTGCCTCGTCTCCCCCGCTGATCAGACCCACCACGGTTGTATCATCAGCGAAGTTGATGATGTGGTTCGAGCTGTGCTTGACTGCAGTCGTGGGTCATCAGTGTGAACAGCAGTGGGCTGAGCACACAGCCCTGGGGGGCTCCTGTGCTCAGTGTGTTGGTGTCTGAGTGCTGCTACTGATCCTGACGGCTGGGGTCTCCCAGTCCAGGAAGTCAGGATCCAGTTACAGAGGAAGTGTTTCAGGCCCAGCAGCCTCAGCTTCTGCTCAGGTGCTGAGGGATGATGGTATTGGAGAAATGCTAGACTCTTAGTCGATAGACAGCATTCAGCGTAACTGTCGCTGTCCAAGATGAAGAGACTGGTGGAGAGGGTGAGTGGAGATTGCATACGTCCGTTGAGGGATTAGGACAATCGCCAGCAGAAACTGCAGGGGTCTAGTGAGGAGGATCTGGGACTTGATGTGCCTCATGACCAGCCTCTCGAAGCACTTCATGATGATAGGTGTGGTCTGGCCGGAGCGATAGTCGTTGAGGCAGAGATGGATGGTTTCTTGGCACTGGAATGATGTGGTGGTCTTGAAGCACCTTGGGAACAACAGTGATTGCTCAGAGGAGTTTGAAGATGTCGGTGAGATATATATATTAAAAAAAAAAAAAAAAAAAAAATTGATTTATTCTTGGCACCTTTCCTGTAGGTTTAAGGCGCCCCCATAGATGGTAGACATCAGTTATGTTCACTAGAGAGTTAAAATGACGACTACGGAGGAGAGAACCAAAACTCCACTCTGAGGTTCAAGGTCAACTGGATACAGCCTCCTTGGTATACTAGCAGTACAAGGTCTGAGATTGGGTTTAACAGGGATCAACACAGAGTCCTAGCTGCTTCCCAGGCTCCAGCAAATCGAGCGGCCCCAGGCGCGGTGAGCTGCCAGGATTCACTCCAGCGCATCGGATGCACCAAGCCACAGACCAGTTGGGAGTTCGTGTGGACTCAAGCGATGAGCCACAGCCCACCTTGAACATGTAGAGGAAAGAAATGGAATGGAGAGGGTCAGTAAGTGAACAGATGAACTTCAAAAGAAAAATCTAATCAAGTAATATTTGAATTATTTACTACCACTGTGCAGCTAAATAGCATCAGTGCTAAGCCCCACAGAGCCTGATCTCAGCATCATCAGTATGTCTGGGATTACATGAAGAGACAGAAGGATGGAGGAAACCTACATCTGCAGAGGTCTGTGGTTTAGTTCTCTAAGATGTTTGGAACAACCTACCAGCTGAGTTCCTTCAAAGAAACTGTGCAGAAGTGTACTCAAGAACTGATGCTGTTACGAAGCAGGGCTGAAGTGACACCAAATATTGAGGTTTAATTTGTAGCAGGTGTGGCCTGCCTCTAGACAGAGAGCCACACAGGGTTTGAACCAAATGCAGTACCCGGCTTTACCAGTCCCCAAAACAGGTAAGCAAATACTCAAAATGGGTGAAAACAAAACAAGATGGATGAAAGCAAAATGCTCAAAGCGGTGAAAGCAAATGCTCAAAAAGGGTGAAAACAAATGTAAAAGAATTGAAAACAAATGCTCAAAGAATTGAAAACAAATGCTCAAAAAGGGTAAAAAGCAAGTATAAAAGAATTAGAAAACAAAATGCTCAAAAAGGGTGAAAACAAGTATCAAAAAGGGTAGAAAACAAAGTAACAAAGTGAAAAACAAATATAAAAGGTAGAAAACAAAAATGCTCAAAGGGTGAAAACAAAAATGCTCAAAAGGGTAGAAAACAAAATGCTCAAAAGGGGTGGCTGATTTGAGCTGGAGCGTTGTAGAAAAAAACAAAGGAACAAAAGCAAGAAGCTGGAAGAGGAGGGTGCAAGCGTCAGTCAGCACAACAAGCGAAGCTCCTGAACTGACGCAACCGCGAGGGCGGGAGGCCAGGGAAAACCAGGATCTTTACGAATTACGTCTGAGTCAAACAGCGACCCAGCTACGACTCGTCTTTTCATTTAAATAAGCTAAGCACAGGTAGACCAAATCGCATTTGATCACGGTACGCTGGTTGATCTCCCAACAGCGGTTTGGCTTCCCCTGGTGCCCGTCAGGGTAGGGCGTATACAGGACCTCCTAGAGGCGGCGGGCGTTCCCAAACCGGCAGCCGGTCCGCCAGGACCTGATGAGCTCAGGAGTCCCAGAATGTGGCAGGCAGGGACCCACGAAGCACTCTCAGGAGCTGCCGCCAATCGACCAAAAACTGGGAGGCGGCCTGAACCCCTTCCTCAACAATGAAGCCGGACCGTCTCGCGGGCACCATCAATAGGCCAGGCGCGGGGTGGGGCGCCCGCGCGCCTGAAAGCAGGCAGGAGGCGGGACCCCGTAGGAAGTGGGGTTGATCTTGCATAGACCTGGGCAGGCGTGCGATGGCTGGATTGATTCTGCGGGCACATGAAAGGACCACATGCCGTTGGGCCAGCTTCCGAGACTCAACACGGAGGCAGGTCTTTAGCAAAGCCACACATATGTTGAGCCTAAAGACTGCCCGGCGCAGCGCGCTGTCAGCACGCCCTTCACAGACACAGAAGCCTTGCTGAAGACTCTACTTTCAGCCAGGAAAGCGGCGACAGCGTTCACCAAAGAGCATAGAGGATGCCCCTCCTCTTCCTGTTGTGGGAACACAGGTGGGGCAAAACGAATTGACACTCGAGGAGGACATGCCCAGAAGCGGTGCCAGAAGGGTGTTATAGCGTGGCCCATATGAGCTGTCGGCCCGGGGAGGGTTGAGCTGAGCAGCGGGTCTGCTCAAGTCTGGGTTAACCCTCTCGGTCTGGCCATTAGACTGGGGATGTTGGCCAGAAGAGAGACTGGCAGTGGCCCCTGAGGAATTACAAAAAGCCTTCCAAAACAGGCAACTGAACTGAGGACCCGGTCAAAAACAAATATTCCACAGTGACCATGATGGACTATATGGTGGAGTAGCAACTCTACTGCGTTTCTTTTGGCAGAAGGGTTTCTCAAGCGCTATGAACCTGCACCTTTTGAGAACCTATCTACAGCCACTAGGATACAGATATTACCACAGAGATGGGGGAAGGCCTGTGATAAAATCAGAGAGAGATGTGACCATGAAGCGTTTGGGGTGGCAGTGGGTGCAGAGACAGGTCTGGCTCTGGGATCTGTACTATTTCAAACTACGAGCTGCCACATGACCTCGACTCTGGTCATTCTTAGCCACCAGAATGCAACTGAGAATTCTAGGGTGCAGTAACTAAGGTGACAGAGTGAGAAGCTTCCGAAGCACCTCCCAGTCCATTACTTTGGCCCATACAACCAGGCGGACATACTGTAAAGAAGCGCCAGGAGTCCCCAGGATCAGGCTCTGGCGGCAGGGCATTGCCACTTCTGTTTCATTCCCCAGCGTGCCAGACACAATTCTCTGCCGAGACAATGGGTTCGGGGACCCTGGAATGGAGAGTCCCACTGGCGAGAGAAGCATGGAGGCGGGGTTATGGAGCCCAGAGCGTCGACAGCAAGGAGTAAATCGGGCAAAGAAAGAGCCACCTAAGCCTGTGGGTTTGAGCGTTTGGCTTGCTCGATATAAGCCCGAATTCTTATGGTGGTCCAGACCAGTGCGATGTCGAGCCCCTCAAGCCAATGTCTCCATTCCTCAAAACAGGATTTAACGCCAGCAGCTCCGATCTCCTATGTCACCAGTTCGTTCCAGCAGGAGAGAAAGCGGCGGGAAAAGTAAGCACATGGGTGCAGTTTATTATCGGAACCGAGCTGAGACAAGCCGCCCCAACTCCACCTCTAGCGCATCCACCTCAGCAATAAAGGAGCACAAGGATCAGGATGCTGCAAGACAGGGGCCGCGGACAGCCTGTTTTAAGTTCACTGAAAGCCTCCTGGGCCTCTGGGGTCCAGTGAAAACGCACCACTGTCTTGCGGGTAAGGGCAGTCAAGGGGGCTGCTATCGTGCTAAAGTTACACACAAAGCGACGGAAAAAGTTTGCAAAGCCCAGAGAGCCCGTTGCACTAGGCGGACCCGAGGTGGGCGTGGCCACTGAAACACTGCTTTATTTCATCGGGTCCATGCTCCAGCCCTGAGGGCTGCAAGCCCAGGAAGGTGGCCGGGCGAAGGCATGGAATAAAGGGACTTTCAGGATTTCACGAATAAATGATGCTCTAAGAGCAGTTGGAGGATCCCTTCGCACATGGACCTTGTGTTACCCTCCGTCCGACTAAAAATGAGGATGTCGTCCAGATAGACGAACGCGTAATGATTCAGGGCCTCTCTTAAGACCTCTCATTAATGAAGCTGGAAACAGCTGGAGCATTCATAAGCCCAAAAGGCATAACAAGGTATTCATAATGCCCTGATGCGTGATGAAGGCAGTCTTCCTCATGTCCCTCCTGATCGGATGAGGTTGTGGCTTTCTTGTAGGTCCAGTTTGGTAAAAATGGATACACTGTTGCAGTGCCTGAAGGCTGATGACATGAGAGCAAGGGGTACCTGTCCTTGATAGTTATCTGTGAGGCCCGATAATCAGCCATGGACGGAGACCGCCGTCCTTTTTCTCCAACAAAAAAGAACCCAGCCCCTGCAAGGGATGTGGATGGACAAATGAGACCCAGAGCCAGGGCCTCTTGAATTTAATCTCCATGGCCACCTTCGGGACCCGAGAGGAAAACAGGCAGCTAGGAGAGTGGGCGTGCCGGAAGCAAGTCAATAGCACAATCCTTAGGGCCTATGAGAAGGGAAGGAGTTGGGATTTCTGCTTACTAAAGACCTCTTGGAGGTCCCAATATTCTGGGGAACTGTGTTTCAGACCGGAATCACCTCAGAAGCGGTGAGTTTTGGGGGCGACCGGTGATAAAACAGAGCAGCGTGCAATAAGTCCCCCAGGCCACCGGTCGGGCTAACCAGTCCAAATAGAGTTATGCCATGTAGCAGAGGGAATCCCAAAATAAAGGTAGATCAGGGCGAACAAGAAGCAGGGCAACGTTCGCAATGCAGACCAATACACAGAGTTATGGGAGGGTTTGATGAGTAATAACCCGAAGCTAAAAAGGCCCGCCCATCAATAGCGCCACGAGTGGCGATCCAGGTCTCTATGGGTAAATCCCATTTCCTGGCTGCTCTGCGTCCTATAAAGTTTCGGCAGCCCCTGAGTCTATGAAAGCCCCGAAACCGTTCTTCTCTACCTGAACCCCAACGTGAGAGGGCAGAAATACCCTGAAGGCTGTGGGAGTGCTGGAGGGCCTGCAAGTCCCTATGCAGCGACAGGCCTCTAGTTTAATTTTTAGCTCAGGGCAGGATGCTCGAGGTGGCGGGCGACACTGGCGCAAAGGCATCTGCCTTGCACGCGTCCGATCCGCCTCTCCTGACTGGAGAGAGGCGAGCATGGCCGAGGCTGCATGGAAGCTGAGTTCTTGTGAGTCACTCAGCCTGTGGAAGAGAGCGGAACTCACGTGTTGTGGGCTGGCTGGGTGGTCGCGAGAGACCTTTCGGTCTCCGAGCTGACTCGCTCCTAAAGGCGGTTATCAATCTCAGGAGAGAATCAACTAAACTCTCAAATGAGTTAGAGGTCCGATGGAGCCATTGCGTCTCTGAGGTCACTATTGAGACCCTGAGAATAGGCTGCCATTAGTGCCATTGCATTCCAGCAACCACTTCCTGCGACTGGTGCAGGAACTGTGAAGCAGTCTACTAACCGACCTCAACCTTCCCTGTCGTGATCGGAGCAGGGGCGAAACCGGCCTCGCTTCTACTGCTGGGATGGTCGAGGGTAATCCCACAGTGCAGAGTAAACTGATCAAAGGGAGGAGCACCTCTGGCGCTGGTGTTCCCACATAGGGTGGCCCATGACAGTGCTCTCCTGAGAGCAATGAGACAACATAGGCCACCAGCCCTTTCAGTGGAAGCCGGTAGGTTGCTATCAACGCCAGAGAGCATTGCAGGAGGAAACCACAATCGTCCCTAGGCACCATCAAAGCGCTCAGGAGGTGGTAAAAAGGGCAGTGGCGGTGCCACAGTAACAGGAGGGGACTACAGCTCTGGCTGCAGGAGGTTCAGGTCTATTTTGCAGGGCAGTATTGAGTGCCTGCAACTGTGATGTTATCTGCAGGAGCTGTTCATGCCTGCTATAGTAACTTCCCTGAGCAGCTAGGAGCCATCTGGTAGCACGGGCGTGCTGGGTCCATACTGGCTGGAGTAGTTCTGCTGCTGGTGTGGCCTACTCTGAACCCGGGGAGCCACACACGGGGTTTGGGCCCAAATGCAGTACGAAGCTGCCAGTCCCCAAAAACGAGTGAAAACAAATGCTCAAAATGGGTAGAAAACAAAAGCTCAAAATGATTAAAGCAAAATGTAAGCGGGTAGAAAGCAAAATGCTCAAAAGGGTAGAAAGCAAAATGCTCAAGGGTAGAAAGCAAAAATGCTCAAAAAAGGTAGAAAACAAAAATGTCAAAAGGGTGAAAGCAAATGCTCAAAAGGGTAAAACAAAATGCTCAAAAAGGGTGAAAACAAAAAATGCTCAAAAAGGGTAGAAAACAAAAATGCTCAAAAGGGTAAAACAAAATGCTCAAAGGGTAGAAAACAAAAATGCTCAAAGGGTGAAAACAAAATGCTCAAAAGGGGTGAGCGGTTCAGGCTGGAGCGTTAATAGAAAAAACAAAAGGAACAAAAACAAGAAACTCGGAAGGGAGGTGCAGCGTCAGTCAGCACAGGCAGAAGCTCCTGAACTGGCGCGCAGCCACAAAGCGAGAGAGACAGGGGGCCCGAGAGAAAACCAAGGATCTTTACTGCGAGATTACCGTCTGAGTCAAACAACGACCCAGCAACTCAAATATCTTCTGCATTTAAATAAGCCCAAGCACAGGTGAACCGTCACTGTTGATCACGTGCCTGATTGGCAGGTCTCCCAACAACGGTTTGGCTCCCCTAGTGCCCCGTGGAGTGAGGCTCTTACAAATTTGCAGCATTTTTTCACACCTACCTAAAACTTTTGCGCACAGTACTATATATATATATATATATATATATATATATATATATATATATATATATATTTCCAGAACTTTCCAGAATTTGTCACCCTCAAAGTAAATCCAACGTTCAAACATACTCATATATACCTCAGCTGCCTCACATTCTTTTACATTCTTTCTAAAACTGAAAGAAAGCCTCTGACAACAATGCAATCACTAGAAAAGGCAAATACTGAAATATGTGATATTTAACTTTAGTGTAAAATAAATTTTAGTGTAATACTTTTCTGGCTTTTTATTACAAATGAACATTAATTTCAACTTTGTCTGAAAATTATCAGAGAATAGTTTTCAGTACTGTATCATTCTAATAATCCATATTATGCTACTATCTCAGCTATGTCAGCTGAATAACTTAATGCAGACAATCCACATAGGCTCTTTCTTCGCAGTAACTGCAATTTCTCTTCATCTGAAGCCCTTAATTTGAACCTTTTTTCTGGCTTATTGTATATAAAATATTTGATTCATTATAATAATAATATCAATAATAATAATAATTATTATGGGGCCGCGGTGGCCTAGTGGTTAGGGCGTTGGCCACATGATCGGAGGATCAGGGGTTTGAACCCCTTCCCAATAGGTTGCCCTGAGGTACCCTTGCGCAAGGTGCCACCCCCGTCACGCTCCTCCCTGCGATGGGCTGGCGACCTATCCAGGGTGTGTCCACTGTCCTTTGCCCTGTGTGAGCTGGGATGGACTCCCCCGCGATCCCGCTTGGGACAAGCGGCAGAAAATGACTGACTGACATAATTATAAAACACGCAAGCATACCATGAATGGCTTAAGGAGAACAAATATATTAAATTGGTCATCAATGTATAATGCAGCAATTTTATTACATTTGAGCTTTTCTGCCAAAAAAATATTAAATACACAATAGAGCAATGTTAATGCATTCACTTTTTGGTGCAGTGATGGCCTAGTGGTTAGGGACTAGGTGTAACCAGGTTATAAAGTATGGTTATAATCACAAAAAATCTGTTTTAAATCCCAAACTGTTCCTGTTCTACCTGACTGTGAGGACCTCCAAGCCTGTAGTGGCGCTTATTATTAATTAGAACCACTCCTGATCCTTTTTCTTATTCGGTGGTACGCCCCTATAAATTCTGAATCTCTCCTTGGCCCCTGCCTCTTTCTACAATGGAGGAGCTGGAGTGGTTTAAATGTATATTTGTGTTTAAATGTATATTTTATCCCAAATATATATATATAAGCACACACATGCCACCTTGCTCCCTCTTTCTACAGTTCCCCTGAGGGAGAGGAGCTGGAGTGGGTGCTGTAATTATTTGGAGGTGTTTGTGTCTGTTGTGTTAATGTCAGAATAAAAGAGGAGAAACTCCAAGGAGATTCCTGTGTCACGTCCAATACTACACAACACAGAAGTTCACCGGTTACATAGGCCCCAGGATAGGAAGGTCATGGGTTCAAATCCCAGATCAGTAGGTTGCCCTGAGGGACCTGTGAGTACTTTAAATAGCTGCCCCCTGCTACATGTGTGTGTGAATTTCTTGTAGTTCACTGGGTGTTGTGCTATTTCAAAATGACAACTTTCTCATTTTTAGTTGTCACCATTTTTATGACAATGATCCTTCCATACGTGATTCTATGTTCTGTCAAGCATATTTTAGTAGCAAACTATTTTGTGTTCCCATTATGCCAAACTTGGGCCTAAACTCAACTCCTTCCCCATTTCTTGTGTAGTTTAGGAAATAAAATGCTGGCTCATGAACACAAACTGTCCTCAGCTTGTCAAACTAAGAGCCATTCAGCACTTTCAGCCACACCATTACCATCTACATCATTCCATGCTGGACAATGGATGCTGAAGCCAAAGTTTCCTAACTAGCATGCACACTAAGAGAGCCAGAGAGCCACTGGGATTTCAGCATGGCAGCCACAATAAGCAATTCTGGTTAAATGAATTTTCAGCCTCTTTAATTTCAACAAAACCAGCTTCTTAATTTATCTTTTGGTTTACTCATGCTGATTTATGACCAACAGCTTCTGGAATCAGTTCCATTGCAGATCCTCTGAACCATCTAGTAAACCAGATTGTTTTCCCATGATTATTGAGGGTGTATTCTGATAAAAAGTGGATCATTAATGGTCTTTTTAAGCCTTTTAAGTTTGTTCATTGCTTGATCTTGATTATGAATTACTAGTTTGGCATACAAATTGTTACCAATTTACAGACCAATGGATTTTTTCTGATGATTTATACTTCTCCATGGGATCCTCCATAGCTGCATTTTGTTTCTTTCATTAACTGTAGAATAACAGGCCCATTGATGTTGTCAGAGTTAGCACAGGACAAAAAATATTAGAAAGTTATATTATTAAATATTATAAATAAAAAAAGGCAAAAATGTTTGACTATGAATTTTCAATTGCTTTTGTGAAATCATTCCATATTTGTTGATAGCATAAGCAAATAACGTTAATTGTTTTAAAAATCTAAAATGAAAATTAAAGAGAAAATCTGTTCATACATAGACATATGGAGCAATAATATTAAATAATTGTGCTTGATATTATCTAGGACATGGGCTAAAAAGCTAAAAAAAAAGTGGTCAAATTTGACTTCAGGTTAACTTTAAACAACCATGATTATAAATGAGAGGTGCAAAAACACACACATAATATAAAACCCTACACCAATACCTGTATTTTTATTTCTTATAACCACATGCCTGGGCCAAACAATCCTTAAATTGGATTTCCTTTCTAAAAGAGTATTCCTTATACTGAGCCTCATCTTAGGGAAAATCTCATCAAACATCATCCCCCAAAGTCTGGCAACCAAAACATGTTTACCTGGCTTTTGACTGGCACAACTGAACATATTGATTTCTTGGGATGTGGGGAGGATTGGAACATTGAAGACAGGAGATCAAACTGCTTGGGTATGTTCGGTATCATTAGTGTACACTTTGAGCTGCTTGGTGCCTTCACTTTGAAGTCTATCCCTTTGCACTCCAGTGGATATGCAGCAGCCGCAGTCCATCATGAACTGCTGCATTGCACAATTTTGGCCTTAGCAGCTCTTTTATGTTGCAAGTACTACAGATTTTCTTCTGATGCTTATGCAGGAGAGGCCTGACAGTCAAACATGTGAAGCATAGGAATGTATGAAGCAGAACATTGAATCCCATGTATCATCTGCTCAGCCTGAAAGTTGAAAGAACTGCTTCAGCAGAATTTTGCTTTTTTAATGGATTACTATCACTCTACACCTATTCATACATATTTTGTAGTCAGGGTATGACTTTTGGGGGTGGGGGGGGGTTATTTTCATGGCTATAGCACTACCTAGAAAGGCAGTGAATCACTCTGCTGATGTGTGCATGATGTTTTGTGTTTTCTTGACCAGTAGCACAGGCTCTAACCTGGAATGTTACAGAGACATGCTGGCAGTAATCTTTTCCTAGTGGCAGGATTTCTGCCTTCCTACAATATATATAGGCTGTCTGTTTTAAAGATAAAAAAAATAACTGGTAAGTAAGAGATCAAATTACCCTATATAAATAAATAAAACCAAAAATCTGTAACTTTTTAAAATTTGTATTTGTTTACAACAACCACAGCACTATCAAACTACAACAAACAATGGTTATTATTATTATTTTTATTATTATTATTATTATTATTACTAACCCTGCGCCTGACTGTTTCTAAAAGTAAAGGGTAACCCCATTCACCTCTGTATTCTTAGGAAATATAAAAGAGCCAGTGGTTCATTGCTTGGAAAGCCACAATTTCATGAATTAATTATGCCCAATATTATATGCAGAGGTAAATCACAAAAAAAACATGTACAGTTTCTAAGACATAAAATACTTTTGATGGTAAAACATTAAACATCATGCCATGCTAAATGTAACTTTATTTTTGAAAAAAGAGGATGCTGAAATGGCCGCTTAAGAAGCTCCATACCAAATATTCTCTTTTCATCAAATGAGATTATATTGTGATAAACTGATTTGGGAAATGGGAATACAGCCAGGCTGGATCAAGACAATTTGATAAACGCTTGAGTAATATCTTTTCGTGGGGGAATAGAGAGATGATTAGCAACATTAATCATTGGTTGCTTTTCTCCAAAGCCAAATGAACCTATACGAATGTCTGTCTGCGTAGCTGACTGCTGGTGATGGCGGGATCTTCAATCATGCGACACTTGGTGATTGACAGTGTTCCAAAATTAGCCTCATCCAAACAGTCCAAACAGTGAGCTTTACTATTGTTCCTCATTCAACAGAGCTCTCAGTATGTTTCTGTATGTCTGTAGAAAAGTGCTCTGGAAGCAGTCAAGATAAAAACTACTAGAGAAATAAAGACTTACATTTGACTGCCAAGCAAATATTTTTGTTTTGTTTGTACATTTTTCTAATCCACTGTCACGGGGCGGTGTTGAGAGCTGGATGCCAACGCAGAGCCGAGAGCTTCGTACTGGACTTTAATGACGGATAACGTGCACAGAACTAAACATATTAACCAAAATAACGAATGTAAAACATAACCCAAGTAAATTCACAGTGCGCACACAGGATGACCAGCACCCTGCTCTGATTCACTGGGGCTTATAACCCCAGTCCCAAGGAGACACACCTGGCACCCAATGCTCAGGTGTGCACAATCAGAGCAGGGCGCCCTCTACTGGCACAGGACCGTTATATCCACAAGAGGAGTTTTGCATATGTTTATCTGATCTAACATATTAACCAATGAATGGGAGCAGCCAAAAGAAAAAGAAGAATAAGATTTATTTATAATTGATTAATTAATTATTTTATTTATTTACATGTGACAAATTCTCTGCAGGGGACTTCTGCAGGTTCTGCAGTTCTGCAGGGGACTTCATTAAAGTAAGCTGGCCTTTAGTCTAACGCAGGACACATTTGCATTTACACTACTAAAATGATTGGTCATACACAGCCCAGACCACTTTCAAATGTGTTTACATGTATTTGTATATGTTAATAATTGCATGTCAATACATTTTCAATGTGATCACATTTATATTTAGCTATTTGTACTTGTACTGTACTTAAGCTGTACTATTTAGATCTTTGTAACCCAGACACTAAAGAGGCACAAGTCAGCGTGTTTCTTTGTACTTGTTCCAAGCCCACCAGGTGTAAACTTTTCAGAAATCAAATATGCAGATAAAACAAATTTCCATACCGGATTGGATGAGGTCAGAGTTAACAACAATTGCCACCAGTAATGTTCGCCTGTGGGTAGATTGGGCTACTGTTAGCCAAAGGAGAAGAGGAAATAGAGAAGGAAGGCATGTGAGGAGGCAGGAGGAGAGAAGGAAGGGTATTTTGATATTTGATATTTTGTGTGTACAAGAGATTAGATGGAAGTGTAGCCAAGTGTACTGGAGGTGGGTTTAAATGGTTTTACCATGGTGTGAATGGAGGGAGGAATGGGGTAGATGTTATCCTGAAGGAAGTGTATGTGAAGAGTGTTTTGGAGGTTAAGGGAGTGTCAGATAGGGTGATCAGTTTGAAACAGGAAGCTGAATTTGTGATAATAAATGTTGTGATGTGTTGTGAGATGGAGGAAAAAGAATTTTGAAGTGAATTAGATGAAGTGATAGAGAGTGTACTCAAGGGAGATAGAGAAGTGATTGGTGTGGACTTTAATGGACATTTTTGTGAAGGGAACAGAGGTGATAAGGAGATATTGCTAAAAAGATGGAAATGGCTGCAGTATAAATAAAATGCTTATTTTAAAAAGAGGGAGGAACACAGGACAACGTATTAGAGTGGAGGAAGATGCACACAGGTGGATTATATCCTTTGCAGGAGGGTCAGTCTGAAGGAGTTTGGGGACTGCAAAGTAGTGACCAGATTGCTGAGGAACTATTGTAATAGTGGTAAGGGAGATAGCTAGAAAGGTTCTAGGTGTGACATCTGGACAGAAGAATGATAAGGAAACCTGGTGGTGAAACCAAGGAGTTCAGAATTGTAGAGAAGGGGAAGAAGAATGGAACAGCCAGAGATATAAAGAAAGTAGACAGGAATACAAGGAGATGAAGTGCAGGGTGATCTGTAGCGAGAGTAGGGAGCAGCTTGAGGAGACCCTGAAGCGATATGCTCTAGAGAAGAGAGAAATAAAAGTGAGTAGGACAAAGACAGAATACATGTGTGTAAATGAAAGGTAGGAAAGTAGATTGGTTAGCATGCAGGGAGTAGAGGTTATGAAGATAAAGAATTTAAATACTTGGGATCAACAGCACAGAGCATGCCGGTGGTTGATTTGAAGAAGGAAGATAAAGAGGACCAGAAGAAAGTGAAACAGCTGATTCATTCTGGTGACCCCTAAATGGGAGCAGCCGAAAGAATAAGTATTTCTATTTGTTCTTTGTAACTATTTGTACTTTGTACTTGAATCATCAAATATGCACATTAATGGCAGGTGTGAATAGGGTAAGTGAGTCACTAGCTGGCCTTTTGGGCCACATGGATTGTACCCCCAGTCTTTGCTTAAATCAAAGCCAAGATTCAAGTCCAGCTCTCATGCAAATGGACAAAAGGGACACAGCCCTTACTGCCTCAAATAAAACAGCCCATGGCATCAGTGATGAACAAAGGAATATAATAAAACAAAGGGATGTTAGAGGGTGGTGCAATGGCTAGTGCTGCCACTTCACAGTGAGAAGGTCCTGGGTTTGATTCCCAGATGGGCCAGCTTGGTTCTATTCTCTTCCTCTTTGTACTCCATGCAATTCAGATGGATTGGACATTCAAAATGGGCTCCCAGGGATGTTATAGTGTGGGTGTTTGTCTGTGTGTCCACTTTGCAATGGACTGGTGACCTGTCCAGGGTATTTCCCCTGGCCTTTCACCCTATGAGCACTGGAATAGTCCCCAGCACTGCCCACGACACTAAAGTGGAAGTGACTTCTGTTCATCATTTAGACAATGTGAGCCCTAATGGTCACTCATACCAGACAGATCGATCTATCCACTAAAATGTAAATATCATAGCATATAGAGTAACACAGTGATCTGTATTTCTAAGCTTTTCAAAATTCTTTTGCAGCATGCTTCATATATAAGAGAATGTGTAATCTCTTCCAAACAAGACCTGCTATCGCGTCATGAATAGTTTCATTGCCATCACCCATGAGACATCTGTTTTCATTAGGCCAGTCAACGAGTCATTCACATGTTCATTATTGTTGTTTATGATGATGATGATGCAATCAAGGGGAGAGAAGCATGTTAACGTGTCATCTGATTGATGCATCAATCAGCTAAATTAAAGATAACACTTCATTTGGGTTTGTTAGCAAAACAGTCTTGTCTCTAAGTAAAATCAATCTCTTCTCAACATCTTTGAAAGAACAGCAACAGAAAGAATAGCTTTGTCAGTCAGAGAAAAACTTTATTTTGATGGATACATCTAGATCATATAGAAAAACTTTAACAGTTAAAAACTATCTGCTAAATCAATGAATCAGCTACAGTATTAGATTTTTGTAAAGCTCATGTGCTCCATTTTGTAGCTTACTTTTAATAAAACTTCTTAACTGGCGCTCTTCCAAGAATGTCTGGTAATGGAAATGGTGTCTGACACTGGATTCTGAACTTAAAGAACCCCAAAATTCAACAAAAATGTACAGTTCTGAATTCATTCACCATCCTTCTCATTTACTATCCCCCTCATGATATGTGGGCTCATGCGCTATTTTACTGGAATTTTTAATCTGTTCCAGGCTTTTATTTATTCATTTTTTTATAATCACCCTGAATGTGCTTCATTTTAATTTCAACTGAAGACTGTTTTTCACAATTTGTACAGATGCACAACTATCTTATAAGTAAACAAATGTTTGACTTTGCTGATTTTTATAAAAGGTATTTAGCATTTGTGTAAAAACACATTTATATTATAGGGAAACAGAAATAAAAGCGGCCCCAAAAGTACAAATACTTTTGATTGTTTAGTACATGTTCTTTTGCTTGTTGTTTTTTGAAAGAATGCATTATTTGCAGAGTAAAAAAAGCATATTGAAATGATGCCTATTAAGAATTATTAATAATTTAACTCTTTTTAAGGAACATTGGCCTTATTATGTTTAATGTTTCATGCAGTATGATTTTTTTCTTCGGTTTCTTGTGGTGTGCTAATAATTTGGGAGCTGAATGCCTTATCTAACCATGCTTATAAAAGCCACATAGCAGTTCAGAGAAAAGACTTGATTATGGATTCATTATGCTTTCCTCTCACTATCCCACACTGCAGATAAAATTTGCCAAGTTCCTGCCGAGCTTCTGAGTGTTTCTGCTGTGAATGTAGTATTGATCTCTGCATCGTCTCTCTGCCTGGTCACAGACCACAAGGCTGAAGACAGGCCCTGATGTTTGCAGCATAAGCAATTACTTGAACAAAGCAACTTTGTTGTCTGGCCAGCAAATAAACAGCCTATTTCAAATGCAAGTTTGTCCAGAAGCAAACAACTGGAGTCTAAAGGAAAATAATAGGTTAAGACATCAAACACAATAGAGACATTCTATGGCTTGGTTGCTTAGGGTTATCTTTACAAGACATAAAAGTAAGACACATCTGCTGGAATGAAAGCACACCTCATCTAGATCATAGTACACTGTTTTTTTTTTTAAGTCTGGTTTGAAGTCTGTGATCTGTGACAGCAAAATTTGGTGCAAAAAATCAAAGTATTACATCTCAAATCATTAGGAACAATTTGGATTTTTTTTCTTTTCAGCAGGGAAAGCATGTCAAGAAAAACATATCACTCAGCTCTTTGGGTCCTGTGATGCCACAAACATAAATGCTGTAACTTGTATTAATTTCTCAGCAAAATGATTGACTAAAGTTTTTATTTTTTTAAATGAGTAAAAGTAAGATTTATGGCCTGGTTGTAAGTGTGCCAAATCGGCTACCACATTGAGTAGATGAAGTTTAATTCAGTTTTTTAAGTAGATGTAGCAACACTGAAGATAAACAATCCCTGCTGAGGTTTAGATGCCAGGATGCCAGCTCACTCTTCCATTTGTGAATAACCTCATCAAAAGCTGCTTGTTGAAGCTCAACTTTGCCCTTGTTTTCTGACTCTGTTTCACCATCTAGAAAAAAATATTTTGTAGCAGTGATTTAGTTCTCATTTTATCCTCTCAAGTAAGGCCTTGTTTTTTCCCAAAAATAAAAAAGGAAAGGAGAAAAAATTATTCTTTACCAGTTTAATATGATCTTCTTATTTGTATTTACAACATTTCTGTTTTAATCATACTCATTCTGCTGATAAGGTAGCACATATAAGCCAGTATTCAGAATGCACTATAGGTATTATTCACCATGTGATTTGGTGATCATCGAGGCAGGACTGATCAAAGCCACTTTAAAGCCACTTTATGATCTTTACAGAGAAGCAATACAAAGATCAAATATATTACAAATACATTACACAGAGGCAATATGATGATCAAATACATAACCAGCTTCAAAAACCAAAAACAAAAAACAAATCAAGTGGAAATCCCATAGAGGTGCCAGTAGAAATTAACCTAACTTTTTTTTTTCTTTTTTTATCATTCTTTACTATGGGAGCAGGAGAGTGGGCCAGTTTGGGATCTGATTCTCAGTCGGGGTGGCCGAGGTCCATCTTCTGTGGTGTGTGCATGTTATCTGTCAATGTCTGAGGTTTTCTCAGGGTGCTTAGATTTTTCCCCCACAGTCCAAAAACATGTCAGGTGGATCAGAGATGCTAAATTGTACCTTAGGTGTGCCAGTGTGTCAGAATATTTTTGTGTGTGTCTGTTCTTGATAGATGGATGGTTATTTGCCATTGGAAAGGAATGTTGAATTAATGGAATTAAAGGAATTAACGCACTGTATACCTGCATAATCATTATTTGTGAGTCATCATTTGGGGCTCCTTTCAATTTTTATTATTTTTTTTATATTTTCACCAAACCTCTAAGGGCAACAAATTAAAAGCTTGTGCAAATTTGTCCTTCATTACTTATTTTACAAAGTCACTAACGAAGCAACTTACAATATACATACACTACAAAGCAAGTAAATAGAGGTCATAAAAAGCCATTCCCCTATGGCAATTTACACAACTGTCAATCCAGTATCCACTCAAAGAAAGGAACTATGAGAGTATTGCTTTTGTCATTCAATATGGAAGTATGTCCTGTAGAAGCTTCAGAACCTTAATCCTCCATTTCTGTGCTGTCAGACCCCTCGCTCGTTCCCTAATTTGATGAGTTGTCATTGTTTCTCCTCTGTACCTGATTTACCTGGACCTTCACCACACGTTGCTGCCAGGCCTGAATAATGATAATGGACAACTTGGACAGAAACCACTGGACTTTTTCCAGTGATGAAGAACCTCTTTTATTGCAGAAGGTCAGAATAGTTTCAGTAGGGTCACACTATTGTAAGATTTGTAGTCAAAAATGGATTGTGACTTGAATAAGAATAATCTAACTGTCTACCACCTCCTAGCAGCTTGGATGAAACCTGTAGTGACAACTTAGATTAAGGTTTGGGCCAAATAAAAACCCAAAACACGCATGAGACTAAGAGTATAAAGCTGTTGGAGATGTGTATTGACATTAGAAAGGTATGGCAGACAATAAGTAATTCTGCTGTCAGATGGCATCAGAAAAATTACTTAGTAGAGTGCACTGCTGAGCGACTGCTAACAAAGAGCAGTTTTTGTTAAAAATGGCTATAGCTAAATGTTAAAATTCTTTAATTCAGCATGAGTTGGAAATTTCTTCCATGAGGTATTTCTGAATTATATCAAGGAGGGTCTCTGGGCTAAGCATTTGCTCTGGACTTGGTTGGAAAGGATTGTGAAAAATATTACTGGCTCTATTATTTATCAGTAGCAAATGTTAAATCAGAACATTTAAGAGTCATTTAAAAGTCATTACATTTGGATAAAAGTTGAAAGAAACCATAAATGTAGTATAAAATTTGAACACATTTTTGTCTAGCAGAATTTAATATGCTCACGTTTTTTTCTGTTATTGTGATAATTATGCCCTTTGGGTATATTGTGCTGTGTTCTGAGTAGCACAACTGTAATTGTTGTTTTCACTCACTCATTTTCTGAGCTGCTTAATTAGGATTAATTAGGACTCCTTATTCATTTGCACTGAAACATCATGCAATAGGGGAGATAACCTATGAGTGGGAAATAGCAAGCAAAGTGGGGGAGTGGCAAAATCTAATAACTGGTTTAAGCAGCTTTAACATACAAGGTGAAAGACCCTTTACAGAGGTTCAGCTGAAACTATGTTGTTTACTGAAATCTCTGCATCGTTTGCTGTCCTTTACCAATAGCAGCTCCTGAATCTTGGCATCCTTCCAATGGTACATTTTTGTTGGCATCTTGATGTAAATGACAGGTCTCCCTCATTCTCAAATGTCCGTTCTTCTGTTTTCAAGCCACAGAGCCGCAAGTCACATCATAAAATCATTGTGACCACTTGCTCACATTGAATTTTCTGGAAATTGACCTACTTTGTACACATATGGGCATACCATGGACTTGGGCTCAAAGGGAGTAGTTTATCCAGTGTCCATCCTATCTGACAGAGACGTTTGTGTTCACACACACAGCTCCTCTGGATAATAGGAAAGTTCATTATTGCAGTGTTGAATTTTTTTTAAATGAATTAAATTTGAGTTTAGTCTTAGATAAAGGTCAACAAAAAACAGGAGGCAAAATGATAAATTTTACTGTAGATGGTTATTGATAAGGCTATAATTGATAAGGCTATAATTCCCATGGCATGGGATTCTCTTGGGCTGAGAGCTGCTGCTGAATGATTGCTTTTTTGTTTTTCTGAATTGCTTTAAAACAGAATAATGCAACTTTTGGTCTTTCAAAACTGCTGGATTAACAGGATCATGTGCACAGTTTGTTGAGAGTTTTCCCAGAGGATGATCTGTAGCAACATATAGCTTTTTTATAAGACTGAAATGTACTGATTTGCATAGCTAATATAGTATAGATGTTTCTACTTATTGTATTTTCTGTCATTCTAAGCATTCTTTAATGCAGCCTTTCTGAGACAATGAAAACAGCTGTCATGATGACATGACTCTTCTCCAGAAGTTCTTGCTCTGTTCTTTGTACTCCATTAAAAAAGAACTATAAAGGATTTCAGGGTTTGGCTTATGATAGAAAGTTCAGCTCTAAACCTCAATGGTTAGAAATAAAAAATGCCATACATGCTGTTAAGCAAGATAAAGTGCTTTTGTCTGCTTTCAGTTATGTGGAAAGGTTTGCCATCACCTTTTAAAGTTATTCAAATTGGTGTAATTTTTGAAATAGCATTTAATCCAGATAGTTGGACTTATTGATGGATAAATGGCAAAAACACCTGCTTCTCAGTGATATATATTTGTATATAGTTCAATACGTGACTCTGTAGCTAACCTCATTAAAAAAGACTCCACATGAATCAGATATTTTCCTATGGTTCCAAGGTATTGTCCAAGGTTAATTACATTCCATGACATTCCTGGTATCAAGCAGCAAATGGGGAGCAGCTAGCTGGGCTTTTCACTCAAGCCCAGTATAGTACTGGTTAGATCTTTAGGATGCAAAAAAAAAGAGAGAAAAATGTAAGATAGAAATGTCACAAGGTTCAATACATTCCTAACTACTATACTAAAGAGGTGCTTTTCAGATGAATTAATTTAAACAGAAATATTTGGTAAATCATCGTTTAAGTTACATTACATGTGGAGATTGTTTGAAGAGAAACAAACCACTGTGTGATCATTTTTCATTTTAAACCAAAAGAAAAAACAACAAATAGGCTAGAGTGCCAAATAGGCTAATAGAGCGCCATGGGTGATCAGGTCATCATTTAATATGGCTTAGGTAAACTAAAGTCAGCACATTTTTCTTGGTATGCATCTGTATTCAGTGTCAAAGATCATCTTGGAAGATAATTGGAAGATACACCCATAAAATGTAAAACTCTATCGTCTTCCCTGATCTGCAAGTTCATTTACTATTTCTGTGGCTGTGCTCACAAGATTCTTGAGTTTTAGACAAGCCAACTGCAATTCAAAATGTATCTCACCATTTAAATACTGTGTCCTAACTTGTCCTAGTGACTTGCTTGCCCCCTCTTTACATTCTCCCATGTGATTTCTAATCATGTGCTTTTCTTATGCTTTTTGGTTCTTGTCTCTGTCTACTCTTGTTAGTGTGTTCAGCGGTGAATAGTTCATGACCCCTCCTATTCCCAGGTGTTTCCAGCTTTATCTAGTTGTGAAGAATCCCTATGTTTTACTTTGTGTTTGTCTGGTCTTGCATTGTTTAACCTGCTTTGCCTTCCATCATGTTTCTCTCCATGTTTGCCTCATGTTTTTTGTTCCTTTTTTGTATTTCATAAAACTGTGCTTACTCACATCTACATTCTGCCTCCAATTCATGACAAACGCCTTATTAGTGTGGTCTTAAGATTAATCTGGGACTAAGAGACTGGTCCTTAATGTTTTGGTGCTGTCTCTGATTAATTTTCAATTTCTACACACACACTCACAAAAACAATGCTTTAGAGTATAGAGCCATAACAGCTATAAGACTCTAGATGCAAAAAGTCACATTTGCAATTTACTTTAGACCTTGCGTTGGCTGTTTTGTCAGTGAACCAGCTGGTCAAGCGATTGAGGAACCATTTTTTCCATTTATTTTTTTGACCTTGAATCAGAGAAATAAGCATGGAAACATTTATACATTCATCCAGTGTAGATGAGAATAGTGTTAAAATGAAATTATGCTACCATATTATGCTAAAGGATTATGTGTCAAAACATGCAAGTGTGAAGAACCTTGTCAAAGTTTGAAGATATTGGAAGACTGTTGTAAGTATTTGATTGCATCACACCACAAGAGGACAAGAGGACATTGCACTGGTTCTCCATCAATGAGACATCTCCAACTCATCCCACAGGTATGAGATGGTATTGCATCATTCCAGAAGATAAATATCCTCTGCTCCACAGCCCAGTGCTAGTAGGCTTTAAATACATCAAGCTAACACTTGTATATGGTGACCTTGGGATGATCCAATCAGTGCTTTGCTATTGAAAATCTGAACTGTCTGTTTTCAGCTGAACAATTGTCTTAGTAACTCATGTATCTCAAAGTAGCCAAATTCAAAATTAGCAATGTCGTCAGGATAAAGTGAAAGTGACTTCCCTCGTGAAACGGAGCACAGCGAAATTCAACCTCCATGTTTCACCCATACACACATGGGCAGCAGGGGGCAGCTATTGAAAGCACAGGGACAGTACCTTGCTCAAGGGTACCCCAGGGCAACCTCCTGGTGAGGGAGTCGAACCCACAATCTTCCGATCTGGGGACGACTCCCTAACCACTAGACCACCGCTACCCCAAATAGGGGCATAAATAAATCTATACATTTCAGAGTACATAGTGCATCATGCTCAAAGTAAAAATTTTATCCATTGTTTGCCAGGCTTACTGTATTGTTCATTTATGTATGGTTATACATATGGTTTATTTACTGCATGGTTTATTTCTCATTGTGTTGAGATCTTGGCATAATTGCATTCTTTGTGGGCATTTAACTATCCAACATTAAACAATTGTAAAACATGTAATTTGTGAGTGGCTGTCAACCTGTGACTGGCAATAGAGCCCCTTTGAATAAATAAATCTACAATAGAGGCAATGTGCACTCGTGTGCACACATCCCAGCAGTGGGCCACCACTTCAAGGCTGAGGAGGGGCCAGCAGACTGAAAGCATAATGATTGTGAAAAGGTGTTCAGGCAGACCTCCGGCCGAGGCTCCGCTTTCTGTTCCATGGGGGCCGAAACCAAATGAATGTAGACAGACTTTACAAGGTTATCTCTCAGGGGTGTAGGAGTGGAAAATGGCTTTCTACCTGTGCAGATGAGTCCCCCCAGCCCCCTGTAAGCTTCTAAGATGAGGTCACATAGTGGGGTTTGCAGACTTTGATTCTACGACGGTAGATTGTTTTTTTTATAGTTGTAGGGTTTAACGTTGGGAATTCTGATATGGCTGTTTACCACTTCAAAGGAAACAATTCAGTAAACAATAATAATAAGTTTGCAACATGTTTCACTTATCACAGTTGCAAAAGATCAGCAAAGTTCTGGAGTTCAAATTTCCCTTCTTGAATATAGTTCCAGGGCGAAGTGGATATTGTTCCTTCAACATTCCTACTCTTGATTTCTTTGATTTCTGTTTAAGAATCTTATTTTTTTGCCCTGAATTAATATCAATGCATAAACAGCACTAAAGTTTAGGTGAGCAAAAGTGCCCATTTGCTACCAGTTCCTTCTACTTTCTTAGTTTTTCTTTTCTAATTAAACAAGTGCTATGCTAGTGACATACAACCATGCAAGTTACCCCATTGGATGGGTCTTCAGGAGCTGAACAGAATGCCATAAACAACAGATTCATCACTAAACATCATGATTTACAATGCGTGGCATCCATTTTGTTTCTCTAGGTCTTCTGCACATGCTATAAATGTCAATGATTGTGAATATGAGCAGGTGTCTGACTATTGTTAGATATGTAGTATGGTGGCAGGTTTCAAGATGAATGTAAGAAAACCATTAAGTAATTTAGGACATTTACATTATGTGGAGGTTTTTTTAACATTCTGAAAGGCTCTTCAAACTTTCATTTAAAAAAACAAAAAAAAGTTAAATGGTCATTCATTGCAAGGTTCTTGAGGGTATGGTTCCTTTATCGCATACGTCATTAGGACTGTTTGAAGTCCCTCTCTTTTAGTAATTTTAATACTAAATACAAAGAAAAAAGAAAATGAATGCATAAATAACAAAGTATGTATATTTAAGGTTTGACCTCAAAGGGGGCAAGTGGTGAAGAGCAGTCCAAAGTAACCCTGCGGTGCTAGCAAGACAGCTAGCTTGAGCTAAAAGGACCGGGCAGCTAGCTGGAGCTAAGGGTTTCAGGCAGGAATATGCTGCAAGTGTTGGAGACTCAGGTGCTGTTGAAAGATGGTTTGTCTTTCATAGCTGGAGGGAACCTCGGTTATTCATCCAGGATGGCCGAAAAGCAGTTGGTCAGTTTGATCACTAGATAATTTAATTGCTTATCTGAGCTGTTCTAGAATCTCCTGGCTCTTCTACCTAGCCACTGTATTATGACCCTCTTGAACAGTTTGTAAACCAGAATCCGGCTCGATAAATCTATTTTGTGGTCAGCCATCCTGTCACGCAGTGGCAGATGTGACGGGACTTTAACCTGGAGCCAGGATCACAGAAAGGGGTTTTATTAATGATAAACAAACAATACAAGCATAACCCAAACACACAATGATCAGTACACAAAGACTACACAACAACAAACAGGACAAACAATGACTGACAGTTCTGCACTGACTCACAGAGGTATATAAACCTAGAATCTAAATGCAACAGGACCAGGTGTGCCCAGGCATGGCAGAGCGATCCAAACCATGACAGTATTCCTATCGCTGCATTAAATATATGTTGACGTACCATGCTAAAGTGGCATAAATTGAGACTTTCAGACCTGAGCAACTTTTATATGTTGTCTTACATTGAACATAAACGCTGTTACTACCAATGCAACATTAATGAGAATAGTCAGACTTGCAGATGTGATTTTTTTTTACTTCTCAGCATATATTAATTCATCATCCTATGTTTATAGTATGGCAGCAGCAGCCAACTTGGAGTTCATGCTGTTAGTTTGTCATCTGATTTTGTTGATATTATTGACCCAAGTGTAACATTGGGTTAAGTAACTGACTAGAATGTACAATTGGGTCATGTCAGAAAGTCTGAATAGTCAGTAACATCCCAGCTTTGGTTACACTTAAGAAACATTTGGGATGGTTAAAAACACAATGTAAAGCATCACTACAAAAATATCATATCTAAGTGAGAAATCAGAATTGGAAAGTATAAATTGAAAACTTAGTCTTGTAGTGTGCATGTCATCTTTCTGTATGAACTGGTCTTTAGAATCTAGATTCCTGTAAAGTCTGTAATGGACTAGCAACCTCTTCAGGGTCTTTCTGGAGGATAGGCTTCACCAACATCATAACCTCAATGAGGATAAATGGCTCAGATTGATGGATTTATTTCCATAATATTGAAAGGTGGTAATAAAGCAGATAAATATTTAAATCCATGCACAAATTAATGCATCTATTTTGGCTGATAGATACTATGTTTAAATGAAAGTACACTATACACACATGTGCATGCACATGTTCACTGTGAAAGTCTTTGACAACTTCTAATTACTGAGTGGACCTTCAATATGCCAGTGCAAAAATGTTGTAAAAGGCTATAAAAATATGCAAAGTATTTGAAAAGTGAGAGAGAGAGGAAAAATGCATCCTTGGGGCCTTGCTACTGGTTGCAGTTGATGAATCGTCTAATCCTTTCCTGCGAGCATGCTCTGGATACTGAGTTCGGCAAGATGCTAGCAGATATCTCCCCTCTTCCAGCTACGCCATTCATCATTCCCTCCACCACCCGAGCGGACTGTCGATAGACAGCCCTGTGTGCCCCCCTCATCCGAATCACTCCGCTGTGCCTAAGCTTTGTCCCAGTCGCACTGATTTACAGTGGCTGCGTCTGCCTGCTATCTGCCCATGTTCTGTTCCGTTCCACGCTACCACACTCCACTGGCCATGGCCTGCCCTGCCACATAAGTAATTCCGTGCAAAAGCGGCACCTGTGAGGGGAGCGGCCTGAAAAGCATCCGTCTGAGCATTGTGACGAGGAGGTCTCGTACTCAGTAATACGAGTACGCACACGCGAGGCCGCCCGGGCACACACAGCCAGAGACATGATGAGGTTGATGAGGCAGAACAGGCAGAAAATACCGCCGCAGATCCCTATGATCTGATAGGGCTTTTCCAATTACCTGCCAAAGGGGCTGTGCCTTTGATTGAGGAGCTCTGCAGAGGCTTTCAAAACCCAGGCACATTCTGCAGGATGGAATCTGAAGATTGGTAGATTGGTTTGTTTTATGAAAAAGCTGACCCTGTCATGTACTGCCAGTCATGGCAATTTGCATTCTACGAAAATAGAAAATGTAACGAAGGTTTATGTGTAGATAGTGCTTTTAAAGGCTGTGGGAAATAGAGGTCAGCTTAAACTATGCACGAGACTATGCTCGGTTTGTACAATACATTCCCTGCACAGTATAAATTGACAGTGTTAAATGAGTTGCAACAAAGTTAGATTACGTCAAAGAGACTATACTTAGAGCGGTGTTCACTTTTTGGTTATCGTTATGCCTGTTTTGGGGTTTTCAACCCTAGAAAGAATGAATAACTTCATGTTAAGTGCACAGGATATTGCCTGGATACTGTAATAGCATTTGCAAAAAAGCCACTCTGATGCTTTCTAATATTAACTAATTATGCAAAGTCTGATAGCCCTATTAATGAAACTAAATTATAGATTGTCGATTGAATTATTTGATTAAAAATATCAAATTTTCACATTGATAGTTCACATTGATAATTTGCATTGATTGTAAATGATATGAGAAAAGCTGTGAAACTTGTTTTCATAAGTGTGAATTTGGGTGAATTTGGATGAATTTAGGTGTCACTTCAAAGTTAATTCAGCAGTGAAGCTGAATGAATTTCTGCAGAGATGGTGCATTGCTTCCCTGTTTATGCAGAAATAAAGATAAGTCAAGTCTATCCAGACAAGTTTCCTTCTTAAAAATTTCTAAAGGTTTTAAAGAGGTTTTAAACTTCTTGCACGAAAGAACACACAACACTATTCCCTCATGCCAAAACACATTTTTTTTTTTTTTAGAACCATACAAGTATATAATCACCAGCCATTATCTATATAACTATATTGTTCACTAATGAGCTGAAACATTATGGCTTCCTAAAAAAAGAAACAAATAATGCAAAGGCAAATCATGTGCTAGCACTGGGCACACAAAGCACTGCCATACAACAAACGCATCTAGTATAAACAAACACTATGTGAATGTGACACAAAACAAAATACATTACACTCTACATACTACTGTAGGACTGATCTGTGAAGCCATCTGAGCGCCCATGCTAATTCCTGTCCTCCACTGAAAGTGCCAACAGTGGGATTTTGAGCATTAGAACTGGACCTTGGAACAATGGAAGATCAGCAAATGATTTTTTCATGTGGATGGAAGGGATACTTTTGTATTGTTCATCTGGAAATCTGATGGCATTTTTCCTGATGAGGAAAAAGATAAGTTGATTGAAGGATTGTGATATTCTGGACAAAGATCTAGGCTTTAATCCCTAAACATTTCTGCAGTAGCTCTTAGAAGGACATTTTTACTGGCTTTTTCTATGAAAAGAAAACTGAGTTTTTATATAATTAAAAGATAAAAAATAAAATACAATTTCTCCACAGTCAAGTCTTGTCTTGGTACAGTTGCGTCTAAGTCTTTTAACTTTGGTCAAACTTGATCTGCATAGATAGATACAACAAGGGATCCTCTTTTTAATGTTTTGTAGTTCCAACAATTTCAGCTAAAATTGCTCTTGATGTTGGGAGGTGCACTAATGCAAATAAAAATAATGGATAATTCCCCTTGATTGCATGAAAATGTAACAAGTCTGGTTTGAAAGTGGAAAAGGTAGAAAATACTGACATTTGTGTTAAAATATATGGAGTAAAAGTAAAAAGACTTCAGAAAAAAAAATATGTACATCTTAAAAGTTTTAGACGTTTTATCAGTCCTTCGTTATCATTTTTCCTTCTATTTATGTTTTATTTCTTAAAGGTTACAGGTTGGGTACTGCCAATCGCAGGTAATAAATCATTCAGCTGCAGGCAAAATGTGTTGACTTAGGCCAAGTAAAGCAAATTCTACTTATGTGGCACAACTGATGGTTTCTTAGTTTCACAACTAACATGTATGATTTCGTAACCAAGAAATTAACAATTTTCTTCATGTGGAGGCTCCAGGGGGACTGTCCCTGTAATCAGGAGAAGGAAGTTGCTCTAGATAAGAGCACCTGCTAAATGCCACAAATGTAAATGTTTCTTGGTTAGTCATGAGGATGAATGGAAAGTGCTTAATATTGTTACTTAATAGATATGCTAATTTGCAAAAACAAACTTCTTTAAATCATCTATTAAAGGGATAGAATGTACCTGCCTTGTAACGCAGGCCAATGAAAGTTAGAAAAAAATCGCTTTCCAATACCATTGTCATGATAGATGGCACTCTGCTCTGACTGAGCACACCTGGGCTTATCAGAGTACAGGTGTGCTTCATTGGGGGCTGGCTTTAAAAGCCCCAATGAGTCAGTGTAGAGCGTCAGTCATTCACACAGGTGATCTCCATTGTAACAGTGGTGCTTTAGTTTGTATCTTCGTTTACTTTCACTATGCCTAATAAAGCTGAGAACAAGCGTCCTGGCTATACATTTACGTCCTACCCACACCACCCCAGCATTACAACCATCAGTTATAAAGACGATTAATATCTTCTTGCCTACAAAATAATAAGATTCTTGCCATGCAAAATAATAAGATTACTTTAGCTTTTTAAGCTTACACTTAATTGACACACACTTACTTCTTTATATCATCAACCATGAGAATATCTGGTCTATACAGATTCATGTTAGTTTATATTTATTTATGCTAGTCACAGCAGGATTGTGCTAAACAATTTTAGCCATTCTGTTTCTAGTCATGAATGTTTCATTTCAAACGTTACCTATTTGTTTATTTATTTATATTTACCCTAGAATAACCTGCCATTTACTGCCTTCAACTTGAAGGTCAAACAAACAATTCTGTATAAAATTTGCTTTGTCATCATCTGTGTTCATGGGAATGCCTCCCACTGTGTGATCACAGAAGAAAAAACAATGTTGCCCTCCAGCATTTTAACACTGAGGTTCGGGTGATGTCAGGACAACACCAGGCTTACTCTTTATATGTGTAAACAATATTGTGTGTAAGGTGCACATTACTGAAAATACAGCTTGCGTTTACTGACTGAAGTTGATCTTTAGGGCTAGGGCAGTGGATTTTATTCTTGCCTTCAACCTTGGTAAGACCTTGGGATGTGACTCAAAAATAAATCCTAAAGTTATCACAGAAAAAAAATGTACTCTTGCAGCTAAATGCCGTAAATGTAAATGCAATGAAGTTTACAGCATGTATCAGAGGCTCTCAACTTGAGTGCCTTACATTCTCTAATGACAAGGGGAGTCTGGAGTATCTGGAGTCTCTGCAACTTGGAGTTAAGGGTCAGGGGCTCCAATGGTGCTAGTGTAGGAGACAGGATGGAGCTGCTTGGTCTGCTGCTGAGTGTCCTACCCTTAGGCTACCGCCACCCTGCTGCTTACAACACACACTTACATGCAGATACTCACATGCACACTTTTCTTTCATTATCTTTCTTCAGTAGAGTGTTTTAATGCACATATCCAATGATAGTGAAGACACAAGAGATTGTTTCTTTTTGTTTTTCATAGAACAGTAAAATGAAGTGTTGCGATTGTGATTGGTTGTTGTATGAAAGGTGATTTGAAATTTCTCACCACTTAGTAAATGGATTTTAGTCATGCTAACCATGTGGCCAAAATCTGATCTGATCAGGCCAGATACCACAAAAGAGCAGGTGTGAATAGTAACAGCGAACTGTTTCAATGGTTTTCAGCTTTAGCTCTGTACATTTTGTCGGATGACTTGCTTTAGAATGCAGACTCCGCAATAACTTTGTGTGTGTATAATTGATCTTTTGTTCCTCTGAGGTGTTCACTTGAGATGAAAGGAAAGAGTGGATTTAGAGAAAAAGGGAAGTAATGAAGAAAAGAACAGTGATATCCAAAAGAAAGGACGGCCTTTCTGCATGAGGGCCCAGCCTGCAGTGGCTGATTTTGATTTATTTATTTATTTATTTAGATATTTTTCTTTGTCAACACATTTTTTGGTGAAAAAGAGAAGGGAACATGAAAATTTGTTGTTTGTATGAAAGACTGTACTGCTTTTAAGACTAGGATTGAAAACGCATTAAATTGTCTTTTGTTCTATTTCTAATTCATCTGTGTTAGAGTTGTCTAATAGTATATTAGATTTTACTGTTACATATTACAATTGCGAGGACCCGTATTATTACTTTTCTGGAACAAATAGCTGAAGTATGAACCCCCCCAACCATAAATCCCAGATATGGAAAATAAGCTGCCAAAGTAACACGTTTTCAAATCATAATTTTATAAGATCGTTTTTGAGAACTTTATTATAGATAACAGTGGTTTAGCCATTAGTTTTGCTGCAGCCAATCAGGAAATATATCATTTGCACATATCTGTCTTAAAGGTATAGTAACAAAAATAGCTTGTTTAACTATAAGGGATAAACACATCAGTGACACTCAGACTGAAGTGTGATTGGTTTCTCTGTGATATGTAACATGCTCCATATACAGATAAAAAGTATATTAAAAGTACATTAAAAGTACAAATGACAAAAAGTAAACATAATTTCAAAGATAAAAGTGAGTGGAAATAAAGACGTGAATTAAAACAAACAATTAAAACAATTTTTTTTTAAATTAGAAATGTAGCTAAATTACAAGTGATAAAAAAAAACATAAAAGGAAGGTTGAGAATAAATTAATATACAAGGCTGGAACAGAGATAGAAATTATGGAAAGCAAATAGTATCAAGCTCAGCTGCAAGCCTGGTTCAACAGAAACATTTTCAGACTGGATTAGAAAGCGTCTTGTGCTGGAGCTCTTCTTATACCCTGTCGATTGGTTCCATTTAAGAGCAGCGTGTCTCCATGTTTTATCTTTACCTTAGGCAGAACTAACTGACCCGTTCCTAATGATCTTAGAGTTCTGTTGGGCTCATGCTGCACCATATCAGACAGATTTGCGGGTTGGCACCATTAAGCAATTTATAGAGCAGTAATAATACCCTAACTACTTCTCAGTAACACACTGTGAGCTTTGGTAGAGATTTAAGAAATTCTCAGGGAACTCTTGCAGCTGCGTTTTGAACCAACTGATTGACCGTTTCTTTTTTTTCCCAGTTCAAATAGAAATACAGCACCATGCAGTTAAAGGCTTGTGCATAAACGTCATTTTTTTGTAATTTGTGGCCATCGTTAAAAATCTCAAACTGTTATTTTGAATGAGTTGGATTAATTACTAGTTTGTATTTTAATTGATAAACAGGCTGAACTCTGTTAGGTTATAACAGAGTAATGTCTTTGCATTCTCCATCACCTCATGAAGGAGATTTTAGCATTGACGTCTGCATTATTCTTTTAGCATTATGATAATAAGCATAATAATGATTTTAGCATTATTCCATAGTGTGGAATAATATATGAGTAATATAAAGTAACTTTTAGATAAGCAAGGTTGTGTTTGTTTGGACATGTCCAGAGGAGAGAGGAGGATTATATTAGGATAAGATGGAGCTGCCAGGAAAGAGAAAATTCCTGCAAGGAAGACCAAAAAGGAGGTTTATGGATGTGGTGAGAGAAGACATGCAGGTGGTTGGTTTGAAGGAGGAAAATGCAGAGGACTGGAAGAAATGGAAATGGATGATGCACTGTGGCAACCCCTACTCGGGAGCAGCACAAGAAACAAAAAAAGAAGAAAATAAATAAATTTTTCTCTTAGCATGCTGCCAGCTTTTTAAATCTTATTTTTTTTAAATCAGCATGATAATTTTAATCAATATACTGATGATAAAATGCTACCATTATATTTATTCAAGACCTTTTTTGATTTTTTGATTTTGCAGGTATACAGTACTGTGCAAAGGTTTTAGGCAGCTGTGAAAAAATGATTTAATCAAGGAATGCTTTCAGAAATATAAATAATTATTGTTTATTTTTTATCATTTTACAAAATGCAAAGTGAGCGAACAAAAGAAAAATCTAAATCAAATCCATATTTGGTGCTACTACCTTTTGCCTTCAAACCAGCATCAGTTCTTCTAGGTACACTTGCACAAAGTCAGGGATCTTGTAGGATTATAGTCGGTGTATGATCAGCCAGTTTTACCAAACAGGTGCTGATGATCATCAATGTCACACGAAGGAGAAACACAGTCATGTTTGGAACAACCTACCAGCCGAGTTCCTTCAAAAATTATTTGCAAGTGTACCTAGAAGAATTGATGCTGTTTTGAAGGCAAAGGGTGGTCACACCAAATATTGATTTGATTTAGATTTCTCTTTTGTTCATTCACTGCATTTTGTTGATTGATGAAAATAAATGATACAGTACTGTATATCATTAGTTCTTATCATACATATTCAAAAAGGAATATAATTCAGCATATGGAGCATCATTGATTAAATACCTTCATTAGAATTGTGCTTCTCCGAGCCACCATCACACACAGTAAAAGAAGTGTTGTGTTTTCTGATATAGATTCTTCATTTCTGTGTATTATAGAGTCATTCTCCCTACATAGGCTGTAAATGTTTGGTCCTTAAAATCCTGTGCATTGTAAAGTTTATAGAGTCATTTTGATTGTGTTTAGATCAAATAATATCCAGTCCCTTATATACTATGCATTTTAGAATGAAAAGACTAAAACAACAATCTTAAAAATGCTTTGATAAAATGTTCATTGCAGAGACAGGTAAACCACTGGTTGACATGCTGTCTTCTTGGGCAAAGACATTTAGCATACATCCACCATCTCCTTGCTCTGTTTTTGATTTCTCTGCTAAAATTCAGTTAGACAACTATCAAGATCCCTGCGATGGGCTGGCGACCTGTCCAGGGTGCGTCCCCCGTCCTCGCCCTGTGTGCGCTGGGTTGGACACCAGCACTCCCCCGCGACCCCGTTTGGGACAAGCGACAGAAAATGGATGGATGGACAACTATCAAGAATTTTAGCTAAGTATACTTGATGAAGAAACGTGATTCGCAATGGAAGAAGGCCTTGTTTTACCAATGAGATTGGAAGTCCTTTAAGTCCATGATGTCTAACTAAAACTGTAAAACTATGAATTAGTTTTGTTATTTTGTTAAAAGGGATGGAACTTGTATGGATGGAAAGCCAAAGACTTTGTTGAAAAGTACAAATGGTTTCAAAGTGTTATTGAGAAAGCACACTTGATTTATGAATGTTAAAAAAAAAAAAACGGTTGTCTTGACAATATTAAAGACTTTCTCATGTAGCTTGCCGAGATAAAGGAGTAAGTGATGACATAAGAAACAAGCTGAAATCTGGAGTGTGTGTGCGTGTGTGTGTGTGTGTGTGTGTGTGCGTGTGCATGTGCGTGTGTGCGTGTGTCTGTTTGTTTGTGTGTGTGTGTGTGTGTGTGTGTGTGTGTGTGTGTGTGTGTGTGTGCGTGCGTGCATGCATGTGTTTGTGTGTGTGTGTGTGTGTGTATGTGTGTGTGTGTGGTGAGTAAGGATGCCACCTCTTATCACATCTCTTCCTCCATGGACTTCAAGATAAATCTGTCAATAAGTGAGCCATCAGCACCTCCTACGCGTGCACCATAAACAACAACAAATTATCACAATGCTTAAATTAACTAAGTGTATGTAAGCAACAAAACCATTAGTCAGCATTGGTTCCCATGTCACAGTTGCCTTTTCAAATCTGATCTGAAAATGCCAATTACCTAAAACGCCAATTACCTTTTTATGGCACTTTGTCACTCACTAGTGCCTATGTTGCTTTGTAGGCCACGTACTTCATGTAATTTGCTTTCAGTATCCTTTGACACCTTTTGACAGTGTTCAGAGAGCCTGATTAATCTCATCTCAAAGCATGCACAAATCAGTAGTGCAGTAACACATACCAGACATAACAATAACAGACAATAACAGTGTAACTACTGATCATTCATCCATCCATTTTCTGCCGCTTGTCCCAAACGGGGTCGCGGAGGAGTGCTGGAGTCCAACCCAGCACACACAGGGCGAAGGACGGGGGACGCACCCTGGACAGGTCGCCAGCCCATCGCAGGGAGGAGCGAGAGACAGGGACGGCCCCTTGCTCAAGGGTACCTCAGGGCAACCTAATCGGAAGGGGTTCAAACCCCCAATCCTCCGATCATGTTGCCAATGCCCTAACCACTAGGCCACCACTGCCCCCCCTAATCATTCATAGATAGTATATATGATATATGATATGATATATATACAGTACTGTGCAAAAGTTAGGCAGGTGTGAAAAAATGCTATAAACAAAGAATGCTTTCAGAAATATAAATAATGATTGTTTATTTTTATCAATTTACAAAATGCAAAGTGAGCGAACAAAATAAATCTTGGTGTTGCTACCTTTTGCCTTCAAACCAGCCTCAATTCTTCTAGGTACACTTGCACAAAGTCAGGGATTTTGTAGGATTATAGATGGTGTATGATCAACCAATTTTACCAAACAGGTGCTGATGATCATCAATGTCACACGCAGGCCTAAACAAAGTCATGTTTGGAACAACCGACCAGCCGAGTTCCTTCAAACACGGTTTGCAAGTGTACCTAGAAGAATTGATGCTGTTTTGAAGGCAAAAGGTGGTCACACCAAATATTGATTTGATTTAGATTTCTCTTTTGTTCATTCACTGCATTTTGTTGATTGATGAAAATAAATGATAAACACTTGCTATATATACTTCCTATATATACACTATATATGTATATATATTTAATAGAATATTGGGATCGTAAACCATGAGAAAATATTTAAGGTAATTATGACCATACATTTTTATGTAAATGTCTAAATGTTAAAAATCTAGAAAAACTTTAAATTACAACATAATTTATTTTTAATTCAGAATTTAATATTAATTAATTGCAATTTTAATTGCATATGGAAATTAGAAAACTACAGTCATGCTGATAGGAACCTGGGGTTACAATGTCTAAAATGCAAATTAAAAAAACATTGGAATGATAAAATGTATGCCTAAATTTTGGTAAAAAAAATATCATAAAACAATTCTTATTCATAACTGTTTCATGTAATCAACTTCTATGATGTAGTATACATCATAGAAGTGTATAGAAGTATACACTTCTAATATCACTTTAACTCAGCAAGTCTGGAACGGCATGTACCTGAGCTTGCAAAAATAGATATCAAAACAAAAGTGATCTCAGGATTACATTTTTAAAAAGTCTGGAATGATTGCATAGTTGAAATATGTCTGGAATTATGCACACTCATTAGAAAGTTGGGCCATGGCCAGAATAATAGCTGCAAAAAGTGTGTCGCTCATTTTCAAGTGCAGTGCATGCTTCCATTTAAATATTTCTATAGAGCTAATATGGTGCAGAGGGTAGTCTTTGCTTTTCTGTTAGACCATTTGGGAGAACAACACATGGGTACAGCAGAGCAATAATAGGCCACGGCTGAGGTATTGTTGCTGTTTACACAGGTGTGGTTGTTTCGCATATTTAGAAGGTCAAGTTCTTGGCAAACAGACTACGTGAATATCTGCCTCTCACTTATTCCTCAGCTCTAACATGTCTGAGAGTTTTTCATCCCTCCTATGCTGCAACTGCCCCCCCCCCCACCCCCTTATCATTCCTGATGATTGACAAGGAGGCATGTGGTCCTGTTTGCTCTAATTACAAACCTCCCACATTATTGCTTGCTTATTAGTTTGCATTTAGTGAGCACACAAAAGCTTTTGTTTTACTGCCTGAAATGCAACTTTAAGTGAAAATCATGCATAATGAATGAAAATTAATTGACTATATATGCTTCTCCGCTTCCAAGCTCTTTGTGATGCACTTCATATGCAAGTTTATTAAATTGTTGCTGTGAATGTGGAGGGGAAAACGTATTGCGGTGTGCTATTTCATTCTCTTAAAGCCCCTCTGAATGATGCATTATCTCCTAATCAATTACAGCATCATTAAAAATTCACAGCCAGACGGATTCGGTACCTAGAGGCAGCATTTTAGAGTGGCGTTGGGAGTACTCTCAGCGGAGAAGCACAGGGAACTTGTTATCAATTTAGCTTCGAATTATACAACAAGGTATGTGCATATGGCAGTCTCTTCAGCTCATGTCAATGCTTTTGGGGCAGAACTGGTCCCAATGCTAGGAGAGATTTTAGAACATCTGCTTTAAACGACCTGCATTCTGCATCTGATGAATATTTGATGTGTGTTTGTCTTAAAAATCTGTGGAACCTTGAGAGCCTACAATAGTTAAAATAGAGTGGCTAAAAACCATGTAGTACAGCTTAGCGATTACAGGTTGATTTTTAACCATCCAAGGTTCCACATAGTTTACATGCTCTGAAATCCCTCTTCTTACATTTTGCTCAGTTATTTTGCACTCAGGGCTCCCTGGGAAAGGCAGGAACATTCTGTCAACAGGGTGGAGTGTAAGCTTTCAACCCTTATCATATTAGAAGCAAAATGAGCTATTGTGTAAACGGTTTTTGTCAGTTGAAGTAGTTGGATGATGGAAGGCAATATTTATGTACTTTTCTTTGAATGGGAAAGAATTATTGTTTCTAATAAGTAATTCTAATAAGTTTAAAAGACAATAAAAACATTCTTAACTTTAATGGTGATTCACTGTATTATTTACAGTTGTAATGTTAATTTATATGTTTAGAATAGAACCAGTTCTCTCTTGGTGGAAAAGTGTCTTTGGCGTTGAAATTTGTATGGTTTCCCTGTTTCTGCGTGGATTTCAACTCTGCTATTGTCTGCAACCCAAAGGCATGCATGTCAGGTGAACGAGAGATGCTAAATTGCCTTTAGGTATGACTGTGTGCGACTATATATTTGCACTCTCCCTTGCATTCATTCTGGTCAGTGAAGCTAAACTGCATTTGTGCATGGGTTAAAGCTGCAAATAATGCATGTGAGAAACTCCCAGAAGAAAAGAAGGAATAGATAATATTAATACTTTTAAAATGGTTTTACATTTCTATAACAGTTATGTTAATATATATATAATTTCTTTTGTACTATTCTGTAATTGCACAGATGTATAAAAGCTGTTATACAGTACTGTGCAGAAGTTTTAGGCAGGTGTGGAAAAAATGCTGTAAACAAAGAATGCTTTCAGAAATATAAATAATGATTGTTTATTTTTATCAATTTACAAAATGCAAAGTGAGCGAACACTAGAAAAATCTAAATCAAATCAATATTTGATGTTGCTACCTTTTGCCTTCAAACCAGCATCAATTCTTCTGGCCCCCACAGAGCCCTGATCTCAACATCATCCAGTGTGTCTGGGATTACATGAAAAGACAGAAGAATGTGAGGAAGCCTACATCCACAGAAGATCTGTGGTTAGATCTCCAAGAAACTGTCTGGAACAACCTACCAGCCGAGTTCCTTCAAAAACTGTGCCTAGAAGAATTGATGGTGTTTTGAAGGCAAAGGGTGGTCACACCAAATACTGATTTGATTTAGATTTCTCTTTTATTCATTCCCTGCATTCAGTTGAATGATGAAAACAAATGATTAACACTTCCATTTTTGAAAGCATTCTTTGTTTATTATTTTCTCCAAACCTGCCTAAAACTTTTGCACAGTACTGTATAAATAAACTTGTTTTACCTTGTCATGCATTTCTGGGCTGGTGTTTCTGGTGCTCAACGTTTTTTTTTTTTTTTTGCTCTGCCAGGCCTCTGGTAACCTGAGAGTTGGTTGGGAAAATAATAACCTGGATGTTTGTTTAGCTGGTCTCGACATCAGCCTCTTCGCGTCATGCCAGAGGCGTGCCATCGGAGAGAAGCAATGGAACAAACCGGCTAAAGCCAGAGCAATGATACAATGCTGCAGGCATTGTGTGATGTGCCCTATTCCTCTGCACCACCCGTTGGCTCTGGTGTGTGTGTGTGTGTGTGTGTGTGTGTGTGTGTGTGTGTGTGTGTGTGTGTGTGTGTGTGTCTGTGCATGTGTGTGTGTGTGTGTGGTCGGTGGGATCGGGAATTGGGGGAGCATGGAATGGAGCTGGCGGGGGCAGCAGACTGATAAGGCTTTGATTCCCTTACTGAGTGGAGCACATCATTCACCCACAGCATGTCACTGAAGCCTCTTACATGAATGTGAGGTCAAAGAGGACCATGAATTTAGCTAGAGGGCAACCGGCCCAAGCCACTGATATTTAACGATTTCCTTAGCACGAACCGGAGCATTGGAGGCCCGAAGCGAACAAAGGCTTGATAGAAACTGTATGTGACTTTATCTCTTTAAACCCAAAGAGCCAGAAGAGCCGACTGTGGTCATTTACCCAGAATCTAAAACTCAAACCCAAAAATTATGAAAGCTCTGAGGTCATTTTTTTTATCTCTGGGGAAAGGGTGGATTACAACAAGGAGAAAAATGGCAATTTAGCTTCCCAAAGAATTATAGTAAATCCAATCTGTGTGCTGAAGCACTGTCTTGCTCAAATTATATGAATTTTTCCGCAGCTTTCTAATCAGCCTTCCAGCATAAAGGTCTGCACGTTTGTACAAATTATCACATATTATGTTAAGAGAAAACTAATTTCTCTCCTCATAAATCTGCATTAAACAACGAAAAGTATAACATTATACTTTATATAGTTATATAGTTTTAAAATGAAACCAGATTGCTTAACCAATTAATCCCCACCTTTATAGTTTTGTTTGGTATTATTTATGTGGGCCAAATATAAATAATTTGAATAAATAATTTGGAATAAAGAAAAGAACACATTCCATCAAAAGTCCTAGCTATGTTATTATTCAGTTATCATACCAAATCACATAATCTAAAAAGCTCGTAATCTAAAAAGCAAATTTAAAAAATCCAAATTATGAATTCAAATTATTTATCTATGGCTCACATCAATAATTAAAATGAAAATGAAAATTAAATAATAATTTTAGGCCAGTTGCACATTATTGTTGATATGAAGAAGGTTGTAGTTGTACTGTATTATTTTTGGCATGGTGTGACGAGTAGGACACAATTTCTTTGATTGCATTATTTTTGATTGAGACTATTGGTGCCACTGGTGGGCAAAACAGAAAGAAACTACTTAGCAAATAATTTGTTCTACAAAATTCTATCATGAATTTTCATTCTGATGGAAATTAGCGTCTATGTTGCACATTATACAATAGTATGCAAAAGATCAAAAAGTACAGGTTTTATTGATTTTTGTTGGGAAAAGTAAACATTCACTACAGGAAAGAAACATAAAAACAGCTTTTTTTTTAATACACAATGTATATCCACTTGTATATTCATATAATATAATACATTTGCTGAACAAATAGTGCAGCAGGGCAAATTGTTACAGTATTGTTTCAGTTTCTCTTGAGTATGATCATGTTAAACTGAATATGGTTAAGCTGCTACGAATCAGGCTAAACTGAACAATATGACTTTAAAACAGCATGTTTCCAGGTTTAACCACAACTATTGCATTTGTATTGCAGCAGTAAAACTGCATGTCCACTGGGGATTACCTTAGAAAATATGCTACCGTTTGCGAGAGATTCTAAGCTTTACCTCATTAGCCCCATTTGAGGCCTTGCTGTATAAGTAAATAAAGTAAAAAAAAAGTTCCAGTAAATATACACTGAAGTTGTATTTTACAAGCATTGTTGACTTTTTTTTAGAATGTTGGTTTGTTTTTTTGTTTTTGTGGTTTTTTTTTTGTGGATAGGTTTGCCTTCAAGTGCTGTGGGTTTTGGTGATTGCGCAAAGGGCTGAAACAGCTCCCCTTCCAATTTCTCTAGAGAGATGCACCATTTTCAATATGCTGATGCAGTGCATTTGCTTTCACGTTTACAAATGGCCTGGGATATTAAAATGAACACCCCTATCCTGAAATCCATTTACTGTCTGGTGGTTTAAAACCATCTCTGAATTGAAATAAATTTGTTCCTCCACCCTCAGGTAATATTCATTAAAATAGTATTAATGAAAACAGCTGCAATCCATGTCACCTCTTCACAAACCCAGCTTGCCTAAATCTCTTTTTCCGGGAAAGCTTTTCACATTCTGAAAAAGCTTTCACCTTCTGCTTCTTCTTTAACTGGAGTAAAAAGAAGGAAAAATACAGAATTACGGGCACTATTGTGAAGACGTGTGTGTGGGTGTGTACAACAGCAAATACAATGAGACAAAAAATAGCAAGTGGATGTTTAATAAAGTTACATAAGCAACAGCAGCTGCGGAGCCTTGATAAACAGAAGCAAAACAACCTATGTATATTGCAATTATTGCATTATTAAGACTGGAGTTTTCTTTATTTTTTAAATATTAATATCCCATTTTTTATAAACCCGTTATGTTTATTGCATTCTTTATTGTGTTTTAATGAGAATGTAATCAATTAAAATCATTTGTGTTAATATTTGTTGCATAACATTTAGAACAAATAAATGTATATCATAGAATAGAATAGAATAGAATAGAATAGAATAGAATAGAATAGAATAATCCTTTATTATCCCACAAATGGGAAATTCGGGTGTTACAGGGCTCTTTAACAAGAAAGAACAAGAAAGAAAGAGAGAATATATCAAATGACAAGGAAAGATATCCATATACATATACATGCTTAAGAGATGAGTTTATTAAACAAAATCTTAAAAATTTGGTTAACTCAAAATTGTATAGCTATCCGTTGACTTTTGTTAGAGTTTTCTCAAAGTAAGAGCAAACTCTCCAAAAGTTACCTCACAGGAAATTAAACTTGCTTTAAGTCACTCAGGTTAAATTATGGAGGTTAATTGCATAGTTTGCAGCGGTGGACAAGTGGTTAGGGAGTTGGCCACAGGATCAGAAGATTGAGGGTTCTATTCCCTCACCAGTAGGTTGCCTTGAGGTACCCTTGAGCAAGGTACCATCCCTGTCACTGCTCCCTGGGCAGCTTTCATAGCTGCACGGTGTTTGCATAGGTTAAATGCAGAGGTCCAATTTCGTTGTGGTTCACTGTGTGCTGTGCTGTGACCTCGCATTGACAAAAATAGTCACTTTCACTTTCATAGTTTCAAATTCTTCCATAACATAATAAGGATATAATACAATATCAAACTGTCTATTTTATGATGTAACTACATCAGAAAGAAAATGTTTTTTTCTATATAACTTCATCATGAAATTCTGACATGTAAACAGTAGCTGCTATTCTCAAAGTATGTTAAACATTTTAAATAGTTTCTTTGTATCAGTGTTAAATGGTAAGAATGGGAACATAATTACAGGCATCTGATCTCTAATATTGCTGTGGAATTTTTAAACAAGTGGGATCCTGAACATGGGGTCTGTAGTTAGCAGCAATGTTGTGACTCATGTTTCACTACACCTGAAAAATCTTTACCAAGATCTTTACCAATCTATACCAAGACTTATCATTATTACTGTTCAAGTTATCAATTGATTATTTTCAAAGCTATTAGGATAATACATGAAAAATGCAAAAAATAAATACTTGGTAAAATTTTCATCTAGAAGAGAATTCATAAGCCTGCATGACCTCTACATAAGCCTTTATGACAACTGACATTAACCTACATACACATTTATAAAGAGTTATTCCAACAAGCAACCATTTACATTCCAGTGTCTGCTGTAAAACATATGGAAGTAGCCTTTATGACTTTATGATAAGTGACACTTGTTAAAGTAGGTCTATGTTTATTCATCCATAAAATTGTAATGTTTAACTTCATGTTAAACATTTCACTTCACTTCACTCTCACTTTTCACTTTGTGGGGGCTGCTGTAGCCTATCCTGGTGCTTATATATAAAAGGCAGAGAGGGATCTTGTACAAGTCGTCAGTCCATTTATGCCTTCTACTTTTGGCTACTCCCATTTAGGAGTTGCTACAGCGGATCATCTGTTTCCATTACTTCTTGTCCTCTGCATCTTCCTCCTTCAAACCGACTACCTGCATGTCCTCTCTCACCACGTCCATGAACCTCTTCTTTGGTTTTCCACATTTCCTCTTTCCTGGCAGCTCCATCTTCAACATCCTCCTCCCAATATAATCCTCATCTCTCCACTGGACATGTCCAAACCAAAGCAACCTTACTTCTCTAAAATGTTTTCACATTATTTACCTATTATTCCACACTGGTCTACAGGCCAAAAAGTATATTTTCTATAAAATAAGCATTTGTTCAATTGAAGTTTTAGTGCATCTATTAAATGTACATGAACATGGAAAATTAACTATTGGACACTCCTATGGACATGTCCAAACCAATGCAACCTTGCTTTTCTAACTTTGTCTCCAAAACGTCTAACCTGAACTCTTCCTCTAAAATACTAATTTCTAATCCTGTCCATCCTCGTCACACCTAAGAAAAATCTCAGCATCTTTAACTGTGACACCTCCAGCTCTGCCTCCAACCCATACAACATAGCTGGTCTCACTACTGTCCTATAAATCTTCCCTTTTACTCTCGCTGGCACTATAACAAATCACTTCAGCCACTCCTTTCCCATTCCAACCTGCCTGCACTCTTTTCTTCACTTCTCTTTCACACTCGTCATTACTCCAAACTTTTGATCCCACGTATTTAACTTTTAACTTTATTTAATTTAATTTAACTTTACCTTTGTCACCTCTACTCCCTGCATCCTAACCACTCCACTTTCCTCCCTTTCATTGACACTTATGTATTGTCTTTGTCCTACTCACTTTCATTCCTCTCCTCTCTAGAGCATAATCCTATCTCTCCAGGTTCTTCTCAAGCTGCTCCCTACTGTCGTTACAGATCACAATATCATCAGCAAACATCATCAAACATAACATCTATTTAACATAACTTCTATGGAGACACAATGCACAACTCCTTCTTACCTTCTCCCTACTTCTCTATTCTGAGTAACAATGTTCTACATCTAAACCAGTGTGTGATTTGAGCCATTTTAATTGGGAATTAAGTTGGGGTGTCCTAATTTTTTCCTCACCAGAAATCACATTTTTGTAGAATTACAAAATTACATTTTACCGAAGTCTTTTCTTCAGTTTTAATTGTTTAGTTATATTACTTGAAACTTGAATGTTACAAAAACAAACAGGCTTTCATAGGGTGTAAAAAAATTCTGTTGTATTACTCAGACTGCTTTCTAATCATAGCCAATTCACTGAGATATTTTAACTAGCTTTTAATTCAGTTCAAGTTTGATCATCCAGGTGCAATAGATCAAATAATTTTATTATATTATTCCTCTTATATACTGTCAAATTGAAGGTTATTTGAGATATTAAGCCGCATAACCTTCACACTCTTCTTCTTGGACGTTCACATTAGTTGAGCTTCTCTGGGCATTTCGGCATCTCTTTGCCCACATCTCAAGAGACCCCACAGGAGCCCAGAGGGCCTTCAACCCATCTGCATGAACAGAATAGGATGCTGTATTGCCTCAGGCCCTACATCCACACTGACGAGCCAATTTGGAGATCAGGTTATGTTGGCTGAAAACTTATTGCTGAAAGCTTATTAACTGAGGCAAAATGAGCTTTTAACCAGTATTGTGCTCAAGCTCTCATTCTCTCAGTGGCTTGTTGGTGCATTTAGCTAATAGAAGTAAATTGCCTGTAAGAAATCAACAGAAAAATATTTGGCTTAAAAATGGCATCTTGCTAGAGCAGCAATGGAAAAAAAAATACTTTTGCAAATGCAAAGTAGGGCCGTTCAATTGGTATTCATGACAAGACTTTTAGTTATCATCATTTATCTCAGCTCATATAAGCATTAATGGAAACTAATGTTGATGCTGCATTGCTCTGGGCAACTCAGTGGTTTTCCAGCTTCACTTCGGTGGTCATAAAATGTCCAAAGACACTTTAGAACATGTGGTTAGTGCTCAGATCTCTAGCTGACATAAAACAATGAACACTTATTCTTGTGACACAACTAAAAGCACCATTGAAAGTTTTTTGCATTGCCATTGCACACCTAAAATGTTCACCAGTTGATCACCACACAGACCAAAAATATAATATATTTGCTCAGTTATTATGCAAATGGAAATTATAGATGTCAAACAAGAGAGGCAGAGCTTGGAGTGTGCTTAGCAGATAACATAATATGGTAAATAGAACTGGAGAGTGAACCAGGCACTAAATAAAGAGGGGGATGTTGTTTACTTCAGTGGGATTATTTTGGTTGTTGTTAATTGTTTATCATGCCATCCAACGAATGTTGTCAGAGAAACAAAGATGTGCCAATCATGCAATACCCTACTTGCAGTTGTCTGGCTTATTTTTTTCTTTTCAAATAATGCCAATTTATTCCATCCAGTTTTTCTTGATGAGGAACAGATTTTCTCCCTTGAAAGATTTGGCAACTTACTTGAATTATAATTATGTGAATTTTAATATTAACAGACCTACTGTATACCCATATATCTCCACAGTATGTATGTGTTTATAATCAGTTTTTCTGTTTGTTTAAACCTTAAACTTTAAAATGACATAATGGAAGTGGCAATATTTTTCCTACCCCTGGGCCTGTAGCAATGCCACCAAGGTACCACCCCCAACACTGCTCCCTGGATGTTGTATGTAGCTACCCACTGTTGCACGGTGTGTGTGTGTGTGTGTGTGTGTGTGTGTGTGTGTGTGTGTGTTGGTTAAATTTACAGGATTCATTTAATCAGTTTAACATGTTTTACCTTATGTTACATACAACAAGCTAAATACATACATATTTGGAATAAGGCTAAGGACTTGTATTTCCACTTTCTTCAGAGTTACTTGGTGATTCAGACAGCTGAAATAGCAGAAAAAAGCCTTTTTGTATTTGAACGACAAATCTCATTAAATTTAGCAAAGAGATTTAGCAATTTTCATATCCTGTATTGCATATTATTTTCATTTTGGATAAAGGCTTGTGTATGTGGTTTAGTATTATTTAGCATCACCTATAAAAATAAGCAAACCTACTATTACTACTTCATTTACTTTTCTTCTTCATCACTATAGGCAGCCATCTCAGAAAACAACAGAACTTGTAATCACGAGGCATGCATTAATTATAGTCCTAAACCACATCCACAAGGCTTCAGTGTAGGTTTAGATGAGGTGTGAGCAGACTGGACAATGTTTTGGTGAAATGTTTTTGCAGAAGTGATTTGGGCTGTTCAGTTGACTCAGTTGGTGTTTGTTGATTTGAAATCAGTGGGAATTATAATTTATTGATTGATTTTTTTGCCCAACAATTGCAAGTGCATACATTAATAACCTAATAGCATTTGTCTATTTTAAAACTTTCAATTGTTTTCTCTTACTTCAAAAATATGACATTTTTGATATTTGAGCTTCAGTGGAGAAAAAAAAATCTTTGTGTAAAATGGAAAATTTCCAGCATCTTTCTTAAAGTTTATTTCCCCACCAGATATCTACTCTAAGTTTTATGGTTTTATGTTATAGCTCTTAATTGAATGGGCTGTTTTTGTTGCTGTGCTTTTAATTCATGATATATAAATGATTTCTTATGTGTTTGGCTGCCCTGTATTGTGGATCACTCAAAAAGTGTTCCAGGTTGAAACATTTTTTATAACTTCAGTGTGAGTGGGTGTGCATGATGTAATTTCATGTGAACAGGGGGTCTAAGGGCTGAACAGTACATTCTGAAATGTTTATTGCACTACATAACTCTCCTTATATTATAGTGAGGAAATTTTATTTCAGTGAAATGGACCCTAAGGCAGTACAGCATTATTACCACTATTGAACCCCTGTGCATTTTCTGCATACTAGAATGTTGGCAATTATTTTGTCTCATGATTTTAACTTAGCAAATGTTAATTTCACCAGTTATCACCAGAAAGATAGCTCTTTTTATTTGAGGCATGGTGTTAGCTAAATGTAGGCGGGTGCAAAAAGATTTAAGGCTTAAGTAATGAATCTAGGGAGGTGGGACAGTTTAAGAATTCTTTAATACTAAGAGATGGGGCAGCAGTGGCCTAGTGGTTAGGGTGTTGGCCGCATGATTGGAGGATCGGGAGTTCTAACCCCTTCCCAATAGGTTGCCCTGAGGTACCCATAAGGGAGGTGCTGTCCCCATCACGCTCCTCCCTTTGATGGGCTGGCAACCTGTTCAGGGTGTGTCCCCTGTGGTGTGCTGGGATGGACTCCAGCACCACCCCCACCCCCCGGGACCCTGCTTGGGACAAGCAGCAGAAAATGAATGAATAAATGAATGAATAATACTAAGAGTTTTTCCAAAACATATTAGGTTTATTAGCACCGCTGACACTTTGTTGAGTTCTTCCTCATCATCTATGCAGATTTTAGTCTGAGAGGTCATATTTAGCGTTGCTATGCTCAGACAAACATAAAGCTATCATGTTGCAAGCAATAGTATGTATCTGCTGTGAAAGACAATTGACCAAAAATCTGGTTTACTTCTTTAGATAATTTATTTATTTTTTACACACAAAAAAAGCTTAATATTTAATGGTTTTAGATGTTTTCATCGCATCATCATCATTTTCATGTTTTTCCTCATCATTCTCTGTGCATCTATTGTTATGGGCTGTTTATATCAGCCAACCACTTGTCAGCACTTTAATAGTCAGCAGTTTCTATTGCCAAACAAAAGAAACTGCTGATATTGAAAAATTCCGATATTCAAAAATTCAGCCATTCAGCTCACCCAGTTGATTGACTTGTTCATTAAGTCTGTGAAGTAACTTCACAGAAAATGCGGCTTTGTACTAAAATAGTGAAGCTAAAACATCTCCTGTCTCAATTTTTCAATAAAATTGTGCTTATATGCCAAACTCTGCAATACTACTCTTATTTTCTTATTATTGGTTGAATAAATGGGCAGCACGATGGCACAGTGGGTAGCGCTGTCGCCTCACAGTGAGAAGGTCCTGAGTTTGGTTCCCAAGCCAGTGCTTTCTCAGTGGACATGTTCTCCCTGTATCTACATGGATTTCTTCTGGGAACTCTGGTTTCCTCCCACCATCCAAAGACAAGCACATCAAGTGAATTGGCCATAATTGTGTGTATGTGTGTATTTGTCTGTATGTCTGCCCTGCAATCGACTGGCATCCTTTTGCCCTATGAGAGCTGGGATAGGCTCCAGTACCCCCACGCAACTAATTTAGGACAAGCAGCTATGAAAATGAGCATGAGTGAGTGAGTGAATGGAAAAAAATGGGGACAAATTATTGAAGTGCTCAACTGAAGTCAAACTTGTCTCTCCAGGTGACCAGCTCTCCCTAATTTAAACAGCAGATTTCTTTCAGATGGTAGACTGTAAACTGTAGCAGTTGTATTCTAAGCCTCTTTACTGAATAATTTACACAGGAAATACTACATGCAAAACAGATATGTTAAAATGTCCTTTACAAGTTTCAAAGAAAACACAGAAGGGGTTTTCCAAGCTTCAAAAGCCTGTAATTATTCCAAAACAAGGAACAAGAAAATACTTCTAGAATCCCTCAGGTATATAATATCAGCTGTCTTATTTCTTATTATTGTTTTTATATTCATGACCTAAGAGAGGGCCTAAATTTAATCATGTTTCAGTGATTTTAGCATTAATTTAAAGGTAAACAGTTCAATAAAAGATTCAAACAAACACTATGGAGTGAAAATATCAGTAAGGACATATTATGCATAGAGGGCTGTATTGTGGTAAACTGAGTTCAAACCAGAAGTATTTGTATCAATTCAGAAGTTGCTTTATCTTGACCAACCGGTTAAGGTCAAACTGATGGGCTGTGCAGAGATAGCTAGAGAAAGCCCAGCTTTCTTTACATGACAGTTTCCAAGAACAAAATGCAATCCTGATGGAAAAGAACAGCACTGCAGCAAACTGCCAAGATTAGTGCATAATTAATAGACCATTGTGTACCTTACTGAAGGTCAAAATTCAACACAGGCAACAGGAAGCAGCTTTCACTAACAAGGCCCTATTTTCAGTTTCAGTGCTCGCCAGTGTTAGATGCATTCACCGCAGTGTGTACCATTACTATGTTTGATCACCCTGCTCACGCTTCAGTTTTGTTTGGTCGATGTATTCTCCCCACCAGGACATCTGTCTGTTTTTCAGCAAGCGGTAATAAGTAGAAGTCCCCCGGGAACGATGCTGCATTTATCACACAGCCAATGAAATTAAAAATTTTGCAACACTATCAGCTTATTGTGCCGAATACCCTTAATCTTCATAATAAAGATTTCTGCCTATCTGAGTCGGCAGTGTTCTTTTATGAGTGCCTCGAGTCTTGTGCTCTTATCTTTTTGAAGGTGTTCATATCAGGAAATAGGAATTCGAAACACAAAAGGTTCATGAAGATGATTAAAGGGTTCTCCACATCAAACGATGAGTGAGGAAAAGGTTTCTGTGGCAATCGGCCCAAGCAGAAAACAAATCAACACAGCAAAACAGACACCTCCTCCAGCTCTAGCTTTAATCACTAATGCTCCAACATGGTGCATTTCCACAGGAATTACATATGAACCCCATTCAGCAGCAGTGGTGTACTGAGCAATGCTCAGCCAAAGGAACATCTTAAACATGCAGCCTTATTGAATTCCAGAGAAGGAGCAAATGACAGAACTCCTCCATCAGGCACATATTTTGAATTGCTAGTGGTTTAAAAAGTGTATAATTTGTTGGTTCCATCCCAAAGTGGCATTTTCATATACATCGTGTGCACAGTTATTAGATAAGTGAGTATTTTGAGGATTCATTTAAATCTGGAATAAATCCAGTGCTTTCAGTAGATCTAAAATATTAAATCCCTGATACCTGAATGGTTTACAAAGGAAATGTGAGTGTGAACATTCTCAGGGGATACATACGTGTGCACAATAATTAGGAAACTACTAGTGTGCAAAATTATTATGCAACTAAATGAAGAACATTTCCCATCTCGCTTGCTTAGTTTCATCTGTTAAAGTGGAAATAATTAACAAACAATTCGATTTAGAAATAAACATTTCTGATAAAAAAAATAAAATAAAAATTAGTGACCAATATAGCCACCTTCTTTTCAATAACAGTCATAAACCTTCCATTCATAGACTCTGTTAGTTTCTGTTGACAATCAACTTTTTGTGCAGCAGCAACCAGAGCCTCGCAGACACTGTTCAGAGAGGTGGACCGTTTTCTGGAGCTTTGTCCTGCATAAAAAAAATCATGGTCATGATTTTGAGTCCATCTTCAGTCTAAAAAGGTACAACTAGTTCATCCTTAATACCAAACTCCGTTCCTCTGTGCCGTAGCATTCCCAGTCCACCAGATACTGCAACTCCCCCCTACAGCGCCAAGAAATCAAGCAGTACGCTGACTTTTGCGGGCCTGTCACAGTTCCGAGGATGGGGAGGGGGGTTGTTTCTCTGCCGATGGTCGCTAGTGGTCCCAGGACAAACTGTCTGAAAAGAGATACGTGGAAAACAGGGGTTATGTGCATTTGATCGTGAATGTGCTACAGTGAAAGATGGTGGATTAGTCTGGGGTTGTTTTGGAGAAAGATAATCTGGAGACATAGTGTCATGTTTTGCAGTGCTCTGTTGGTCATTGGGGCTCAGTTTCCTGAGTTCTTTGTAAGTACTGGTTACTGTGTGCTTGGGTGTTCCATTAATACAACCCATGTTCCATAATCCCAACTCTGCATTTACATCCAGTCAATTCCACCACAATGTGACAGTTTTTTTATGATCCCTTTAATTCTCACAATGTATGATCTTGCGCATCAGACATTTCCTTCTTGCTTACCCATCACTGAAAAAAAATGAGTCGACAGGTTACCGGGTTGATTCTGGCTTCGACAAGGAAAGGACCAAGGAATTGTGGACCGAGTTTCTGGCTTGGCATCCGCAGGTTGAGTTCCCGAGTGGAGAGTCAAACCCTTGTTGTACTCTGGGGCCTCCCTCCAGTGTTTGTCTCTGTTGACGGAAACAGCACTCCGCCCGGGCCCGTCACATTCGTTGAGAGTGTGTGCTTTCTCCTGACCCGCTCCGCGTAACCAAGAGTCGATGCTCGTAACGTCCATGGGTGTGGGGTCCCAGGGACAGAGGGGGAGGCTGGAAGCCCAACACATACTCAAACAGGGTCATATCTGTGGAGAAATGACGAAGGGAGTTCTGCGCATATTCAGGCCAGTAGAGGAACTCTGCCCAGTTATGTTGCTGATGATGACAGTATGCCCGGAGGAATCTGTTCAGGTCTTGGATTTTGCATTCGGCTTGGCCGTTTGTTTGGGGGTGATAACCTGGGGAGAGAGAGACTGTGGTTCCCAATTGCTGAAAGAAAGCACACCAGACCTGAGAGGTGAACTGGGATCCTCGGACTGACGGGATGTCCTCAGGGAGTCCATTGAACCAGAACACGTACTGGAACAGAGCCTCTGCAATCTGGAGGGCAGAGGGGAGAGCAGCAAATGGTTTAAACTGGCATCCCTTTGAAAACCGGTCCACGACCACCAACAAACATGTATACCCATGGGATCATGGAAGATCCTTGGCCAAATCAAAGGTCACATGTATCCACAGTCTGGTGGGCACTGGGAGCGTATGTAACTTACCAGCTGGCAGTTCTCAGGGCATCTTGGTTTTCGCACAGGTAGAGCAGGATCGAACATGCATGCGGACATCCTGTGATGAAGTTTGCAGCCAGTGCTTTCATCTCACCTTTTCTCTAGTGCGGTTAATACCGGGATGAATACCTGGACCCACCTGATCAATTGTTGCCATAGTCGCTCCGGTGCAAAGGTCAGAAGGGCATCCATGTAGAGTCGGTGCCCGTCTGGCCTCACAGAGGATGTCCCACTGCACCGGAGCAGCTATGATGGTCGGAGCCAGGATTGGTTCAGGTTTTGGCATCCTCTCCAATGGCTCATACCGACACAAGAGAGCATCTGCCTTCCCATTCTTGGTGCCAGCATGGTAGGTGATGGTGAAAACAAAACGAGTGAAAAACAGTGCCCACCTCACTTGCCGGGGATTGAGCCGCTTTACCAGCTGGATGTACTCACTTGGGTAACAAGGATGGCCCCCAGGCCCACCTCCGACACATCTACCTCGACCATGAGGTGCTTGCACACACCTGAGAGACTTGTCATGGTTTGCGGAGTAAATCAATAGGTCATCAATATACGCTATCACAAAGCCTAACATGTCTCTCAGGACCTAACATCTCTCAGGACGTTGTTTATGAATGACTGGAAGGCGGATAGGGCATTTTTTAAGCCGTGCGGCATTGCCTTGTACATGTAGTGGCCTGTCATCATACTGAACGCCGTCTTCCACTTGTCCCCCTCCCGAATCCGCAGCAGGTTTTATGCACTGCGGAGATCAAGTTTAGTAGAGATTGTGGATCCCCAAAGCTGTTTGAGGGCCGACGGTACAAGAGGGAGAGGATAACGATACTTAACTGTGATGGCATTAAGTCCCCGGGAATCAATGCATGGCTGGAGACCACCGTCCTTCTTCTGCACAAAGAAAAATCCAGCAGAAACTGGTGATGTGGAAGGCATGATAAACCCTTGTTGAAGTGCCTCAGTCACATACTCCTCCATTGCGCTCGTCTCTGGCGCAGGAAGGGGAAAGATGCGAAAGTGAAGGGGAGTCCTGCCGGGTAGGAGTTCAATCACGGAATCCCATGGCTGGTGCTGGGGGAGCTGAGCAGCCCTGCTGGCGCTAAATACTTCAGACATATTCGGCCAGGATGGAATGAAGTAGGTGGGCCAGAGGACTCTCTATTGATGTTGAGCGTAAGGAGAGGGAGGGAACACAATGCAGAGCACATTCAGGGGAACAGGATTTGACCACCTCAGTTCTCCAATCCAGAACAGGGTTGTGGGATCTCAACCAGGGAAGACCACTTGACTCTACCTCAAGACATGACAGGGGCAGGACAAAAAATGAAAGGGTAGACTTTAGCTGAATGGTAAGTGGACCTGTAACCTGGGATAATCCACTTGTATTCACCTGCTCTCCATCAACTGCTTTCACTGACACCGATTGGGAAATTAGATATAAGGGTGATGTGAAGTTTCGTAGCCAGGGAAGATGCTATGAAATTGCCAGCCTACCCAGAATCTATCAATGCAATAACAATAAGAGACAATTTTTTACCAATAACTTGACAATGAATTGATTAGTTAAAAAAGGCATAGATGGGTGTACAGTTTTCTTGGGAGCAAGGATACCATCCCTTTCTCCACTGATCAGGATCCCTGCAGTAAAAGCAGAGCGTCTTCAGAATTCTTCGCTCCCTCTCTGTGTCTGTTATATGCGTCATGCCCAGGTCCATCGGTTCGGGGGGATTAAGCTCTCTGCTGGATGGCAGAGGTGGTGACTCTTTGCGCAGGGGCGTAATGCACGCAGCGTTCCGGAACGCCTGTGTTGATCCAGATGGATGGCCAATGTAAAATGTTAATCTAGGGACAGCACCTCAACACAGCAGACCAGCAACCTCTGGAGGTCCTCATTTAGACCGGCCCAAAACCATTTGCTATTTGCGCTGGGTCGCTCCATCCACTTCCCGCCGCTTAAATGCAGAAGTGGAGAGTATAAGCCACTGTGGAGCCAGTTCCTGGTTCTCAGCCGCATCAGGCGATCCCCCCCCCAGACTGTCCGTGAGCTGGGTGATCGCACACAGAGCATGATTGGGACGAAAAGTGCTCATAGAAGCGTATGGTCTCTCCGCCTCTCACCCAGACGGCTGTTCCCCACTCTGCGGTTCTCCCTGTGAGCCTTCCAATGACCACTCTGATCCTTTCCTGATGAGCTAACTGCGGATACTGTTCAAAGTACATATCAAAAGGTAACCATAAAGGTATCATAGGCTGAGGGATCACCCGCATAGTGCTCTCGAAGATTGATGTTGCTTACCGATGGGGTTGGTGCCTGAGCAGGCAGCAGGGGGGTGCCGTTATCTGTACAAAAGCTTGGTCATTTGACTAACACCTATTGATGGACCTCCTCGCCAGGATCCGAAGCACCACCTGAAACTGTCTTGCCTGCTGCGCCTTGTGAGGTAAAGGTCTATTCATCTGGCATGATTGCATGGGAAAATAAAGGCACAAATGCATGACTCACTTCAGGGTGCTTTAATCTTTTTAATCACTTAAAAAAAAAAAAAAGTCTCAGGAGCTAGGTAAAACACACACACAACGGCAATGCTGGGTTGGATTGGCAGATCTTAAGTGCTTGGCTAACCAGGTGTGGGTGATTAGATGTGATGGGTGAGGGTGAGTTGAAAGCTCTGGTTCAGAATTCTGGGATCAGGACCTAGGCCATGGCCTGGATTCGGTGGCAGACGTGACACATATACAGTTTGCACTTAATGTCATTGTCGTGCAAAAATAGCATTTTTGAGCCTCTAGATAGCTTTTTAATGGATGTTGTATGTGCACAATATAGGTTTATACTTTTCTTACTGAATGAGTACTATAGGCCCCAGCTGATATTATTTGAATAGGGGAGTACATTCAGCACAGCATGGATGCCAACATCCATCCATCCATTATCTGCCGCTTGTCCCAAACGGGGTCGTGGGGGAGTGCTGGTGTCCAACCCAGCGCACACAGGGCGAGGACGGGGGACGCACCCTGGACAGGTCGCCAGCCCATCGCAGGGATGGATGCCAACATAGTAGTGGTAAATTAAGGTGCTGTTACATCTGCAGCCTTTAATGCATTTCCATCAGTCTGTAGAGAGTTTAACCCTTTGGTTTGGTTCAGTTGCTAAACACCAGAAATGGTGGTTTCTATAATGGTGCCATCTAAAGTGGGGCAACAGCACCTGCACCAGTCAGCAGAGGCCAGCACAATCCCAGGCAGGAAGGTGAAGGCCAAAGCCACAGCTGACAACAATCAGCAATCAGTAGTGGCATTATAAAGCGGTTCAAACACAGCGCTAACAACTGCAGCTGCTGTCTTTCTATGATGCACATGAACTTACTGCTCGCAGTGTTGGTATTTTGATTTCTGGTTCTGGTATTTTGATTTCTGGTTCTGGTTGAAGTGCTTGATCTCCCATATCAGGTTTGTATTAGAATATATGTATATATTAAATAAAGAAATAATAAAACAGAAGAATTCAAACTTTTCTGTTTCGTTCTTCACCAAATCACCAAACTCTCCTCATTCTCCTGCTTTTGTTTGTTGAGGAAGGTATTTAGTTTTGCACAGGTTAAGATTTGGCCAGTTACTCCTGGTATTTTGAGTACTGTTAGAAGTCCTCTGCTACATCTTCCTCACCACTCCTGATTTTCTCAGTGTTTTCTAAAGTGAATAAATTACCAGGGCCAAGATAAACTTGAATAGTTGTCCTTCAATTTTGACATTAGAAAGTGGCACATTAATCACAGTATTTATTTATTTTTTTATATTTAATCCTTTGTCCATTTTATGTTTTAAATATCAGACACAGTAGCACTTTTTAAAACACCTCAGCACCTCTAACAGAGAATGCTCTCACAACAAAAAAATCCATCCAGCAGTGGTACTGAGGGCAGATAATGGCCACTAAAAAGGGGATAGAGGATGAGCAATAATAATTGGGCATGATAAAGGTTGGACTTTTAACCTTAGACCTCCAATATAGAGGAAATGATGGAGCACAATGTAGGTCATGTTACAAATATAAATACTTTAACAGCATTTTTACAGTAATTGCTATAAAATGTGTAAACTCGGTGCCGTTTAAGAACAGTTAGCAGTATGACTCCATTTGCAAAGCTTTAAAAGAAGGCAATATTTATCATAGTTGCTGAAAAGTTTTTACATCCACCCCAGTATCGACTGCAATGAATGAAAGGAATGGATATAAAATGTATTTACTTTGTTACGTTGAGAGGCTTGTTCATAACACTGCCAAACAGCGGAGGCTGTGCTTCTGTTTAGCCAGCTCTCACTGTGAGATGTTTATGTACTTGTTGGCTACTGTCTGATTGCAAACAGCACATAAATGGCAGGTGTTTCTAGTATATTGGCCAATGTGTGTAAATACAAGGTAGATTTTTTTGAGTGAATGGCTTATGTGTTTTCCTTCTTCTCTCCTTCAGACCACGCTGGGCGTGATGTCCCTGGAAGGGATTCCCACCCAAGGGAGTGATTATTTTTGGCTCTCTCAATTAGGATAGAAGCCCTCCCACACATCCTTGCTTGAGTAGAATGTGGCCTTTGGGAATGCTTAATGCACACATACACACCAGCTGGCTATGACCTAGCCCTTTTTAGCTCACTTCAGAGGTCATATTCTCATTGAACCTGCCAGTGAATTTACACTTAAAATGAATTAGAACAGAGCAGATTTAAACATAGAGGTATCTTCGTAGAGCATATGAATACTCAAAATGTATTAAAGTAATGCTATGCATACTATATATATGCATACTACCATTGCAGAGGAAGAAGGATGCACTGTCAAGGATGTGATATCTCTATAAGAGCTCATTTAAGTCTGTCCTCCTTCATAGAATGTTCTGTTTTTAACAGCAGGGGATACTGGCCATGTATTTAATTAGTAGCTGTCCTCTGGACCACATGGATGCTTAATGTTTTGTGTTGACTTAAGCAAGAACACAGCTAGAAGAAACATGGCTAGCTACACCCATCAAATTCCTTGCATAGGTAATAGGTTGTTTATGTCTTAATGCAGATCTTACCATTAGCAGTGGTTGATTTATACAAGATAATTTTGGATGAACATGTTAAAGCATTCAAATCATAACAAAAAAAGAAAACAATCTGTGGTTTTGAACATCATCATTTTGATGTCATTAGAATGTAGATAAAAAGAAGACATGGGCAAAAAGTAATAATTATTAAATAATAGTAATTCAGGTGATGCAGTGGGTAGTGTTGTTGCCTCACATGCAGTGGGTAGTGTTGTTGCCTCACAGTGAGAAGGTCCTGGGTTCGATTCCCAGGGGCAGCTGTCTGGGTCCTTTCTGCATGGAGTGGACATGCAGCTCTGGTTCCTCCAACTGTTCAATGACATGCAGGACAGGCATATTGTAGATGCTAAATTGCCCATAGGTGTGTGTGTGTCTATGTGTCTGCCCTGCAATGGACCTGTCTGCAATGGACCTGTCAAGGGTATTTCCTTGTCTTTCACCCTGTGAGAGCTGGGATAGGCTCCAGTATCCCCCATGACCCTAATTAAAACAAGCTATGAAAATGAGTGAGTGAGTAATAGTAATTCCGCAATGTTCAAGGCTGGTAAACAGAAAATATAATTGGTGTCTTCATTATTACCAAGTCCACCTAAGGATTACTGCCCACACAATGCTAAATTTTAGATCTTGATTGCAGGTCATAATGCACATAATTTATGCATAGTTTAAATTTGAAGGCAAAGCAAGAAATTAAAAATATAATAGCTCTGTAAAAATAAACTTGTTTTTATCACATAATGCCAAACAAATGCCATGAGTGTGTCATGGTTATACACGAGAGGCAAGGCACACACAAACGCAGCTCCAACTAGAACACGTTTTAATCTGAACTTGAACACAAACACAGAGCCGTAACTTACGGCACGAACAGTCAGTGAGGACGGTGAACGGACAATACTGGGTCGGACTGGCAGGCTATTTGTGAGTGGTTGTCCAGGTGCGGGTGATCAGTGGTGATGACTAAGGGTGCGCGTGAAAGCCCGGTCAGTACTCCGGGGACGGGGGCCTCTCCCCTGGCCTGGGTACAGCGGTGGGTGTGACATCACCCCCCCTCCAGGGGCGTCCTCCGGACGCCCAGTCTGAAGCACTCCAGGCCTCCCTCGTCCTGGCGGGTGCTGTGGGGGTCCGTTGCGTCGAGGGGGTCGGCCTCTCGGTTTGGGGGCAGGGCGGTTAGGGTGGTTACGGTGGTAGCTGAACCGGAGTTGAGGGTCGAGTATGTCCCGGGCTTGGACCCAGCTGCGTTCCTCCGGCTCGTGGCCCTCCCAGTCCACCAGGTATTGTAGCGCCCCTCGACGTCGTCGGGAGTCCAGGAGCGTTTGGACCTTATGGGCTTGACCCTGCTCGGTGACGATGACTGGAGGGGGTTCAGCTTCTCCCACCGGTGCGGCCAGGGGCCCCGGGACGCAGGGCCTGAGGAGGGAAACGTGGAAAACAGGGGTTTTGTGCATGTGATCAGGTAGTTTGAGACGATAAATGACCGGGTTGACTTGGGATTCTATTCGGAAGGGCCCAATGAACTGGGGGCTGAGTTTCTTACTGGGCATCCGTAGATTAAAGTCACGAGTGGAGAGCCACACCCTGTCTCCGGCTTGGAAGTTGGGGGCCTCCCGTCGACGCCTGTCGGCTTGTTGGCGGAAGCAGCGCACTGCCTGTTCGATGTGTGTGTGGGCTTTCTCCCACACGCGTTCAGCCCCTTGGAACCATGCGTCGATGACATCCGTAAGTGTGGTATCCCAGGGGCAGAGGGGAGGCTGAAACCCCAACACACATTCAAACGGGGTCATTCCCGTGGAGGAATGGCGCAAGGAGCTCTGGGCATACTCTGCCCAGTAGAGGTACTCAGCCCAGTCGTGTTGCCGGTGGTGACAGTACGCCCGGAAGAATCGAGTCAAGTCTTGGATGGTTCGCTCGGCCTGACCATTGGTTTGGGGATGGTAACCAGAGGATAATGAGACTGAGGTCCCCAGTCGCCGAAAGAAGGCCCGCCAGACTTGAGAGGTGAACTGGGGACCTCTGTTGGATAGTATGTCCTCCGGGAAACCGTAATAACGGAACACGTACTGGAACAGAGCCTCAGTGACCTGTCGAGCAGACGGGAGAGCAGCAAGGATGGATGAACCTACATCCCTTCGAAAATCGATCCACCACCACTAAGATGCACCACCACTAAGGTGTACCCCCCTTAATGTGGGAGATCCGTGGCCAAATCGATGGCCACGTGAGTCCACGGACAGGTGGGCACCGGCAGGGGTAATAACTTACCGGCTGGCAATTCACGAGGTGTCTTAGTTTTGGCACAGGTGGAACAGGAGCGGACAAGAGCCCGGACATCGGCCTTTAAGGTGGGCCACCAATATTTTTTGCTCAGCTGTTCCCCTGTGCGATGGATGCCCGGGTGACCTGAGGCCGGAGAGGTGTGGACCCATTTGACCAATCGGGTGCGGAGGCGCTCCGGCACGAAGGTCCGATCAGGGGGGCACCCTGACGGGACGGAGGTGCCCTCGGCCTCTTGCCGGATGTCCCGCTCAATGTCCCATTGCACTGGGGCTGCTACTAGAGTCGGGGCTAATATCGGTTCCGGCTGGGACACCCTCTCTGACGGCTCGAAGCGACGTGAGAGGGCGTCGGCCTTGTTATTCGTCGTTCCTGGGCGGTAGGTCAGGGTGAAATCGAAGCGGGTAAAAAACAGGGCCCATCGTGCCTGGCGGGGGTTGAGTCGTTTTGCCAACCGGATATACTCAAGGTAACGGTGGTCGGTGAGGACCATGAAGGGGTGCTTTGCGCCCTCCAGCCAGTGCCACCACTCCTCCAGTGCGGCCTTTACCGCCAAGAGTTCCCTGTTGCCGATGTCGTAATTGACCTCCGTGGGGGTTAACCTACGGGAGAAGAAGGCACAGGGAAATAGTCTCTCGGGTTGCCCGTGGTACTGCGACAGCACCGCCCCCAGACCTACCTCGGATGCATCGACCTCGACCACAAACGGCCTGTCTGGGTCGGGCAGCCGTAGGATGGGCGCTGAAGTGAACTTCAGTTTGAGGTCTAAAAAGGCCGCTCGTGCCTCGGGCGTCCAGCCAAGGTGGGAAGGTTTTCCCTTTAGCAGGGCAGTTAAAGGGGCTGTCGTGGCATTAAAGTCTTGAATAAACCGCCTATAGAAATTGGCGAACCTGAGAAAGCTTTGTAATTGTCTGATGGTGCGGAGCTCCGGCCAGCTGGTAACTGCCGTCACCTTTTGTTGTTCCATCTCGATTCCCTTTGATCCGATTTGGTACCCTAAGAAGGAAACCTCTGTGAGATGGAATTGGCACTTCTCCGCATTGACGTACAACCCATGCTTGAGGAGGCGGGAAAGGACCTGGCATACCTGGGTGACATGTGAGTCATAGTTCTTGGAATAAATCAGGATGTCGTCTATGTAGGCGACTACAAACCGACCCAACATGTCCCTCAGGACGTCGTTGATAAACGACTGGAAGACAGAGGGGGCGTTCTTGAGGCCATACAGCATGACTTTGTACATATAATGACCTGTTGCCGTGCTAAAGGCCGTCTTCCACTCGTCGCCCTCCCGAATCCTCACCAGGTTGTACGCACTGCGGAGATCCAATTTAGTAAAGACGGTGGCCCCTCGAAGTTGCTTGAGGGCCGACGGAACTAGTGGGAGAGGATAGCGGAATTTAACGGTGACGGCATTCAGTCCCCGATAATCAATGCAAGGCCGGAGTCCGCCGTCCTTCTTCTGCACGAAGAAAAACCCTGCGGAGGCCAGCGATGTGGACGGCACGATGAACCCCTGTCGAAGGGCCTCAGCAATATACTCCTCCATCGCTCTCGTCTCGGGCTCGGAGAGAGGATAGATGCGAGAGCGAGGAGGAGTGGCCCCTGGCTGGAGTTCAATCACGCAGTCCCATGGCCGGTGAGGAGGGAGTTGAGTGGACCTCTTTGCACTGAACACCTCACTCATTGAACGGTATTCGACCGGGATAGACAACGGTAAATGAGCCAGGGGGCTCTCCACAGACGTGGAGAGGCACGGGAGGGAGGTGTTACAGTGCAAAGAGCACTCTGGGGACCAGGACCTTATTTCCCCTGTCCTCCAGTCTAGGACCGGGTTGTGGGACCTCAGCCACGGGATGCCCAGTACGATCCCATGATCTGAAAGCAGCAATACGAACAGGGACAGGGTCTCAGTGTGCCTTGACAGCTGAATGGTGAGGGGATACAGGGGGACGTGCAGTTGAGTAGCTACCGTGGAGGAGATGAAGTTGCCAGCCGACCCAGAATCGATCAACGCTGAAACACAAAAACAGACATCAGCACAGCGTACAGATACTTTAACGGAAAACTGATTAGACATATCAGGTAAAGGTTCGAATACTGTGCGTCTTTTAGCTGCCAGGGCGCAGTCCTTTCGCCCATGTCCTGGCTCGCCACAGTACAAACAGAGCCTATTGTGGATGCGGCGTTCCCTCTCTGTCTCAGAGAGGTGAATCCGGCCCAGATCCATGGGCTCAGGGGGACTGCGGTCGCTGCGTGGACTGGTGGCCGTGGTCACGGGGGGTTTATGCTGATCGAGACGAATTGCTAGGGTGAAGAGTTCATCCAGGCCCAGGCCCTCGTCTTGGCAGGCGAGCTCTTGCTGAATGTCCGGGTGAAGGCCGGCCCGAAACACCGCCATCAGAGCCACTTCCGCGACCACACGCGACCACTTCCGGTCGCGGTAATGCGGAAGTCGAGGGCATACTCCGTGACGGAGCCGGATCCCTGCTTCATGCGCAGCAAGCGATCCCCCTGGGACTGCCCGTGAGCGGGGTGATCGAATACCGACCGAAAAGCAGACGAAAAGCGATCGTATGTACTCACGGTCTCACCACCGCTTGCCCAGACCGCCGTTCCCCACTCAGCTGCGCGACCGGTAAGCCTTCCGATCACTGCTTTGATTTTCTCCACCTCCGTCAACCAGGGATATTGTCCAAGGTACATGTTAAATGTGACCAAAAACGCCGCACATGAACCTGGATCGCTTGCGTAACGTTCCGGAAGATCGATGTGGCTTACCGGCGGGACGGGCGGTTGAGCGAACGGCGGAGGGGAAAAAGCCACGGCGGCTGCCCAGGATCCTCGGTCCGAGATAGTTAGCCGCTCCAGTTGTTGTTGGAGGTCTTCTAACCTGGACATCACTTGCCCGAGGATCCCCTCGTGATCTCGGATCCGCTGCCGCATCTCCATGTCCGCCATTTCGCCGGAAAAAATTACGCCCGCTGCGCCTTGCTGCTCGAAGGTCCGTTCATCTGTCATGGTTATACACGAGAGGCAAGGCACACACACACACGCAGCTCCAACTAGAACACATTTTAATCTGAACTTGAACACAAACACAGAGCCGTAACTTACGGCACGAACAGTCAGTGAGGACGGTGAACGGACAATACTGGGTCGGACTGGCAGGCTATTTGTGAGTGGTTGTCCAGGTGCGGGTGATCAGTGGTGATGACTAAGGGTGCGCGTGAAAGCCCGGTCAGTACTCCGGGGACGGGGGCCTCTCCCCTGGCCTGGGTACAGCGGTGGGCGTGACAGAGTGGATTTAACAGAAATTCTTTTTTTATTAAAGAATGTAGAATATGTCTCAATTAAGGGTGAAACAGCAAATCTTAATTGCATTTTATTTGGTGATATTTCATAAGATACATTTAACCAGCTCTGAATGAAACATTCTTGGAAAAGTGATACAATAAGAGGGTACTGTAGTGGGATGCGAATAAAAAAACATATCCAATATCATCAACACTGATGATCATAATCTCTAATTGCTGCACTTGCAGATCATAGGGGTCTAAGCAAAACACAGTCCATCAAGTCATCATTTCAGTTTATTCAAAACCCTGAACTCTACTGTCAATAATTCTACTCCTTAACCATAACCTGAATTAGTGAAATCATTTGTTTTATCAGGATTGTTCATTTGCTCTTAACACATAAAGCTTGGGTCTCTTACACTTGACACCTTAGACAATGACAACAGTCAAAAAAAACTTTTTCAGTTGTATAAAATGTTGCTCTTAGAACTGCACCCATAATGTATAATTGGATTGTGCAATTAACGTGGAACTTGGATACTCCACATTATGGGCAGCAGTAGCCAAGTGGTTAGAGTCTAAGCCCAATAATGTCTTGGTTAGAGTCCCAGACCAGAAGGTTACCTTGCTCCTCTGAATGACTGCGCCTTTGGAGCTTGGACCCCTAAAAAAAAAAAAAAAAAAAAAAAAAATTTCTCGAAAAGTATGTGGCCTTCCATTTCTTTCTGACATGTGTTTTTCTGGTAAGAAGTCAGAGAAGACATCTCCAGATGTCAAGTGCTGGACAGAAAATATCTGAATTTGGGAGTTGTATGGAAGTTTTTATTTCATTGTTCAGTACAGCATCCATATGCTGGCTGTTCATAATTTGTCAAAAAATTAGTGTTTCCTCAAATGTGTCCTATATCACGATGACTGGTATATGTGCACACTTATTTAAAAACCTTTCTAAGCAATTGTAAAGCATTTCCAACAGCCGTATAAGAATAAAACTTTATCAGCTAAATAAGGTATTTTGCTGGCTAGGTAATTCATTTCTAGCTACTGCTTTTCTTTTGCTTTTTTAAATATTGTTTTATTATTTTTATTGTATAATATAAAATGACAAGTCACTATTACAGATCTGTGAGTAGCAAATACATGAACATACTTTCACTATCTGGACTGACCCCTTTTGCAGCAATAACTGCAAATCAACATCCAGTAACTTTTTATGAGTCCTGCACATTGGCTTGATTGAATTTTAGCCCATTGCTCAGTACAGAACAGCTCTGGGATGCTGGGGGACTACAGTTTCCCATGAATTGCTTGCTTTATGTCCTTCTACTATTTTTCTTCAGAGTTCTGGACTTTATTTTTCTTCATTCATTCATTCATTGGTAGCATGATACACTTTCACCCAGCAGATATCCTTTATTAATTATATAATAAAGTTATATAATATTATATTTATTATTATATTATATTATAATTATATAATAAAATTATATTATTATATAATATTATAATTATATAATAAAATAAATTCTATATCCATTGTCACTTTAGTGTTGTCAAGGTATCCCGTCCCTAATTCCAATGCAGCTGTGGCCTAGTGGTTAGGAAGTTGCCCTTGCATCGGAAGATTGTGGGTTCGATTCCCTCACAAGTACCCTTGAGCAAGGTACTGTCCCCGTCACTGCTCCCTGGGCGCTTTCAATAGCAGCCCACTGCTGCACGGTGTTTGTGTGCATGGGTTAAATGCAGAGGTCCAGTTTCGTTGTGGTTCACTGTGTGCTGTGCTGTGACCTCGCAATGACAAGGGTTGTCACTTTCACTTTCAATATTACCACCAGCTGGAAGATGGGATAAGGTTCTTGCACTGGAATAGAATGCTTTCCTGTCTCAAAGCATAATACCCTTCATTTACATCAAAAGTTCTAGTCATCCATTAACACAGTGTTATTTTCAGTTGCTTTTTTTTTTTTTTTTTTTTTTTTTTTGGAGAGCAATGATTTTCTTCTAGTGATATTCCCATGAACATCATTGTTCATCTGATGAAAGACTCTTTATCAGCATCAACTAATGTGAGAGAGGGCTTTAGACGCTTAGATGTTACCCTGGATTCCTTAGTGACTTTACATACTATTATATATAATATGACTTGCTCCTTGTTTTAGTGGTTTGACCACCATGGTATCCCATGGTATGACATATACAGCAATTTGCTGTAAATTGCTGTATACGTCATACAGTATTTACTTATTTTGCAGAGCTGCTGTACAAAGGCAATATACCACTTCAGGTTATGTGTTATTACCTTCATGCCTGCAACTAACTCACAGTTGTAATGTTTACACTTCCTTTTTGAGCTTTATGACTCTTAACTGGAGCAGTCACATTGGAAATGTATTAGTTAGGTGAACTATATTAAAGGTTTTTATTTACAAGGTTAAAATAACTGGTAAAGTCTTTAAAAAGTTACAAATGCCTTAATTTAACCTGGTTTTACCCAAACTAATACTAGCTAACTACTAACCATGCTAGCATACTACCAGAACCCCACAGGGGAGCTTGCAGAAATGAGCTTTATTATGCTGCTCTTTGCTAAAGCTGTTCATTTTTCTTTCTACAAAATGTGAAATGTGTGCACAATAAAGTTTTCATAATTTTGTGCAAATCATAAAAATACATACACAAGGGCATGGCTTGAAATTTCACACTATGTATGTACTATGCATATCAAATGACACTTTTTGTTATTATGTCACATATTTATAATAATCCAAGCATGTGTATATAATAGCATTTATAACCATTTTCTTTTCTCTCTGCCATATCATTATGTTTGTATTTGTCATGGAATATTTTTTTTTCTTTTTAAGAATAGCAATCTCTCTCCCTCTCACTTTCTCTCTCTTTCAGTCTCTTCTTTGCCCTACTCATAAACCCCCACAACAGATCCCTGCTGTGCTTCATTTTCAAAATCATTTATCTTTCATATCCAAACTGAGTCTCTGTCAGTCTCCTTGAATGCAACATTTTCTATTCCAGTGTAAACAACTCCAATCCTTCCATGACTTGTCTTCCTTGACTCTATCCTTAAACTTCCAATTTTCTACTTGACTGCAGTGGAGAATTTTTTTTTTTTTTGCTTTTTTCCTCTTTTTTGTTGGCATCCTTCAGTGAATGCTCTGGTCCCTGTTCAGCCTCCTTTCATCTCAACCTGAGACCCCATTAGGAAGCTTCATTAGGCTTGAGTGCAACTTCCATGCTCAGCCTCCCCCAAAGTGTGACAGAGAGTCGCGCTCCGATTGCTAAACGAGGACATTCGGGGCCGGCTGCGAGTTTCTTTGAGAAAAGTAATCTATTCATGAATACTGATTACTCCACTGCGGAAGGCTTCTGTTTTGAATAAACTCTGAGAATAGCAGCTATTTCTGTCATCCTAGGACAGTAGGTCATTGCTTTTGACCATGAGCTGGATAGATAGATTGCATGTAAAGCAATCAGGGATTTTAAAAACAAGCCAAAATTCTGAAATTTTTTCTAATAATAAAAATAATATTAATAATAATAACCTTTGGAGTTTTTAAGTGATTTATTTAATTTATTTTGAACCCCCTACACTTGCAATGCTAATGCACAACTCCATAAGAGGAAAGGGGGGGTGTACAGTAAGTCTTACTTTGATTTTATTTCACACAGCATGAACCCAAGATATTTAATGTTTTGAAACTCATTTCATTTGAATATATCTATTCCTGCAGGCTTGCAACATGCATTTCAGATGCAAAGATAGGCAGAGGATCACCCATTTGCCAGCAAACACACAATAAAATGTTTGTGTTTTTTAAAGGGAGACTAAAATGTTTTTGTATTTTTCTCTCTCTACAATGCATAACAATAATAAACTATTCAAGGAATCTGAATAAGCCTACAGGTGATGAACACCTGTGAACTGTGAAAAAACTACACTGTACAAAACTGAGGTACATTCACAAATGCCACTTAAAACTTTACAATGCAAAACTATGTTCAGAAGCCCCCCCCCCCCCCCCAAAAAAAATAAAAAATCACTTAGGCATAACTAATTACCTTCGCAATAGCACAGCAAGTTCATTTGCTTCCATCTGTGATCAATTGTAATCTTTCTGATTAGTTCAGCATGCAAAAAGTTATTCCTAGAGCTTGCTAATGCAACTACAAGAAAACAATAGTTTGCAAGGCCAGTAAAGATCGATACCAACTGTTTTTTAAACATTTATCAATCCATAACAGCACATAGTTATATACAAGAGGATGTTTGGTATGAATTAGACCTTACCCGAATTAGGCCATCCCTCCAAATTGGATAGCACAATAAAGTGAATCCTGGTCTAAGAGGCTGAAAGCAGGACAATAACTCCTTTAAAATACTCCTTTGTGGGAGTTTCAGGTCTTTTTATCAAAGAATAATAATTGTGGGCATGTGACAGATTACATACGTGCTAGACAAATATGGAAAGCTGCAGAAAAAAAAGCCTCCACAATTATCACATTAAGTCAAAACACCTTAAGGTGTCTGGGGCCATTAAGAAATAAGTGTTCATTTGAGATCCATATCGACCTCTATGTCCTTAACACCAAACAGTGCTTCTCTTGAAGAGCCAAACTGCTCACCATTCCAATAACAACATATCTACAGGAAAGCATGGTGGTAGCAGCATCTTTTCTCTTTTCTGGGCCACTTGGTGGAGTAAAATGGAAAACAAAGGGTTAAAATCTGGTCAAATTCTTGAGGAAATCCCGCTACCCTCTACAAGAAAACTGAAAATGGAAGAATGTTTATTTTTCAACATAATAAAGCCACATTGACCCCACAGTTGCTGAAGGTGTTCAGTTGGGCTGTTTAGAAGCCTACACATAAACCAAAGCAGAACACCTTCAGCAACTGTGGGGTCAATTTGGCTTTATTATGTCTCAAGCAGAGACAACTAAACAGCTTGCTGTTGTTTCTAAAAGATGTTATACAGTTATCTACAAACATCATTTAAAACGAATATCTTTGAAAGCCTAATTCACTCTCTGTGAGCAAATATGTTGACATATCAGTGCTGAAATTTGCCCAAATCTAATGTAAATGGTTTCTAATCTGGTTTAGTAGTAAGTTTTCATTTTGTAATTTCACATGAATGAATTAGTTGTTTTCCCTGGCAATGTTAATAATTTAGAATTACAATCAATTACAGAATGTAAATGCAAAATTCCTGAAATCAACTCTCAAGACTGAGTTAGAGTCTGTGGTATAAAATCTACAATACTGGGTCAACATTTTCATTACAAATGAAAAATGTTCTGGTATCTCTGAATTAAATATGAAAGGACACTTATTGGTGTAACCTGGGATGTCTGCACAGAAACGAGCTTGCTGTGTGGAAGTAAGTGCTGGTCCTTGCACCACACCAACTTTTAGTGGAATGTCAGCCTCCCAGTTACCTTGTGTACAGTGTACAGTGACCTAGAAGTAAATTTGGAAATAAATTTAGAAGATATAAACAGATTGCTCACAACATTAAAACCAATGACAGATGTCGGTGTTGGGCTAGTGTGATTTTGACAAGGGCCAAATTGCCCAGGCTGAGTCACAGCATCTCCTAAATAACATGGGCTGCTCCCAGTTTTCAGTCATTAATACCTACCAAAAGTGTTCCAAAAAAGGTCAACTGTTTATTAGTTGACAGGGTAATGGGCACCCAGGGCTCATTGTGAAGTCTTGTGTGAAATCCATGCCTTAACTCTGAGCTGTTCTGGGGGCACTACAGGGATGTCCACAATAGTATGGAGGTGGTTCTAATCCTAAGCCTGATTGGTGAAGCTCTGACTGTAATTATCTATCAGTGGACCTCAGTGGGCTCCTGACACAGCCAGCTCTCTACTGTGTTGGCTGGTAATGGGACAGTCATACGTGGGAACATAAGCGGTATTATCTTTGACAATTATCAGCATACTGTCAGATGTAAACAGACCTATTTTGAAAAATCCTGATTATGGTTAAAAGCACATCCACGAGTAGGTGTAAAAAGATAAACATCTCATGCCTTTCTACATTATTCACCATTTCGACTGGCAGAGATGCAAAAGCACAGCTTTACTCAGACTTTGAAAAAGCATGATTGTTTAAATGCTACATGAAAAGATGAGATCTGCTGCACACAAATATGACTCACCAGCAGTGCAGATGGTGCCTGATGACTATTAAATGCAGGTAGATTACTCAATAAATCATACACACATTCCATTTTTCAATTAAGAAGAAAAATAGGAGTAAAAATTATGGGAAAAAAAAAAAAAACAAGGCAGAAGTGGTCTACAATGTACTCCTATAATTTTACTTTATTTTTTTTATTTTACCAAAAAGGGTTATGTAACAAAGATTTGGTTTTGTATTTATAAAACCTCTCCAAATTACCCAGGATAGCCTGGATTAAAATCTCATTGCAATTAATGATGATGTCAGAATTACACAGCAGGAGCCACGCTCAATAGCCATTATAACCAGATCAGGTTTTGTTATTGCTTTATCACAAAGCACTGTCTCTGAAAGCTCTGAAATCATTACTGTGAGAAGGTGATTGTGATTATTTCATTGCATCTGTACCCAGTGATATATATACATGTAGTGACTTATAACTATAGCCAGGTTGATTACTTAATTTGGAAAATGGCTAAAACAAATATCAATGTTTGCATATACTGCATTCTGTTTCCTCCTAAATTACTCTTTAGGAGGAACAAAATGCATCAGTAGAGGGGCAGAGGTGCCTTGTCGAGCTCTGTGTGTGCCCACTGACTCACACTGGGAGCTGTGATCACTCACCCGTGGCTTTTAGGCTAAGCTGAGCAGTGGACCAAGCCACGTGAGAGCAAGCATGTTTGCATTATTATTAAAATGCATTCAGGCCTGTGCTAGAAAGAGTGTGAGTGAGCAAAAGAGAAAGAGAGAGAGAGAGAGAGAGAGAGAGAGAGAGAGAGAGAGAGAGAGAGAGTTTGTGTGAGTGTTGTGGTCGTCTAAGTCCATTCATGCCTCACTGAACTGAGGGGGACATTTTCTGTCTCACTGCCTGGCAGGATGTTTGAGTTATATAACCCAACACAATGGCAAAGATAAGAGTGTCTTTTATGAGTGCTGACTTTTCTGAATATAAAAAAACACCTACAGAGCTCATTATATCGTGTTACATGATCTGCACCTCATCAACCCATGCCATCGTGTGACTGTAAAATCGCAGTTATAACACATAACATACTGCAAAGTGTTTTCCAGCCTACGAATCATTGTTTTTTTTTTCCTGCCTTTCCCCAGTAGCATTATTCTCAGTGTTCTGGTTAAAGGCAAGATTGAAAACAGCTCCCTAACTGCAAAACCCTTCATATGGTTTTTGTCCAACAATTTACAGGAAGAAGGCTAATCCAGCATCAATATCACATTTTGTGATTTTAATTGTTTCTACTGGAATAATAGAGCACTACGCCCATTGCATTCAAACAATTTAATCTGTTTTCTCTACATCAATGCCAAGACCAGTCATCAACACTGACAATCACCACACACATGGACTGAATTACAATCTCAACCAGTGTTTAAAAGGCAAATAAAATAAGAGCCTTACCCTTAATCACTAGTTGAGTTAGACCAACTTTGTGTCATCTACAGCAGTGGCATTCTAGATCAATAGCCCTGACAATTACTAGGCACATGGATTCAATTAGAGAAGGATCTGTTTAAAAGGCAACAGCAATAAACATAAGTCTCTAAATGGTTCTCATTTATTGCATAAGCAGAGGATACTACAAAAACACATGGGCTTAATTAGAAAAACACTAAATGTTTCAATGGCAAATAAAAAATCTTTATTTTAGCTTGTATCTTTAATTCCATCATTAAGTGCTGTGTTTAATAAAGGTTCCAATCATGTCCTCAATGCCTCCATCAGTGGGAGATGATCTCAGGCAAATTATGTTTACTCTCAGACAATACCTACATGTATGAATAACACTGGCTGCATCATGCTTTTTTTTTTTTTTTAAATGAATCCTACAAAAGTGACTGCTGAATTCAATTGTTTTGATGCTGGAATCATGGAAGCAGGATCCGAAGTTAAAATTAAAAAAAGAAAATTAAAACCTAAAAAAAAGAAAAGTGAAAGTGATTTGTCATTCTGAACACAGCATTCAGTGAAGCACAATGAAATACATTTGCTGCATTTAACCGATACATACACCACACAGCAGGGGGCAGCTATATCTGTGTCCGGGGAGCAGTAATGGGGACAGTACCTTGCTCAAGGGTACCACAGGGCAACCTTCTGTTTTCCAAATCCTGGGGCCTTTTCGCTAAACACTGGGCCAGTGTAAAATAGTGGTGCATCTGAAAAAGAAAACAAATCTTTTGGAAGCTATTGGGTGTATTTTGCGCTTTCTCAAAACTGATTTATTCAAAATCAACCCCCTGTGAAAGATTTTGAAATCTGAAAAATTGCCATCCTAATTAAAGGATAATACAAAATAGATTTAAACCTAAATTTCAAGGCCAATTTTATACACAGTCAGTCAATCAGTTCCATTCAAGGGATTAGTTTATTTCAAACCTAGCTACATTAAATCTACACCAATACACTAAACTCATTATTAGACACATAAAGTCTATAAAAAGGCAGCAAGTGTTAAAGTGCCAAGTGTATATGCCCCTTAACGGCCAGCTGACTTTAGACTAATTTCGTTTCTACTATCTTGTGTGTATGAAAATCAATAAGGCTTACCATTTTTACACACATGGACTCTATTAGAGAAGCAGCAAGTGCTCAAAAGGCACCAACAATAAAAGAAAAGAAGTGATTTCATTTCCTTCCTTTGCACAGGAGACTAGTTAAGCTTGATTGATTCTGGACTGTCATTAAGGGAACATACGGGAATGGTTGGCGAGGAACGTGAGCCCTCTCCTCAGTTAGATTAATTCAGTAGCTAATATGTGTTGCCTTCGCACCATGTTTCACAGCTCACAGGGCTTGCTGTAATTAGCCTAGCACCAAAAAAAAAAAAAAAAAAAAAAAAAAAAAAAGTACATTATTCATGCATTTTATTTCAGGCAGTCTCACATTCAGTGTCCATTTGATTTTGACATGGATGGTGGAAGGAATGTTCATGCATTAATCCAGGAAAGGCCTCTTTGTGGGCTGGTGGTGATAGATGAGGGGTTGTATTTAGTTGCAGATTGTTCAAAATGATGAGTGGGTTGTAACCCAATGAAGTCCAACAATCTTTACACCTGAGCAACAGTGTACAGTTAAATTAAGTTTTAACTTAACTTTCCTAATTAATGCTGGTAGTCTTTCTTTTATTCTGGTCTTTTTCAAATGTATTTTATTTATTTATTATTCATCTAAAGGATTTGCTTTACCTTCATGTGCTTTCATATTTTTCCTGATAGCTGAACTTCGATATATCACGTCTACTTCATATGCGCAGTACACACACACACATACAACTTCATATGTAAATGTTAAATTACATTTGCAACATTTTTAAAAGGAGATGTAAATTAAATTAGATTAAAAAAAAATATCTAAAAATAAATTTAGATTGGTGTATTCCAACTGGGCTTTATTTCTTACTGTAAATTTGGTCAGAAGGAGAATTATAATTTTGCATTTGCATTATTATCATGCAAAATCAATTGCTCAGAGTATTAAAATTATTCTTAATATCTTTTTATGCTTCAGTTAAAGTATCAACTGGGTACGATAATCTTGTCAAATAACTGTTTGGGATATTTAACCATAAATGATCACAATGGTTTGTGATTTCACCTCAAGGCCATTAGACTGACTGCTGATAAAGAGGGTCTTATCATCTCACTTGGCTCCTGGGGACTTGGGTTACACTGTCTCCCTCAGAAATGCAAATGCGGGAGAAAATACGAAGGAGCCATGTCTGCAGCACTTCTGTTTCAACGGCAAAGCAGAAAACAAAGTCAGTCAATGTCAGTATAGGAGACTGGTGAAGTGTGGTGGGTGCTATCAGAGAAGGGGGCATTGAGCTTTGCCGAAGAAAGTGCTGCAACAATAATCCTTATTAAAGCTCAATGGATTAACCCATTTCCACAGTTTATTGACTGATGCCCTGCCAGTAAACGTGTGATCTCATATTGAGCTAATACAAATGCAAATGAGTGAGTTCTGTGCCTGGAGTGTAAGTAGGATTTACGGCCAGCCAACTGGTAGCTGTTCAGTTATAAAGGAGAGGTTGTTATAATACCAGATGGAGTTGTTAAGTGAGGGAACGTGCAGGCCTTGCTTATTGAAACAACTATATGGAAAGGAATTAACATTTAATCATTTGAAATATTAAAAGGTGTACTCATCAATGATCTATTAGAGCAGTTTTGTTCACATCTTTATGAAAATTTCAAATGGAAAGAAAACAAATATCTAAGCATTAAGACACCATTGCTGATTTCAATGAGAACTGAGAATGGCAGGTCTTGCTTTATAGCCTCTATATATAATTTAATCTATAAAGTTAACTCCAGGCTTTCTATTTTATTTTTCTACTTTAAAATATTGGGCTGTGAAAAGGTAAAAATATGCTCCTTTTCATGAAACAAAAGTACAAAATTGGACCAATTTTCACCTTTCAGGGCTCATAATGTTTGTATTTTGAGCAAAAAGTGTAAATAGACTTTTTATGCTTGGAAGTAAACACTTATTTCAGAAGTATATTAACAAATGCTTATACACGTATACTTATTTATAATTTCATCGTCTACTTTAGACAATGAAATTATAAATATAAAATTTATCAATTTTGTACTTTTGTTTCATGAAAAGGAGCATATTTGTACCTTTTTTCTGACAATGTAATTATCTTTATTTTGATTAAAGTAGACAATGAAATTATAAATAATTAGAAGTGTTTAAGTATTTGTTAATATACTTCTGAAATAAGTGTTTACTTCCAAGCATAAATACATCAGAATTATTAACAAACTGTCCTGTCACTGTTTGCCTTCCTTTTTGGTACGGTAGAGAGTGCTCTGTTCTGACTGAGCACGCCTGAGCTCCCAGAGGCACAGGTGTGCTTCATTGGGGCTGACTATTTAAACCACATAGAGTCTGAATAGAGCATGGCTCATTCACAAAGGCTAAGCCTAAAGTTAACGGTGGCTTTTTAGTTCCTTGAAGTCTTGTTCATGCACCATGGATAATAAAGTTATGTTCTTGATCCCTGGTTCTGACGTCCTACCCGCACCACACCAGCGTTACATGTCCATAGAAACTTGGATTAGTTTTAGGACAAGGTAAAAATTGGGCTTTAGGTTTTGGAAGGAGATAATGGTCATGGTTAGTATTAAGACAAGGGTTAGGAAAGGTTTAATTTGTTAAATGCAATGTTAGCATCTACAATAGGCAATCCAAATAAAGTGTTTCTGAACATTAAGTCTGGAATTCTAAAGACTGGACTGAATACAGTCATATGTTGTTGCTGATTGTTGCATAAAACCATTGAAAAGTTGCTAATGCTCTGCAAGTATAGATTTCAAGTCACTGGGAGAAACTAATAATCAATTTTACATATTCAGAGTGATTAAAAGAGTCATTCATGATCCATCCATCCATTTTCAGCCGCTTGTCCCAAACGGGGTCGCGGGGGAGTGCTGGAGTCCAACCCAGCGCACACAGGGCTAAGGACAGGGTAAGCACCCTGGACAGGTCACCAGCCCATCACAGGGAGGAGCGTGACAGGGTCGTCACCTTGCTCAAGGGTACCTCAGGGCAACCTATTGGGAAGGGGTCTCATTCATGATGTCATTTACATTTACATTTATGGCATTTAGCAGACGCTCTTATCCAGGGTACTTGCCTATGGACCAATGGCTCAAGAGGTCCAAGGTTCAAATCCCACCTCAAGCACTACCATCACTGGGTCCCTGAGCAAGACCCTTAACCCTGAATTGCTCCAGGGGGACTGCTCCCCAGTCGCTGGATATGGCTGCCACTGCTGCATGGTGTGTATGGGTAAAATGCGCAGGATTCATTTTGTTGTGGTTGTCGCTGTGCTGTATTCATAATAACAAATTGTCACTTACACTATTATGTATCATTTAAGTTTACTGTTGTTCTCAAACTTGTGGTTATCAAAATAATTATGTTGAAATCATCCCAATATTCCAAAATGTACATTGTTTAATCAATTAAAATTGCATGACAAGTGAATCAAACTATTGAACACCAGTGAATCTCAAAAATGTGTATTTTTTTAAGTTTTTTTCTTAATCCTGAGTATAACTAAAAAACCACTTCCTTTTTTTCTCAAGAGAGTATTGATTCTTTCATTTGTTCTTTTTTTTGTTTGTTTGTTTGTTTTGTTTTTTTTAACCGAGTAAATCCAGTGCAGTGAACAATCATGTACAAGCGTGTCTTCTTGACTTTTTCTTTGCAATCGGGTACTGATGCAGGGCTGATCAATAGAAACCTGTGGTCAGTGAGGTGATACAGGGAGACATGCAGTCGGTTCTGCTCTCTGGCCCGACCTCCACTATTGACTCTAGATGCACTGTGGCATAGTCAGTCAATGACAATTACTCTCAATCTTGTGTTACTGTGTTTAGGTTTTATGCAAATGATTGACCATGTTTCATCCACAAATGCATTTTTTGCCTTCAATTGCTGTGAGGTTGGGCAACCTTAACAGAAATGTCAGTTTCAAATAAGGTGCAGCCTCCTTAGTTTAGACACAATATTGTTTTTCAGTTAAAATGTTACATTACAGAGCAAGACTGTGCTGTTCCAGTTAATTCAGACTAGGCAGGTCACCTTTTACATACTAAATAAAACTTGATACTAATTAATTTATAAAGCATAAATACATGCATTTTGTTTTCGCTTTTTTATACTGAGTGGTTTGCTGGAGTTGGCATTAGGTTTTAGATAATTTTTGTGAAACAATAAAATCCTGGATGGAGCCCATAATCCAAACAATTTATTTTTTTTATTAATTTATAGCATATTTTTAAAATGTGTATCTACTGCACTGCAACATAAAGAGATGCTAACAAATTAGCAGAAAATTAGTCTCTATCATTGGTTTAAATGTGGCTCTATGCTTAAGTTATAAAAAAACTATATTTAGTTATAAAATTCTGTATACTATCATAATCATCATCATATGGCATATAGATAATATATCATATGATAAAGCCACTTTTGTGTTACCTTGATGGTGATTCGTTTTAATAATGCACACAGCGGTCATGTTGAAAACATTGCCCCATTCATATAACCAGGAGGTGGTATAAATAGTGCTCAGGGGTAGCATCTGACAGCCTTAAAGCCCAACTCTCTGGTGAGCAAGGAGATTTAGGACACCCAGGGGAGGCCAACACTACACACTCGCCCTGTCAACACCTTCCTCCTCTTGCTGACACCCATTAGGCTGGTGTTAATGAGAAAGCTGGGACTCTGAGAGTATCCTGACCCTGTCACCACCCTTGACAATAACATGCCCAAGCTGCAATTTTTTATCCTCTTTACTTTGAGTTCTCATTGCTTAGCATGTTCCATAAGTGGTGCTAAAGAAATAGGGTATAAGGATTCAGTCCAGTTTCATGGCCCAGTCTTGTAAAATTGCTTTAAAGGCATATCCTGGAGAGGATATGCCTTTAAAGTGGGTGTTAGGGTGGCAGTGGTCTAGTGGTAGGATACTTGCCTATGGACCTATGGCTCAAGAGGTCCCAGGTTCAAATCCCACCTCTAGCACTACCACCACTGGGTCCCTGAGCAAGACCCTTAACCCTGAGCTGCTCCAAGGGGACTGTCCCTGTAATTAGGACATGGAAATCATTCTGGACTGCTAAATGCCATAAATGTAAATGTAAATATCCCATTGCTTCCGAATTTATATCTGTCATAACATGTCAAATAAATTCATTTTACTATCAGTTACCACAGACCCTTTCATTTTGAGCAGAAAACCAACATCAAAACTCAGATTTGAGAAAAATGTTTATGTAAGCTAATTTTATGAAGCTTTAACAAACTTTAAAATACTGGCTGCATCTGCTTTCCATAACATATTTTCTGGGATTTTTATTTATTCATTTATTTATTTTTGTTAAAAGTCTGAGTTTGTTACTCAGAGCTCTTAAATGGCCAAAATGATTTGAGCAGGTTGTGCCAAATATTTTCAGTATTAATTTCTGTATAATAATATACAAATATTAATATCTGTGTAACAATTTGGCATTTAAATAAATAAAAACAAATTACATTTAAAAAGGAAAATTAAATAAAACAAAAGCACCATGTTAACCTTTTAATTTCATTGGTCATTTTGTGAAATCTACAAATGATGCTTCTCCTCGCCCATAATTAGACATGATTAGCTCGCAAGACCATCACTGAGAGAGCGCACCCACATCAGCAGGACATCAGGAATGCATGTTGTGTTTCATTTACATTTACGGCATTTAGCTTACACTCTTTATCCAGAGCGACTTATATTTTTTTTAACTACAGGGACAGTCCCCCTGGAGCAACTTGGGGTTAAGGGTTTTGCTCAGGAACCCAATGGTGGTAGTGCTGGAGGTGGGATTCTAACCAGCAATCTCATGGTCTGTAGAGGAGTATCCTACCACTAGACTACCACCACCCCAGTTTCTAATTTCAAAACAATAAACTTACGTTTAAGATTAGACTACTTTGAAGGTTTATTGTCAGACTGATTGTTGGCAACAGACTACATGTTGCCAATGTGACATGATCAGACTAAAACAAATTCCTTGAACAAATAACTTCACATTGTCAACTTGTTCTACCCATGTGTTCATATAGCCATTTACAAACGGTGTTGTCCCACTAGCAAATATCAGAGTAGACAGGTGAAATCTGAAATAAAGAAATTTCTTGTGTTGGTACCTTTTCATTTGGCCTAGGTATTCAGTAAACAGTTCTAATCAGCTTCACAAAGAGATTAGAGAATCGGGTGGGTGTTACTGCTCAGCGCCTCTCTCTCTTGAAAGGAGAAGTGCGGAGGAGAGTTTGCTGCATGCTGTAATCACCTGGGAAATCAGAGAGGATCTCAGCATAAGGGATTAGTGTGTTTAAGAGAGACCGTCAAGCACAAATACTCTCCATTCTCCTCAGCCTTTCATGGTCCGCAGCATCTCCACATGAGAAAATAGAAGCTTTTCATGGCCATATTCTGAGGGGTGACTCGGCTTCATACAATAGTTGAATAAACATTTGTCCTGCCAGACTTCTAGGAAGAAATATTTTATTCATGGGTTTAGTGTCTCCTGACAAGCTTAGAAGAACCTATTCCTGAGGCAGTGCTTTTGCAGAAATAGGCAAAAAGGCATCACACAGACACACACACACACACATAATGGTGTGTAACATGAGGCCATAACTCTTTTCAGGCCACTCTGAAGTCACTGCCATTGGAGAGTTGAAAGTTCTCCAAATATGCTGTGCTGAGCAGGCAGAAAGATAATGCATGATGTTGTAAGATCTGGCCAAATCAGCATGGAAAAGCATCAGTGTTCAGTGCTGTTGCTAGGCTGTGGGAAGAGGAAAAGCGATATGACCTCTTGGATATGCATTTATTCCCCCCTGTACACAGAGCCGGGGTGAAAACCCAGATCAAGTAAACACTGAAATGATTTATAAGGCCATCATTTCAGTCCTTGGGATTGCCCTGCAGTAGGAGTCCACCATTCACTTTCACACAGAAAGTAAATCATTGCCAGCAAACTGTATGAATACAAATCAACAAGCTGACTTGGTGGATGCGAAACTAATGCCTGATTAGGTCTCATTAGTTATTGTATGGGCAGATTGAGGGTGTTTGAAATTGAAATTGATTTTTTTTTCCCTGAAAAGTGAAAAGTGATAATTAATTGGTGTATGAAAGCCATGAATGTCAACTTATTTTGACAGGGGGGGGGGGGGAATTGTGGCCGATCATTCAATATCAGGTTCAAGTCTGAATTTACTCTTAACTACCACCTGAAGCGCCTGCATTCACTCACTTCATTAAGTACACCTTGTGTCTACATTTATTAACTTTTTAATCAAATTAGTTTACTATATATGCAGAGGCATTCTCTAGTTCTATAGTAAAACATTGTAGTTTGTGATCGGTTTCACTGTAAAACTTGCTAGCAAACTTTAAAGCCATTAACCACTGATCTTAGTCCTCACAGAATCAGGCCTTCATTGAGTTCTGGATTATTCTCAGCACTGCACTGTAGTGGCATGTTAGTGTGACATTTACATTTACGGCATTTAGCAGACACTCTTATCCAGACTTTCAACTCCTGATTACAGGGACAGTCACCCTGGAGCAAGGGGAACCCAATGCTGGTCGTGCTGGAGGTGGGATTTGAACCTGTGACCTGCAATCTCTTGGTCTGTAGGCAAGTATCCTACCATTTGACCACCACTTACATAACTTGCAGAATATCCTTTTTTTTTTTTTTGGCACAGTTTTTATATCATGCATTCTTTGCAGCATCAAAATTAATTACACAGCATCATATCAAAGTTATACAGTGCGCAGATCTAAACTTAACCGAAATGAGATAAAACCTCAGTGCTCATGCAGTATTTGCTAGTTAGCCACCTATAGTTATCATTGTGGTGTGGTGGTGGTCCAGTGGTAGGGTACTTGCCTATGGACCTATGGCTCAAGAGGTTCAAATCCCACCTCTGGCACTACCACCACTGGGTCCCTGAGCAAGACCCTTAACCCTGAATTGCTCCAGGGGAACTGTCCCTGTAATTAGGAAGTTGCTCTGGATAAGAGCGTCTGCTAAATGCTGCAAATGTAATGTAAATGTAAATCATTAACAGAATAAGACAACACAATTTGAATTGTCATTTGTCTAGAAAAAACTCTGCAGTCATGCACCCACCCGGTGATATATTTAAGCTTTGCTTCATAGTTCTTCATCATGCTTTTAAATTGTATGTTTAAGTAACACATGGAATGTGACTGTATGCATCTATTGCACTATAATGCTAATACTTTGAAACTTTCTATATTGCAGCTTAGATAAGGGTTGATTCTGCAAATTGAGAACCACATGGTGAAATGAGGAGGGGACAGATAATTAACTCTGTCACTGTTTAAACTAATTAGTTAATACATATTACTGATTACATGGGACAGTGCCCCTGCAGCAACTCAGGGTTAATGGTTTTGCTCAGGAACCCAATGTTGGGAGTGCTGGAAGTAGGATTCAAACCTGCAAACCTCTTGGTCTAGAGGACCAAGTAGGCAAGTGTCCTGCCACTAGACCGCCACCCTATGATGAACTCCAACAACCTGAATCATTGCTTTATGGAATTATGTTTAGAATATTTACTGAATTATCAAGTGGATTTCAATGAATGGGAACCTTGATGAAGGGTCTGCTATGTACGAAAGTCCTGACAATGCAGAGAAATAGAAACCTCCCTAATAGAAACGCTATTTGTTGATTTCTCTTTAATTGATTTTTGTTGTTTTTCTGAGCTTTGCCCAGCTGTGGTCTATCAATAAATGTATATCTACCAGAGGAGTAGATTGAAGGTATGGATTCACATGACTTGGACTTGAGTCTTGGATTAGATGACTTCAGGTTTAAAAAAAAAAAAGCCATTGGATACTGGCTACCACACATAGACTCCTTTAACATCTGGTCATATTATACATCTTAACAGGTTGATTCCTGCAGATGACCATTAAAAAGCAAGCATAAACCTAGCCAACATGCTTTTCAAACAGAAATAAATCCCATAGCTCAAATCACTGCAGGTAGGTGGTCTGAGACTCATATTATTGCACTGTAAATGCATCTCCTCAATACACATTCAGCAACCCAAACTCTTCCTTGTGCTGCGATGACACGTCTCCCTGCTGCTTTGCTGATAGAAAAGGACATTTTTCAGACTGCTGCTGCTTAATCCAGCATTTCTGCTGCCTGGTTCATGAGTTTTTTTCCTCCAGTTTTAATTCAGTAGCCCACTTATGATGAGACACTTAGTTCAAATAAAAGAGCAGTGTGGTTAAATTCCACCTTGTCTACCCATTATTTATTTATTTATTTTTTTATTGTTTTGCCAGAATACACTGTGTTTTAACACACATGGTTCATGATGGTGATGACACAGGAGGATAATTGTTCTTAACAGCTCCATTCTTGTAAAAACCTGCTGTGTTGTGAAAAGCTGCTTTTCTTTTGAATAGAACAGAACAATCAAGAGCAGCACAGGCAAAGTATACAAGCTGATTTGCATCTGAAGATGTCAAGTATTGTGCAAAAATCACAAGCCGCCTGCCATTTCTTCATATTTTGCCTTTAAAAAGCTATACTTTCTTGTATTTTTAATGTATTGTTGAGGAATGGCTTCCAGGCTCCCTAAAGAAAAACGTTTTGGCTCTCATTTTCATGTCAGTTCCTGTACCAGAGCAGGATCAGAGGATTATTGTTGTTTTTTTTGTTTTTTTTTTTGGAACGTTCAGGTCACTTTCACATTGTGACCTATGCATGAATCATTCAAGTGGAGCAAAGCAATCTAACATAGGAGATGAAGCAGTGAAGAAACAGGTGGAGATGATTAAAGGCGATTAAGCCCATGATTAATGCACTGGTGATGCTGAATGCTGAGTGCTTGGAAGCCCTTGTATCTTTAGCCACTTTGCAGCCTGTCTCAATATGCTAAGGATACAGCAGTTTGACAGGCATAAAGTATTTGTGCATCAGCAAGGTGATTTCTTAGCAAATATGATGGGTGGGTCAAGACTTTAGCACAGTACTATATATGACTACCAAGTGAAAATGAAAGTGGTTAAAATCTTACCAGGATACCAGTCATATGCAATGATAAGGTGTAAATGGACTCAAGACCCAAAGGGGAAATAATATAGAAATATGGATTTGACTGCTGATTTGAAAGTGAAAGTGACTATTCTTATCATTGCAAGGTCACAGTACAGCACACAGTGAACCCCAACAAAACTGGACCTCTGCATTTAACCCATGCAGCAGCTATGAAAGTGCCCACGGAGCAGTGACTGGGATGGTAACTTGCTCAAGGGTACCTCAGGGAAACCTTCTGGTAAGGGGTTTAAATACACAATCTTCCAATCCTGTGGCCAACTCTCTAACCACTAGGCCACCGCTGCCCCTATATAGTTTTTTGTAAATATATTTGGATTTTTTATTTGGTGCAGATCATTAACAGCTGTTTCAGGAACTGCATGCCAATATAGTAATGCTTCGCTTTTTCTATTTCAATGGATACATAAGACAAGCGTGGGGATTTAAGTTTGCCTCATTAAGTAAACAAGTAAAAAAGTCCAAAAATGATCAATAAAGATTCACTCAGCACTGGTTTAATGATAACAGGCTTTATTAAATTTTCCTTCATTTAGGAAGTGGGAACACATGTGCCTTAGACTCTAAAACCATTGCTATAAGTTTATTTGTAACCTTTGACAATGTTTTTATTTCATGTGTAGTTGCTGCACCTGTAATTTATATGATTTATAGGCTACTATCTGCAATTGGATATAATGGCAGAAACTGTATTACAATATTGTAATGTCAAAAAAGAAGAAAATTAAAGTTACCAAATTTTTTGTGTCTCCAAGTCTTCTCTGAATACATAAGCCATTAGTGTTTTATTTTTTTCACGTTTGTTAGCCACTAGTATGTTTAGTGTTGGGATTTACTACGAAACCTGAGAGATATGGTGGATTAAAAATCATGCAGCTGCTGTAGACTCAAAAAATGCAGAATAGGTAAAATATTTAAAAATAACATTGTACAGTTTCCTGCATGGTGTAGTTTCACACACAACAGAGGGTAAAGTGCTTGAAAATATTCTGACCCCATCTTACCACTAAATCAGCTCTTACCCAGTGAGGCACAGACTCCTCAAGGCTTCTGAAAGTGTGACTGGATATCTGTCACCATGAAATTAATAGCAGTTTAAGTCCTGTATTGATCAGACTATTATGTCCAGCACTTTCAACTGTTAATCTTTGTTGGCCTGCATCGATGTTCAGGTAGATGACACTTGTCAAAGTAACAATGACATGAATGGCATGCGCTTTATCAACATCACACTGCCCCCTCCTCCTTGCTTTCCTCCCATAGTACATTCAGTACCATTGACATAACAACATGCCATTTAAATGATATAAAAGTGATATAAAATGGGATTTCTCACAAGCTCTTTCTTATCAGTTTCAACAGTGGACCAGAGGCATTTTGGGCACTTGGCTATTTCACCCAATATGCAGCACCCTGCCATGTACTGTATGCTCTAACACATATCTGTCATGGCTGCCATTAGCTTGTACCACTCGTCTATAGGGTTAACTGCCCATAAAGGTTAGCCCTTGGTCACCATGTGCAGCAATGTACCTAGGGTACGCTTGACACTTGTAACAGTGAAGGGAAAGTGACTATTTGCCATTGTGAAGCACGGCACAGCACACAGTAAAACACAACGAAATACATCCACTGCTTTTAACCCATACACACCATGCAGCAGGGGGCAGCTAATTAAAGCACCTAGGGAGCAGTGATGGAGACGGTACCTTGCTCAAAAATACCTCAGGGCAGTCTACTGGTCTGGTGATCAAGCCCACAAACTTATGATCCTGGGGCCTGGTTCCTAACCACTAAGGTCCACCACTGCATCACTGCTCCACCTTGTGAAACTCACAGATCACTTTAATTTTATATCTATTTAATTTTATATCTATTTTGTATTGTAAACTTTTTTTTGGCCACTGAACTCAAGGAACTAAAGGAACTAAAGCGGTGCCCTAGTGGTTAGGGAGTTGGCCACAGGGTTGGAAGATTGTGGGTTCACACCCCTTACCAGTAGGTTGCCCTGAGGTACCCTTGAGCAAGGTACCATCCCCATCGCTGCTCCCCAGGCGCTTTCAATATGCTTTTTCAAAATGCTGCACGGTGTTTGAGTGCATTGGTTAAATGCAGAGGTCCAATTTTGTTGTGGTTTACTGTGTGCTGTGCTGTGACCTCGCAATGACAAGGGTTGTCACTTTCACTTTCATGATGCTTATTGTCATTCACTTCACTTGTCAGTGGTTTTAATATAATGGCCAATATATGTGAGAGCAAACAGGCTTGTGGCAACCTTGACTGTGTGTAGTTTCACAAACTACATTACAATCCCCACACTTCTATTACTCTCAGTGGAAGGCTGTGCACAGTGCGATCAAAATGAGTTTTTACTTTTATATGTTCATCACAGCAATGAGCTAAAGCCAGTGAGTCTCAGGATGAAAGAAAATCATCATTTCAAGTCTGCTGAACATTTAAAACAGACCCAACACAACACTAGGGTTGACTAATTAAAATTGCTTTGTTACACAGCTTTGTAGCATAGTGTACAATTACCATTTACTGTGCATCCAAAACAAAGGTTTATTAAAATTTCTAGCTTTTAGGTTAAATCAGGAGAAGTTTTTGGCCTTGGTATCAAGCTGATTTTCAATCTGCCTAGTTTCAATTAGCAACAACATTGTATTCTGCAAAAGTAAGTACCAATTTAAAAAAAAATATCCATAGAGATGTGAAGTAAATTGTGTAGACAGAAAGATGAAAGATGTATATGTGAGCAGAGCATAAAAAGGTCACTTGATTAATTTGCGGGATTTTCTGTCATCATAAATTGTTGGTAGAGAACAGGTCTACCTATTTCTCCAGGACAACAAATAAAAAATCTCTGCCGCAGAATATTTTTCACATTTATAGAAAATTTGCCAGTTGCATACTCCAGTGCTTACACACATATACACAAAGTGAGCTATCACACCCTCAACCGTACTTAATAATGCTACTTTTATTTGAGATCGATATCTCACACAGTGCGCTTAGAGCATTGTTTGATTTAATTGAAAATCTTTGTGCCCACGCTGCAAGAAGGTAGAGGCTGTAAAACGCCAAAATGCTGCAGAACCCAAATAATCAATTGTGTATTTGTGGAATTAGAGTTCCGTTGACTTGCAACAGCCTTGTACATCTTATTTCCTGAAGAGAACTGACTGGAGCAGCATGGTAGATCATGCAACATTTATTCCTTTTGCATTGCATTGCAAAACTATCATTTGATAGTGTAAAGCTATCAATTTCTCCATGCTAAAACAATGCCTGGAATTTCTGTACTACTTAAAGTTGAAATAAGTATTTTCATTGTTATTGTTCTTTCCATGTAACTTATACATTTTCTTTAGACTGATGTCCTGTACATTTTGTGAACCATTTAATAGCAACTGTCCATTGAAAAAGAATAAAGATTCACAATCACAACTTCTAAGCACTACTTTATTAAATAGGGGGAAAACTCTTTCAAGCAAGGCTGCAGTGAGAATGGTGGCAAATTAGTCAGAGAACAGATTGGAGTAGTGATGCAGATCAAGCCTATTCCTCTGGGATCCACTGCAAAACCATAATTTTCGCTTTCTCGCTTTCTCTATACTTGTTATTATATTGGGAATCATCAGTATAAGACTGTTTTCATTTTCATTATCATTCAGTGTTTTCTTCAGACTGATGTCTATTACATTCAAGTTGCTAGGGTTGTGACTAAGGGATAGCTCACAGCACTATTATCATACAGGACAATCTAGTTAGATTTTTCCAAATTTGCTTTCTAAATTCATCTTTGATTTTGATTTGCTTGGATTTACGTTTGGGCAACATCTGTGTCAGCACTGAGCATCTTATGCAGAGGACAGATTTCTGAACATGTTTGTTCATGCTATTAAACTTTATAAGTATTATAGTGTCATGATGTTTGGCTTTTGAATCTAGATCATTTAGAGGAATTTCAGGAAACAGCTTGCATTAAAGAGTTAAGTTTTATATAGTTTTATTTTCTCTTATAAATAATAAAAAAATATATTCTTTTAAAATATATATTTTCTCATATGCCAATATTCTAAATATACTTGGTTACCAGGTACATGGCCATGATATTTTTTTCGGCTCTCTAAAGGATAAGTGGTGAAATGAATAAGGAGTGACTGAGGGAGTGTAACAGTGGCGGGGAGTTTGAAGGACACCAACGCAGAGCCAGGGTTCCAAAATGTAACTTTAATAACATAAACTAAAATACAAAACCAACAGTGCCACCATTAACTGTGAGGCACTGTTGGTTTTGTATTTTAGTTGATGTTAATAAAGTTACGTTTTGGAACCCTGGCTCTGCGTCGGCGTCCTTCAAACTCCCCGCCACCGTTACAGAATGAACTGCCAGTATCTGGTCGTCGCGAGCCATGAGGGCGAGCAGGAGCGCGTGTTGTGGACGGCAGCGAACGTTGTTGAGCAGACGCTGCAGCTGATAAAGGCCTGGAAGATGGAGGCAGCTTCTCTGGATCTTCGCGAGCATTTGAAGGGTGAGGAATGGGTGCGACGGACGCCGATGGCCATGGCCAAGGAGCTCGAGCGGCGTCTGAAAAATGTGACGTCGCTGCTCCCACTCGGTCCCACCCCGGATCCCGAGCTGCGCTTGGATCAGTTCACACTGTTCCTCCGGATGCTGGTCTCCATGGCTGCAAGGGCACAGCGCTACCTCGACACGCTGAACCGCATGTTTTTTGGAAGGTGGGGCTTCATTGACGACGGGCGTCACACAACGTGGAAGGACAGCAGTCAATGAGCCCTGCGCTGTTCAATGTGGAAGCACAGTGCAAACCGCGCCACACGCTGTCCAACGCGGAAGCACGGCGCAAACTGCGCCGCACGCTGTCCAACGCGGAAGCACGGCGCAAACCGCGCCGCACACTGGTCAATGCGGAAACATGGTGCAAACCGCGTCGCACGCTGGTCAACACGGAAGCACAGCAAAAAACGAGCCCTGCACCCCTCAACATGAGAGAATGGCAAAGAAGGCCGTTCCTGACACAGAGAGCAGGAAGACGGTGGAGACCACTTCCTGCATTGTGCAACCGGGGAGGTCGACCAAGAACCCCCAAACCCAGCACCACTAACCCGTCTGCCGGGCTGAAAGCAGAGAAGAAGCAGCTCCAGGTTAGTGGGAACTTTAGAATGCAAGTTCGGGTACAGATGCGGATTGAACATGAGGCTGCAGTAACCATTCAGGCGCAGGTGAGAAAGCACTTAAGCAGAAAACACTACCTGAAGCTACTGTGGGCAGCCAGGACTGTTCAGCGACATTATTGAGCTAATAAAATGATAAAGCAAGAGATGAGGTCTTTGAAGGAGAAAAAGATGGCTGCTGTTGTTCTGCAAGCCGCATTCCGAGGGATGAAGAACAGACAGACTCTGAAACAGAAGCACCAGCCTGCCACAGTGATACAATATGCTTACAGGGCTTACAGTACTCAGATGTGATATGTATGCATGAAATATGCTACTGTTGCCATTCAGCTTAGGTATTGTTCCACACTTGATGCCAGAAAGCAGAGGGAGGAATTCTTGGAATTGCGCTCTGCTGCAATGTTCCTGCAAGCCTGCTTCAGAGGTCAGAGGGTAAGAAGGGAGATTGTCCAGCAACATCAGGCAGCTTCCCTGATTCAGGCGGCGTTTAGAAGACACAGGGAGGTAGTAAAGTACCAGGCCATAAGGGTGTCAGCCATCATCATTCAAAGACATTATAGGTCCTACATTAAGGGTAAATGTGACCGTGAGAAGACCAAAGGACTCTTGTCCATTTGTAAGAGGGAGATGGAAACAGAAAGAAAAGCTCTGTCTCAAGACAAAGGTGAGCTCAATGGCAAGAGCAGTGAATTCAGAAGAGAGAGAGAGGTCTCCAGAAGAAAGCTGCAAGCTGTGATGGGGAACCAAAGAGAGAGGCTGGAGAGAACAGAGGAACAGAGGGACCAAACTGCATTCCCAGTATCGAGGAGGAGAGCAACAGCGTTCACTGCAGCAGTGGAGGGATACCTTTCCTTAATTGCTGCCAGTGCACCCAAGAGTCTTCACACCAGCTGTTCTTCCCCCAAACCTCATGCTAAATGCCCGCGTGAATATCATGCCAGTTGGCACAACACTACAACTAAGCTCCAATCAGCACCTGATTGTTCCAGAGGGGAATTGCGCTTTACCAGCCACGCTAATTCCAGCTACCATGCCCATAACACATCCACTTAAACAGTCTTCTCAGAACTTGCAGCCTGTGTATGAAGGAGATGAGAAATGCCACACCTCAGATGACGAAACGATAGTCATGACAAGCGAGAAGGACAGAGACCGGAGGCGGAGCACGCACAGGGTAATGAACTCTTCCCCTTCTAACCACAGAGAATCTCCTGTATTTAGCTCTTCTTCAGGTGATGACCAGACAAGGCTCTCGAGCCAATCAGATGAGTCCTCCAGAGGCCCCACTACAGAGTCAGAGAGACTGGGGACAGAGGAAACACGGGACAGCAGAAAGACACCGAAAGAATGTACGGCTAAACACAAATGCCAATGGGACTTGGTTACAAAGATATGGACTGAAATTCTGGGATACCCCACACCACCGCCAGGACCCCTGAACATTACTGGCCAGAGGCCCCTTTTTGTTGAAATTTGGGTGTTTGTGGGCCTGGCCGGGTGCCCCATGAAGGGGACTATTTCAGTTTAACAGGGTTTTTGTTTGGTTTCCCCCCTGAGGTCCAGGTCGAGGTTGTTGTGCCTTTTGCGTTTTTTTTTAGGTCTGTCGTGCCTGTGGTTCCGGCCGGGCATGACAGATGGCGCTCTGTTCTGACTGAGCACACCTGGGCCTGTTCAGACACAGGTATGCTTCATTGGGGCTGCTATTTAAGCCCCAGTGAGTCAGAACAGAGTGCGGTTCATTAACAAGGCTATGCCTACAGTTAATGGTGGCACCTTTTGGTTTGTGTTGTTGGTTTTTGTTTAATAAAGTTACGTTTTCACTACTGGCTCTGCGTTGGCGTCCTTCACACTGCCTGCCACTGTTACAGGGAGTGAGTGAGCGAGTGAGTGAGTGGTTTTCACTTCATGTGCACATCTTTTGGTAGGTGCCCATGACCATGTTGCAGGTTCATTTTGGTGGTGCTATATACAATGCCATTTCATTTTCTTAAATAGTTTAGGTCATTACGCTTGGCCTTTTTTTGCTTCCAAAACATGAACAGCTCCCATTTTAATAAGACAATCGGTAAAATGATTAATTGTTTTAATGTTGTGGTTGAGTGGTAAAAAAGGCATTTCATAGCTTTGATTTTTAATAATTGGTCATCTGCCCATGTCTGCATAGGTTTCTTCCAGGAGCTTGGGTTTCCTCCTCTCTTCCAAAAACATGCTCATCAGGTGGACTGGAGATGCTAAATGACCCATAAGTGCATGTGGGTGTTTGACTGTGTATCTGCCCTGCAATGGACTGGTATCCAGAGTGTTTCCCCACCTTTCATGTGTGATCATAAAAACAAAATAATTCATTTTAAAAATGTTTTCAGTAACATTGCAAAGGGACATGAGTCTGATTTCTGGATGTTTGTGACAAGTATTTTAGAGATACTGTGTGCTAAAAGTGATTGGGGCTAATAGCACATGCTGTGGTTTGCACTGTGAAGTGTGCAGAAGGCTTTGTGTTGTATTTTAAGTTTCAGCCTCAGGCACTTTGCCCACAGAGTCACACACATTTTCTGATGTAAACTGCAAGTGAAAATAACCACGGCTTTCACAAACCCATCTCTCATGAAGCCTTCTTAATGAATTTACTTCACATGGAATATCTGGCTCTAGCTACTAATGGGTGCATTTGGTAGAAGACAGTTGTTTGTTCTTCAAACCTCATTGCAGTTTCATGTCTATATACCAATAAGCCTTCAGAATGAGGTATATACTGTACATAGTCATAGAATTTAGATGGGTTTTTGCTGCCTGTTTACTGTAGCTTTTACCACACCTGCATTTCAGGCGCGTCTTTCAATTGTGAGCTGCTACCCACAGTGCCAACTTATTTTTTAGCTGACTAGATTTATTCACTGACTAGGTGACTCATCTACTTTATGCAAGTATTTGCATGAATAAATGCAAAACTTTGGACAAACTTGGCCACAATATGTGTTTTTTGGCTTTCTATGTGCTAAAAAGCATGACATGACAAACAAACAGGTTGCTCTTTACTGGGTTTTTGGTTTAAAAATAAAGCTTTATATATGGCTTTTGCAAAAGCTGTGGAGATTTTACTCCATAAGTATTGGAACAACACGGTCCATCTATTGCATTTTGCTCTGTACTGAAAACATTTGAGTTATTTTCCAGATGATTTTTACATTTTTAATATCGAGTTTGAGACATGATTCTGACTAACCATTGTCTAGGAGCTAAAGTATTGCACAGAAAGTTTTAAAGTAAATTAAAATAACTGGCACTAAATATTTGTTTGTACATCCATGACTCGCAAAGTCTGCATCAAGCCTGTCACCTGCTGACTTCTCAAAGTTTTTTTTTGTTTGTTTGGTTATGCTTTACTAGGATTTTACCACCTTATCCTTCTGTTTTTGTTTATTATGAGGGAATTCTCTCTTCAGTCTTTCTCCCTGATGATGTAGTTCTTTTTTAACTTGGCTGTTTCTTTTTAAATAATTTCTAGCTGCAGGATATAGATCTTCTTGATTAGTTTGGATTGAATTGGCAGACAAAATGTTTCCACTTGGTGGTCAGAGGATGCCATGTTCTAATTTAAAATGTGTATATGTAAATACAAGTAATTAAAAGCTGGGCTTAAATAAACAGTCTTGCTGTTCCAGTTCTTTTGAAAGGAACTGCATGTGTTTTATTTATTTATTAATTTATTTTTAACATGTTAATCTCAACAAAGAAATAGAAATTGTGCTCTAGAGGATGAATCCTTAGTTTTAAGAATGAAATCATGTAATTTGGTTGTGTGTATGTTTATGGCTGGCATTCAATAATGGCATTTTGAGATGCTCTTGAAAAGATGCTCTTGAATGCATAATGCTGTGTTAGGGGTGTGGAAATGTGAAGTATGCAGTGCGAGTATTAAAGGTCAAGGTCATTAAGATAAGAGTTATGACCAAGTGCTTAAACTGACCAAACAGCAAAGACAACACATACTTTTCCATATCGCAGGCAAATGACTCACACAATTGTGCTGGTGGGCGAGAAATGGGCTCTGCTATTACGGGTCAGAGGAGGCAAGAAAAAATAAAACTTTTGTTTAGACTATAAAATTTTCTCAAGTTCAGTGAGCTTATCTATTTCCAGAGGATGGTGTCAGTGAAACTATACATACAGCTTCAGGAGCGGGCAAGGCTTAATGATCTCATGGCTGAGTAAATAGCGAAATTCACAGTACGTTCACCAATGTGGTCGCTAGACAGTGGCTTGGGTGGAGTGTGTTGGATGATTTAGGATTCTCTGCATTGCCACCTCTGTATTTCAGTCAGTAACAGAGTAATTTCTGGGATTTCATGATTATACCCAAGACCTATAAAACTGACAGAGAGAGGAAATAAATTCTCCATTTCCATCATTTCCATTCTCATGCAGACCCACTCTTGCAGAATTTATGTTTGATAAGGAGAAATTTATTGCCTGAGAAAGGTCATGGAACATTTTTAATGTGGCCAAGCTTAGCAGGTAAAAAGCTTTTATTTTGGTGATGCATTGAGCTGTGGAAATGAAACCCTCCAAACTGCTAACAAGTGGTACAACTTGAAAGTCTAATATAACTTTGCTGATGTATGTTTTGCACCTTGTTTAAAATTCCTATACCAACTCTTCAACTGGCTTACAGCCAGCATGTGAATCAAGCAGCTGTGTGGCCATCATGCCAATATTTGGATTAAACTAGACTGTTTAGCAGAGCAGCTCTCCGACAAAACACTATGACATGCCAATAATTGTGGAGTGGACCATAGCCTGATCTCCACAATTAGCCTCTTCAGATTTCAACAGAGAGCCTGGGGCTGGAGTGCAAAGTTGAAGGGTGTCATTTGGAGTCCTTATGCTTTAAATGGATCATCACATGAATGCCTTCGTTAGGGTTATACTGGCTCAGTACCAGTAGCAGCATATGTAGTGCCATATGAATTGCCGCTATTGCTTTTGAGTGTTACTTAGCTTCACATTAAAATTTGTCATGTAGCGAAGCAGCACTGGAACAGCAGACAAAATTTCAAACATCTATTACCCTCCATCACAATGACTACAATAACTGCAACTTTTGTTTTGTTCTGACTCTACAGATTTGACTTTCTGAAAGTTTTATGACATGAAAGAAGAAGTCTATTAAAATCAGATTTTGTGGTTTAGCATTGTGAAAGAAAATTCTTTATTGAAAATGACCCCACTGGATATAAATATGCAATAGCAGCTGATTCATTTTTCACAGCTCCCAATGAATATATTGCAAACTCTGCTTGCATTTGTCTAAATTTTCATTCCTTTTTCTCGTTGGCTGTGTTTCTGATCTATAAAAACTATTTCAATTCAATACCAGCTATCATTCGAACCTGATCTGTGGCTCTTGATTACCTGGTGCAGATATCTAAGATATAGAACAAACACATCCTTAAGAATGAGCTCAGCAATCTCTCATTTAGACCATACAAAATTGATGTTTATTAAAAATCTTTTTTGAAAAATATTTAAATGGTCATTTACAGGACAACTTTTTTTTTCATGCCCTCTAAATAGAGTTCTATATGTAAGTTTCCAACCAAATTATTTTCCAACCAACTGTCAAATGAACACCATGTAAACAGCTTTTGTAATTTCCTAAATTTTCCACAAAATCCTAAAAAAATCTTTCTGGTAACCAGACCTTAACGCATCTTTAAGAATATTATATCCAATATCTTTATACACCTGGGGCAACAGTGGCATAGTGCTTAGGAACTAGGCTCAGAAGGCCATAGGTTAAAATCCCAAACCAGTAGGTTGTCCTGAGACACCTTTAAGCAAGGTAACATCCCTGCTGTGTGTGTCTGGGTTAAACGCAGAGGCTGCATTTAGTGGTGGTTCACTATGTGCTGTGCTGTGTTTTACAATGACAAGTTGTCACTTTCACTTCACTATAATACTCATTTACTTCTGTTCCAGCTGTCCTACCAACAAGACCAGGCCATAGTTTAATACATTTTTCATATGATGTATATATATTGATATATATTTTTGCTTATGAGACTAAAAATTCATGTTATTAATCTCCCTAAGAATGTAATAGTTAAACTACCTTGCTTCTTAATTGTAACAACAATCATCTTTAAAATAATTTCATAATTTGATACCAACGCTCCTTGCCATCAGACTTATATAGCCTTATAAGTTTGACAAAAGTTCTTAAAATGTATAACAATATTAAAAATGAATGCTTTTCATGTATCATTTCATCTTAAATTACATATCACTTGTTTTAGTTGGGGGGGCTAGGGCTCTAAACTAATCCAAGATTTTCTTCTATTCCAAATGGGCAGGGGACTGAAACAGAAAATGAAAAATGTCCACTGGTTGAATGTCCTTCAGGACCAACTTGGAAATCTCTCATATAGGCCATCTGAGACTGATGCTAATTAATAGTCAGAAAAATTTGTCTTTTTTCATGTTGCCATATTGCAGGATTATGAACAAGATCTTTGCTTACATTGCTGTCATCAAAGCCATCTGGATAAAACCGACTGGTATCTGTCACCCAGGCATTACACAGTGAGTGAGATGGTATTGGTTTAGCCGTGTTAATTTTCTAATGCTATTTCCATGCACAAACACAGGAGTCAATATTATGTGTGCAAGCAGAGAAATGAATAAGCATGTGACAGTTAATGAAAAATAACTGAAAAATGTGTACAGCGGTAGTTCTGAACAAACATGCGTGTATCTGAACCAATTTGAGACTTGATGGAACTGCTGATGCATTGGAGTAATTTCTCAGTGCAATAATTTTGCAAGCAATATGACACCTCAGAGATCTGCAATTTTGCATGAAAAGCATTGCTAAAAGTCTACTTTGGCAAAATCTTTTTATAAAAAATAATTTAAATGAATGTGAGAAACCTCAGTCATGTGCTCTTCCCATCAATTAACATTGAAATATTTGTTTTATGATGAATCAGGTTTTTTAGCTCCATAACTCAGCATCTCAAAACAGAGGGAGTGGTAAACCCAAGACAAGTGAGGATGTCTCAATAATGCCGTGTAATTCCCCAAAGCATAAATGCTGCCAGCAGCCTTCAGCGAACTGCTGATTCTGCCATGGTCCAGACATCCATTGGCAAGCGTTTGACAAGGCAGAGCCTGAGCAAATAAATGGCACCTGACACGCTGTTTAAAGACTTTTAAAAACTAACTGTTGTCTGACAAGGGAGGCGCTGGCCCCCACTCTCCCCGACAGCACATTTAATCAAGCCCCAATCCCTCAGAGACATAATAAATGGTGCTGCCAAGTTTCATAAATGGAGGATCAATTGTAATTGATTTCATAGTCTGATACATTTATTAAAGTGACACCCATTTATACATTTGCTTACTTGTTTTTCGTAATCAGTCCGGGTTGCAGTGCTCCAGAGACGGAGGCCCACTGCTGACTAACCACGCAGCAGCTTAGTTGCATCAGCCCAAGAATTTCATTACAATAAAATAATTGCAGAGGACTGACAAGGCAGGGTTGACGCACACGGCACTGGCAGTTCATTTTTCATGTTGCCTGGCGTGAAGACGTGGCTGCATAATTTGCTAACTGCATGATGTGTGTTATTGTGTGTTGAACAGACAGTTAAGAAATGGAATTTCCTTTAAGAGGAGAATAAATTAGTTCCGGCTTGTCAGTGTGTGTCACACACACTGGTCCTGCTCACAGATGAGGCCTGTCACTCACGGATGGCGGGGAAAACCTGCGGTGATTATTCCATCTTAGCGTCGGTGTCTTCGGCCTGTCGCCTTAAAACATGGCGGGTTGTGTAGCCCCAGCACAACAGGAAGGAGGGAGAGAGAGAAAAACAATAAATTCCTGGAAAGGATTTGGTGTGTTCCATGTTTTGTGCTTTAAATAGAAATAACCAAATGCAAGTTCAAGAAATATAATTCTATATATATATTAATAAAAATATAATCAGGTGCACGTGATTAGAACACAGTTACTCAGCATTTTGAAAGAGGTTTGTCCTGTTTAAACTTCAGACATTTAGTTTAGTTTGCTCCTGACTGTTGAGGTAAGGTTGAATAACATGGTGAGATCAAAAGGGCTGTCTGAGGCCTTCAAAAAGAAGATTGTAGTAGCTTATAAGTCTGGTAAGGGATTTTAAAAAAATCTCAAAAGAATTTGCAATCAGCCTGTCCAGAAAATAGTCTACACATAGACAACTGCCAAAACAACTTCCAATATACCCAGGTCTGGCCGTCCAAGCAAGTTTACCCTGAGAGCAGACCACAGGATGCTAATAGAAGTCTCCAAAAACTCTAAAACCATGGTCATCATGGGACCTAGAGCATGTTCTTGCTACTGTTGATGTGAAAGTGCATGCCTCTACAAGCAGAATGAGACTGCACAGCTTTAACTTACATGGGAGATCTGCAAAGAGGAAACATTAGTTCTCTAGCGAAACATCAAGGCCAAACTGAAGTTTGCTACTCCCGTTAGGGGTCACCGCAGTGGATCAACCTGTTCCTCCTTCAAACCAACTGCCTGCATGTCCTTTCACGCAACATCCATTAACCTCCTCTATGGTTTTCCTCTTTTCTAGCAGCTCCATCCTTAACATCCTTCTCCCAATACAATCCTGGTCTCTCCTCTGTACCAAGCCCTGTCCAAACCAAGCTGTCCCACTAATATACTAATTTCTAATTCACTCCATCCTTATTAAACCCAATGATTCCAAGCCCAAATTCTGTCTTTGTCCTACTCACTTTCATACCTCTCCTCTCGAGAGCATATCTCCACCTCTCCAGGGTTTCCTCAAGCTGCTCTCTACTCTTGCTGCAGATCACAATATCATCAGCAAAAATAGTCCTTAGGGGGGAATCCTTTCTAAACTTATCCATTAATCTGTCCATTACCATTGCAAGCAAAGATGGGCTCAGTGCTGATCTTTGATGTAATCCTACCTCTACTTTAAATGCATGAATCACTCTTGCTATAAACCTCTCCACTGACATACTGCCCTCATACATACATATCCTGAAATACACTGACATGCTTTCCTGCCACTCCTGACTTCCTCATGCAAACCACAACTCCTCACTAGGCTCCTTGTCATATGCTTTCTTCAAGTCCACAAAGGCACAATGCAATTCCTTTTGACCTTCTCTGTATTTCTCCATCAACACCTTCAGAGCAAACATTGCATCTGTAGTGCTCTTTCTTGGCATGTGATTAACCTTTTTTCTCAACCTAGCATCCTCTACTCTTTCATTAATCTTCATGTTGTGGCTGATTAACTTTATCCCTCTATATTTACTAAAAGTTTGCGCATCACCCTTATTCTTGAAAATAGGTACTAGTTCATTTTCCCACTCCTCAGGTGACCTCTCACTTTTCAAGATTGTGTTGATATATAATCTGGACCAACAGCCTTTCTATTCATCATCGCCCTTACTTCCATCTTGCTTAGTCACTGCATTCTTCATTTACTATTCTCACATCATTCAATCTTCTCTCTCTGTCATTCTATTCATTCATCAGTCCCTCAATGTACTCTTTTTATCTTAACATGCTCAACATGCTCTGCTCATTTGTGAGTATGTTTCCATTTCTATCCTTTATCACCCTGGTATGCTGCACATCTTTCCCAGCTCTGTCTCTCTGTCTAGCCAATCAGTATAGGGCCTTCTCTTCCTCCATACAATTTACTACTACTTTCATCATCTTTGCTTGCCTCTTCTTCTGTATACATTCTTGGATTACAACAGGTTTCCTTTTCATCCTTTTTCTTTCCAGATGTCACACCAAGTACCTTTCTAGCTGTCTCTCTTACCACTTTTGCAGAAAGCACCCAGCATTCTGGTATCTCTTCACTACCTCCCAGTGCATGTGTAAACTCAAGCCTGAATTCCTTGCAGACTTCCCTCTTTAGCTTCCATCATTTGATTCTCAACTCTGAACTCACTTTCCTCCTCTTCTTGACCTCCAAGGACCATCCTACAGACCACCATCCTAGGGTCACCCTATGCTCTTCCCTCTTCTTAAAATAGGTATTCACTACAACCATTTTTATCCTTTTTAGCAAAATCTAAAACCATCTGTGCTTCTGCATTACTCTTCCTGACACCTTACCAACCATCACCTCTTCATCTCATCTGTTCCCTTTACCAACATGTCCATTAAAGTCTGCACCAGCCACAACTCTCTCCCCCCTGGGTACACTCTCTATCACTTAATCTAAATCACTCACTCCTTCCTGACGTGACCCTCCCCATTTATCCAAGCTTTGGACCAGCACAAATATATACACTGGCTTGCGCATCTCTAGTGGCTGGGAACAACAACAACATGTATTTCATATAGTAACAGGCAGCTTTTTCTGCTTTCGGCTGCACCCATTTAGGGGTAGCCACAGTGGATAATCAGTTTCCATTTCTTCCAGTCCTCTTCATCTTCCACTTTCACTCGGCCTGCTTGACCACCTGCTTGTCCTCTCTCACAACATCCATAAACCTCCTCTTTCTCTGTCTTCCAAATTTTCGTATACTTGAGCTGTTCCTCTAGTATACTTGCTTTTAAGCCTTTCCACCCTCTACACTCATAAGGGCAGTTCTTAGCATCTTTAACTCTGCCACCTCAAGCTCAAGCTATGATATTTATTAGCACCACTGTCTCAATCCCATTTAGCATAGCTGACTCACTACTGTCCATTCAAACTTTCCTTACTAATGCTCGTCTGTCAGATGGGTTCCAGCAAGAGTAAAAGGGAAGGTTTACAGGACAGTAGTGAGACCAGCAATGTTGTACGAGTTGGAGACAGTGGCACTCATGAAAAAGTAGGTGGAGCTGGAGGTGGCAAAGTTAAAGATGCTGAGATTTCCGTTGGACAGGATTAGAATTGGGTATATTAGAAGGACATCCCAAGTTAGACAAAGTTAGAGAAGCAAGGTTGCATTGGTTTAGGCATGTCCAGAGGAGAGACGAGGTTTATATTGGGAGGAGGATGTTGAGGATAGATCTGTCAGGAAAGAGGAAAAGAGGAAGACCAAAGAAGAGGTTTATGAATGCGGTGAGAGAGGACATGCAGGTCGTTGGTTTGAAGAAGGAAGATGCAAACTCCAGGAAGAAATGGCAACTGATAATGTGCTGTGGCGAATCCTAAATTTCACTTCATTTAAATGATTGCAAGAATGTAGTCAATTTAGAAGTGTAATCATATATCTTTGGAAGTTGGACTAAGAATCATAGAGAAGAAGTGAAAATAAAGTGTAACTAAATAATATGTTTGAAGGTGCCGCAGATATGCCTTGGGACAGAGAATGTTGTAGAATCAGTGATTCATTATGTTTTTAAAACATTGTGTATTCATACAAGGAGTGAACCAATTCAATACATCATTGAATTATCATTGCATAAGCTACTTGCACCATCAACATTTCACAGTTTACGGAATGATCTGGATATTGTTTAGATTTTCTAGAGATTTTACATCCAGTATGGAAAACAGCATGCTTTATAGTTTGCTTCATTGCTCATGTATACAAATGACAGAAGCAAAAGTGCACTGATAAGAACCTATCCAATCAATGCTGAGTATTACCACTGGTGTGCATTAGCATTCATGCATAATGGCAGCCCATTTGAATACATGAATATACTGTCACATGTTTTACCACTCTTAATATATTCGGGTACTACATCGCCCTGAATAATAGCCAGTCATTATAGCCTCAAGGGCTGCTTGTGCTTGCCCTGTTCTTGAAACAATGCTATTTTTAGCTCCTGAAGACCCAGAGCTTTAAAATATTTTTGTGTGGAAATTGTTGGGGACAATCAGAAAATCATGCAAACAAGAAAAGCCAATCATCAAGCAAATGGAGGTAAGGAAAAAAGCCACTTAAAAGGATGCCCATATAAGAAAGCGGCTTTAAAAATCAACTCCCTCTTCAGACCTATGTAATTAATGAACTCCTCATCATTGTAAGATTAATGGGGGCAAACCTTCAGCACGTTCCTGTGATTAATTGCAACTGTGATGAGGTCACTCCACCCAACCTTTGGTTCAGAACAGCGTCTGTAACAAACAACTGTATTTACAAATTGAGCATCAATGAAGGGAGAGAGAAAGAGTGGGAGAAAGATAGAATGGAGCTAGTAAGTCACTATGCAAAGCATAAAGCAGAAATCTATTAGTGTGTTGATTTGATGATAATGCTGCAAATTATCTGTCGTGATAATGCCCTGAATTCAGTCTCATCTTATCAGCATCTGCTGTTATAATGCCGGCGGGGCAGCAGGTGCTAATGCATGTAAATCTGACAGGGCTGAGATTGTAACTGGTTTGAAAATCTGCTTTGCTTCACAGTGGCATGAGCCGTGGAGATAAAACATGTGTAATCTAAAGAATCCAAGAATTGTAAGCGCTCAGGTAATTTAAGCTGCTCCTGATAATGTTAAACTTCATCTTCTGATTAAAGCAGCTGTAGTCAAGCAGCCATAGAATTAGCATATAACTTACTATAACTATACAAAATGAGGAAAAGATGAGTTCAGATTTTAGATAGTCACTTAGAAATGGAGTCTCGATGTGTTGTGAATCTCAAAGATCAAGGTCACCTGTTGCCATTAAGATTCCTCAAAACATTTCAGGTGTATGCACCTCCTTGGGAATAAGGCTTACCCATCTGTTACTGCCTTGTTGTTTTCATTGGTTTGATTGGGGGGGGGAGCAAATGGATTTTGCTCATAAAATCCTTGCACTTGAGACCTGCTGTGGTACATATACTACGTCTGGGACTTTTTTTTCCTCTAATCTTTGGGCACCCTCACTTGGCACACAAGCATAATTGCACCATCAAGGAAAAACAGCTGACTTTAATGCATGAATGGTAGTTGATCAGTGCATCCCCTAGCTGTTCAATCTCCAATTCATTTCAGATAAGCAAAAGGAAACATAGATGTCTCTGATCACTGGTCAGTAAGAAGGGATTCTGATGTGGAGGACATCTATGCATACATTTGCTTAGATTTCCCCTTCAAAGACACTCTTTGTGAAAAGAAAGATAAAAAAAGATATGACAGAGGTGGTCAAGTATGAAACCACCTTCACTGGATGCAGCTGTACTCCGCCATCTCCAGGTCATGATAGCCCTTTAAATGAAACAGTCTGTGCATCTCCTTTGAATAACTAGCATCACGCCTTTGATGAAAGGCATGCTAGACTATGGCCTGTGAATACTTGCGTATCTGCCCCTCCTCAGATGCTGCAGAGATTGACATATAGAGGCATAAACTGGAGCTCTTTTGTGCTGCTAGCCGATTAGAGCTGCTTCTTTCACTCCGAGGAACTTTACATTTTCCAAACGAGTTCTCCCGCCTGCATAAATGATCTAGCTGCATGACATCAAGTGTTAAATAAGCTCTGGGCCCTCCGAGTTATCCATTCTACTTTGTGGCTTCAATGTACTGACTGCTCCACCATGAAAATCTTATTTTCTACCCTGAGCAGGTAAAAGGATAGCCTCTTTGGCATGTTTCACTTTCTAATAGCCAGCTCCGAAGACATGCAGATCTTTTTTCCTGCATTATCCAGATAGACTTTCTCAAGGGCATCTTTGCGTGCCTGACTTTATTTATTTATTCTTGCAATAAATAGGTGAGAATGAAGCATTTGCTTTCTCTGGGCACAAACGCGTACAACACATGCACAGCATATGTTCTCCCACAATGTCTTAAATATGTTTCTAGTTGCAGTGTGCCTAACTGGACCTATGCTGAGCAGTGATGAGGTTTTTAGCTATAGGTGTGGCTTTGCTCAGTATGGGATCGATGCAAAGCAAGCATATTCATAATAGACATAATAAAAAATACATAACAGGTACACTGAACATGATAATTCTTCCCAGATTTAGGAAAAAAATAAGTCTGCGATTATCACGCTGAGCTACGAAGCCAATTTAGTGAAAGCAATAAACTGAAGATGTTAAATAAGAAAATAACCTTTCAGACACCACAAATGTAAAATTAGTACTTCTTTGAAAATATGCTTTCATCGATTGCAGTTATGAGAGGTTAACTATAACAAGTTTGTAGCTTTTTACGGTATTGCGATTAAGTCCTGGTGCATGCCTATTTGCGAAATTCAGACTAGAGCTCTAACTCATGTTAGAGGCCATATGAGAGCATCCATGCTGGCAACTCGATAATTATTATGAGAGCATGTTTTATCTCTTTATTGTAGTTTTGACAGAGTTGCTGTCCCAATGTGATTTGCACATCATACACAACATTAAGCAAGCTGTCTGAAAGGTATACAAAAGATACAGATGAATTTAACCACTAGATATTTCTCAGCTAGATTTGAACTTGTTAGGGGCTGTCCAGAGTTTGAATCTCTACAAATATGACCTTTAATCTTAAAAGAAATGTCCCTTGCCACTGTGGATTGGACAGGACATAAAATGAGGAGTCAGGATTATGGAAAAGTGGTTTTATTGAACATAATCATAAAACACACAAGCATTGACCAAATACAGTACTCATACAAACCATGATACTAAGGCCACAGCGATACATCAGATGACCAATGACCTTCCCAGGGCTCTCCCAGTGAGATCCCTATACCTTTAGACTAAGAGCAGAGCGCCACAAAACATGGCATTATTTTTTACTTTTACCAAACTTGATACTGAATAGCCCTTACACATAACTCTGTAGAAATTCTGTAGAAAGTAGAAAACAAACATTTGATCAGTATTATGTTGTTTTTTTTTTGTTTTTTTTTGTGAGAAGGAGTGAAGAAATATTCTTACATTTTTGGATTTTATGAAAAATGTAAATATTATGTACTGAAATATACTAAAATAAAATAGAAATATACTAACACACTACTACTATTAATAATAATAATAATCAACACCTATGTGTTACACCACTAAATACCGAGTACTATCAGATCTCTTCTTCACAATAAGGTTTTTAAAATTTTAAAAACGTTTTTAAAAACGTGACTGCTTGTTGAAGTTGGTTGGCCATTCTAGCAAATGTGGAGGATCAGCCTTCCATTCTTGCATAAGGTTCTTTTTTAGTAAATACCTCACACTATTGTGGTTAGGGGAGTGAGTACGAGACTTGCTAAGAAAAGGTTTCATTTGAAAATGCCCTTTGCTGGATTTTGACCTTGGAAAATGGCTTTTTTGTATGATCTGCCATGAAGATAGAATGAGTTCCAGGATGCCTCTGAAACTGTATTGCTTCCTTATTTGACTCAAGTCAAATATATAAAAGAGAGTAAGGATGATGTTTTAGTGAGCGGATTTAATGATCGAATGTTTCTTAAACGTCACCTTCAAAATCACTTTAACTGTCAGGTCCTACAAAGAATTGGGCAGTGGTGACCTAGAAGGTCCTGAGTTCACCATGACTAGAAGGACATGAGTTTCAGACTAATAGGTAGTAACTCTTAAACAAGGTATGTCTACACTCTATGAATAAGCAATGGTTGAAAAAACTTTTCTGAAATGATAATTAGTCATATTTTTATTTTTGTGCTAGTGTCTCTATAGCAGGGAAGCATTTTTGCTCATTTTCATTCCAATCCCTTTCCAGTTTGGATTATTGTTTTTTAATAAATCACTTAACTTAAGGTGTGAAGCAGTGAAGGTATGAAGCAGTGAAGATAGGTGCAGATGATCACAGAGGATCAGACCAGTGATTAGTTTACTGGTGATGCTGAATGCTGAGGGGTGATGCTGAATGGTTTTTGATGCACCTTGTATACTTTGCAGCCTGTTGCAAAAAAAAACCAACAAAACAAACAAAAAAAAAAAATTTGTTCCCGTTATGCCAAAGATATATAAAAGTGACAACTTGTCATTGTGAAACACAGAACAACACACAGTGAACCACTGGGTACCTCAGAGCAATCTACTGGTCTGGATTTGAAACCATAACTTTTATGGCTACCACTGCCCCAGAGTCAGACAGAGAGTAAGACAGACATAAAGTAGTTTATTTTTTTCCTAGAAAAGGGTGATTTCCGAGGAGTCACTTGCCAAAAACTTGGCATTTCTCTGCATTGTGTACAGAGTTTCCGTGAAGAATTTGAGGACCTGAGAGCTGTGTCTGGCTGTTCACAGAGACCTTATCAGAAATGGTCACAATGGAAGGGTGTCTGTCAAGAAGCCACTATTAAGGAAGGGAAACATAGAAAATGTTGTTTGATGGCAGATTAAACAAGAACAGGACCAAAAATCACTTACAACAGATCTTTGTTTATTAATCCAAATTTGAACATTTTGGATCAAATCATCAGACAACAGTGAATGTCTGCAGACATGTTTAAAATGTGTTGGAGGCTCTGTGATGGATAGGGGCTGCATGCCAGCCAGTGGTGTTGCGGACCCAAAATGCATATAGTCAATAACATCTTGAAAGTGTCTATTTCATGGCTTCATTTTACAGTGATCCCAAGCACACTGCCAGTGCAGCCAAACCTTGGTTTAACATAAAAAAAGGAGAAAACATTATGGAACGCTATCAGTCATAGATTGGCTTCCTTAAAGCCCAGATTTAACATTCACACACACACACACACACACACACACACACACACACACACACACACACACACACACATACATCTATCATTTTATTTTTTGTCAAATTTGTAGGTGTCTGGTTATTCTACTGATCTAGATTATTCTACTGATTCTACTGATTGCGTGTTGGTTCTAATGTAACACTGCTTCCTCATGCACCTCAGAATAATCTATTACAGCGGAAGGTAATTTGCATAAAAGGATTATTTGAACATGTAAGTAAGTTTGAATAATAAGTGTATTATTTCAACTAAAACAAATTTAACCATGACAAATGGCACTTCACCAGGTATCATTATCAGCCTTTGAATTCCCGCTTTCCTTATTTAACTTACGCTCTGCAGGGGATGTGCTTAGTTACCCTCCTCCTGGATCTGTCGGTCTCACTTTTTCTGTGCTTCAGTTCTCATTCAGCACAATGGAAAAAGGTGTGAATGTGGAGATTTCAGTTACACATTATACACTGCTGTCAACAAATTGAGCTCAGCTTTAGCTTTAGATTTAGAATTGCTTAAGTTTTGGCAGTTATGTTGTTTTGAATAATGTTTAGGTTTAGAATAGGCCATTCTTGAGCAGGCATGGAAAGAAAGAAAGAAAGAAAGAAAGAAAGAAAGAAAGAAAGAAAGAAAGAAAGAAAGAAAGAAAGAAAAGAAAATCACAGATATAACCTTGATATAACACAGACATACGTTGTGTTGCCAAGGCAACTTATGGCAGCTTTATGGCATAGCAGTGATATATATATTAACACATTGATCAATTTAGTTTTTTTATTAAAAAGGTAATGTTACTGGTAATTGTCATGGCATAGTCTATCATTACCACATGGAAGAGTACAAAGTAAATTTGATCCTTTTTGCTTGGAAAATAAGCATCATTGCACTTTTGGGATAAAAACTTTATGTCTAAAGATAAATGTCATGATTTCTCTTTTTCTTTTAAAGGCCGACTGAATCTTAACGTGCAACAAAGAGTAAACACTTAAAAAGGAAACCGTTTTCACAAAGTCAATAATAATGTAAAGCTCGAGGCTTAAAAAGAGATACATTTCTTCCTTTATTGATGTTCGTGCATGCTCAAGGGCTGTTCATTCATTCATGTAATGTTTATATCAGCAGAGCTTTCTGGTCTTGTGACCATGGATCCCTCAAGACACCCTGGCCCAGTCAAAATCCCTTCCCTGTTCTTGTGGTATTTTTTTATGAACAGTATCAGTGAGAGTGAGTTAGTGCCCTCTGGCTCAATTTGTCACTCTATTCCAACCATAAACGTCTAGGCCTAGCCATTACCATAAAAAAGAGAAGGCAGCAGTGCATCATCTTCATTCAGAGCTTCAAGGCATGTGCAATCCAACCTGTAAGTAAATGGACAATTAAATTCTTTGTTGCTACTGTACCCCAGTGCATTAAAATTTAAATTATGTGTTGACTTTGTGTTTCAAGTATTAAGTGTTTTCTTCAGAAGTATCATCTTATTTGGACTGTAATTATTCTATAGATGCTCCCCTTGCATTTAACTAATATGCAGCTTAGTTTCTATTAAATGCCATTAAATGTAAACAGGAAACATTTACATTTACATTTACATTTACGGCATTTAGCAGACGCTCTTATCCAGAGCGACTTACATGTCCTAATTACAGGGACAGTCCCCTGGAGCAACTCAGGGTTAAGGGTCTTGCTCAGGGACCCAGTGGTGGTAGTGCCAGAGGTGGGATTCGAACCGTGGACCTCTTGATCCAGAGGTCCACGGTTCGAATCCCACCTCTAGGAAACCTAACCCTAACCTTATTTTTAGCAAAACCTGGGTTCAAATCCTAACCTATCTTAATCCAGATCCTAGTGAATAGGCCCCAGGATGAGAAGTGGGTTAGACGTCCAGACTAGTAGGTTGCCCTGAAGTACCCTTGAGCAAGGTACAGTCCCTATCACTGGTCCTGGGGCGCTTTCAATAGCTGTCCCCTGTTGCACATGTGTGTAAGGGATAAATGCAGATGGGTCACTGTGTGTTGTGCTGTGTATTTACAATGACAAGTTTGCAAGCTATCACATGGATTAATTTGCAAGAGTTGATACAAGATTATGCCTGTTTTTTGCCCTTATATTTTAAGCTGAGTAACAAGGAAGCATCTCAAAAAAGGCCATTATGAGACTGAAAAATCCAAGAGAAGTCATATAAGACATTAAAACTTTATATGCCTCAGAATGAAAAATGTTGTTATTAAAAAGCAAAAATGCACATTGGAGATTACAAAGAGCTTTTAGTACCAGACTGACCACAGTAGAGAACCACTTCATGCCAAAGAAATAAAAACATATTTCATTTTTCATAACGGTCTCCAGAGTAGTCCTCTTTTATAGAGTGTCTGTCTATAGATGACCTTATGGTTGCAAAATGGCCACTGAGCACTGAGAGAGTGAGTGCGCAGGTGGCAGACACACACACTATAGTGGACACAAACATACATACACACATTCGGTGAAGAAAAAAGCACTATATACACACTGGGCTTTTTTCATCATTTCTTGGAACTGGTGGAAATGGAGCTCACAGACAGGTCCTGGCTGATAGAAATACTACTACCCTTTTGCACTGCACTTACTTTCAGTATTTTCTACAGAGATTATGAGCCTGACATCATATTTCATTCAAGAGAAAAGAAAAATCAAATATACCCTTAGTGTAACTAAAGCCACTTCAGACATGAGAACGCAAACACAAATGCAAGTCCCCAAGTTTAAACTCAAAGGAGCCTTACAGCAAAAACATCTAATGTTATTGATCATAGTATGTAACATGATTACGCAATACAGAAAAGTATTGTGAATTTCTGTTGAGTTGCTCTCCATTCAGGCAAATATTAAATACAATCGTTTTAATTTCTACTACAGTGAACAATGCTTATATCATGAATGCCTGTAAACATGGGAAATATAAAAAGGCAAAAGCTAATATATTTTTCACTGCTTCAGGATGCTTATAGAAAAGCAAAGGTGACTATAGAAAGGACATCACTTCTACAGCCCATCCTACACTTTTCTCCATATTGAACATCCCTAACAATGTGTTGTTTTCCAGGATTGCAGTCATGTATCGATCACACAAAAACCATCCATGCTTATGTCACTGAGGAGCCCAGCATGAGACACTCTATTAAGAAATCAATAAATGAATGATAAGAACACTGTTACAAAACACTTTCTCCTTAGCTTACTTTACTGTTCATCTTAATGAAAGATTTGAAGACAAATCATTACTATTATCATCTTTAATAATGGTTTGAAGAAGACCCAGAGCTCCCAGCCCTGGAGGACATTTACAGCAGATGTTACATGGCTTTTTCCCATAGCTATAACTGCACAGCTCCCTTCATAACAGGCCAGACTCGTTTCAAACAGATTCATAAGTTTGCCTGCACTAATAATTATAATAATAATCATCATAATTTGCCGAAATTAACAATGCATTACCAGCTCATAAGCCATTTGCACAATAATTACTGCTGGATACTGTTACTGTCAATGAGGCTTTCCTGTACAAATACTGCTGTACACTACTAAATTGCTATCTTTCCATTTTGTTCTATTCTATTCTATTCTATTCTATTCTAGTCAGTCAGTCAGTCATTTTCTGCCGCTTGTCCCCAAGCGGGGTCGCAGGGGGGTGCTGGAGTCCATCCCAGCTCACACAGGGCGAAGGACGGGGGACACACCCTGGACAGGTCGCTAGCCCATCACAGTATTCTATTCTATTCTATTCTATTTTCCATCATTATGTGGTAACTGCTATGCATGCAACTTAAAACTGGATAAGAAACCAGTTAAAAGGTTAAAGGGTTGCTGGTTTAGGAAAATTGGCTATTTCACTCTAATAAGGTATGCATGGGAATGGAACTGACAAAAACCTAATATTGATATTTTACCTACAAGATTAACCAATGTCATATGAAATTTGTTTTCTTGAAGAATATTTTTATATAAGAAGCTTTTATGTTTATATGTTTTACTTTTGCCCCAGTTGGGGGAACTTTACAATTGTGAGACATGAAGTAAATACCTTTCCCTCCTTTTCCTTTTTTCAAACTAATGATCTCTGCCGTAGCTGATCTAACATAAGTATGCCAGTGGTAGTCTGTAGTTATAAGGCATATTGATGATGCAATTAAGCTGTAACCCACAGCTAAAGACACACAGAGTCTACAATGAATTTTGGGGGAAAAAAATCAAAGGTCAGAAGATGAGACTGGTATGAAATGAATTGTACGGAGAGCTTTTCTCAGTGGGGAAACTCAGCAAAAATGAAAGTTTTTTTCAAGCTGCCCTTTGTAATGATGGTTTGAATGCAGCTCTGTCTTCATCTGCCCCACTGCGGAATCAGACTCTGATTAACTGTCAATCAGTGTATGGATTTCCAATCTAGTGGATGCTCTCTGGAGATGATCTGCTAGGTTACAGGAAGCAAGAGGAAAAAGTATCAGTATAGGGGCAGCTCCAGTTTCTCTTTTGGGATTTTTTCTGCAAAACCTGCTGTGGCAATTGTGATCCAAAGTCAATGAGACATGAACAAAATGTTCTAAATGGATCTGAAACTGAACTGAAAAGTGTGTGGCATTGATTTATATCTGAACAGTAAGAACAGAGTAATTCAAACTTAAATATCGCTCAGATTATACCCAAAGCAGTGCTTATCAAAAAGTCGGAAGAGACAGCTGTTCTCCATTATTTCCCAGGCAGTTTTGTAGTGACTACTAGCAATTGTACCACATCTTATTGGAATCGAATAGTTGCCAGCCTTTAGTCTGAAATTATATCAGCATTAAACACATGAATTTTGTGGTCTTTAAATAACTGGTTTGTATTGAATTCTGGCACCCTAGACAGGATTCTCCCTATCCTCCCGAAATATCACCACCGACCACCTCATTCACCGCTGAAAAAAGTTCAGCTGAGCAGAGAGGAGGGGAAATATTTTCACTGGGCAAACTGACCATATAATTGTAAATATGGGGATTTTCTGTTGGCTAAAAGAATTGTCAAAGGCTTTGTCATCTGGGATTGATTGTTGACTAAAGTGTGTGATGAGGAGGGGGATGACATGCTCACGGGGCCTCCACCCTTTGCTCCTTCAGACTGCCTATGCCTACTAATGCCTCAGATTAAACTGAAAGATGAAATGAATGGACATGTCAATTAATTAATAAATCTCATTTGATCCAAAATACATTCTATTCCAATAATTGATTTTAACTAACACATTTCAGTTTTTCTCCATCAAGAGTTTCATGCTGAAGTAAAGAAAGTTTGACTCTGCAGAACTCTAGGCTTGGATTTGAGAACAAAATGTGTGCTGGAGTGTGTGCCACTTTAGATCATTTAGCTCATTATGAAAAACCTTGCCAGGTTGCATAACCGTAAAAGTTAATTGCAAAGTAATTAACCTGTTTTATATGCATCTAAATTTTAATGAAAAATGTAAATATGATGAATGATTTAACGTGATATTTAACTGTGAATATTTGATCAATTAGTATGCAAGATATAAATTGGGAAGTCAGTATATTTTCCTAGCTCTCTACATTATTAGATTGTGAAGATATAAACAAAGTCATTCAACATGGTTCGCAGAATCCAGTTCTTTTGAAACAAAATTGTTCACATTAGGGGTGCTAGGAAGCAGACATCTGAAGGGCCTCTAAAAGCTGCTTCACAAAAAAGGTTTGACATAAAATGGTTATGAATGTGTTGCTTGATATTTATAACCCATAGCTGATAGTTTGGAAACAAGGCTTGGACCTAAAACATATAATTTAAAAGGAAAATCCCATTTCTGCTAAAGCCCTTTTTATTTTCAAAATGAAATATAAAATTGAATAGATCCAGTGGTTGTTTTGGAGAGTAATTAAAAAGTGTTTGCATTCTAGACTTTAAAGCCATTCATACATTATAAAATAGCTTTCCACCCAACCTCCAATGCTGTCCAATGAGAGGCATACAGGTTTTAAATAAAATTAATACAATATAATATTTAACTCAGACTTGTTCAAACAATTAATTAATTATGGTTCATGTACTCTACCTGTGTGCACTGTACAGATGTTTGAGGTTTCAGTAATAATTATTTATAGTATATTATTATTTAAATTCATCTTTGCTTATAATGCTCATGATAACAATTATATAAAAATAAAAACTGGTTACAAATATGATATGTCAGCAATGCGGTTGTGAAAAGAAAAAGTAAGACATATGGTTACTCAAGAGCATAGATCAGCAGGAGGGTACGGATATCAAAGCCTCAGAACACCCATGAGACCACTGTCTACTCCATCATTCAGCTAATCAAAGCCTTCTGAAAGCAATAATTACATGGATTAGGAGGGGTCGATTAGGGTTGGAGCACTCCTCTGCAGGAAGATAGATCTATATGGGCAGGGATGGAGACCACTGATCTACACAAGACCATCCCTTCAAGCAATATTGCTGCGAGAACAGCAGCTCTGAAAGTGGAAATGTACCTGAAGATGAAGAGAGACTGTGACTGTGAAAATAATATTCTTCAATTTTTCAAATCTTCAATTTTACTTCTCTTGTTTGTCAGATGCTCTAACCTGTGCTCTATCAAATCTAATGTTTGGCACTATACATAAAATATACATTCTTCAATATTATTTTTTCTGTATTCAAGAGAAGAAAAAAAATATTATTTTAAAGCTGAAAAAAATCAGCATTTGTCAACGTGTTCAACTTAGTCAATTATTTTTGTCCCAGAATTCTTTTGTTCCTTTTTTGGACTTTGGGTTTTCACTGGCATATAACATTGACTGGTTTTGCAAAAGACTGAACAATGAGACAAAGGAAAAACTGTTTCTAGTACTCAGGGGCAGCGGTGGCCTAGTGGTTAGGGAGTTGGCCCCGCATTGGAAGATTGTGGGTTCGATTCCCTGAGGTACCCTTGAGCAAGGTACCGTCCCCATCACTGCTCCCCGGGCGCTTTCAATAGCTGCCCACTGCTGCACGTGTGTGTATGGGTTAAATGCAGAGGTCCAATTTCGTTGTGGTTCATGTGTGCTGTGCCGTGACCTCGCAATGACAAGGGTTGTCACTTTCACCTACTGCAGTATCCAGCTTTAGCCTGTAGAAAGACCAGATTTGTTTTGAAATAACTTTACTTAAATCCTTGAAATAACTTGATAACTTAAATCAACTTTATCACCATGTTTCACAGTGCCACGGTAAGCAAAATAAGCCTAAAGCATCATATAACCAATACTTTTCTTTACAAAAAGATTCTTTCTGCATTGCAAAATGTAAAAAAAAAAAAAACCTCAATAAATACTGTACAATTTGACCAACCATAAGACTGTTGCCTGATATTGTGTAGCTTCATCAAGAGAGCGCTGTTGTGACATGGAATCTTTAAGGTATATACTGTGAAGGTATATTTTGGCATCTGACCTCAAGACCTTAACAGCAGATCCTATGAATTGCAAGGTGGGCCATTAATTCAACTAGTTTGTCCAGCACATTAACCGTTTCTTGTTGAATTGAAATCTGGGTTTTGTAGAGGCAAAACCTTGAACTTGTTGTCAGACCTTCTCAAACAATTAATGAATGTTTGCACAGCTGCTTGGGGCATTATCTATTTTTTTGCACAACTATTATATAAGTGTCAACTACCATTAAGGAATACTGTTGCTATGACAGGATGCACTTGCTCTGCATATTGTCAGCCCACCGGTTGCCCTTTCATGAACCTCTTTTGGTACTAACTGCTGCATTATGGAAAGAATCTGATATTCTGGAGATGCTTTGATCCAGTCGATAAGCTATCACATTTTGCATTCACTCATTTGCTGCCCAGTATGCTTTTGTAGCAAATCAATCAATGTTAACTGTCATCTCACTGTTATCATATCTATCAATTCAATTTATTCTTGTATATCGCCTTTTACAACAAAGTTGCCCCAGTGGTTTTAATTTTGAAGCTGCTCAGTCTAAACCTATGTATGCTTCTTTGTCATGACCAGCACTTCTCTACCAAAGCTGTTTCTAAAACACCAGGCTGAGTTCCGATGTTTCCTATGCTTATAATTTGCTTACTTCCACTACCAGTTTTTTTGAGAGTTTATTGGAAACTGCTGGAACTATGTTATTTTAAGTTGGCTATGTTACCAAATTTGTGCTAAAACTAGCTGCTATCACATACATTGTTAATGCAAAGCTTGAATTTAGGAATTTTTAATTGCCTTAAAGACATCATTTTATGGTTACCTAAGCAAGTGTAACAAGAATGTTACTTACTGTCACGTATGAGGTGTTTTGGGTACGCTAGAGGGCGCTCTGTTCTGACTGAGCACACCTGAGCCCATGCGGGCACAGGTGTGCATCATTGGGGCTGACTATTTAAGCCCCGATGAGTCAGAACAGAGCGTGGCTCATTAGTTAGGCGAAGCCTACGTGTAATGGTGGTTCTGTCTTTGTGACTTGGTATCCTGAGTATAATGTGCAGTTCCCTGGCACTTGGGTTTGAATTAGAACTGCAGTCCTTGTTTCTTGTTTTTTGTCACTGTGAATAATAAACCTCTGTTCCGAACTCCTGGCTCCACACTGGCGTCCTTCCGGCACCCCGCCACCGTTACAGAAATGAGCCACCAAGACCGGGACGCCAGGAGCGTTGAGGAGTGGCTGAAGGAGCTAGAGCGAGCTCTGGGAGCCCAGATTGAGGGCCTCCGAGCACTGCTGTCTCTGTGGCAGTCGAGGCACTGCGGCCAGAGCGGGGAAGAGCAGGGAGTCGCCACCGCTGAGCTCTCACGGCGCCTGGACCTGCTGAGTCACGCAATCTAGCTCGCTCCCTCGCTGGAGTTCCTAGAACGGCTGGAGGAGTACGGCCGAACAGAGAGGGCTGTACAAACCGTGATAGAGGCAGTGTCATTGGGGCGATCCCTCGAGGAGGAGGCTTCGTCTACGCCCCTTTCTTTACTGGCTCCTGCTCTCCAGCAACCACAACGCTGGGTGTCGGCGGACCCCGCCTCCTTCACTGATCACAGCGGTCCGTCCACGGTGACAGCGCTGTGCACCAATCACAGCGATCCGTCCGCGGAGACCCCGCCCTGTATGAAACACGGTCATAAGAAGGTTAAAACCCCGCGAAAACAAAGAAAAAAGGGGCGATTCCTCAAGGAAGAGGCTTCGTTTGCGCCCCTTTCTTTTCCGGCTCCTGATCTCCACCAACCACAACACTGGATATCGGTGGAACCCGCTGCATTCACCAATCACAGCGCCCCATTCGCGAAGACAGCACCGTGCTCCAATCACAGCGCCTCTTCCGCGAGGGAGGCGCCAAACAGAGGAACTATGGTAGAGAAATCTCCCTGCACAGCTAATGGAGGCATTATAGTCAAGAATTCTCCCTGCTCAGAGGAACCATTTCAGGTAAGAGAATTAACTTCGAGAATCCAGGAATTAGAACAGGAACTACAGGAGTCTCAGAAGGTCTGGCTGTCTGTTCTGGGCGCAGAAAGACAGAACAAAAACATTTTAGTTGAGCAGCTCCAGGAAATGGAGGCTGAGCTCCTCACCAAGGATCAGGAAATCAGTACATGAAATCTGGATCTGGCTGCCTTGAAAACAAAGTGTAAAAAATTGGAGGATGACAATGCCTCTCTTCAGGCTGTGAGACACCAGCTGCAGGTGAGCCACCAGTTTCAAGTCCGTTCCCTTCAGGAGGAAATAGCTACAGTAAATGGGGAACTTCAGGAAAAGCAGGCTAGGTACCTAGAACGTGGGAACACAGCCAGCGTGAATAACAATAACACAGCGGAAATAGACGCTTCCTACATCCTGCAACCGGGGAGGTCGACCAAGAAGGCCCTTCGCAGCAAGGAAAGTGGCATCAAGGAGTCGACCCCCAAACCCAGCACCACTGACCAGTCTGCTGCACAGAAGAAGAAACAGCTCCAGGTTAGTGGGAAGTTTAGAAAGAAAGTTCGGGTACAGAAGAAAATTGAACATGAGGCTGCAGTAACCCTTCAAGCGCAGGTGAGGAAACACCTGAACAGAAAGTACTACCTGAAGCTACTTTGGGCAGCCAAGACTGTTCAGCGATATTACAGAGCTAACAAGATGATGAAGCAAGAAATGAAGTCTTTGAAAGAGAAAAAAATGGCTGCTGTTGTTCTGCAAGCTGCATTCCGAGGGATGAAGGCCAGACAGACTCTGAGACAGAAGCACCAGGCTGCCACTGTGATACAATGTGCTTACAGGGCTCACTGTGCTCGGACACGATATTCATGCATCAAACATACGGTTGTTGCAATCCAGCTGAGGTATCGTTCCACACTTTATGCCAGAAAACAGAGAGAGGAATTTTTGAAGTTGCGCTCTGCTGCAATGTTCCTGCAAGCCTGCTTCAGAGGTCAGAGGGTCAGAAAGGAGGTGATCCTGCACCATCAGGCAGCTTCCCTGATTCAGGCTGCGTTCAGAAGACACAGGGAGGTAATAAAGAACCAGGCCATAAGGAGGTCAGCCATCAGCATTCAAAGACATTATAGGTCCTACATTAAGGTTAAATTTGAACATGAGAGATTCCAGGTGTTGAGAAAGTCTGCGATACGCATCCAGGCAGCTTTTAGAGGTTATTCGGTTCGGAAAAATGTTGATGCTATGAACAAAGCTGCTGTCATTATTCAGGCTGCAGTGAGAGTGCGCCAGCGGGGATCTGTCTTCAAGAGACCGCGCTGGGCAACAGGTGGTCGTCAGAGGAGGTTCGGAAGGTGGAGACCGGGACTTCAACAAGGACAGAGGCATCAGATGTCTAAACATGCTGCAATGTGCTTGCAAAAGTCAGTCAGAGGAAAGCAGGTGAGGGATCTGGCCGTGCGGCGCAGAGCGGCGAGGACAATCCAGTCCCACCTCGGAGGTGAGCAGATCAGCTGTGGAAATGTTCGGATCGCAGAACAGGGGGAGTTGCTGACAGGACTCTACCAGCAGCTGACCGAAAAAGCCACAGGTGAATGCCTCGGTCTCGAACGAAGGGGAAACAGAAAGAGAAGAGGCTTTAGCTCAAGACAAAAGTGAGCGTCATGGAAGGAGCAGCAAATTCAGAGAAGACAGAGAGGTCTCCAGATTAGAGGTACAAACTATGAGGGTTTTCCAAAAAGAGGGGCTGGGGAAAACATATGAACAGAGAAACCAGACCGTATGCCAGATGACGAGGAGAGTTGAGACTCCAACCGTTCAGGAGAAACTGGAAGCTAAAATAGCCACTATGGAAGAGCAGGTGAATCAGACCAGGACAGAGCTGAAACGGGTGCAGGACCACAACGTCACTCTGCAGGCTGAACTGAGAGAAGTCCGGTGTGAGGCCGGTAAGCTCACCCTCACGATTCAGCAGACCCAGAACAAGGTGGCTCATGGAGGAGTCCATGTGGAACTTCACTTAGGAGAACCAGGAGCTGGGAAATTGCGTCACTGGGCCCCAAGCGGCCGAGAAACAGGACCAAGAAAAAGAAAAAGGCAAAGGACATCAGCAATCATCAGTTCAAGAAAGCGAACGAGGACTTCAGCACAGTAGATTCAGGGAGGAGAGACGTGAGGAACAAGGCTGACAGGGGTTGGAAGCAGAGTTTGGACGCTTTGAAAAAGGCTTCCTCTTTGAACCCCGTAACGTCTATGTTTAGCTCTCTTTCAGGTTCAGTCAAGTCCAGCCGTTCCACAGAATCAGGCGATGCCTCCAGGGACTTCAGGGTCGGGTTCAGGCACCAGTCAAAAGGGTGGACGGAACTGCTGGGATTCCCCTCACCACCCCCAGCTGCCTGACATGGCTGGTCGGAGGTCCTTTTTTGTGGACCTGACCGTGTGTCCCCACAAGGGACTTTTGTTTTTGTCAAGTTTTGTTGTTCTTGGCCTCCCCCCGGAGGTTCAGCTATGTTTTGGCGCTTTGGGAGGCGCACCTTTTGGGGGGGGTTCTGTCACGTATGAGGTGTTTTGGGTACGCTAGAGGGCGCTCTGTTCTGACTGAGCCCATGCGGGCACAGGTGTGCATCATTGGGGCTGACTATTTAAGCCCCGATGAGTCAGAACAGAGCGCGGCTCATTAGTTAGGCGAAGCCTACGTGTAATGGTGGTTCTGTCTTTGTGACTTGGTATCCTGAGTATAGACTGCACTTCCCTGGCACTTGGGTTTGAATTAGAACTGCAGTCCTTGTTTCTTGTTTTTTGTCACTGTGAATAAAAAACCTCTGTTCCAAACTCCTGGCTCCACACTGGCGTCCTTCCAGCACCCCGCCACTGTTACACTTACCAAAGTCATCTATCTATAATACTATAAGTTTGACATTTCACACGGTGTGCAGATGATTAGTCAAATTTCATGACGTCAACAAAAGTTACTATAGCCAATCCCAGTTGAACATTACCTTACTTCCATTTAATGTTACGTTTATTCTGACATATACAGTCTGACATCTGCCAGAAAATAAGACCTTATGAAAAAGAAATACTGCTGCAGAATTATTAACAATGTCATGGCTGATCCGGTGTCAATCACTAAAGTGTCTATGCAGTCTTGTTCAGGCATAAAATAGAGAATTTCTACCTCTTGAATTGGACTTTTGCTAATGATGATCAGGCTAAACATGATAACAGTTGTGATATTGGCAGTCAACATTTCAGCCCTTTTTACAAGCTGGCCCCAAAGATCAGAGGAAAAATGGATAAGATGGATATGAAGTTTGTTGCCACCATGCCATATCAAAAGATGTTGAGACAAAGAACATCACTACAGTGCCCAAGATGAAAAGTCATCATCTCTGCACAGTGAATCAGTGAAACATCCTTTTCAGTTCATTGGCATAGACACTCGAGAGTTTATACATCTCATATCACATATAATGTGACTTGTTTAGCTCCTGCAATTCATATGGCAAGTGCACCATGAGTAGATACAATTCATAAAGTACTGACCATCTTATAAAATTGAGTTTATGGATTTTCACGGATTCCCACTGAGAAAGTGACCATGTGCAATGAAAGTGAAAGTGAGTTTTTGTCATTATGAAACACAGCACAGCACACAGTGAAGACACAACGAAATGCAACCTCTGCTTTTCACTCTTCCACGTGCATCCATGACCTTCTGATCTTGGGGCCAGCTCCCTGACTACTAGGCCACTGTTGCCCCCAAAGAAGAAGAGCCACCATGCTGGTTTAATTACAAATGGGAACAATTTCAATAGCTAGAGATGGAGCTAGAGCTAGAGAAATTGGATGTGGGTCAAACATTTTGTCACATAAATTGTTGGCTTCAATCAACAAACTTAATTTAATAGTAAACCCTCTATAAGCATTCAGAGCAACTCCACAGACACAAAAACACACATATTTACCAACACACTCACCTTTTACCCCAGCTCAGAGAATTTATTATAAAAAACCAATGTAACTTCATTTAAACACAGTCTTTTTTTTTTTTTTTTCATTTTTCATAATGACCATCATTTTGATTGCAGAGCAGGGGAACCCATAATGCTGTAAAATATAAATGATTGTGATTTTTTTCATGATTGCAATGATTATTTTCAAATTAAATGAACTTAATTCAACCTCTTATCAAAATAAAAGAGCAATGAAGAACTTGTGAATTTCATTAGTGCCAATATCTCAGAAACTGTTGGTGGAGATGCAGGCAGAAACAAATTTTGTGCAGAAGAAGAGTTAAGAAGAACAGTTTATTGGATTGCTGAACCAGCATTTTCACATAATAATAAGAGTACCTAAAACAACAAAACAGAATAAACAGAAGGACCATGTGCAAAATAAGAATAGCATGTACTGAATAAAGAATCTGAAGAATGTTTATTGTTGAAATTATTTTAAAGAATATGCAGCAGGGTTTGGCCTGTTCTTGCAATATAAAAAATTACTTGATAATATATTCTTAAAAAACTTAAAAGCCAGAATATTTGAATAACTTTTATATACCATAAAATCTGAAAACAAAAGCATCCCTGTAAAAAACAGTGTCCCTGCAAAACAAACCCAATGTCTGTGCGTGTCACTTTTTGATGAGAGCCAAGGCTTTCTTCTGACAAAATTTCTAAACTCAGTGTACAGTTAGGGAAGACTCCAAAAGAATTGTAAAGCTCTAACAACAATTCTGCAACTTCTGAGATGTTCTTGTTGTCTTTTGAACCATCCTCCTCACCATGTGCGGGGGCAGAACACGCGTCCTTTTCCCTGCAGGTTCAGCCGCTGCTGGTGTTTGAAATGAAGTAAGAACAAACAGCAAGAGAACAGCATGCTAAAGATTAAAGGTTCAATTCTTGGTTAAAATCTGAATTATTTCCACAAAAATAACATTTTTGCCAAAAGTTAGTCAAAGTGAAAAATACCTATGGGTCAAATAATATAATTTGTTTATAAATACAGTACTGTGCAAAAGTTTTAGGCAGGTGTGGAAAAAATGCTATAAACAAAGAATGCTTTGAGAAATGTAAGTGTTCATCATTTATTTTCATCAATCAACAAAATGCAGTGAATGAACAAAAGAGAAATCTAAATCAAATCAATATTTGGTGTGACCACCCTTTGCCTTCAAAACAGCATCAATTCTTCTAGGTACACTTGCACACAGTTTTTGAAGGAACTCGGCTGGTAGGTTGTTCCAAACATCTTGGAGAACTAACCACGGATCTTCTGTGGATGTAGGCTTCCTCACAACCTTCTGTCTCTCTATGTAATCCCAGACACACTGGATGATGTTGAGATCAGGGCTCTGTGGGGGCCAGAAGAATTGATGCTGGTTTGAAGGCAAAAGGTAGTAACACCAAATATTGATTTGATTTAGATTTTTCTTTTGTTCGCTCACTTTGCAAAATAAATCATTATTTATATTTCTGAAAGCATTCTTTGTTTACAGCATTTTTTCCACACCTGCCTCAAACACTTTGCACAGTACTGTATATTAAGAATAAATATATTTTTTAACTATAATATATTAATTGTGAACAATCAGTTCACAACTATAGAAGTTAAATATGGTTTGGTGGCAGTGGTGACCTAGGGTTTGGGGACTAGGCCCCAAGATCAGAGGGTCATGGGCTTGAATCTCAGATCAGTAGGTTGCCCTGAGGTACCCTTGAGCAAAGTACTGCCTTCATCACAGCTCTTTAAGTGCTGGATATGGCTGCCCCCCAGCTGTGCTGTGTTTCAGAATGACAAGTAGTCACTTACAATTCACTTTCACTTTCATTTGGACCTGATGTACACAGTGCAAGTTGAATGTTCTTTGTCCAGTCCAGAAAGCATTGCTGGCTTTGGCTTTGGAAAGCATTGTGTAGATGTTCTTTTTGCATGGTTTGAAAAAAAAAAAAATGGACTACTTTTTGCTGTCCACACAATTTTGTTTTTCTTTACAGTTAACATGATCTTATCCTCTTTCCCAGTGTTTTCCATGTCCACCCTTATGTCATTTTTGTAATGCCACACAGCTAAATGAGCAGGCAGGTTTAGGACGTCTGTGGAGAAGTGTATACAGAGTGCACTGTTTATCAGCTAAACCTCTGGCGCCCTTGCTGTTTTTGTGTGTGTTTGTGTATGCGTCTCGCTGTATCTCCACTGAGAGGATTACTTTGTTCTAATCCTGTTCCACTTTCCCCCCGGACAGCCTTCTGTAATATCCCACTGTGTTTAATGCTGCAGCTCAGGTACCCACCCACTCCCGCCTGTGTTCACCTATGTGGAGGTGTGGGGGTGGGAGGTGTTGGGATGGGGGATTAACAAGTCACAGCTTTGATGTCACATCCCTTAACAGTGCCAAAAGCACACAACTACAATCTGTGGGGATTATTATAATATTCACTACAGCATTTAACTGCATTAGTAGCTTGATAATGACCGTGAGAGTTCCTCACTGTACGTTGTGCCCTTTAAGAGGAAGCTGGAATTTTCAACACATTTCTGTGTCAAATTATGGAAAATAAGTCTGATGTATTTCCATGAACCAACAATCGGTTGACTCAAAACTCAGTTATAATACAAAAGCCTTCAGGTAGTGGGAGGAGTCTGCAAAGATTTGCTCACTTTACTGTGGAGGTGACATATAACCACTAATTGTGTACTCTGGAAAACTAGTCCCATCTTAAAATGTATTGCAAAAACAAAAAAAACTAAAGGAATTAACTTTAACTTAAACTTATCAACTGCCATTGCCTTCTATTATGACTGATTTTTTGGGTTAACCACTGGCCTAGTGGATAAGGACTAGACCTCAGGATCGGAAAGTTCTGGCTTCAAATTCCAGACCAATAGGTTTCCTGAGGTACGCTTGAGCAAGATACCATCCCCATCACTGCTCCCACTGCTTTCAATAGCTGCCCTCTGCTGCATGGTGTGTGTGTGTGTGTGTGTGTGTGTGCGTGTTACATGCAGAAGCTTTTTTGTGGTTCACTGGGCGTGGTGCTGTGTTTCACAATGACGAGTTGTCACTTTCACTTCACTTCTGAAAACAAATGCATTAAAGTTACTCACCTCTGTAATCAGCAGCTACTCTCTCTCTCTCTCTCTCTCTCTCTCTCTCTCTCTCTCTCTCTCTCTCTCTCTCTCTATCATTTTCTGAACCACTTGTTAAAATTAGGTTCACAGAATCAACAGCTACTAAAAATAAATTTGAAAAATGTTGGAGTGCTTGGTTTAATTCACAAAAATCTTATATTGCACTGGCAACATGACACAGTGGTTCTTTAAAGGGAGAAGGTCTTGAGTTTGATTCCTATCTGAAGCATGAAGGATGAAATGTCTCTGGGTGATCTGGTTTCCTCACACAGCCCAAAGTCATGCTAGGTGTTAGGTGAATTAGAGATGCTAAATTGCCCCTTAGATGTGATTGTATTTGCAAGTGTGTCTGTTCTGCAAAGCAGTGGTCCAGGTTTTTTTTTTTTGGTTTTTTTTTTGTATTGTTCAAGCTTAAATCCAAAGTAATATCTAATACTGTAACATCAGTATACACATATAGCTAACAGTTCAGTGCTGTGCTTCTGTGTACAATGTACTTTGACTTTGGCTCTTGCTAATGATCTCCAGGTGCTTCTGCTGATTGTGGTTCAATAGTGGGCACTGATTTGCTAAACAGGTACAAGGGATGGATCTTACGCTTTTTTTTGCATAGGATCAATGCTCTTCCCCAGTCCTCCAGCCAGACTGAGAAATACATAGGCCTAATTTCTATATACTTCATTAGTTAAATCATTCATTGCGTCTTCATGCAGCTAGAGTGATTAATGGGAGCTTTGAACATGTGGCGTGGCCCTGTAGGTTACTGGCTAAAGTTTAGAAAAATTTTATAGGATAATTTGTCTGTGTCTTTTATACCTAGAAAGACAGGTTAGTTTAATGTGGAAAGAAATTTTAGTGTATTTTGGTCTATGACCATCCCTGATGCTCCTTGCAATTTGAAAACGCCTTTTATTCTGGAATTTCATGGTTGTAATTGGCTTGTTGAGTTCTCTTGGAGGTGAAAACACCTCTCTAATTATGTTGTGGCCTGCTTACATGCACATGCATGAAATTTTTTAAAAATGTTTTTATATACCTTGAAACTGCAGTATAAGCAGTCATTTTACCCCATTAAAATAAATGTAATAAATACCATAAATGTCGTAAATGTAAATGTAAATGTGTATCCCCGTCCTTCGCCCTGTGTGAGCTGGGATGGAATCCAGCACCCCCCTCCCCACGACCCTGATTAGGACAAGCGGCCCAGAAAATGACTGACTGACTGATCTTTAACTGATAACTGCTAATGCCTGATGTGCAAGTAAACTGATACATTAACCATCTGATGTGGTAAACCCTAACTCTACACCCCCAAAATGTCCGGTTCATTTTTGGGTAAAGTCTTTGCAGATCCAAATGTATTCAAAATGTTCACTTCTGACAGCACTTTTAAGCTCACTGACCTCAATGTAAGAAAAACACTCTGTGCTTTACATCTTCAAAGCAGTCTGGGTAGAACACTCCACTGGATATTTCCCATCCAATCAACAATGTGAGGTGCATTATGAGCTGCATTTTCTTTTCCATGAAATGTGTCTCCTTTTGAAACTTAAATAAATTGTTTGTGACAATAATCAAAAAGAAAAAAATATTTTATGAAGAGCAAACTTAAATATTGTTTCATTACACAATTTTTTATTTATTTGATTTCATTTTATTGCAAAAAATATAACATTAAAAAGAAACTGTAAGTAAGTTCTTTTAATTTCAAAATCCAATAAAGTGACTTATAAACTTTTCCTTAGAATAACTATTAGCAAACTCCTCCGGGTGTTTTTAAAGGTTCCTTTTCCTCCCCTACGGTTTGCAGGATTGGACAGTTTGCAAATTAAAAAGTTGTACTGCATTAGTGCCATTGAGTACTGGATCAAAAACCACAGCAGCAAAATTCTGAATTCCATTATTTCCTCCATGTACTGAACAAACAAAAAGCCACTTAAAAATGTTTTTTTATGAGCTAATGCTGCTGCGATTGGTGAAGTAGATCATTTGGCATTTGCTTTTTTTGCAAAAGTCTCAAAAATACAAGATTTTGTTATTCACAAAATATGATGGGACTGTAATGTCATCCATCCGTCGATGCAGCCATCCATCCACCCATCCTTCCTTACCAGGGGTTAGTTAATCACACAAAACGATTATCATTCTGTAACTTATTGTACAAGCAAGATACAAAATAACCATTTGTTAGAATGTCTATTAATAGACTGAATAAACTGTTTTCTTTGGCCAAGGCTTACACAAGAATTATTAACATATAGTAGAGCTTATTTTTTATTTCAGTATGTGCATATTTTTTCTTGGATATCTGATTCTGAATAAAAAATGACTAAAAAGGACAAAACGAAGTCTGAGGTCCAAGGCAATGCCCTCCAGACTTGGCAAACAACTGCCAAATGGCTCCTTTGACTTTACCCCTACAATGCCGCAGTTGATGATAACAAGTCTGGCTGCTACAATAATGGTGACACAATTAACAAGAAGCCCTCTCCACAGGTCTCCATAACCCCCCATCTCAAGTCAATGGCTTTTAAATGTCACCTGTACTGGGACACTGTCAGCAGTAGGACCAGGGTCGTTCACATCCTAACAATAGAGAACAATGAGAAATATCTCACATGGCTAGGGTTTGAATGAGCTCCCCGGCTAATACCTGTCTCCAAGGTCAACACTCCGTTATTTCCTTTTAATTTCCCTCTTGCCCTGCAGTCATGCGCCGCACACAGCAGCCTTGGCTTTATTATCTGTGAACAGCACAGATGTCAGCTGGTATTGACATAATCAGGTAGAGTGCTGCTGATGCACTGACATTTGCAGTAATAGGTTGCTGCTAATGCTCACATTCAGACTACACCGCAGGCAACAAACAACGCACCCATATGCGCCCTATCCTGCGCTTACACTCGCGCAGGGAGCCACATGCACACACACACGCAGGCAGGCACACACACACAAATGTAAGTTGCCTTATACTTCCAAGAACGCCTGCAGCCTTCACTGGTGGTAAAATGGTATTTGTCACTAGATATTCAATACGTGGGCTTTAACAAGGACATTATTACTGTTCCTGAGAACAATTTTCTTCTTGTACCATTTATTTTTCACCTTTCATTTGTGCTAATCCCAAACATTGATTTTGTTGATGTACTTTCATTTTCTTTCCACTTTTGGAAACTTTTGAGGATAGTATTGGCTGTAAAAATGTCTGTTCCTATATCATAATGAATTATGAATGAATGCACAGCCCTCCTTTCGCTTGCCTGTGTGCTCTCATTGTGTTAATGACGATAAAATCAAATTTAAATAATAGATATGTACTGCCTGGCCAAAAAAGCATCTGGTTTTAAGTAAGCAAGTAGTCCTATTGGATCAGTACTGCAGTGATTAATATGTTTAAGGGGCAACTGATGCAGTGAATAGCTTCTCGTCTCTCCAAAAACCATGGAGGACATATTCTTTGAGATTAAGAGGGTTAAGAACTGCCCAACGCATTATTAAAGCCTGGAAGGATAGTGATGAACTATCATCTATGAGGAAGGAATGTGGTCAGAAAAACAAATAAATAAAAATGACAGCTATGATTATTAATGAATATAATTGCATTTTCACATGCACACTGCAAAGTGAGCTCAATATTTTGGGAACAAAAAGCCTTGTTGCCTTAAGAAAACCACTTATCAGGGAGGCTGATTGGAAAAAGGCTTCAATTTGCTAAAGAGCAAAAAGATTGGACTCTGGAGCAATGGAACAAGGTCATGTGATCTAATGAGTCCAGATTTACCCTGTTCCAGTATGATGGGCGCATCTGGGTAAGAAGAGTAGCAGGTGAAGTGATGCATTTGTCATGTTCAGTGCCTTCCATTCAAGCCTGTGGGGGCAGTGTAAAGATCTGGAGTTGCCTCAGTTTGCCAAGCCTGGGTTTAGAAGCATGGGGAAGTGATGGCCTAGTGGTTAAGGAGTTGGCTGCAGATCGGGAGATTGTGGGTTCAAACCCCTTTACAGTAGGTTGCCCTGAGGTACCCTTGAGCAAGGTACTGTCCCTGTCAGTGCTCCCTGGGTGCTTTCAATAGCTGCCCACTGCTGCACTGTGTTTGAGTGCATGGGTTAAATGCAGAGGTTCAATTTTGTTGTGGTTCACTGTGTGCTGTGCTGTGACCTCACAATGACAAGGGTTTTCACTTTCACTATGTATCCAAACAAATGAGCTGAATACCTGAATTTTACTGAAAGGCCAGTTTATCCCATCATTTATTATTCCTGGCATGGGCATATTTCATAATGACAATGACAAAAAAACGCATTGGGCTGAAAGAGTAGTCCATCATCAATTCATGATTCAGTAATCCACCTCAAGGCACTAAATAAATGTTGTGACATAATACAATACCATGACAGACCCTTGGTCTAATCAAAGCTAACATTAGTGTATAGATGATTCATCATTTACAGGCCTTTAAAACTATAAATAAATAAATATATATGCAGTACTGTGCAAGTTTTAGGCAGGTGTGAAAAAATGCTGTAAACAAAATATGCTTTCAAAAATGGAAGTGTTAATCATTTATTTTCATCAATCAACAAAATGCAGTGAATAAACAAAAGAGAAATCTAAATCAAATCAATATTTGGTGTGACCACCCTTTGCCTTCATAACAGCATCAGTTCTTCTAGGTACACTTGCACACAGTTTTTGAAGGAACTCGGCTGGTCGGTTGTTCCAGACATGACTGTGTTTCAACCTACGTGTGACATTCATGATCATCAGCACCTGTTTGGTAAAATTGGTTGATCATACACCGACAATAATCCTACAAAATCCCTGACTTTGTGCAAGTGTACCTAGAAGAATTGCTGTTCATTATTTATATTTCTGAAAGCATTCTTTGTTTATAGCATTTTTCAACACCTGCCTAAACTTTTGCACAGTATTGTGTGTGTATGTATATATATATATATATAGATAGATAGATAGATAGATAGACAGATAGACAAAGAGACAGACAGACAGACAGACAGATAGATAGAAGTGATACTGTGCCAAAAAGAAACAAATGCTGATCTACCAGAGTCTATCATTACAAGAAAAAAAACTCCACCCATTAATCAATTTGTTTCTTGGATTTATCAGATTAATTTCTCAGGTAATTTAACAAGTTCTTTTTGTTTCATATTTTCTAGTTGTGTTGGCTAATTGTTGAAAACCTAAGAAAAAAAAAACAACTCTTGAGTGTGTTTTCTTTCAGTCTTTGTGATTATAGTTTAATGCTTATTGTTTTATATTAATAATCATATAACAACAAATATTAACACATTCCAATTCATTTTTTTTTTGCATTTAATTTTCATCAGTCACTCAGAGTGTCCACATATATTGCACATACCTCATACTCCTTTTTATGCCCCCACGATTACATGAGATTCAAAAGAGGCCACCAGATCATATAAGGATCATCTGTCAAAAATACTCTGTGCACCATGATCTGATGTCTTAGCCAAAAGAATGAAGTTAGATGAGTTCACTGTTTTCTGAACTATGACGAGGCTCTCCGGAAATCAGCAGTGGCACAGTCGCTGTATAATTCGTCTGCATAATGACTTTGGGGCTTGCATTTCCCCTGATAGAGAATGTGCGCAAAACTGATCTGCTATGAGTATTAAGTACTCATAATGATGTGAGGCACACAATAGCTTTACAAATCTTTCAGTTTTACTGTGGACACTGTATTACTGTCAGAGGAAATATGTGCAGCCTGCTTCTTGTATCTTAATTGTGGAAAATAAAGCTTCAGTACACTATCTAAGATGTTGTCTTAATGAAGCAGTCAAATGTTATTAAACATATCAATGGTGCTGCAATCAGTTTTGTAACGCGTTGAAATAAGATAGGGGTAGAGAAATGTAGCATGTGATTGATATGTATATAAATCACATATATGTGTGTGTGTGTGCGTGTGTGAGTGTGTGTGTGTGTGTGTGTGTGTGTGTGTGTGTGTGTGTGTGTGTGTGCGCTTAAGAACATGTGTGACAGCAATTTTTTTGTTTTTACATTATAACAGTTCCATGCTGGCTTTATTACTGTATGTACCATAAAAGTTTTAAGCGAGTGATCATAATTCTGACTGCTGAAGACTTATTTTGTCGACTTCAAATAACTTGTAATAAAATAGGACTGTATTTCTAAGCATTCGTTTGCTTGTACGAAGTGGCAGTTTGTGACACAAAATAAAGCAAAGCTCGGTTCGGCATTGATGTTTGCATTGAATTTTTTTTAGGAATCTTTTGAAGGAAAAGTCTACAAAAGCTTTCAAAACTGAAGCTGTTCGGGTTCCATTGTGAATATTTTCAGCCTCCTAAACTACGATAAGGTTCTCGTGAAAAGAGCAGTGGCAGAACTCTGCAGAGTGTCTGCATAATGACTGTGGGGGTTGCATCTAACATGACAAAGATGAATTTAAAATAGATCTGCTATGAGGATTAAGTACTAATAACAATGCATGGTTCAGCATATTTACAGATTCCTCTGTGTGGATTCCACCCACCTCTTTTAAAGAAGTAGCCCCTTAAATTGACATCCAAAGTTCATTTTTGTGTTCCGGTATCTTGCCCCAGAACACAAGAGAGTAAGATTTGCCTTGACAAGAGCTCCCTCACATGGTGAATGAGAAAAATCCTAGAGTCAGTATTACAGAACACTGCTGTATTGTTGTGGAAAGTATCAGTTTTGCTGAAACAAAATTCTTACCTGAATTAGCGGTATCACCGTAACATTCTCAGTTCTTGATGGGAAATCTTATTCTTTTTCAGTACCACCTGTAAGAGCCATATTCAAAAGTCTACATTACCCCAGCCGTAAAAACATCTTTGATTAGGAATAACAAAATAATTGGCAAAAGCAGCTTTTATGACTTTTATTTGTCATACAATGCTTACGTTATCTTTTCTCCATTCTGTCATATAATCATGATTTTTGTCCTGCCATTACCTGCATTAAAGATTTTTTCTTTAGACCCAATGCTTTAATAGGGATTAAAAGTGTTGATTAAGGTCCATATTTTGCATTTATAATAGCTTAAGACACAACTTAGCATTTAGGATAAAGGCCTGCCAGTCTAGTCTTGCAGCACATTTCTCAATTTGCAAAACTGATGATTGAATACATTTTTTTGCCATAATTGCACATTGTATTATCATAGATTTTTTAATGTCATAACGTACTAGTGGTGTGGAATAAAACTTTGTAAAGCTTTTGCACAGTCTCCACTGGTAATGGAGAAAAGCCTACTTTGAATAAGTTATTCAATTTAATAGGTGTTACCATGTAAATGTATGCTAATTTATGCCTAGGTGCCATGCAGATGTTAGGCACATCAGTGTTGGAAGGGCAGAGGGAGGTGATTCCTATTCTCTGTTCATTTGTCATCATCAGTGTATCACAAGCATGCCAGGGAGTTATCCGTGCAACCCCTTGCTCTACGGGAAAACAGGGGATTATGGGTAAGAAATATGACATGTTGAAGCAGATAGGCTTAGTGTTGTAATTCTGCCTTGGTTGAGCAACTGTGGTGTATGCTTAGTAATGAAACTGCGGCTGTGCCTAATCGCCGATTGTTTAAAATCTGCTCTAGGGGAGAGGTATGAGTGTACACCAGACAGTATTTCTGCATAGAAATATCAAGGGAGACGTTGCCATTGGGGATGTTGTTTGAATAATTACCAGAAACTGACATGAACATGAGAACAATGTGCTGACTCATTCTTTTTTACTTTTTTTCTGGCTACCTTTGTTCATCATTTGTCATGCCTGGCTGGTGCATGTTAATGTTTATAAAAGACCGTGAAATTATAAGGAATATCCTGTGCTTTACACTCATCAGCCAATACATTTAAACCACGTGCCTAATATGGCATAGCCACCAAGACAGCTTTAACCATTGAAAGTGTCTATTCTTGTCATTGTGAAACACAGCACAGTACACAGTGAGACACAATGAAATTAGACCTCTGCATAGTTTAGCCACTAGCTGTTTAAAAAGAATTAAATCTGTTTAACAAAAAGTGTTGCCCAACAGCTATAAAGCACAGACAGTGGGGTACATTAAAGACAGATGTTGGCCAGGGGTGCTCAGCAAAGATCTGACAACTTCCAGTGACCAAGAGTCAGCTTGATGTGGACTGTTGAGTTTTTGCTTTTGAATAGTAAAATAACTCAACAAACCAAAGAAAAGAGGTAAAACACATGTACCAGGACAGGGAACCACTGTCCTGCACACAGCTGCATAATCCAAACAAAGCCCAAATGTGTCCTTTGCTGTAAGATACATTGAGTTGGGTTAAAACTACAGAAAATGTAGCCTAGTGTCTGTAGACTTATGGCTTTGAAACCTTAATCAAATACAGATGTGCCCCTCACTGCACGATCTCAAAGTCCTCTGCTTCCACCCCCTGCTCTCATTGGTTGCCATGGGGGTCTGGAAGATATTATGAAGAGAACGCCCCTTTCCTGCATATGGGACTTCACATTGTAAAGCATGTTTATTTGAATAGTTTGCCCCTCAAAGTCCACTCAGTTCTAGAATGGCTTCAGCACATGACAAGGCAGTTCTTCAGGCCATCTTCAACCCTACCACCCCTTTTGGAGACATCCCTGGTTTAAACCAAGAAGAAGAGCTTACAGATGATGGTTTGTGATTTTTCTTCATATAAAATAACAACAACAACAACAACAACAACAACAATAATAATAGTTATTATTATTGCTATTATTGTTATTATTATTGTTGTTGTTGTTAGTATTATTACTATTATCATTATTATTATTATTATTATTATCATCATCATCATCATCATCATCATCATCATCATCATCATTGTTATCTCTGTCATACCCATAGTATAGGTAAATTTGTGATTGATAATAATGTAAATACAGAACAGGAAAAAGCATAAATATTGTGGCTCAAGATTTTTGGCTCCATAAACATTGTGGCCCAAGACATTTTTAGAATAAGTCTATGACTTTTTTAATATAAGCATATTCAAATTTTTGTATATGATATGTAGGATATGCCACCAAAGAGAATGAGAAAAAGGAAATTTCCCTGCAATACAATGTAGTCGTATTGTGTAGTATCATTGCTTTAATTGTTGTTTTTCTTTTACCCGTCAGGTCCACCTGAGGTCCAGCATTTGCATTTAAGATTAATATACTTTATGTGCAGAGTTTATGATATTATAAAACACACACACACACACACACACAATTTAATATGGGGCACTTTAAGCACAGTTCACTTTTATGCCCTAGGTTTTTATGCCATTGCATCAATATGTATTTTCCTATGAATTATTAAACAACATGTTGTTAAACTTATGTATGGTACTTGGCTTTAATTCATGATTATAAGTATTCAGCTGTTGAGAAAGCTGACAACATAGGTGCCAGGGCCTCACCCCAAACAATAAATTTCGATGAGCTCCACTGTGAATATTTTGACAGTTTTCTGAACTATGATGAAGATCCACAGAAAACAACAGTGGCAGAGCTGCTCTATACCGTGCCTGTATAATGACTGTGGGGGCTGCATTTCCCCTGACAGGATGTGCATGTTTTAAATGAATTCAAAATAGATCTGCTACGAGTATTAAGTACTCATGACAATGCAAGGTATGACAACTTTACAAATCCCTCAGTTTATCCGACTGTGCCATGTTGTTCACTCCATCTCTCCAGACAGTTCTTTCGACCCAGTTCTTCTGAGGCAGGTGAAGGATCTGGAGCTGAAGGGGATTTCGGCTGCTGAGGCTGGGGATGTGAACACAGCAATGCATCATTTTAACCAGGCCATACACATTTTGCCCTCAAGAGCTTCGGCCTACAACAACCGGGCTCAGGCCAAGCGCCTCCAGGAAGACACTAAAGGTAAGCCTCTTAAATGTCAACTAAATCGTCTCTCGCACAGAGGGGACACTAGGGAAATTCAGCACAGTCCATCACCTCCAGAGGTCCATGAGTTGATCATGGAGTGAGGGGCACATCTTTTGAAAGTTCCAACTGAATGTGCCAACCAGGGGCATTCAAAAGTATGGATATATTCAGTAAAGTGATGGAGCTGTAAATTCTTTGATCTGGTTTCTCCTCTTTCAAAAGATATTCATTACCATTGTTAGAGGCATTATTAATTAACTATTATAAGTATTATAAGTATTAGTATTTCTGATTTCTTAAGTATTCAGAATTTAGTAAGATAAGCTAAAGCTAAACACACCACTTCAAGGCCATCAAATCAGGAATACATACACAATGTTCACAACCTGGTCATAAGGTAGATTAACCTTGGAATGATATAAAACCTGTGACTCATTCTTTAGATGAAGAGATGACCACTGACATTTCCCTCCTGCGTCGCACTTTCTTTAATTAATTAATTGTTTTTGATTCTTTGGATCCTCAGCACTCTTTTCTCTTTAGAAACTGCTAAAGGTATCCAAGGTGTCTTACCCTGATTTTTTACTTTTTGCAAGTGCATTAAACATTAGCACAGATAACAGGGTTATGCATAGATTTGGTTGGTTCAGCAAGTGTAATTGGAAAATGGTTGTAGAATTTTATTAAATGTTTTATTCAAAGGTTAAACACCTTTACTGAACCATTATTTTAAAAGTGAGCATCAAAACCAATCCCTACTGCTCATCAGAGCTATAAAGGCTCAACCCCTGCCCAGGCACCCGGCAGCACTAGTTAACTAGATCAGCGCTGTGTTAGAATATAGATGATTGTCATCTCTATGGTGTCAGTGAATAATTGTGTGAAGCATTTTGTTATTTTGCCTTAAATACATTCATACATTATTAAGTCAAGATACTGATAACTGTGTGTGTGTGTGTGTGTGTGTGTGTGTGTGTGTGTGTGTGTGTGTGTGTGTCCCTTTATTACCCTTTATTCTTACATATAAACATAATCAAAATTTCAGAACAAAGCTATTGCTTATAAATCCTATGTGTTGTTTGCATGCATTACAGTTGTTATATAAACTTTAAGGTGATGGTTTTTATTAACTTTAAGGTGATGGTTTGGTTAAAAATCCTTCAATTCAAATTGTTAAGGGGATCAAGGGATCAGAGCATTTCTGAAATGGCAGTTCTCGTGGTGTGTTCATGGTATGGAGTCTTTAGAACCTACTAAAAGGTACTAGGAATGATGTGAATTGGCAATAAGGTCATCAGCACCCAAACCTCACTGATGCATCTGGGAGGCGAAGGCTAGACTCCCTATCGTTTGATTCCCAATATGACCTACTTGCCACAAATTCCTGAAAAAAAAATAAAATGAGGCTAGCAATGAAAAAAAAGTGAAAGCTTTCCATTAATGGAGCTGTGTAGCCACAGATCTTTTAATTTTGGGAAAAGCTAGCAGAGGCAGTGTGATGGTCTGGGCAGTGTTCTGCTGGGAAACCTTGCAAACTGGCATTAATGCAGAATCTACTTTGAAACATCACAGCTACTTAAACCTTGCTGCAGACCAAGAACCCCCTTAATGGTAATGGTAATCCTGTTTAAGAATGGTTTAAGGACCATGAAAAAGAGTTCAAGGTCTTGATTTAGCCTTGATTTCCCAGATCTCAATTCAGTCATATTTGGGATGTGCTGGAAAAAGTGGAGGCTTCACCTCACAACGTACAGGCCTGAAAGGACCTGTTGCGTGGTGCAGATACCACATCACACCTTAAGAGTTTTTGTTATGCCTTGTTCATTATCAGGTCAGATCTTTTTGGCGGCACAATAAAAGGCATTTCATTCTTTAATGTTATGGCAGATCAGTGCAGAGATGTGAAAGAATAAGTAACACTGTTGAGTCTTGATTTACTTGTCATTACTCCTTTGTCTAATCCTATTGGTTGTCTGTTTTAGGGGCCATTGATGATTTGGAGCAGGCTATTTCCCTGAGCAAGGGCATGGGCCGCTCAGCCTGCCAGGCACTTGTCCAGCATGGTCTTCTGCTAAGGCTGGCAGGAAGAGATGAGGAGGCCAGGGCTGACTTTGAGCAAGCTGCTGCATTGGGCAGTGAGTTTGCCCGACAACAGGCTATAATTCTGAACCCTTACGCAGCTCTGTGCAACCAGATGCTCTCTGAAGTTATCTGCAAATTACGCAACCCTGAAGTGGCAGAGATGCAATAGATACGGATTAACAAATTGCTCAGTCCAAATTATATGCAGTTGCCAAGCAATAGAATGCATAGGCTGCAATGCTGTGTACAGCTTACTATCTTATAACTGCAAGGACCCAGATGCAGGTTCGCTCCTTTCTCTTAACAGCATCACTTGCATTTTAAAGCTTTTTTTACAGTATTTACTAGTAATAATACATACTTATTGACTGAATAATGAGGCTTATCTTTAAGGCATGTTGATTGTGCATTCACAATATGGTGCAAATAGGTCTATATCTAGAGCATGAAACATCATGTTCATCTTATTGACATTTCTGTCTAAATTAAATTAAAAAAAAAGATTTTGCCTCTATCTAAATGTTTAATGTGTCTAAAATTCAACTATGTGGTGATTAATCTCTGTTTTAGGGCCATTTGACATGACCATGCCTGTTATAAAGCTTTGTATGTCCACTAGAGGTCACTGAAACATTCTTACATACACTCTGGAAACATCACTCAACATTGATTTTAGAAACACACAAACCTTGTTTTCCCACTCATTGGGCTCTTAATGAAGCCAAAACATATATTAAGTAAGTCTGCTATATTAAGAGGTGTACAGTCACATAATGTGGTATCCACAGTTTATCAGTTCAATCCTAGGGTGGTGATGGCCTAGTGGTAGTATACTTGCCTATGGACCTATGGATCAAGAGGTCCCAGGTTTGAATCCCACTATCACCACTGGGTCCCTGAGCAAGACCCTTAACCCTGAGTTGCTCCAGGGGGACTGTCCCTGTAATTAGGACATGGAAGTCACTCTGGATAAGAGCGTCTGCTAAATGCTGTAAATGTAAATCCCTCAAGTCACCATTGGTTGGTATCTGACCACAGGGCTAGTGTTGATATTATAATGGTATTGAATGATATTATGTGATTGTAGGACAGTTTAAACCACAATAAATGACACAGTATGAAATTGATCTAGTGGGTGACTGGATTGGAAACGGTGTTCCTCAAGGAACTTCAAAGTAAAGGACTCACAATATTATACTTCCAGGACTGATCCAGTGTGAAAAAAAAATAAATTTATATACCGTAAGTTTTTTTTTTTTTTTCTGTATCAACTAATGAAACTCCATCAAAATACTGTGACATATGGGTAATAATGTAAATTGTATTTTTGCCACAGTGCTCCAATGAAATGTAGAATGTAAGGGTGCAAGGGTGGGGCTGACAGTATCTGTACAAGCCAGCAAAGGCCAGCACAATCTTCTTAAGGCCAGGGAGGGGAGGTGCCACAGCTGACAACAATCAGCACTCAGTAGCAGCAATATACAGCCACAGCTCAAACCAAACCAAACTGCTGCTGAGTTTTTGTGTGACACACATTTACATTAACAGCATTTAGCAGACGCTCTTATCCAGAGCGACTTCCATGCCCTAATTACAGGGACAGTCCCCTTGGAGCAACTCAGGTTTAAGGATCTTGCTCAGGGACCCAGTGGTGGTAGATTCAAACCTGGGACCTTTTGAGCCTTAGGTCCATAGGCAAGTATCCTTCCACTAGACCACCGCCACCTGAGGTGGAGGCTGGTAATTTTGGTACTGCCAGTGCTGGATGACTGCTGTTGAAGTGCTTGAGTTCCCATGTCAGGTATGTATTCAGGAAATATATGTATATATAAAAAAAAATAAATAAAACTTCAGTTTTCCTTCTTGGGCTTGGCCTCTTGAGCTGACTGCTAAACTTTTTCTATTCCCCTGCATTGAAATTAATTGATAAAGACATTTAGTTTTGCTGAGGTCAAGATCTGTCCAGTTGCTCCTCCTGGTGTTTTGAGTTTTGGTATTAGTCCTCTGCTTCATATTACTCATCACTCCTATTTTCTCAGTGCTGTATTCACTCCGGCACTTGTGTCCAAACGTCAGTATGTAGGTGCTTTGACAGCGTTCACCACCATCACTGTTAGAGAATATACATGAAGGCATCTCATTCAGCCTTTATTATTGACTCAGAAAGGGCCAGATGGAGAGCCTACACTTTGTTCATTTTTTTTTAGGGCCAGCAGTGGCCTAGTAGTTAGGGACTAGGCCCCAGAATCAGACGATTGTGGGTTTGAATCCCAGACCAGTAGGTTGCCTTGGGGCAAGGTATCGTCCTCATCACTGCTCCCTTGGCGCCCCCTGCTGCACGTGTGTATGGGTAAAATGCAGAGGCTGCATCTTGTTGTGATTCGCTGTGTGTTGTCCTGCATTTCACAATGACAAGTTGTCACTTTCATTTCACATAGTCCTACTGGTCACATTATATAATAAAATACATCAGGATTCTTTGTCCAACTAGTGAGCTTTTAAGAATATCTACAGTGATCTTACCTGTACTCCAGTTCTCTTTTAAATGTGCTCAAAGTTGTTCATGTTGAAATTCAGAAGCGATGCTAAATCAGTAATGGAAAGAGGAAAATTCAGTGTTCTGCTTATCATCATTAACTTAGAAAATTGTCAGTAATGTCTGAAGGCTACTCAAGTATTTCTGAAACTAAATTTTGATTATTACACCAAGTTACAATTCAAGAGGAAAGAGAAACTCAAGAAAAATACTTCTCTCCAGCATTTTTCTTGTAAACTTCCTTAGCAAGTTTTCCAGGACCTCGAGATCTTGCAAATCAGACATGCTGTGTTGCATTTTAATTCATTGCTGTAAATGAAACTCATCAAATTCACGTCAGTGTAAAAAGAAATGACCCACAGTCAAGTTAAATTATCTTTGTTTATGGACCAGTGAGACTGGCTAGTCATCACACCACCCATAGCCCTGTTTCACAAAGCCTTTACTTTAGAATTATATAAACATGCAAAACCCCACATGTGTAAATTATATTTACATTACATCTTTGAATATTACTGTAGCACAGTCATACAATCATTAGCCTTGCAGTGGAATAGAAAGTGCAAGATTATCCTCAAAACACTTTGTAGTACCAGCAAATGACCACAAGATGTCCATGTTGCTGCAAAGCACACTTTGCTTTTTTTTTTTTTACTTTTTTAAACCTCACCCCTGGCCCACAGTGTAACCTCTAGTGTGAGGTCCAGGTAAGTGCAAGTAGGCTTCTCTGTAGTCCTGCAAATTGCTGGTTATTTTTCACACAGTGTGCTGATATTGCCCAGCACATAAATTTAAACAGGTATTTCCAGATGTTGGTGTTTGGATGAATTATTCCAGTGTTTTTTCGGTCAATGCACCCCCTGCTACATCCCGACTACCCGCAAGTGTATGGTTAATACAGGTGAATAATAATTAGGCCTACTAGTCAGTAATATTAGTAATATCAGTGGATAAATGGTTAGGTAGGTGCCGTCCCCATCTCACTCCTCCCTGCGATGGGGTGGCAACCTGTCCGGGGTGTGTCCCCGGCCATGTTAATGAGACACAGAGACACAACAAGCACAGCTTGTTGCGCATAATATCATATATTAGATATTATGAGTGGACAACAGCAAGGAGACATTAAACTATAAAATACTAATGTGACCACTTGCAATATTTATTTGCAACAAAAACACAACAATATTTTTATTTCTAATGTAATGAATTCATTCAGAATGATAAACAGCCTTTAAGTGAAAGCATTCACACTTTGTGTTAATTCAACAGGTCATAATCTTACAGTGAGCAAAAATGCCTCAAACAGCACACTTTCATTAGAGATCCAGCATTCGGTTTCCATGTCTTTTGCCAGTGTTGGGAAACTGGCTGACCAGGCTGCAAACATCTTCTGATCTTTCTATGATTTCACTCATACTCGCTAAAGGCACTGGCTCACTCCGTCTCTCAATTTCATAGTAAGGGCAGACCTTCAGGTGTTCAGCCATAGAGGGCACATCATCAAAGATCCATTTCTCCACTGGAGAGAACAGACTGCTGAACTCCCACACCTGCAGGACAGGATGACAGTCACTTTAGAGTATATCAAACACACAAACGTGACATGACAGCTACAACTACGCATATGGCAGCTGGTAAAACAAAACTGCACTTCTGCGCATGCTTGAATGACTTACAGCCACTATCATCTTTCTACCATGACAATCATGGATAGGATCTATTCTGTAGGAGGTGGGTTTAAGTATGCATTCATTTTATCTTGTATTTGACAAACGAGCACTATTCTTTCAGTAATTTTTCAAAGACAATGGTGCAAGTGTTGACTAATTCTAGTACTTGGATAATTACATTGTAATAATTGACATTACTTTAAGAAAATGTAATAATTGACATTACTTAAAAAAATGTAATAATCGACATTACTTTAAAAAAAGCTCAAATTATAGCTAACTTTTTAGAAAATTTTGAAGTTTAGAAAAAAGGGGCATTAAATAAAGACTAGTTCAGCAATGAAAGTGCTGAAAAGCCTTCAGTCTGGGTATTTTGGAGAGACAAAGGGAAGGTACATTGACACTGTGTGGCTTCATTAGACACTGAATGACCAGTGGAATATGACCTCTAATACTCTGACCCAGATAGTTCTGAGATTACACTTTACATTTTTAGCATGCTTATCATGACCAAAACATACAGCAACAGACATTGTTGAGGTTAAAAATAAGACTAAGAGCACAGCTTTAGTTAAACAAATGCCATCTGGTTTGGACGGATGGGGGGTGGGGGTGGGGGGTATTCTCGTATATCTTCTTTTGGGTCTATAGAATAAGCAGTACTATTCTGTACAAAAGTCTTGAGCCACTCTTCTTTTTTTCATATTTTGTTCCTAAGATCCAGACTCAATCAATTTTAGTCCAGCCCCTATTACTGACCCGTTCCATTTATTTTGAAATGTTTTGCTGAGGAACAGTTCAGCAAATGAAGGGTGCTTTTACAAAGTATTGTGTAATTATCTTACTTGCCCTAATTATGTGCTCAGTAAGAATGCTACAAAACTGTAGCATAATTATTGATGGCTAAATCATGATTAGTGGTCCCTTATTGCCCTGTAATGGATTCTCTTAACTCTCAGTTAGTATGACTAACTTTAGTGCTACTGATGTACTTTGAATCAGCAGTCAATTACCAGGAACCAGTACCATGGATAATGCATCTTGTACATTATGGCTACATGGTCTGTGGTCCATGAGACTTTGGTTCAAGTATTTAACCTCAGTTAATTAGATGGTTTCCCTCCTAATGTCCTTGTAAATATAAATCGTACACATAACTAGACAAGGCATGCAAACTAGCTCACTTTTTTCCTGGCCTTCCAGCTGGAGCCACCATGGGAGTAGGTTTTTTCCCACTTGAGAGACACCATTCCCTTCTGTGGAAGCAAAGTTGAACACACTTCCCTCATCAACCGGGATACACGGGATAGTTGGCATAGGGACAAACTATCCAAGAACCCTGCAATGTGCTGGAGTATCTCAAAGGGTAGTTGGCTGAGCGAGCCCAGATTCCTTCGTCGCATTTCCTCACTGCTTTCAGTTTTTAAAGCTTTGTATAATGATGCTGCTACCTGTGGCTGTAGTGCAAAAGTCCCAAGATCATGGTCATAGCTCACTGTGGCTGGGTACATAGAAGGACAGAAGTGCTTTTGGCTGTAGGTACAGCCCAGATAAGCCAAAGGGCATCGCTGAATAAACCATCCTGTAAGGCAGGACTGGATGTCTGAATGCACATTTTGAAAGTGCCAAGGGAACTCGTCCCGTCTGAAGGCATGGCAGCAGAGGTATGTGAAGGCTGAGCTGTCTTTGTTGTGTCTTCTTGTAACACACTCTGTCTGAACCTGCAAATGGAGGTTCAAGTGCTTGTGCTCAGTAATGTCTGCCAATGTGGTGTCAGGTTTGAAAGGAGCTGAGTGGAAGTCATAGGTCTGTGTACTCAGGTCTACATAGAAGCCATCCGTCCCACCTGTCTCACATATCTGGTGGCCTCTCAGTTCCTTCTCCAGACAGCACAGTAGAGTGGTTTGGACTTCATCTGATTTTGGGAGCTCTTCAACAGAAATTCCTAAACTGGATGTGTCTACACTCTGGTGAGTCTTCTTGGTTCCGTGTGAGGGATCCTTCAGCTGACTGCGTTTTGCTGTAAAGCTTTTGGGTACATTAAAAGCATGAATCGTCTGCACATCAATTGGCTCTAGGTTTCCATAAACAAAGTCTTTTTCTTTTGGAGTGCATGCTGCCAACTGGCCAAAGTTGATAAGCATGCATCCGTTATGTACCAGGTACATGTTATACTCTGCCACGTTCACCTCTTTGTGAAGTCTTTCTAAGACACCATCTTGCCATGGAGCAAATCCAGTCTTGGTGAGATCAGCTTGTGCAACATTATTTGACTTTTGGACATCCTGAGAGCTCAGTATTGTTTCTTTGTTGTCAAGCACAGGTTGGTTATCTCTCTTGTTCTGGTCAAGCTTGTCCTCCAGGTTTTCCACTGTTTGTGCGCAACCTTGCATTTCCTTTTTGAACATGCCTTCCCACGTGGTATAGTTTTCCAAACAGGTCACATCTTTGCTCTTAGCTAGAGCTAGTCGCTCCTCCTGTGTAAGTTCCTTCACCTTTATACCTTCAGGACCATCTAAAGTTACATCTAAACTTAAGACACCAGCTTCCCATGCATCGGAGTCTGTACCCCCAACTGCTCCGATTGGATCCTGCATGGCAGGTTCCTTAAGCCCTTCAGTCAGCTCAGGAAATAGTGTGCTCATCTTTATAGAGTTGAATAGGAGCTTCTGATCTCTAAGAGCCATTGTTAGATCTAACTGATCCATGTAGTTGGGTTCCTGCACAACATTCTTGTAGAAGACAGTGTCTGTCTCAGCAATGGGCCATCGGTTCCACTCTAGGGAGCAGCATACCACACTAGCCGGGCATACCTCAAGGTGTTGGGCAAGCCGATGCCTAGGCATAGACATGGGGCAGCCATAGAGAGCATTGAGACATGGTACCATTGCTTTGCTACAGAGCAGATTGTGCTCATCTTCTTTACATAAGTGAAAAACAGTCCCACACTGGAGACGACATGAAACGACCACACAGGAATTGGAGATTTCCACAGGGACTTTACAGTGCTGGCTGAAACATTTCTCACAGTGTTTGTGCAGATTGTTATTAGATGCTCCTTTTTTGCCCTGGTGAATGAAATTAAATATACACTCACTCTCAAAGACTTCTAAAAATAAATATATTATTTGCACAAATGTTTTAGCCTAGTAACCTTAGTCTTGTGCTTCTATGTTTGCACATAGAACAGCAAAGAAAAAAGCAACTTAAACCAAATGCAGTCTTACCATTGTTGTTGAAAATTCTTGTGATTCTGACATGAAGAAAAAAACATGGTTACAGGAAGATTGTACACAGGTTGGGCACACACTTCTTGCATGCAGTTTACTATAATTTTTGCATATCTCTTAAGATTTTGGTAATGCTGCAGTAAGGGGGACCTTTATTATTCTTGTAAGAGTTTTAAACCTCAAAGTCAGTCTGGTTATACAGGCACTACTCATTATTTATAAGTGTATTTAATTAAGTTCAGGAGCAGTAACTGGGTGAAAAAGCATTTCTGTTTTTTGTACATTGTACAGTATTGTGCAAAAGCCTTGAGACCCTTCATTTCTTTATTTTGCTTCCTAAGAGCTGGGCATTTGTGTGTGTGATGGTGCACTGCTCTGCTCTGATTGTGCACACCTGTGCTCACTCGGGTGACAGGTGTGCCTCATTGGGGGCTGGCTTTATAAGCCCCAAAGAGTCAGAGCAGAGCGTCGGTCATTGTGTTTGTTTACTTTTACACGTGTTTATGTTCAGTGCATATTAAAGTTAAGTATGAAGCTCTTGGCTACGCATTGATGTCCAGCCCACATCACCCCAGCACATTACAGAAATAACCGACCTGATGAAGATGGGCATTGTGTGCTGAGAGCTCTGCGAGAGAATGGAGAGAAACCACCGGACTTTCCAGGTGCTGGAGGCTAGGTTCACAGAGGTTCTGCAGGGCCTGGAGTGTTTTGCATCACCCGCCCCAGGACAGGCTGAGGAGGCACCATTTCCAGCCCCAGCAACAAGGGAAGGCAGGGCTTCGAAGACGTCTGCCACCCTCATCTCGGAAGGTGAGGCTGCGAAGCCGGCTCCTGTGTTATCCGCAAGAAGCAGGGCTGCTATGCTGGCTCACACGTCAGCACAAGATGGCAGGACTTCGGCTCTTTCATTTGTGTCAGCCCAAGCAGGCGGTCGCCAATGTCAGTCCAGCCAGGTGGGGTTTCGGCACTATCGTTTACGTTAGCCCAGGAAGGCGGTGTTTATGCACTGTCGTCTATGTCAATCTGGGAAGACGGGACTTTAGCGCCATCGTTAAAATCAGACCAGGGTTCGGTAGGCGGCGCTCTGCTCCGATTGTGCACACCTATGCCCACTTGGGTGACAGGTGTGCCTCATTGGGGGCTGGAACACTGGGAGCTAAGGAACAGTATCTCAGTTACATCCTTAAAAAATCTGAAAAATCAACTTTTTGCAGGCTCTGAGAGATGAATCTGGTCTACCATTTCATCCATCTACTCTTCGTAGAGGCCTCATCCTAAAGCTCTCAATATATTGCTGGCTCTCAAAAAGCCATTCTTAAAAAGACACAGGGCAAAAAGGAAGATGTATGCCAAAGAACAATAGATTGACTAGATTGAAAATCAGTTGCAAAATGTGTTACAAAGTGATTAATCCAAATTTGTGTTTTTGGTCCAAATCATTGCCATTATGTACACTGTGTGCACAATTATTAGGCAAGTGAGTATTTTGACCATATCATAATTTTTCTGCATATATTCCAACTCCAAGCTGTATTAACATGAATGCTAATTGGATTTAAGCAGATCAGGTGATGTGTATTTGTGTAATGAAGGAGGGTATGGCCTAAGGAGATCAACACCCTATAGCAAGGTGTTGTCACACGTGGGGTGTTTTGGGCACGCTAGAGGGCGCTCTCTGTCACATGTGTTGTGTTTTGGGCACGCTAGAGGGCGCTCTCTATCACGTATAAGGTGTTTGTCACAGGAGGTGTTTTGGGTACGCTAGAGGGCGCTCTGTTCTGACTGAGCACACCTGAGCCCCTGCAGGCACAGGTGTGCATCATTGGGGCTGACTATTTAAGCCCCGATGAGTCAGAACAGAGCTCGGTTCATTAGATAGGTCAAACCTATGCATAATGGTGGTTCTGTCTTGTGTTACTAGGTATCCTGATTATAGACTGCAGTTCCTTGGCACTCGGATCTGGATTAGAACTGCAGTCCTTGTTTCTTGTTTGTTTTGTCACTGTGAATAATAAACTTCTGTTCTGAACTCCTGGCTCTGAACTGGCGTCCATCCGGTACCCCGCCACCGTTACAGATGTGCATAATATTAGAGTAACTTCTGTTCCTCCTCAGGCAAAATGTAGAAAAAAGAGGTAGAACTGACTCTGAACTGAGGCTAAAACCCAACCACTACTGAACAAGAGACATTAGTTGAAATGTCAAGACTGGACCAAGAAATATCTGTAGACAGATTTTTCAAAGGTTTTATGGACTGATGAGATGGGAGTGACTCTTAATGGACCAGATGCACGGGACCATGACTTGATCAGTAATGGGCACAGAGCTCCACTTCCATTCAGACTCCAGTAAACTGGAGGTGGGGTCTTGGTATGGGCTGGTTTTATTAAAAATTAGCTAGTTGGATCTTTTTGGGTTGAAGATAGACTCAATCAGCTCCCAAACCTACTGCCAATTTTGAAGAAAGACACTTTCTTCATGCAGTGGTTCAGGAAAAAGTCTGCATCTTTCAAGAAGACCATAACTTTTCTGCAGGACAATGCTCCATCACATGCATGGTAGTTCTACACTGTGTAGATTTAGAGATCTACAGCGTAGAAGATGAAAGAATAATGACATGGTCCTCTTCTTCGCCTGAACCCTATTGAGAACTTGTAGATTTTCTTAAACGGTAGATTTACGAGGAAGGAAAGCAGTCAAGCTCTTTGAACAGTGTCTGGGAGGCTGTGGTTGCTATTGCACAATAAGTTATCAACATCAACAGATCAAGAAACTGACAGACTCCATGAATGGAAGGATTATAACTGCTATTGAAAAGAAGTCTAGCTTTAATGGTGACTGATTTTTATTATAATTGTTTTTTTCCCCAGAAATGTTGATGTGTAAATTTTAATTTTTTTGTTTATTACTCTCACTTTAACAGAAAATAAACAAATGAGATTGGGGGGGGGGGGGTCATCTTTTAAATTTTCACTTAGTTGCATAATAATAATTCTGCACATTAATATTTGGGGGGCAGCGGTGGCCTAGTGGTTAGGGCATTGGCCGCATGATCGGAGGATCGGGGGTTCCCCCCTTCCCAATAGGTTGCCCTGAGGTGCCCTTGAGCAAGGTGCCGTCCCCGTCACGCTCCTCCCTGCGATGGGCTGGCGACCTGTCCAGGGTGTGTCCCCTGTCCTTCGCCCTGTGTGAGCTGGGATGCACCCCCGCGACCCCACTTGGGACAAGCGGCAGAAAATGACTGACTGATATATATATATAATTACCCTGAAAATTTTCACAATCACATTTCCTTACACATTCAGGTTTCAGGGTTTTAACATTTTGGATTTACTGATAGGATTTATTCCAGATTTAAATGAACCCTCAAAATACAAAATTATTGTGCACACAGTGTATGGAGGAAGTTTGTGTTTATTCATCTATAAAACCTAGTGGAAGCTAGTTCTGGGTGGTAGTCTGGGGCTTCATGTCAGCCAGTTGTGCTGGAGATCTTGTCAAAATTAACTTGAATTATGAATGCTGAAATATGCTGTCTGGTGCCATAACATCTGATTGGCAACAGCTTCATTTTTTGAGCATGGTGACAATCTTAAAACACAATGGCAATGCAGTCAAAACTACCTCAACAGAAAACGAACACAACTGGCTTCCCAAAGCCCACATCTCAACACTGTTGAAGCGGCGTTGGTTCATCTACACAGAGAACCGCATGAAAGGCAGCAAACAAAGATGATCAGCTTTGGAAGGCTCTTCAAGAACCCTGGACAATTATTCTTGAAGACTGCTATTGTCTACAAGCAGTCTTCAAGAATAATTGTCCAGGGTTCTTGAAGAGCAAAGCTGAAAAGAAAGCTTCCCAGCGTTCAGAGTTCAGGTTGTGTTGAAAAATGACAATGATCAAACTGAATAGTGACTTTAATATTGTGCTTAGTTATACAATCAATATTTTTTGTCAAATTGTATATCTGCATGTATTTTTTTCCCACTTTTAATATCTCTCTGCATATTATTCTAGCGAAATATAAAGAAATGAGGCTTGAGACTTTTACACAGCACTATAGTACTGCAGCATTTACCTTCAAATGAATCAACTCACTAATGATGGGACATTTTACAGATGGTTATTAGTACTTAAATCCAAATGCAAATCAAATGATTAATTTAGTAGCCCACTTCCTACTTACCCTTTGTTGTTTTTCTGGTGTCAGTGTGGGGTTGTGTTGGTATAAATGAGTAATTGTGTGGGTGAGGGCATATGGCTCCGTCCTCTGTTTGGTTGTTATAAATAGAAAGAAGGCCAGGCAGTGCAATGTGTGACTCAGCCTTTGATAGGTAAGGTCACATTGCACAAGATATAATCATTGTCATTAGTGTTCTGGGATAATTGGTGGGGTTAAGTGTAATCAATATCTCTGAAAAAAGCTCCTTCATATCAAAATGTGTTTTTACCATGTTTACCAAGCGTGATAAATATAGCATAGAGTCATAAGAAAATCCTTTTAAGGAAGATGTTTGCAAATGGATTTTTCATTGTAAAAAATGAATACGTATTCATGGATAATTTATGTTATTTCTGGTGAGCACTTTAAAGGTTGCTTTTACATATATCTGCCACCAGATGTCATAGGAGGCCTATCAGTGAGCTCAGAATGCCAACTATTGGGGCACTTAAAAAATAAATCTGTGCTCATGAAGTAATTATGCATGTGAGACATTGGCAGTACAACCCATAAATTTGCATTTATGCACAATTCTTTTAAAAATCTTCCCAACATTTCGAGTACAAAAAAAAAGAATACTATTTTTTTATTTCCCCATAACTCTCTCATTATCTGTTATTTGCTTTGTGCTTTAAGAGTGTTTAATATGCACGTGGTTCAGGCGAAAAAGACAAAAGATGCGTTCTGAAAGCAGGATTAAACAGTAACCTTGTTTATGCAGCGTTCAAAAAGCATAAGACAAAAAACAGTAGATAAAATGACTTTCATCACACACTGATGTCAGCTAATAAACAGGGAACTGCTGATGCTTGAAAGTTCCTGTCACTGAGTTACTCCTCATTAAACCTGAGCAGCATGAATATAATAAAAAAGTGCCTATGCACGCAGATGTTTATGATCATATAAATTTAGCTCCTCAACAACCTTCCTTGCACCCAATCTTCTGCTTTTAATCTCAAAAAGTAATTAAAACCACCTTCTAATGATGTCTGTGCTGCTATTACCACTTAATTAGGATGGGGATTTTATAGGAACCCTCCAGGGTGCAGAACTTTGTGTAATTTTGAGACATTATGGGAGGGATCAGTGAAGCAGGACAAGATGTGGGGAAATTGGACACGAGGTGAAGCTGTTTTTATAGTGACATTTTCTTTTTTAAGGGGCTCACCTTGCAGATCCTCCATAGGGGGCTTGTTGGCACACCTGGATTGAAGGTGGACACATGCAAAACATTTTCTTTGTGCAAATAGCACCTACATCATCTTCCCTCTCTGTTAAGCACACTGGCAGAAGGACCTCCATCTAAAAAAGGACACACTTAAAATGCATTGCACTTTCAAATGCCATCAACAGAATATTTTAGGCTTTTAAGAATCACCTGCACAATGCTGCGGACATGCAAATGACACCAACCTGGGTAAGGCAGCTGCGAAATTCCATGTACCTGCAATTCACACAAACGACTAGAGTGACACAGACTGGCTAATAAAGCTGGTAATAACAGCAGCAATTATGTTCCCCCTCCACGCTGATAGCATTACGAACAATCCTATTCAACATGGAAAATTTCAATAGCTGTCCCAAATAAAGCAAAATCTGTTTTAAGGGCTCTTATCATAGGGAACTTAATTCCATTGCACTTTCATAAAAACAAAACAAAACCAAATAAAAAAAAAACATGTAGTAAGGTAATATTATTCAAATTAATATGACATTGATAATTGGCAATTAAGCTGCAAAAAACAGCCCATTTTGAGGGTTTATTTTCCTACAGCTTTTTTCACTCCTTTAAAGAGCCACATTGAAGCTTCACTCCACTCATTCATAAAGTTATACGGAGTGTTTTGTTTAGTCTGACCTCTTTCAATCATACAAAATGCAAGGGAGGCAATCAGAAAGGAGATCAATTACACAACTGTGTCAAAGGCAGAGGTCATCTTTTTAATGACCTGTTCACCAGACTCTCACAATGAAAGAATAAAGAACCACCAGGAAAGTCTTGTAGATTTGCAGCCCAAGTGGACCTTGATTTACTCCTACCTGTCAAATTTAAGCTAGTGCTGCTTATCAGTTAGTTACAGTTTTGGAAACTTTTTTTTCCCCTCACTTTCTCATTTGTTAAGGAGATTAACTCACTTCTAATCTTATCAGAAGAATTTCCACTAGTCATTTTATGAGATGCACATGAGAAAATTTGCAAGTCAGCTTGAGGTGAATGTGGGTAATTGCTCGTGTTAATTTTAAGTAGGTGCTGTAGTTAAGCATGTATTATAATTAATACTTGTACTATTCCTGTGTTCAAGCGTTGAAGATCGCTACCAAGCTTGTGCATTTACACATTAACACTGCAATATGCCATGTGCAAGATGCAATACCAGACCTAACCAGTGAAAGCAGCATAACACAGTGTGAGACTGACAAACCATGGAAACACCCACTTCCTCCAACTGTTTCTGCCATTTTCTTCTAATCAGCAATAATCTTTTAATTGTTAACCGAAATCATGCAAGACCTTTTTGTGCAAATGAACATTTAGACTCTGACCTGCCCCTTAGTGGATATAGTTTGACAAATTTACACAGACTGGCACGTGCACAACGTTTAAAACACATGTGTCAAACTCAAGCTCATGAGCCACATCTTGCCCGGCGTACAAATATATCGAGATCATTTTGTATATCTTTTTTTTTAAATGGGCCTTCGATATGAAGCGCCAATAACACACAAACTACAAATCCCATAATGCAGCGCAACAGCTGCTTTACCAAACGATAGGCGACCTGCGACCATTCCCCCCGTCAATTACGTCAGATCAAATAAACATAAACGAACAAGAAAAGATGCCAAGCATCCAGCTCTGATAAAATGGCATAAGAGATGTAAATGAAAATTTGACTTGTTATGGTGTTTTAGCTTTTACTTAAAAGCACAATTTTTACTTATATTTTCAGGGGTTTTTTTTGGGGGTTTTTTTTGCAGCATGTTAAAATTTTGAATTTGTTTAATTTTGACAGGAGATATTTTCATGGAGATCAAAATATTTTACATTTCAGTTTATTTATTTTGGAATAATAATGTATTCTGTATGTTTTGATTCATATTTATGTTCAAAAAACGTTTAGTCTGTTCAATGAATGTTTGTCCTGTTCGGCCCGTGACCTAAAATGTGCGCTGAGTTTTGGCAGCCTGTGCGATTGAGTTTGACACCCCAGGTTTAAACCATTTAAAATATATATATATATATATATATATATATATATATATTTTTTTTTTTTTTAACGGTAGCAAAATGTCAGCAATACCTGAGGAAACAGCTTTTGTTGTTGAGGCAACATAACAGTAACTGGCTGGATTTTGCATACATTATTATATTGAAATTATTTTATTTTATTTTTTTTTTTGTGAAGCAAGTGGGCAATCGAACAATCAAACAGTCACTTCTTGGAGTCACTTGGGTAAAATACTCAAGACCTCAATCCATGCTAGCATCTCTGCGATTTTTCTAACTTTTGGACTTAAACCATCAGCTACAAAGGCTCTAGTGCCATACATCACAGCACACCTTTAAAGGTACCTATCCATCCATCTATTCATCCAACCGTTCATTATCTTAACCACTTTACCTGACATGGGTGTCAGGAGGCTGTTTGGGTCAGTCCGCAGTGAGAGGTAAAAGTCATAGCAACTGCCTGAACAGGTCACCAGTCTAGAGCAGACACACAGACACACGCACTTTCACACACACACACACACACACACACACAAACAAAAACTGTTGCACCTAGGGGGCAATTTAGCATCACCTAATCTACCTGACATGCATGTCCTCGGACTATGGGAGGAAACAGAAGAACTGGAAGAAAACCCAAGAATAGTGGTGAGAACATGTGAACCCCAAACAGAAAGTACGTGGCTGGGAATCAAACCAAGAACCTACTGGATCTGAGACAACACTGTGCCACAGAAGAGGAAATTATTAAATATATGGAACATGATATATAAATGATATGAACATTCTGAATATATGAAACTGAAATGCAACCTCCTCCAACAGTTGATATTTAGTATAATATGAAATCAGCATTTCATGTATGATATAAGGTGTTCATCTCAATAGGATCCAGTTTTCCCCCATGTAAATGTGCTAGTGTGCAGCTCCCATCATGCCTCGCTTCTGCTTCTGTGTAGCACTATAAGAGATACACACGTTTATCAAGGATGGATAAAGAGGCAACAAAATGTCACGCAAGCAAACACTGATGAAGATAATTTTGGTGCTGAGGGTGGCGCAAGAAGGTGTTTATCAGCGTATGAGTAAGAGAGTGAGCCAGGAAAGAGGTGTGTGTGTGTGTGCGTGTGCGCGCGCGCATGTGTGTGTGCAAGCTCTGTTATGGAGCTAAGAGATAAGGACCTGGTTTCTGATAAGGGAACTGAGCAGACTTCTGGGACATGGCTCATGTGGTTCACCTTGGCCTGCTGATAGAAACATGGTTTATTTAGCACTTCCTTTTATTCTTACTCCATATTTCTCTGTCTTTCTTAAGATTCAGCTCATCCCTGGCAGGCAACATGGTGATTTCTCTTGTTTAAACAGATCATTGGCTTCACATTTTAAAAACACAGGGGGAGCCCACCATTCTTTTGGGGCATTATTTGCTTCTCTGCATTGATGTCATGTGACCAAATCAAATGCCTCTGTAATGAATGCCGACACAATTCAAATATAAACCCAAATTGTATGTGTGTGTGTCACTGTTTACTCTTAAGCATGTGTACACACTCCTCAAGCCTCAAAGAATCGAAAACTCAATTATAGTCCAGCAATTACAATCAGACCCTCAACATGGGCATGAAATCAAAGTAGGCATGTAATTTCCTAACGTGGGGCCAATTAAAAACGACTCAACCTACTAGGGATTCCTTGCTGAACTGATACAAAGGCGTTCTATAATGTAGATTCAACAGGAAGAAATCCATTCTTCTGTGCATGTATTAGACTTAAGGCCTAAATGTTATTTACTTCTAAAAGTCTTAGGCTTTCACACTTCAGTCACAGGTGAAATAGTCGATAGAGGCTTTTGACAAAAGTAGGAAGGGAAATGAAAATGGACTCTTTGTGCTGAAGAATACATTTGAGCTGTGTAATTGGAAAACCACAGCGAGAAAAGCATTGGTATTCTAATTCTAATCTATAGGAAGCAGAGGGTTTAATTATACATTATATTTGCTCGTTTATTTGTCTATTTATCATTTTATGTGTAGTGCCTTGTGAAAATATCCAGCCTCTTTAAAAATCATCCAATTTGTCTGGACTTAAACTGATTTTTCCAGTTAATACTTTAACAGAAATGCAATAAGCGCTTAAACATCACGTAAAGTGATTATTTGTCGGCAGATTAATGAAACGAATGGTGCTGTATTGCCATTCACAGAAGATTCAGACCACTTTGAAGCATAAACCAATATCACTCTGAATGAATGAATTTGGAGGGTCAGACCGATAAAAAATGTTACACAGCGTTATTTCAAAGTGATGTGAAACTAATACACAATGAAATTATGCAGCAAGATGATGATCTGAGGCTCAAGAGTAAGTTCCCTTAAACTAGCTAGAAAATGAAGGGGTTTTGAAGTGATCTAGTCAATGCCCCGACCTGAACCCTAATATGATGCTGTAACGAGATCATTTCCACTGGCAGTTTATGAATGAAAGCCCTTCAATGTGGCTGTATTAAAACAATTCTGCAAAGAAAAGCTGGCCAGAATTCTTCCATGCTGATGTGAAAGACTCTCAGAATGAAAAACTGAAAAATCTCTAGTGCAAGTGACTTTTGAAAATGAATTTTAATCTGGAACTAATCTAGTGCTATCAGTCACTCCAAAAACCCTGAAACTTGAATGTTTTACAAAGGCATATGCGAGTGTGAACATTCTCAGGGGATACATATGTGTGCATAATTATTAAGCATCTATTAGTGTGCAGGATTATTATGCAACTAAATGAATAATGAAAACCTTCCCATCTCACTTATTTATTTTCTATTATTTTCTATTATTACCATGAAGGCGTGTGCTTGGATTGGTGGTCCAGATCAAATTAACTTCCATATGAATGTCAGTACACAAGAATTCCCAGCAGAGCATTACCTTAGCATCACAGTATCTAAACCATCTTTTCTTCTTCCCATTCTGCTTTCTGTTGTTATCTCTTCTCCAGGTAAGTGACCCATACATGATGGAGAAAAAAAAGTAAATGTCAAGGCCACTTTTTTGACTGATGCATGTTCCAGTTCTGACACCCATTTCAGACATAGGACTACATGGGCCCAGAATGCAGCTAACTGCAGTGCACTGACACTTTTGTATCATAGCCAGAATTAAAGTTTTCAACTGTCCTTCCTTGGACCACTTTTGTGAAGTACTATCTGCTGCATACTGGCGGCAACATATAATACGTGTGGTTTTGAAAATGTTCTTGCCCAGTTGTCTAGCCATCACAATCTGGCCCCTGTCAAAGCTGCACAGATACTTATGCTTGATCAGTTTTCCTGCTCCCAGCACATCTACTTCAAGCACTGACAGTTAACTTGCTGCGTAATATTTCCAACCCCTTGAAAGATGCCACTGTAATATTGCATGTAGACATTTTTATTGTTGTGATTGGTCATTGTATGCTTTATTTATCTTAAACAGATAAATGTCTACTGAATTATCTATATTGGACATCAAATAACGCAGGTTTTAATGTTCTGGTCAAAAATTTACTTGCCATGCATTACATGCCTTAAAGTTGTTGTTGTTATTCTTATTATTAGTAGTAGTAGTAGAAGTAGTAACCCAGACACTAGGGATGCACAATCCAGTGTATTTCTTCATGCCGGTCCCAAGCCCGGATAAATGGGGAAGGTTACGTCAGGAAGGCCATCCGGTGTAAAACTTTGCCAAATCAATATGCGGACAACGAAACAGACTTTCATACCTGATCGGTGGAGGCCCGGGTTAACAATGACCGCCACCAGTGCTGTTAGCCTACAGGGTGCTGGTGGAAATTGGACTACTGTTGGCCAAAGACTGGATGACATACCAGTGGAAGCATGGAGGTGTTTAGGGGAGATGGCAGTTGAGTTTCTGACCAGATTGTTTAACACAATCTTGGAAAGTGAGAGGATGCCTGAGGAGTGGAGACGAAGTATACTGGTACCGATTTTCAAGAATAAGGGTGATGCACAGAGCTGTAGTAACTATAGAGGGATAAGGTTGATCAGCCACAGCATGAAGTTATGGGAAAGAGTCATGGAAGCTAGGTTAAGAAAAGAAGTGAGAATTAGTGAACAGCAATATGGTTTTATGCTGAGAAAGAGCACTACAGATGCAATGTTTGCTCTGAGGGTGTTGATGAAGAAGTACAGGGAAGGTTAGAAGGAGCTGCATTGTGCCTTTGTGGACTAGGAGAAAACAAATGACAGGGTGCCTAGAGAGCAGTTGTGGTTTTAAATGAGTAAGTCTGGTGTTACAGAGAAGTATGTGAGAGTAGTTCAGGATATGTATGATGGCAGTGTAACTGTGGTGAGATCTGCAGTTGGAGTGACGGATGCATTTAAGGTAGAGGTTGAATTACATCAGGGATCAGCACTGAGCCCATTCTTGTTTGCAATGGTAATGGACAGGTTGACGGGCGAGGTTAGACAGGAGTCTCTGTGGATGATTATGTTTGTTGATGATATTGTGATCTGCAGTGAGAGTAGGGAGCAGCTTGAGGAGAACCTGGAGAGATGGAGATCTGCTCTAGAGAGGAGAGGAATGAAAGTGAGTAAGGCAACTACAGAATACATGAGTGTGAATGAAAGGGAAGAAAGTGGAGTGGTTAGGATGCAGGGAGTAGAGGTGACAAAGGTGGAAGAGTTTAAATACTTGGGATCAACAGGTCAGTGTAACGGCGAGTGTGGAAGAGAGGTGAAGAAGAAAGTGCAGGCAGGTTGGAATGGGTGGGGAAGAGTGGCTTGCTCAAGGGTACCTCAGGGCAAGCTATTAGGAAGGGGTTCGACCCTCCGATCATGCAGCTAACGCCCTAACCACTAAGCCACCGCTGCCCCTGAAGTATTATTACAGCTGAAGTATTATTACTTCATAAAATAAAATAATTACTGTGTTTCAAGTAATGATTTTACAGAAGTCAGGGTACTCACTGTAACATCTACATTCACTAAAAGCAGGTGAAGAGAGCTTTATAAATTCATTTGCAGCAGCAGTGTGTAAGTTGCATGTATTCATTTTTCATATCGTTTCAGTGCTTACATTTGTTTACAAACAACTAATAAAGGGACAAGTATTAACAGAATATTTTACATGTCCTTTTCAATAAAAAAGAGCAATAAACAAAGAAAATCCAGTAGTAGGCACTGTTTATTCTAACATTCCTGACACATGCGCAAAAGTTCAGAAGGTATGACAATCTATAAAGCACTTAAAACAGTCCACCTTACATTGAGTGCAAACCAGATATATCATCTTTCAAAAAGCATCAATAAAATCCATTAAACCAAGGTTGATGCTTTACAGTTTTCTCATCTTTTCATCTTCATTAAGTAAATGTTGATATAAGTAAAAGCTGTCTAAGTGAGATTTAAATTCATATTAAAACTGAAAGCTCTATATTCATGTTGTGTTTTGGCCCAAAGCAACTTCCAGTCCCCCAGAGGCAAGGTAGAGAGAGGCCTTCTCAAGAGCAAAGTAGCCAGTGGCATAACCACCGGCAATGTACGAGGGGCAATTGCATTGGGGCTTGCAGCAACTGCCCATACTACATTCCAATAATGTCATTGAGAGAGAAGGTTGGATGATGTGAAGACAATAAACCAGGAAGTGCAGAAGATTAGCATGGTGGACGTAAGAGCAGCTATGAAGAGAATGAAGAATGGAAAGATTTTTGTCCTGTGGAAGCCTAAAGAGGGGAGAAGAGTACTAGTAATTTTTATTTTTTTGGAAAGGTGGAAATAGTCCTTTTTAAAAGGAGATAAATGGGGAAGGTGATGTCAAGAAAGGCATCCAGTGTAAAACCTTTGCCAGATCAATATGTGGACAACCAAACAGATTTCCAAACCAGATCAGTCTAGGCTTAACAACGACCACCACCAGTCCTTTTAGCCTGGTGATTGGGCTACTGTTGGCCAAAAGAGAAGAAGAGGAGGAGGAAGGCATGTCCAGAGGAAGGAGGAGAGAAAGAAGTGGAGGAGAGTGGAAGTGAGGGTAGGAACTGTGAATGTTACCAGCATGGAAGGTAAAGGTAGAGAATTAGCTGATATGATGGAGATAAGGAAGGTTGATATTTTGTGTCTGCAAGAGACTAAATGGAAGGGTAGTATGGCCAGGTGTATTAGAGGAGGTATGGATGGAAGGAGGAATAGTGGGGTGTTATCCTGAAGGAAGAGTATGTGAATAGTGTTTTGGAGGTGAAACGGGTGTCAGATAGGGTGACGAGTTTGTGCTGGAAGTTGAAGATGTGATAATGAATGTTGTTAGTGCTTATGCCCCACAAGTTGGATGTAAGAAGGTGTCACGGATTAGGTGTTTTGGGCACGATAGAGGGCGCTCTGTTCTGACTGAGCACACCTGAGCTAATGAAGGCACAGGTGTGCCTCATTGGGGCTGACTATTTAAGCCCTGATGAGTCAGAACAGAGTGTGACTCATTAGTTAGGCTAAGCCTACATCCATAGGTGGCTTTGTTTTTTAGTAACTTGGTATCTTGGTTTAGGCTGCAGTTCCCTCGTTTTAGTTAGGACTGCTGTCCTTGGTTTTGTTTTGTAAATATAGATAGTAAAACTATGTTCCGAACTCGTGGCTCAGCGTTGGCGTCCTTCCCACACCCCACCACCGTTACAGAAGGAGGAGAAAGAATAATTCTGGAGCAAGTTAGATGAAGTGATAGAGAGTGTACCCAGGGGAGAATGAGTGGTGATTGGTGCAGACTTTAATGGTCATTTTGGTGAAGGGAACCGAGGTGATGGGTAGGTATGACGTCAAGGATGGGAATACTGAAGGTCAGACGGTTGTAGATTTTGTGAAAAGCATGGAAATGTCTATAATACTTATTTAAGAGGGAGGAGCACAATGTGACGTATAAGAGTGGAGGAAGATGCTCACAGGTGGATGATATCCTTTGCAGGAGGGTCAGTCTAAAGGAGATTGGAGACTGCAGTGACAGGTAGTGACAGGGAAGAGTGTAGCAAAACAGCATAGGATGGTGGTCTGTAGGATGATCTTGGAGGTCAAGAAAAGGAGGAAAGTGAGGGCAGAGACGAGGGTCAAGTGGTGGAAACTGAAGAAAGTGGACTGCAAGGTAGAATTTAGGCAGGAGTTAACATGGGCACTGGGAGGTTGGAAACTACTGCAGAAGTGGTAAGGCAGACAGCTAGAAAGGTACTTGGTGTGACATCTGGAATGAAGAAGAAGGATATGGAAACCTGGTGGTGGAACCCAGAAGTCCAGGAGTGTATACCGCAAGAGAGGGAGGCAAAGAAAAAATGGGACAGTCAGAGAGATGAGGAAAGTAGACAGGAGTACAACAAGATGAAGTGCAGGGCAAAGAAAGCAGTGGCGAAGGCCAAAGATAAGGTGTTGGTGAATTGTATGAGAGGTTGGACAGGAGGGAGGGAGAAGGAGACCTACACTGATTGACTAGACAATGAGACAAAGCTGGGAAAGATGTGCGGTAGCTCAGTTCAGGGTGATTAAACATAGAAATGGAAACCTACTCACAAGTGAACAGCGCGTGTTGAGCAGATGGAAGGAGTACTTTGAGCAGCTGATGAATGAAGAGAATGAGAGAGAAAGAAGATTGGATGATGTGAGGATAGTGAACCAGAAAGTGCAGCAAATAAGTAAAATGGAAGTACGGGCAGCAATGAAGAGGATGAAGAATGTTGGCCCAGATGACATACCAGTGGAAGCATGGAGTTGATTAGGAGAGATGGTAATGGAGTTTCTGACCAGGTTGTTTAGTAGAAACTTGGACCTCTGCATTTAACCCATGCAGCTATGAAAGCAACCAGGGAGCAGTGACAGGTACAGTACCTTGCTCAAGGGTACCTCAGGGCAACCTACTGGTAAGGGGCTTGAACCCACAATCTTCCAATCCTGTGGCCAACTCCCCCACCACTAGGCCACCACTGCCTGGGTGATGTAGAGAGCTGTAGTAACTATAGAGGGATAAAGTAAAGATCAGCCACAACATGAAGTTATGGGAAAGAGTCGTGGAAGCTAGGTTAAGAAAAGTGGTGATAATTAGTGAACAGCAGTATGGTTTTATTCTGAGAAAGAGCACTGTTTGCTCTAAGGGTGTTGATGGAGAAGTACAGAGAAGATCAGAAGGAGTTGCATTGTGCCTTTGTGGACTTGGAGAAAGCATATGACAGGGTGCCTAGAGAGGAGTTGTGGTTTTGAATGAGGAAGTCAGGAGTGGCAGAGAAGTATGTGAGAGTTGTTCAGGATATGTATGATGGGCATGTAACAGTGGTAAGATCTGCAGTGGGAGTGACGGATGCATTTAAGGTAGATGTTGGATTACATCAAGGATCAGTGCTGAGCTTGTTCCTTGTTTGCAATAATAATGGACAGGTTGATGGACGAGGTTAGACAAGAGTCTCCATGGACGATGATGTTTGGTATTGATATTGTGATCTGCAGTGAAAATAGATGATGTGATTAAAAGATGTTGAAAAAGATGTGTGTGATGAGGATGGACATTAGATGGAAATGAGTATATTACAGGGACAACTCAGGTCAGACATTTTGGAGACAAAATTAGAGAAGCAATATTGTGTTGGTTTAGACATGTACAGAGATGAGAATAATATTAAATTGGGATAAGGATGCTGAGGATGGAGCTGCCAAGAAAGGAAAAGAGGAGGTTTATGGATATTGTGAGAGAGGACACGCAGGCAGTTGGTTTGAAGGAGGAAGATGCAGAAGAATGAAGTGGAGATGGCTGATCTGCTGTGGCAAACAGTAACGGGAGCATCCAAAAGAAGGAGAGGAGGGGAGGATTGATAGTCAGTAGAACAAAGACAGACTCCATGAAAATTAATAAAATGGAGGACAATAGAATTGTTAGGATAGAGGGGGTAAAAGAGAAGGAGTTTAAATATTTGGGGTCAACAAATCAGAGCATTATATTGGGAGAAGGATGTTGAGGAAGAGAAGGCCAAAGAGGAGGTTTATAGGTGTGGTGAAAGAGGACATGCAGGTGATCAGTGTGAAAGAAGCAGAGGACCAGATCACCCACTGTGGTGACCCCTAGGTGAGGTCCGTTCATTATGTTGCACTCACAAATACTAGTTACTGTCAGCCACTGACAGTATCCAAGAGCTTGGACTGGTCATAATGAAGCTTTCTTCCTGCTGACCTGACATCACCAATGGTGACTTGTTTGCTGTTTTGAGTCTGGTCTGGATGAAAAGGAGTGGAATTTGACAGTTGGAGCAGTAGGGTCACTGGAGGAACAGACTGACTGATTTGAGGCAGACATGGCTTCTGTTTGTGTGTGTATGAACTCAGGATTGTCAACATGCTTGCACAGGCTTTACCCACAGTTCTTTGCAAAGGCTTAGCTTGGTCATTTGGAGGTATTCTACTTTCGGGAGGGATTGAAAATTTCTGTCCAAATCACCAGGTTGTTTATCATCACAGAAATCATCAGGAGGGTGACTTTAATAGGAAATGCTTACACATTTAATAGGAAATGCATACACACGATAAAGTCTTCATTACTCATTTATATGTGTGTGTATGTGTGTGCACGCGTGTTTGTGTGTGTGTGTGTGTGTGTGTGTGTGCATCACAAAACATTTTTAGGCTAAGTAAGTACAGATTTACACTTTATTTTCTCCCTTATCTTTAAATCATCATCTAGTATGTAGATATAGCAATAAATCCATGGTATTTGGTTGGGTATATATTTGTTTACTACATTAGGCTTTTAACTTCAGACAAAATCTAAAGAAGCAAACTTCATTGATGTCTTGACTGATTGGCTACATTTGTGGCAGGGAGAAAACTATAGATTTAATATTTTACTAAACTATCACTTTACCATTAACCTCACACATTTTCTGCCCTGCAAGTCCATGCCTGCTGCCTATTCTCAAGGTGAAATTGACAAAAGCTGGACCTGTCCCATCCTCCCCTGTCACATTACAGCACTGCACCAAGTTCAATCATTCACAAGCATTTTTAAACAATCGCTCTCCCTGCACACTACACGTGTGCTTCAAACGTTCTATTATTGTCCCAGTTCTAAAACAGAACAAAACAGTCTGTCTCCATGATTGCAGAGATGTCACTCTCAAATCAGTGCTAACAGAAACACTTGAACGGCTGATCCTTTCCTCCTTTAAGAGTGTTCCCAGCCATCAAATTGACTCTGTATGCTTTGTGTCACTTTGTGTAGAAGATAAACAGACCAGCAACAACACTGTAATGAAGCTTTACTTTGCAGTGCTGCAAACTAGCAGCAGGCTCATGACAATCCTCAGCCTCAGGCTTCAGTGTCATCACTCCTGTCTACCAAACACAAAATGAAGGCTGACCATTCCATCTGTAAATACATCGACAATTTTCTGACAAACAGCAAACATAATGTACTGCTGGGCCATGTCCTCTCAGACTGCCTTACAATCAGCAGCACAGCTGCCTTCTCTGAATGTGAATCACTTGCACATTCATAAACTCTTCTCAAATAGCTGTCTCCTGTTACTGGATTTGGATATTCTGTCAAATTGTACCTTAGATGGAATCCCTGTGTTTTTAAGGTAAATTTTCCAGAAACTGATTAAGAATCAAAGTTATCTGTATGTCTATCTGTCTGTCCGTCCATCTGTCCATCAATCCATCCACCCACCACAGGTTTTAAGGTTTTTATCTCTTTTAGGGCATTAGTTTGCAAATCTAATTCACATATGTACCTTTTTTGTCTACATCTGTTTACAACAAATTTCCAAAGGTGGATAATTTCCAAAGGTGTATTAAATATCCTACAGGGTGCTGGTGGAAATTGGGCTAGTGTTGGCCAGAAGAGAAGATGAAGAGGAAGGCATGTCAAGAGGAAGGAGGAGAGAAAGAAGTGGAGTAGAGTGGAAGTGAGGGTAAGAACTGTGAATGTTAGCAGCATTGAAGGTAAAGGTAGAGAATTTGCTGATATGATGGAGCTAAGGAAGGTTGATATTTTGTGTGTGCAAGAAACTAAATGTAAGGTTAGTATGGGCAGGTGTATTGAAGGAGGGTTTAAATTGTTTACCATGGTATGGATGGAAGGAGGAATGGGGTAGGTGTTATCCTGAAGGAAGAATATGTAAAGAGTGTTTTGGAGGTGAAACGGGTGTCAGATAGGGTGATGAGTTTGAAACTGGTTTGAAGGACTGTGAATTGGACTGGACTGTGAGCTGAATGAGTGTGAAAGAAATGAAGGAAAGTGGAGTGGTAAGGATGCAGGGAGTAGAGGTAACAAAGATGCAGGAATTTAAATACTTGGGATCAACGGTTCAGTTTAACAGCGAGTGTTGAAGAGAGGTGAAGAAGAAAGTGCAGACAGGTTGGAATGGGTGGAGAAGAGTGGCTGGAGTGATTTGTGACAGACGGGTACCAGCTAGAGTAAGAGGGAAGGTTTACAGGACATTAGTGAGACAAGCTATGTTGTATGGGTAGGAGACAGTGGCACTGACGAAAAGACAGGAGGCGGAGCTGGAGGTGTCAGAGTTGAAGATGCTGAGATTATTGTTGGGTGTGATGAGGATGGACAGAATTAGAAATGAGTATATTAGAGGGACAGCTCAGGTTAGACATTTTGGAGACAAAGTTAGAGAAGCAAGGTTGTGTTGGTTTGGACATGTCCAGAGGAGAGACGAGGATTATATTGGAAGGAGGATGTTGAAGATGGAGCTGCCAGGAAAGAGGACAAGAGGAAAACTAAAGAGGAGGTTAATGGACATTGTGAGAGAGTACATGCAGGTGGTTGGTTTGAAGGAGGAAGATGCAGAGAACCGGAAGAAATGGAGACGGTTGATCTGCTGTGGCGACCCCTAAATGGGAGCAGCCAAAATAAAAAATAATAAGAAGAAGGCTTTTGCATTGCTTTTGGGAAATAAATTTGAGCAATGGCTCCCAAAGAGGGGTCTCAGAGTTATTGCATTGCATTGTTATATATTAGGCTTTACACTAGGGTCCAGTTTCCTGGACAGGTATTTATCCTGGGTTTGGATTTGTTAATAGCAACTATGCTGGATAGGTATCTATTGTGGCTTGATGATTAATGATTAGTCTCGGGTCACAAACACCATTTTAACTTATTTAAAGCTATTAAATTATCTATCTATCTATCTATCTATCTATCTATCTATCTATCTATCTATCTATCTCTCTACTATCTGTCTGTTTGTCTGTCTGTCTATCTATCTATCTATCTAGTTAATCTGTACAGGGAAAAAAGTGAATGTTGGAGGAGACGCCCTCCATAAGCTAATTGACATTGACAAGATAAAGGACAAAAGAAATATGGGACATCTCACCTCCGCATGCTAAAAGTGTCCTGGTGCTCAAAACAAACTCAGCAATGAAAATGATCCTGGGAAGCATTCATCTATCAAGCAAACCAGCAACCAAGAACAACGCTATCTCCTTTGTTCTTTGGGCCCTCCACACAGCCCAAAGTAACATACAGAACTCATACTACCCTTATTGTAGTTCTGTCCTTAAAACATACGTAGGGAGCCAGTTTCCAGCACAGTTTATAAAGGCTCTGTACCCAGAGATGTATTTTCAAACCCAGAATCTTTGGAACCATATTTTTAGGAAATTTGAATCCTGCTATAGGTTAATATGCTTCTTATCATGCAGAGGCAGCATGAAAGGTGCAAAAGATATGTAAATTACTATGGATATGGCATCCATGCACTCACATACACATACAGAGTGTAATGATCTGTTTTTTGAAAATCCCTACTTGTGAAGTTTTTTTTTGTATTGTTGTGAATTTCACTACCAGCAGAGCACAAAGAGATGTGCTGATTACATTGTTTACTCCTCTCAGTCAAACAGAAATCAAAGTTTTTTACTGATTTGTTCCCCGTGGTTATGTTTTGGCAGTTACTGACAGAGTGTAATGACAATCATTTTGTATTATATAGAAGCATTACAATTTCCATGCATCTTATTCTTTATTATCTATGAAATGCCAGGGGAACAACTTGGTCTGGCTTCCCACTCACCACACAAAATGCTTTGATTTTTATCAACGATGTATTTTTTTTTTTTTTTTTTTTTTTTCTGGGCATAGGGGCACAATTTAAAACAACGCAACACACACACACACACACACATACATACACACACATATCTATATCCATATTTTGTGTTCAGCTTTTTTTGTTCTCCCATTATGCCTTTTTTGTCTCTTTTTAGATAATTAAAAAATTTTGTTTATAGCAAAAATGTATTGGCGGTATTGCATAACAAGGGCAGCGGTGCCAGGATCAGAAGGTCGTGGGTTCAAATCACTGACTTGGAGGTTGCCCTGAGGTACCCTTGAGCAAGGTACCATCCCCATCATTGCTCCCCAGGCGCTTTTAATAGCTGCTCACTGCTGCACGTGTGTGTATGGATAAAATGCAAAGGTTGAATTGTGTTGTTTCAGACTGTGTGCTGTGCTGTGTTTCACAATGACAAGAAAAGTCACTTTCACTTTCATTTCCATTTCATATTAGCATTGCATTCCAGCTTAGAGCATTGCTCAGTAGTGATGGGTATTCGGTCATTTGAATGCTCCATTAGCCAGCAGGTTTTCCCCTGATGAAGAAAAACACACTCACTGTCCAGCCATAACCCAGCAGTCTGTATCTTTCCTGTCCACTATTCCTTCAAGGGTGTGTGAAAACATCTACTACTTAGGAGTCCAGGCCTGGATTTGTCTCTATGACAGACACATACATGCAAAGAGGAAGAGATACAGAGCTTCCAGAAGACTGATTTTGCTGGCAGTGTATTGGATAGCACACCTAATTCAAATGATCTCCAGCCCAAGGGCATCCAGCAGCCGACAGCGTAATGAACAGTTACACAGCCCCCATCAGCCACCTTCACCACAAACGCCTGTGACAGTTTATCAAGCAGGCACGGACAGTTCCCTTGGTTACTGCTCTACCTGCTACATAGGGCGAACGCAGCTTCTCTCAGCCATATTGAAAGTGGCATATTCACTATTCAAATGGCCTGTGTTTCTCCTCTCATTTGTTTCCTCTCATTTAGACCTTGTACAAAAATAAATAAATAAATAAATAAATAAATAAATAAATAAATAAAGTCAATTTGGAACTATGATAAATGAAGAGGGTCTTCACGGTACCGACTTCTAGGCTCATTTCAAATGCAGAGTAGCTTTTTTCAAAGTCATTTGAAGTGTAAAACGCACCCATGGTGCAGATAGCCCATTTTTCTCACTACACTGAAGCAGATAGAATAAATGACATGAATGAAGGTGCAAACTCCAAAATTCTAATTTCTTGGATGAATTTCAACTTGAATGAATTTTTCTTAAAATATTTAGATTGTGTGTGTATATATACACACACACACACAAACACACACAAACAATTATTATTTATATTTCTGAAAGCATTCTTTGTCTTTGTTTACAGCATTTTTTCACACCTGCCTCAGACTTTTCACATTACTGTATGTGTGTGTATATATATATATATATATATATATATATATATATATATATATATATATATACTCATATACACACACACATTGAAATTACACCTCTGCATTTTACCCATACACTCAAACTCGTGCAGCAGATATTGAAAATGTCCGGGGAGCAGTGACGGGGACGGTACCTTGCTCAAGGGTACATCAAGGCAACCTACTGGTTTGGGATTCGAATCCATGACCTTTTGATCCTGGGGCCAACTCCCTAACCACTAGGCTACTGCTATATATAGTAAAGCATTGATACTGTGAATGTTCTCACTTTTGTCAAACCAGCACATCAGAATGCTTATACTTAACTAAAAGCACTGCTAATGTGGTCTGATCATGTTTTTATGTGTGTAATCCGAGTGCTTTAGTGTAAGGGTTAGTGTTTTTAATCCTGAGAGGAATACTGATTTTCTGTCTCATAGAGCCCGCCCCACAAGCCCCAAATGGGATAAATCAGGGAGCAAGCACTCAGGTCGCTGGTGGAGTATTGATTTCCTTTGGAACCCCACTATCTGTCTCTCTCTCTATCTGATTCGCTCTCTCACTCTCTCCTTCACTCTCTTTGTGAATGCTTGTCCCATTTTTCTCACCTCTTATTTTCTCTTTGTGTTTTTTTTTTTGAAACCACAAAAATACACAAAAACAAAGAAGAGGTCAACACATAAACAGGACAGTAAGGGTGAAAAATCATTTTTAGATTACTGCTGCAAGGCTAGAATCATTTTGATTCATTTTATTTCTGAAATTATTTTAAGACTTTCAGGGCGTTGCACTGAAGAAGAGCTGTAGCTGAACTAAACTAAGAAACTATGCAGCAAATATTCTGGCATGCTCATGTCCAGCTCGTGTAGCGGTGGTGTAGTGGTAGGGTACTTGCCTACGGACCTCTGGATCAATAGGTCCACGGTTCGAATCCCACCTCCAGCACTACCACCACTGGGGCCCTGAGCAAGACCCTTAACCCTGAGTTGCTCCAGGGGGACTGTCAGCTAAATGCTGTAAATGTGTAGCATAGTTCATCTAAACTTTTACCATTGCACTATTACTGTTTTTTAGTGAGAAGTCTTTTTTACTTGCAGTTGCAAATGTTCAGCACTTTGCATTGACTTTATCCAACAGAAAACACAGGATTTCTGGCCATCAAAATGCTAAAATTATTCTAAATATGAATAGCCAAAATTGTGATAGGCTGTTGTAAAAAATGTTTTGTGGATGGGTGAGAGCAAAACAGAAGTTTTTTGGTATAAATGAGGTGCATCATGTTTGGGGGCATAAGTAAACACTGCAGCAGAGACACAGAGCATAAGAGCAATATCTTTGAAATATGGTGATGGTAATATCATGGTTTGGGAGTATTTTCTTACATCTGGGCTATGACAGTTTCATTCATTGAAAGAATTCATTTGAATTATGCAAGTGAGTTCTAAACGCGGGGCAGTGGTGGCCTAGTGGTTAGGGCGTTGGCCACTTGATTGGAGGATCGGGGGTTCAAACACCTTCCCAATGGGTTGCCCTGAGGTACCCTTGAGCAAGGTGCCATCCCTGTCCGGCTCCTCCTTGCGATGGGCTGGTGACCTGTCCAGGGTGCAGCCCTCGTGCTTGGTTGGATACCAGCGCGACCCTGTTTGGGACAAGCGGCAGAAAATGGATGGATGGAGTTCTAAAGGAACCTGTCAGGACATCTGTGCACTTTGTTTTTATGTAGAACTTTTTTACATTTAGATGCAGCTCTGTGTTTTTCAATGTTTTGATGCATAAAAACAAAAAGCTGCTTCCCCAGACTTCTGCTTCACTTCAGGAACTTTCAGTAAAGCTCCCTTTGCTGCTCCTGAAACTTGGCATTTTATGTATAACTCTATTAAGAGCTTTAAAAACAAGCAGTCTATTCAAATGAGACAGGCAGCCAGTGTTATGAAGCTAAAGAAGGTGTTATGTTTTTTTTGGGATAGGGTTAGTCAGTAATTTTTTTCAACAGCTTGCTGTTTGAGGAAAGTTATAACTCTTGAAATATTTCTCAAGTGGAAGCAAAAGAAAGCTACTTTGATGAGCTTATTAATGTATATTATAATGTATGTATTTAAAACTTAAAGTTGAGGCAAAAATAATCAAAGATTTCTGATTTCTCCTTTTGATTGTAGTGCTAGGCATCCTAATCAATTTAAAACTTGTGACATCTTAGTTCTTTTGCAAATGATAAGAATTTCATGTTTTTTTCCACTTATTTTTAGAAAATTAGAATGCATCCAGTTCATGATACTTGATACGTAGGTTAAGAGTTTATAGCTATGATAACTGATTTCATGTCTTTGAATAATGTGACCTGATGGTTGTGTTGATAAGGTAAATAGAAGCCTAATACTGAACCCTGTGCAACACTGTTTTGTGTTTGCTAAAACAATGCTGGGTTAGATTAACAATTGATTTTTTTCCCCTTTCAGTTAAACCATTTAAAGAAAGTTTTAGAGAGACCAGCACAAAGTTCTAGGCAGTTCATAAGAATGTCATGATCTGTTTCAAAACAAAACATTGCATCTGATATCTTATTTAAGATGGCCCTCCCCCATCTTCTGTATTAGTTGGCTGGACTGAACTGGCAATTGGTTGTCACATTCTTTTGGTATTATGTAAAAATGTTTGAATGCTAGGCAAAACAGAGCTTCCTGCTTTGGGCCAGATCATTGAAAAGTAAATTAAAACAAAAGTGAATTGTTTCACTATAGACCAAAATCAGACCCAACAATGCTGATCTAATTAGTAACAAAGACCTAAACAGAAAGTCACAGCAAAAGCTTCATGATTGTGATTTCCACTAAAACACTCTATCCAACCTTTACAAGTATACAAATACATATATACAATACTGTGCAAAGTTTTAGGCAGGTGTGGAAAAAATGCTGTAAACAAAGAATGCTTTCAGAAATAGAAATAATGATTGTTTATTTTTAACAATTTACAAAATGCAAAGTGAGTGAACAAAAGAAAAATCTAAATCAAATCAATATTTGGTGTTACTACCTTTTGCCTTCAAACCAGCATCAATTCTTCTGGCCCCCACAGAGCCCTGATCTCAACATCATCGAGTGTGTCTGGATTACATCAAGAGACAGAAGAATGTGAGGAAGCCTACATCCACAGAAGATCTGTGGTTAGTTCTCCAAGATGTTTGGAACAACCTACCAGCCAAGTTCCTTCAAAAACTGTGTGCAAGTGTATCTCGAAGAATTGATGCTGTTTTGAAGGCAAAGGGTGGTCACAGCAAATATTGATTTGATTTAGATTTCTCTTTTGTTCATTGACTGCATTTAGTTGATTGATGAAAATAAATGATTAACACTTCAATTTTTGAAAGTGTCACGCCCACCACGTTACCCAGGCCAGGGGAGAGGTCCCCGTCCCCGGAGTACTGACCGGGCTTTCACGAGCACTCGTAATTATCACCACTGATCACCCGCACCTGAACTACCACACACAAATAGCCTGCCAGTCCGACCCAGTGTTGTCCGTTCACCGTCCTTAATGTTTGTCTGCACCGTGAGTTACAACGTTGTGTTTGTGTCATAGTTTGGAAATAAACGTGTCCCAGTTAGACCTGCGTGTGAGTGCCTTGCCTCTCGAGCATAACCATGACAGATGAACGGACCTTCGAGCAGCAAGGCGCAACGGGTGGAATTTTTCCGGACGAAATGGCGGACATGGAGCTTCGGCAGCGGATCCGAGATCACGAGGGGATCCTTGGGCGAGTGACTTCCAGGTTGGACGACATCCAGCACCAACTGGAGCGGCTAACCATCTCGGACCGAGGACACCGGGCAGCCGCCGTGGCCTTTCCGCCTCCGCCTTTCGCCCAACCGTCCGCCCCGCCGGTAAGCCACATCGCTCTACCAGAACGCTACGCGGGCGACCCAGGTGCGTGTGCGGCATTTTTGGTTACGTTTGACATGTACTTTGGACAATTTCCCTGGTTAACGGAGGTAGAGAAGATAAAAGCAGTGATCGGAAGGCTTACCGGTCGCGCAGCTGAGTGGGGAACGGCGGTCTGGGCAAGCGGTGGCGAGACCGTGAGCACATACGATCGCTTTTCGTCCGCTTTTCGGGCGGTTTTCGATCACCCCGCTCACGGTCAGTCCCAGGGGGATCGCTTGCTGCGCATGAAGCAGGGAACCGGCTCCGTCGCGGAATATGCCCTTGACTTCCGCATTACCGCGACTGGCAGCGGTTGGAGCGACCCTGCTTTAATGGCGGTGTTTCGGGCCGGCCTTCACGCGGACATTCAGCGAGAACTCGCCTGTCGAGACGAGGGATTAAGCCTGAATGAACTCTTCACCCTGGCGATTCGGCTCGACCAGCATAAACGCCGAAGCACCGGGCCCACGTGGGAGCCAAGCCCAAGCCGCGCAGCAGCGCCCCCCGGGTTCACGGCCGTCAGTCCACGCAACGACCGCAGTCCCCCTGAGCCCATGGATCTGGGCCGGATTCACCTCTCTGGGGCAGAGAGGGAACGCCGCATCCACAATGGGCTCTGCTTGTACTGTGGCGAGCCAGGACATGGGCGAAAGGACTGCGCCCTGGCAGCCAAGAAACGCACAGTAATTAAACCGCTTCCGGAATTAGCTCACCAATTTTCTGTTCAAGTATCTGTACGCTGTGCTGATGTCTGTTTGTGTGTTTCAGCATTGATTGATTCTGGGTCGGCTGGCAACTTCATCTCCCCCACGGTAGCTACCCAACTGCACGTCCCTCTGTATCCCCTATCACACACCGTGTCCGTGAGGGCAGCCGATGGGAGGCAGCTGAACCCAGGTGGGGTGTCACAGGTCACCGGTCCACTCACCGTTCAGCTGTCTACGCACACTGAAACCTTGTCCCTGTTCGTACTGCCGCTTTCAGATCACGGAATCGTACTGGGCATCCCGTGGCTGAGGTCCCACAACCCGGTCCTAGACTGGAGAACAGGGGAGATCAGGTCCTGGTCCCCGGAGTGCTCTTTGCACTGTAACGCTTCACTCCCGTGCCTCTCCACGTCTGTGGAGAGCCCACTGGCTCACATTCCATTGTCTATCCCGGTCGAATACCGTTCAATGAGTGAGGTGTTCAGTGCAAGGAGGTCCACTCAACTCCCTCCTCACCGGCCATGGGACTGTGCGATTGAACTCCAACCAGGGGCCACTCCTCCTCGCTCTCGCATCTATCCGCTCTCCGAGCCCGAGACGAGAGCGATGGAGGAGTATATTGCAGAGGCCCTTTGACAGGGGTTCATTGTACCGTCCACATCGCCAGCCTCCGCGGGGTTTTTCTTCGTGCAGAAGAAGGACGGCGGACTCCGGCCTTGCATCGATTTTCGGGGACTGAATGCCGTCACAGTTAAATTCCGCTACCCTCTCCCACTAGTTCCGTCAGCCCTCGAGCAACTTCGAGGGGCCACCGTTTTTACCAAATTGGATCTCCGCAGTGCGTACAACCTGGTGAGGATTCGGGAGGGCGACGAGTGGAGGACGGCCTTTAGCACGGCGACAGGTCATTATATGTACAGAGTAATGCCGTATGGCCTCAAAAACGCCCCCTCCGTCTTCCAGTCGTTTATCAACGACGTCCTGAGGGACATGTTGGGTCGGTTTGTAGTCGCCTACATGGACGACATCCTGATTTATTCCAGGAACTACGACTCCCATGTCACCCAGGTACGCCAGGTCCTTTCCCGCCTCCTCAAGCATGGGTTGTACGTCAAGGCGGAGAAGTGCCAGTTCCATCTCACAGAGGTTTCCTTTTTGGGCTACCGAATCGGGCCAAAGGGAATCGAGATGGAACACCAAAAGGTGACGGCTGTTACCAGCTGGCCGGAGCCCCGCACCATCAGACAGTTACAAAGCTTTCTTGGGTTCGCCAATTTCTATAGGCGATTTATTCAAAACTTTAGTGCCACGACAGCCCCTTTAACCGCCCTGCTAAAGGGAAAACCTTCCCGCCTCGGCTGGACGCCTGAGGCACGAGCGGCCTTTCTAGACCTCAAATTGAAGTTCACTTCGGCGCCTATCCTACGGCTGCCAGACCCAGATAGGCCGTTTGTGGTCGAGGTCGATGCATCCGAGGTGGGTCTGGGGGCGGTGCTGTCACAGTACCACGGGCAACCCGAGAGGCTTTTTCCCTGTGCCTTCTTCTCCCGTAGGTTAACCCCCGCGGAGGTCAATTACGACATCGGCAACAGGGAACTCTTGGCGGTAAAGGCCGCACTGGAGGAGTGGCGGCACTGGCTGGAGGGCGCAAAGCACCCCTTCACGGTCCTCACCGACCACCGCAATCTCGAATATATCCGGCTGGCAAAACGACTCAACCCCCGCCAGGCTCGATGGGCTCTGTTTTTTACCCGTTTCGATTTCACCCTGACCTACCGCCCTGGTACTAAGAATAACAAGGCCGACGCTCTCTCACGCCACTTCGAGCCAGCAGGGAGGGTGTCGCAGCCAGAACCAATATTAACCCCAACGGTAGTGGCAGCCCCAGTGCAATGGGACATCGAACGGGACATCCGGCAGGAAGCTGAGGGCACCTCCGTCCCATCAGGGTGCCCGCCTGATCGGATCTTCGTGCCGGAACGCCACCGCATCCGGTTAGTAAAGTGGGTCCACACTTCTCCGGCCTCAGGGCACCCTGGCATTCGTCGCACAGGGGAACAGCTGAGCAGAAAATACTGGTGGCCCACCTTAAGGGCCGATGTTCGGGTTTTGGTCCGCTCCTGTTCCACCTGTGCCCAAACTAAGTCACCTCGTGAGTTGCCAGCCGGTAAGTTATTACCCCTACCGGTGCCTACCCGTCCGTGGACTCACGTGGCCATCGATTTGGCCACGGATCTCCCACGTTCCGGGGGGCACACGTGCATCTTAGTGGTGGTGGACCGATTTTCAAAAGGATGTAGATTCATCCCCTTTGCTGCTCTTCCGTCTGCTCGACAGGTCGCTGATGCTCTGTTCCAGTACGTGTTCCGGTATTACGGTTTCCCGGAGGACATCTTATCCGACAGAGGTCCCCAGTTCACCTCTCAAGTCTGGCGGGCCTTCTTTAGGCGACTGGGGACCTCCGTCTCGTTATCCTCGGGTTACCATCCCCAAACCAATGGTCAGGCCGAGCGAACCATTCAAGAGCTGACTAGGTTCCTCCAGGCGTACTGTCACCACCGGCAACACGACTGGGCTGAGTACCTCTACTGGGCAGAGTACGCACAAAATTCCTTGCGCCATTCCTCCACAGGCATAACCCCGTTCGAATGTGTGTTGGGGTTTCAACCACCCCTCTGCCCCTGGGATACCACACCTACGGAGGTCCCGAGCATCGACACCTGGTTCCAAGGGGCTGAGCGCGTGTGGGAGAAGGCCCACACACACATCGAACGGGCAGTGCGCCGCTTCCGCCAACAAGCCGATAGGCGTCGACGGGAGGCCCCCGACTTCCAAGCCGGAGACAGGGTGTGGCTCTCCACTCGGGACCTCAAGCTAAGGCTGCCTAGTAAGAAACTCAGCCCCCGGTTCATTGGGCCTTTCCGAGTAGAGGCCCAAGTCAATCCGGTCACTTACCGTCTCAAGCTACCCGATCACATGCACTTAACCCCTGTTTTCCACGTTTCCCTCCTCAGGCCCTACGTTCCGGGGCCCCTGGCCGCACCGGTGGGAGAGGCTGAACCCCCTCCTGTCATCGTCACCGCGCAAGGTCAAGCCCATAAGGTCCGCGCGCTCCTGGACTCCCGACGACGTCGAGGGGAGCTTCAATACCTGGTGGATTGGGAGGGTTACGGGCCGGAGGAACGCAGTTGGGTCAAAGCCCGGGACATACTCGACCCTCAACTCCGGCTTGACTACCACCGTAACCACCCCAGCCGCCCTGCCCCCAAACGGAGAGGTCGACCCCCTCGACACAGCAGACCCCCACAGCATCCGCCAGGACGGCGAGGGTCCGGAGCGCGCTGGACGGGGCGTCCGGAGGACGCCTCTGGAGGGGGGGGTGATGTCACGCCCACCACGTTACCCAGGCCAGGGGAGAGGTCCCCGTCCCCGGAGTACTGACCGGGCTTTCACGAGCACTCGTAATTATCACCACTGATCACCCGCACCTGAACTACCACACACAAATAGCCTGCCAGTCCGACCCAGTGTTGTCCGTTCACCGTCCTTAATGTTTGTCTGCACCGTGAGTTACAATGTTGTGTTTGTGTCATAGTTTGGAAATAAACGTGTCCCAGTTAGACCTGCGTGTGAGTGCCTTGCCTCTCGAGCATAACCATGACAGAAAGCATTCTTTGTTTACAGTATTTTTTCCACATCTGCCTAAAACTTTTGCACAGTACTGTATATAAGCAAGTATACATATACAAATATGACAGTGAAGAATTCCCAGTCTGAGCCTTATTTCTTTAATAATTCACAGAGCTCCAGAAACAAACATAGTCTGTTTGTCTGACAGCATGATCTTGTCTGGCAAATTAAGTTGAGCAAAGAGCACAGGATGCAAACTAGCAGTACAACGAATGGCAGTGTGTGGCAGACCAAAAAGGAAGCTATCTAATTTTCACGGGCGGAGGCTCTGGAAGTGGCTTGAAAACTAAACACAGTGCTGGAGAGATGCACATCGGTGGGCTTTCAGCCGGCCCTTTATTGGAGTCCTGAACCCTACTGTCTCTCATTAAATTGATTCATGGGCTCAATAAGTGGCACATGGGCGGCAGATGCAGATGTCTGCATGAGAGCAAAGTCTACTTACATCCATCAGCAAGAGAGGGTCGGGTTAAGGCCTTTTTCCTAGACCCTTTCAGAGGCCATGTGGCATGGGCCATGGGGATGCTCACCTGCTCCCAAATCTGTGTCACCACATACAAACACACATACACCCAGAGCCAGAGTGGAATAATCTTTCAAATGGGGTTAAGCTGGTGGCACGCACATTAATCTATTGCAGCGTTGTTGCATCTGCACTGGCTTCACCCTAAGAGAGTTATTACTGTCATTACTATTTCAATGTAATTACACAATTACAGGACTAATTGCATTACTCAGACACTTACACTTAAACTCATAGTCCACACAATCAGGTCTGTGATTCTGACTTACTGTACTGTGCAAAAGTCTGTAGCACTTGAACAAATTATTTAACACTCTTTTAATGGGCAAAAGGTTAATTTTTTTCCTAAATAACATCCCTTTATTTGAGTAGTTAAACTCTCTTGAGCGTGAACTAAGAACAGGTGTAGATCTTCTTGACATACCAAGCCATAACACAGTAAACTGTCCATATAAAGTAAACCTTTAACTTAAATTTAACTTAATGAAGCCGACAGGTACTATAAATTAGACTGGAATTCCCTGCAGAAAGGTTAAATAAGATATACAACAGCATAAAATCACTACTCACAATGTATATTTTTACTTTTTAAATTTGTGTTTATTTAACATTTGTGTTTTTTCTGTGTAAAAACACATTTAAATCTATTTTTTTTCCCCAATATGCATAAAACTGGCATTTTTTTAAACATGGCAAAATATTAAATAGCGTTACATAAATATAAAATGAAAAATCTTTGAGCTTCAACATTTGGATTAAATGTGTAAAATCTACAATTTCTCTGCAATATGTAAGAAATAATTAGTACCACATTCAGGTTTCAAGTCAGGTTTCATCGTTTCATTGTGTTATTAATAGCACAAAGAAGAAAGCATCACTATGCCTTATTATGTTCTCTTATCCTTCATTCTGTATGTCCTCTCTGATACAATCAGTCTGTCCTCTTTGATAGAAATTCAACATTAGTCTCTGGCATGTCTTGTTGCTTTTTCTTCTCTGTGATCTGAGTCTTTCTATTAAGTCTTGCCTTTAATTTTCATGTCACATTTCCACCCTTCGCTGTGGTCCAGAGGAGCGTGGCCCCCAGCACCATTAGAAAGAGTGGACATTTCATCAGTTGCTTTTTAAAGCACTGGATTGTTGGACTGGAGTTCATAAATCTTATATAAAGCAAAATGTCCATTCTGCTTTAAACTGCACCCAAATTGTCAAATTGTGATTTTAAGTGCCGCTGCAGTTTTATGATGCAATGTGATTTTATCAAACTGCTCACTACTCTTTAAACAAAGATCTGATAGAGGTTATTTCCACTAAATCACAGTTGAAATCTGAAACCACATTTGTAAATGTAACGATGTAATTTCGTGGGCTGGACATCAATACAGACCCAATGCAGAGTGCTTCGTACTGAACTTTAATAACTGATAACATGCACACAACTCATAAACTAAACATACTGAAAATAACATGTTTAAACAATAACAAATAAACACAAATGTAAGCACACAGAATGACCAGCACCCTGCTCTGATTCACTGGGGCTTATAACGCCAACCCCCGATGAGGCACACCTGTCACCCAAGGCTCAGGTGTGTACAATCAGGCCCTCTACCATCACAGAACCCCCCCAAGGTGCTATTCCTGGGGTGCCAGACCCTACCGCATTCAAAGCAGGACCCCAGAAGGGTAGAGTTTACACAAGCAATCAACAAAGAGTCCAGCTAAAGTTCAAACAGCCCATTCCAGGGCCAACGTACACTCCGCTGCCACTGCGGCCTTCCTGGTGGGTTCAGCTGCAGTTCCTCAAGCCCTGCCCTTCCCCGGTGGGCTGGCTTGGACGTAGTCCCTGAAGCCCTGCATTTTCCCTTGCGGTCTGGCTTGGACGCAGTCCCTGGAGTGCCACAGAAACCACAGAAACCCTGCCTCCTCCGGCAGGCTTGGACCTCATCCCTCAAGCCCCGCCTCCTCTGGTGGTCTTGGACCTCGTCCTTCAAGGCCCGCCTCTTCCGGCTGCCTTGGACTTTGTCCCTGAAGCCCCGCTTCCTCCGGCGGTGAAGATGGTGGATTGTCTTTGAAGTCCCACCTTCTTGTGCTGACGAGTGTGCCGGCATCGCAGCCCCATTTCCCTAACCTATGGGCAGCGGTGGCCTAGCGGTTAGGGCGTCAGGCGCATGATCGGAGGATCAGGGGTTCAAACCCCTTCCCAATAGGTTGTCCTGAGGTACCCTTGAGCAAGGTGCCGTCCCCATCACTGCTCCCTGGGTGCTTTCAATAGCTGCCCACTGCTGCACGGGTTTGAGTGTGCATGGGTAAAATGCAGAGGTCCAATTTCGTTGTGGTTCATGTGTGCTGTGCTGTGACCTTGCAATGACAAGGGTTGTCACTTTCACTTTATTGGTTAGGGAGTAGGTCCCAGGTTTGGAGGATCTTAGGTTCTAATCCTGGCCTCAAGGTACCATCCCCAACACTGCTCCCCGGGTGCTGGATATGGCTACCCCCTGCTGCATGATGTGTGTGGGTTAAACGCAGAGGATGCCATTGTGGTTCACTGTGCTCACAATTAAAAATTGTCACACTGAAGAATCTTTTTCGTTGTGATGTTTAGTCTGTGCCAGATAGTCAGCTATGTATAGTGCTGAAAGTTAGATTTAGTTAATCTGTCACTGGCCTTTTTTTTTTTTTTCTCACATTTTGAAATGGTGCTCCTGCAGAAGAGGATGGCTATTCTTTTGAATTTCTTTCAGTTTAAAGTAGCTCACCTTCAGAAGGTTCTATTGAGAATTTCATGGATGAAAGCGCACCATCCGTACAACTGGCCTGAACTGGTAATACATGGTGTTCTTATATCTTATAAATTAAAAGGGCCTAAAAAGAAATTATCCACATAATGTTAATGCATCACACCCATTTATAGTTTTATAAAATCCTACATCCGAGGGAACCTTTAAGATTTGTTTCTATGTATTGTATAAATATTGAATATATTCTATGTATAAATATTGAAGAGTTTAGTGTTACCTTTAAAAAAAAAGGTTTATCAGTAACAGTTTACCAACAGTTTACCAATAAATTCAAATTCTGTTTTGCACTGTTTGATCGTTGTTGCGTAAAGAAATTGCATTTGATAGATGTTATCACTTCCCTTGTGAGTCCACATGAATATGCTTCCCTTTACTGGGCTATGGGGAAATTAGATTCCTACTCCCTTGATTGGAAATGCACTCTTTGCCACAGAGCCATTTTTTTCTTCTTATGTTGCTTGAACAATGGACTGCAATGATTGTGATAAATTTTATGAAAGCTTTTGGTAACCCAGCACTGTATCTCAGAATAGTTATGCCATTTATCTGTAAAATATTAGCAGAAACCATGACTGTAAACTCAGAAAAACAATAGTGTGTTCAGCCAATCTTCCAGTTGCCTGCAATTGCTACAAATGATAGCAAAATCAATAGATGCAATATATAGGTGCAGTCTTTCTTTTCTTCTGGCCTCTTCTGCTTTTGAAGAAGACTGACTTTACCTTTTTTAAATCTTACCACCTCAGCCATGCACGGTTCTCTGATTTAGTCTGAGATGGTTTGCCATTGTAAGAAAAAGTCACTTTAGCTTGTTCGTCTTTCTTGTGAAAAAGTCACAGTTCTCAGTGGAGAGTGCTGTGTCACTGACCTGCCTTACACTTATGCAGCATGACAGACACTTGCACCACAAGAGGGGAAAAAGCTTCTTGTCGATTCATTGCTCAACATCCTTTTGAGCATTATCTCTCCTGTGCATTTGTAACATGTTAGGTCTGTCCTATTTCAATGCGAATGCCTTCACACCACAAAAGTGAGCCATTCCAACGTGTGAAGTAATAGAAGGATACATTGGAGTAAGTAAAAGCAGAGGGAGATGTGTCAGAAGTTTTCACAGAGAGTGTGAAAAGGAAGTTGCTTGGCATCTTATCTTCTTATCTGGGAAGATCATTTCATTGGTGGTGAAATGCAAGCATAAGGGTTAGGCTTAGGCATTTATCTTTCCATATACATTATAATCATTGTAGTTACATTGGTCTCTCTTAAAATAAAATAACCCAATTGCAACACTCCTTTTAACCTGCATTCACATACTATATGTTTCGGATGGTGTGGGTGCTGGGGTAAATTCATATTAAAACATAAAATGTCTAAAACTGCCTATAACTGTGTAATTACACATTAACAATACATAATACAGCAATGTAACAAATGGAATGTAATATAATATAAATAAAATATACAATAAAATATAATATAATATATAGATGTTATATATAATATATAATTTAATATAATTTAATATTATTTAATATATATAGAATGTAATATAATGTAATGGCAATGTAATGCTGGTGTGTTGCGGGTAGGATGTCGACGCGGAGCCAGGGATCAAGAACATAACTTTATTGTCCATAGTATGTGAACAAGACTTCAAGGAACTAAAAAACCATCATTACATTAAGGCTTAGCCCCTGTGAATGAGCCACGCTCTGTTCTGACACCTGTGCCCCGATGAGCCCAGGTGTGCTCAGAGCGCCCTCTACCATAACCTAAATGAAACCAAACCGTGATAATAATGTAATATGAATAAAATAGAATATGTAATATGTATTTGAATATAATTTAAGTAGTGGTGTGAAGTACAAAAATAAATGTTAGCATTTAAAAGCTGCATTTATAAATGCATTAGTGACTCTTGACCCCCGGGATGAGTAGAAGCCTCTAAATGCAGTTTCACCAAAATTGAAATCATACACCAACAATGTGACATGCTTTGTGACAGAAACAATAAAACAATACCTTTCTCACACGGGAGAGTATTCCCAGAATGTTATTGTGGATTCATAAAAACAGACAGCAGTGGCAGTCATTTGGAGTGCAGTGAACTGCATTTAAATTCATAACAAGTATTCATTTCCATCCCTGCTTACCTCAAGAGGCAAAAGCACAGAGGATGAAGAATCTTTGCACAGTCACTGTTATCTCAGCAAACTCCATCAGAGTCTGCCTGCATCGTTTGACTTGGTCTTTCCCAGTTTGGAACTTTGCTGGTGGATCATAGAGGCACTATATTATCAGTTGGACCAATGGTGGTGATGTTTATTTGGATATGTGTGTAAATAATTTCAGGTAGCTTGGTGATTACAAAGCTGCCAGGTTAGGCCTTAGTCCACTAGGTATTGCAGAGGGCATCACCTCTAATGGTCAGTATGGAGGACCTATCATTTCCCATGTAGAGGAAGCCTCTAGGTCACCAAGGCAAACTATGGCCTTACAATATAGGGCTGCGGTGACCTAGTGGTTAGGCTGTTCTCCCCGGATCAGAAGATTGTGGGTTCAATTCCCTCACCAGTACGTTGCCATGAGGTAACCTTGAGCAAGGTGCTGTCCCCGTCACTGCTCCCTGGGCACTTTCAATAGCTGCCCCATGCTGCACGTGTGTGTATGGGTGAAACGCAGACTTTGAATTTTATTGTGTTGTGCTGTGCTGCGTTTCACAATGACAAGGGTAGTCACTTTCACTTTTCACTTAGTCATATGAGTGCTAAATTTTAGCTACTGGTGTGGGAAAAGGGAAATAATGTGAAATACTCAATGCAACAAATTTAGTTTAGTCAAGATACAAAGTAACAACAGTTTTGTTGTGTTTCACTGTGTGCTGTGCTGTGTTTCACAATAACAAGAAAAGTCACTTTCATTTCATTTCAATCATTTAAAAATTTGTGCATTTATCCAGACATTGTCACTTTTCTCCTTTCAGTACAATCTGACTTCAGCTGCAGTATAAAGAAGTGCAAAAGAAAATATAAATGCACATGAACTGACAATTCTATGCACACAACTATGTTTAGAAGCAGATATATCAGATCAGATAAGGGCAGTAGTACAAAACACCTAAAAAAAAAAAAAAAAGATAAAAAGCAAGCAAGTATGACAAGAGTTCATGATGGACACTAGTCAGAAATAAATATAGTTTGACAGGTCAAGAATTCCTTCTGCTAAGATGTACCATAGGACATAATCTGTCTTGTAAAAATAACCTTGACCTTGACCACTAATGAAAACTTAGCTGGTAAGGCCAAGAACCTGCTACATAGAATGCAGCTTTAAGAAATAAATATATTAATTAACATGTTATTGTCACTGTCTATTCATCTGTCAGGCATATTAGGTACATAGTTTGCTCAAAGCATTTTGTCTGAAGCTAAACAAGGATTATGCAAATGGTAATGCTTGTGACCTTTTTTATTTCATTTTCTGCCTTCTTAGGTCTCAGTATCCAAATCCCCTCAAAGTGCCCTGAGTGTAATCCTTTCACAGTGCACACCTTATCAAAAGACATAAACAGGAAGCTAAAGGGAGTGTGTAAAAGGCTGTCCTCAGCCGCAAATACCCCATCCCTCATCCTGGTAAGTGTAACATAAATGTCTGTTTGCCCATTATGGTTATTGATGGTTTTGATGGGGGGTCATTATACATGCTGTGGGCAGCATATGCTCTTCCCATGCTCTTGAAAGTGCATTCAGCCTTTAGAGGACTCCCGAGAGGTTAGAAGACTAAGTCTAGACTTTGCATTCACCCTACCCTGTCTAGGCCGCAAGTCTGCCGAAGCCAGATCACGCATAATTACATTCTGACTATGTCTGCATCTTATTGAGTTGAATAAAGTCATTTTCAAGGACTGGCAAATTGTAGGTCAGACATTGTAAATCCATTTTTTGATAGACATCATGATTCATTTCATATGCTGAAATTGTAAATGAAGATTGTAGCAGTGCATTTTATTTCATGAGAGAAGAAAGGTAAATGCCATTCTTTTCTGAAATGTGGTATACGTCCTTCTTGCCATAATGACAGCTGCAGTCCTTTCTCTTGAAATCCTGTTCATTTAGCTCACTACAATTTCCATGAAACAACTGTAGAGTGCATGAGTTCAAAATTGCGCAACTGATTGTTGCAGAATGTTGACTAAACAGCAAAATCACTAGAAGTTGATACAAATTTCTTCATACACACCCGGTGAAATGAGAGATTTGTTTTATCTTTAGGAAGAATTGATGCTATCAATGAATGCACATGGTTACTTTTTGTCAAGTGATATGAGTGGATACAATAAGCTTAATCTGTTTGTATTATTTGCAGTTTCCCAGAATTATTGCAGTTTAGTCTGTCAAGAGTGCTTTAAAAGCTATTTAAAAATTTTAATGCAATTACTCTCAGAAATTCTTTCTATAAGCAGATGCACTTCAGCCGCCATTACTATGGAAGGTTCAGACATCAAAAATGCATTAAAGTAATGTTTAATACTAAACCTATAACCTATAATCATAAGACTTTTTAACAGCCACTGAATGCATCAGTTTATAAGCATTGGGTAAATAATTATTTTATAATAATTCTATATTATTCAAAAATGTGTAGCTTTCACCACACCTTAAATGACCACTTCCACTTTTGTAAACACTGACACTGAGAATATGATACAAACTCCAGATGGTTGCCAGCATTGGTGTACCACCATACTCCACTGGCCACACACACATGCATTCATTTGACTGGATCTTCTTACACCCTGGCAGGTGGTAGTGTTTAATATTGATTGCAAACATGCAGCTGTGAGCAGGGTTGGTCTAATGCACCGCATCTGCCAGTGTGTGAAAAAGTGTCCATGGTGTTCCCAAAAATGTTATTTGAGGAGACATTCAGCTCGCTTTTACTCTCATAAAGAAAGAAAAAATTCAGTTCCAGTCTTTTAAACCCAACATATTACCCCTCCTTAAATTACCCAGTGAAAATATTCCTTACATTCCTTACAAATATTACATATTTGCTGTGTCACCCCAACAGAATACAAATGAATAAGATCTGCTTATGATATAAGATGTTATAGGGAATAAGTCAAGTTCAATCCATGAGCAGGACAGGAAATGGTCCTGTAAAGGTGTTACTAAAAGAATGTATATACACACACACACACACACACACACACACACACACACACACATATATATATATATATATAATGAGAAGGAATGTGTAAACAGTCACAAGGGGCAGTGGTGGCCTACCGGTTAGGGCGTTAGCCGCATGATCGGAGGATCAGGGGTTTAAACTCCTTCCCAATAGGTTGCCCTGAGGTACCCTTGAGCAAGGTACCGTCCCCGTCACTGCTCCCCGGGCGCTTTCAATAGCTGCCCACTGCTGCACGGGTTTGAGTGTGCATGGGTTAAATGCAGAGGTCCAGTTTCGTTGTGGTTCATGTGTGCTGTGCCGTGACCTCGCAATGACAAGGACTTTCACAAGTGTGATTTTGACTAATAAGAATGGACTTATAACTTTTAATGATAATAAATATTTTCAGACTATTTTCGTATGGCAGGCTGTCACTTTAATGTTTGACAACTAGTATATTCAGTTTATGCTTTATAGGCAAACCAAAGTTAGTTTAACATTATTATGTGAAATAGATATTTTCCTTCTGTATCATAACATTTAACGTTAGTTAACGAATAGCAGCCGCTTAGAGCAAAACGACAATTACTGTTACTTAGCAACTGGTGACCAAAGGAGCTCATATTAAGTCCCAGAGCGCCCTTATTAAGTGAATAAATCCAAATTTTGCAATTAAAGATTACAGTTAATAATACAGTTGCATTGATTAAGTGCCATATCATTAATGGCAAGAACAAGAAGGCAGTGGTGGCTTAGTAGTTAAGGACTAGGCCCCAGGATCAGATGGTCGTGAGTTGGAATCCCATGCCAATAGGTTGACGTGAGGTATCCTTGTCAATTTTATGAAGTCCCGTGTCAATTTTTGCTCCCCAGGCACTGGATGTTGCCCCCGCTGCTGCAGAGGGTGTAGGGCTAAAGAGGATGCATTTGGTTCAGGTTCAGTAAGTACTCTGCTGTGTGCTCACAATGACAAATAGTCACTTTCACTTCACTTTCACCTAAAAACAACAAATATCAAATAATGCATGTATTACCCCTCAAAAGGATAGAGGCCATTAAGTCACTAATAACCTCATTTACTTTCTGTATTCTAAAGAAACACCTACCTTGAGTAGGTGAGTGAATTGAGCTACTAAATAGTGAACAGTTTGTAGAATCACCAATGAAAGGCAGTGCAAGAAGAATATTTAATTTTATTATAACAAATGCAAAGTATAGACTAGAGGGGTATTGCAATGTGGAGCAGGAACTCCATAGTGTGGTCTTTGTGATCTAAAACTAATTATCTTTCATCAGAAATAATGCAACATCACTAGCAAATGCTAGCAGTAAAGAACCAACATTTACTGGCAAGCGTTTTAAAATACAGACTATAATTTTAGCAAGAGGTCTCTACAAGCCAGCACAGTGACACAGTGGGTAGCACTTTCGCCTCACAGTGAGAAAATCTTCTAATCGATTCCTAGGTGGGCCAGTCAGGGTCCTCTCTGTGTGGGTGGAGATGTTCTCCCCATGTGAAAGTGAAAAGTGAAAGTGACTACCCTTGTCATTGTGAAGCGCAGCGCAGCACAGCACAACACAACAAATTTTTACCTCTGCGTTTGACTCATACAACACATCGTGCAGAAGGGGGCAGCTATTGAAAGCACCCGGGGAGCAGTGACGGGGACTGTGCCTTGCTCAAGGGTACCTCAGGGCAACCGCCTGGTGAGAGAATCTAACCCACAATCTTCTGATCCAGGGCAACTCCCTGACCAGTAGGCCACACTGTCTGTGTGGCTTTCTTCTGGAGACATGCATGTTAGATGGATTGGAGATACTGAATTGCCCCCTAGCTGTGAGTGTGTCTGTGTATGTCTGTCTGCTCTGCAACCTATCCAGGGTGTTTCCCCAATTTTAGCCCTTTGAGAATTGGGATAGGCTCCAGCACCCTCTGCAACCCTAATTAAGGACAAGCAGCTATGAAAATGAAGTGCCTACAAATATTTGGACACATTGAGTTAGTTTCCTGGGTCCCGTTTCAACCAAGGCCCACACTTAGCCAAATGTATATCTAGGGCAGCTGGACTTTTCATAACTCTGGGTGTCAGGAGGTATTAAGCGTTTCTAGGTCGCAACAAATGCTTTTAAAAAAGTAAGTGCTATTTGGTAGACTTTTGCAATTTGTGCCTGTTGTGCCTGAGACTTTTTACTGCTGCATCTCAATTTTCTTAACTGGCACTGTGTGTAGCAGCGCTTAAACAGCAGACTTCACTTATAACTCATGTGGACTGTAGTCATTGTTACACAGTATTCAGAATGACTGAGTTAAGAAAGAGTAATTGGAAGTGTGCATATATATATTCAAGCATTTAAACTCCAGTTAAAATGAAGGGCATAGCTGTTATTTTGTTTATTTATGGTTTTGTTGTTTTACTAGTTTTTTTTTTTTTAATTCATCCAGTCATCCAGAGTTACTGTTCACATCCCCACTGTAGTGAAATGAAAAGATCTGTAATGTGTTGCCTTGATGAGGGAGTCAAAAGGGAGGTGGTCACATACCTCATTTTTGGAAAGACTAAAAGTGTAATCTTCTACTGTTGGGGCAGGATCGAAAAGTCATGGGCTTGAATTCCGGACCAGTAAGCTACCCTGAAGTACACTTAAGCAAGGTACAGTACCTAACACTGCTCCCCAGGTGCCAGGCTGCCCCCTGCTGCATGGTGTATGGGTAAAATGCAGAGAAGGAATTTTGTTGTGGTTCACCGTGTGCTGTGCCGTGTGCTCACAATAATGAGTCACTATATTTTCTTTCTTTTTTTTTTAAATATAGGCTGTTGTGTTTATCCATAACTTGCGGCTCTATAGATGATTTTTCGTCACTATTGGTGAATAAATGTATTTCTTTCTAATTCTGGTGGCATCAATTTAAAACAATCCCTAACAAATCCCATAGTTACAAATATTTTCATTCAGACATGCACCAAATCTAGAGGCAAAATCGAATCTAGTTGTGACTTTAGTTGCTGGAACATGCACCAAATTTCCCAGTAGAAACATCTTAGTTACACTTTCGCCATAGATAAGACTTGATGATGCAATCGACCAGTAGGACAGTCTTGGACTACATAGCATTCTGAAAATCTACACCCAAAAACAATTTATATTCTAGAAGAGCTTTTGGATTGCGGTTCTTGACCACTGAGACTCACCAGTATGGTAAATTTTGCGTTGCAAGAATTGTTGGCTGGCAAAGTGTGATATGTGACTATAAATGTCCTATTTTTATACACTGCCACTCTGTTTTGTTTCTTCTGTGATTTGTTTGGCCTTTAATGTGTTTGTCTTTTGTGCATGAATTATTTTCTTTTCTTAAAAATTACTCCAATGTACAGCCAGTGTAACATCTTTCCCTTGGGGCTGATGAATTATTGCCTCTGTTTCTCTCAGATTTCCAACTTTCAAACGCAGCTTCCTCCATGTCAGATGAAAAAAGCAATAAAATAGTGGAATTTCAATACCCACTGGAATCTCTCATGTTTACCTGTAGTTTGATATTCAGCCCATGTATTCATAAAAATGAATCACTTTCATGTACTTTTTGGTCCCTGTTGTCCATGATTATGCTTTATAGAAATATCAACAGGATAGCAGATAAACTGGAAAAAATCTCTTCTGCATGGAAAGAGGTTTATTTAAGTTAGAATAAAAAGTGATGTTTGCAGGTATTTGTAAAATATTAAATATGTTTTCTCTTCTCCCTATTCCACCACAGTGTCTCTGGCCGACACTGTATAGATAATTAGTTTTGATAAATGGCTCTAGTGTGCAATATCCTATCCTAAAACTTGAGTAACAGAATGGGGGGAAAAAAAAGATAATAGAGGAGTAGAGCAGAAACAAATGCATCTCAGATATTTTCAAGACTTTTTTGTATGTGCAGAGAGAGGTCCAGGTGCACAATTTGAATTTAAGATCAAGCAAGACAACACATTATTTAACTGTGATCTAATCATGAATGTCAGAACAAGCCAAAGTGACAACCCTTGTCACAGCAAAGCAGACAGTGAACTACAACAAAATTGGACCTCTGCATTTAACCCATGCACACTCAACACCATGCAGTAGTGGGCAGCTATTGAAAGTGCCCAGGGAGCAGTGACAGGGACGGCACCTTGCTCAAGGGTACCTCATGGAAACCTATTGGGAAGGGGTTTGAACCCCTGATCCTCCAATCATGGGGCCAACACCCTAACCACTAGGCCACCACTGCCCTGTGCAAAGGTATGCTGGACTCGTTTTTTTTTTTTGGTCTGATGAAATAGTAATTGTATAAATAGCTTTTGGGGCTACAATCACCAAAGACACTTTAGTAAGAAAATACCAATGCATTTGATGCAATACCAAAAAAATAAAAAATAAAAAATAAAAATAAAAAAAACATTTTGGATATGCAAAAACACAATGGTCCAACACAAGGTGCCATCCTCGTCACGCTCCTCCCTGCGATGGGCTGGCGACCTGTCCAGAGTGCGTCCCCCATCCTTCGCCCTGTGTGCGCTGGGTTGGACTCCAACACTCCCCTGCGACCCCGTTTGGGACTAGCGGCAGAAAATGGATGGATGGACAATGGTCCAAAACACAGATCAGTCAAATCAATTTGAAATACTTCAAGCAACAGAGGATTAAGGATATGATATGCCTTCACTATGAATAGAAAAACTACAAATGAATGAAACATTGACAGTGTTCTAAAATAATAGTACCACAACAATAAATTAGTATCAGTTCTATTGCGTACCTCATTATAAAGCATGTATGATGTTTTGCCAAGGAGCATCAGGTATGTTATATAATTTACTGAGCTCAATTATTCCATCAAATGCATGGCCTTAGAAAAGATTTTAACAATTGATTTTCAGCAAAGGATCACAAGGGGTGGAAACTGAGACAATTAAATCAATACAATTATTCTGGTTCAGTCAATTCCAGTCCAACTCTTGTGGCTTTGCTCTTCCCGCTTTCCTGTCTTACAGAAACTTTCATGTATTCAACGCTTCTCTAGAGCCTCCTTTTGAACAGCATCAAAAGCTTTTAACCACCATGCCACTGCTTACTGACCTTTACTGTAAAAGGAAAAGATTCAGTCTGACGAATCATGGGACCACAGGAAATGAACTTGGGGAGATTTGGGATTCAGGACCTACCTTGCTTAGGTTGCTTCATAATTCTTCACTGCTGTTTCAGCCACATTTGCACTGTAGTGTTATAATGGTTGAAATATATTATTAAAGGACAAATTTAATGGAAAAATGTATTCAAAAGTAATTTTTCAATCTTTTTATACTATCATTGATGGGAAAGCAATGGGTGTAATATTCACTAGACATGTGCTTTTTTTTAAATTTTGTTGTATTTAAATATGGCAAAAATAAGTGACACTCACATTTACAAACTCATGTTTATGAAATACGCATACAATAGATTGTGACAATATGAAATTATCCTGGCCGCACAGTGGCACAGTGAGTAGCACTGTCGCCTCACAGCATGGAAGGTCCTGGGTTTGATTCCCAGGCAGGGCAATTTTCAGTATGTTCTCCCCCCATCCAAAAACCTGCATGTGGTTTGGAGCTGATAATTGCACCCTAGGTGTGACTGTTTGTGTGTCTGTGCAGCAATGGACTGGAAAACTGTCCAGGATGTTTCCCTACCATTTGGTCAGTGAGAGCTGGGATAGGCTCCAGCACCCTCTGGGACCCTAATCAGGATAAGCAGCTTTTGAAAATGAGTGATTGTACCTTTGTGTTGTATTAGATTTCATAAGTAATGGATCAACACCTCTCCTCGAACCGCACCTTATCGTGGTGGAGGGGTTTGCGTGTCCCAATGATCCTGGAAGCTATGTTGTCGGGGGCTTAGGTAGGGGCACCCAAGGCAAACAGGTCCTAGGTGAGGGAAGAGACAAAGAGCGGTTCAGACCTTTTATGACGGGAATGATCCTTGGACGAAACTTTCCCTCGCCCGGACGAGGCTCACCGGGGCCTCCCTCTGGAGGTGGGGCCCGATGCCGAGCGTCTGGTGGCCGGGCCTTCACCCATGGGGCCCGGCCGGGCACAGCGGGAAGAGGCAACGTGGGTTCCCCTGCCCATGGGCTCACCACCTGTGGGAGGGGCCAAAGAGTTCGGGTGCAATGTGAGCTTGGCGGTGGCCGAAGACGGAGGCCTTGGCGGTCTGATCCTCGGCTGCAGAAGCTGGCTCTAGGGACGTGGAATGTCACCTCTCTGGTGGGGAAGGAGCTTGAGCTAGTGCGTGAGGTTGAGAAGTTCCGGCTAGATATAGTTGGACTCTCCCCGACGCACAGCTTGGACTCTGGAACCAGCCTCCTTGAGAGGGGCTGGACTCTCTTCTACTCTGGAGTTGCCACTGGTGAGAGGCGCCGAGCAGGTGTGGGCATACTTATTGCCCCCCGGCTCAAGGCCAGTACATTGGGGTTTACCCCGGTGGATGAGAGGTTGGCCTCCCTCCGCCTTCGGGTTGGGGGACGGGTCCTTAGTGTTGTCTGCGCATATGTGCCAAACAGCATTCTGGACTACCCACCCTTTCTGGGGTCTCTGGAGGGGGCGCTAGAGAGCGTCCCTCCTGGGGACTCAATAGTTCTGCTGGGGGACTTCAATGCTCACGTGGGTAATGACAGTGACACCTGGAAGGGCGTGATTGGGAGGAACGGCCCCCCCGATCTGAACCAGAGCGGTGTTTTGTTATTGGACTTTTGTGCTCGTCACGGATTGTCCATAACGAACACCATGTTCAGGCATAAGGATGTCCACATGTGCACCTGGCACCAGGACACCCTAGGCCGCAGTTCAATGATCGACTTTGTGGTCGTGTCGTCGGACTTGCGGTCACATGTCTTGGACACTCGGGTGAAGAGAGGGGCGGAGCTGTCAACCGACCATCACCTGGTGGTGAGTTGGCTTCGTTGGTGGGGGAGGATGCCGTTCAGGCCTGGTAGGCCCAAACGTATTGTGAGGGTCTGCTGGGAACGTCTGGCAGAGTCCCCTGTGAGGACAAGCTTCAACTCCCACCTCCGGCAAAGCTTTAACCACGTCCCGGGGGAGGTGGGGGACATTGAGTCCGAATGGACTATGTTCCGCACCTCCATTGTCGAGGCGGCTGACTGGAGCTGTGGCCGTAAGGTGGTCGGTGCCTGTCGTGGTGGCAACCTGAGAACACGTTGGTGGACACCGGCGGTGGGGGATGCCATCAAGCTGAAGAAGGAGTCTTGCAGGGCCTTTTTGGCCAGTGGGGCTCCGGAGGCAGCTGATAGGTACCGGCAGGCCAAGCAGAATGCGGCTTTGGTGGTTGCTGAGGCAAAAACTCGGGCATGGGAGGAGTTTGGAGAGGCCATGGAGAAGGACTTCCAGATGGCTTCGAGGAGGTTCTGGTCCACCATCCGGCGTCTCAGGAGGGGAAAGCAGTGCATTGACATTTACATTTACGGCATTTAGCAGACGCTCTTATCCAGAGCGACTTACATTTCCTAATTACAGGGACAGTCCCCCTGGAGCAACTCAGGGTTAAGGGTCTTGCTCAGGGACCCAGTGGTGGTAGTGCTAGAAGTGTGATTCGAACCGGGGATTTCCTGACCCAGAGGTCCGTAGGCAAGTACCCTACCACTAGACCACCGCCACATGCACAGTCACCACAGTGTATAGTGGGGATGGTGCGCTGCTGACCTCGACTCGGGACGTTGTGGGTCGGTGGGGGGAATACTTCGAAGACCTCCTTAATTCCACCAACATGCCTTCCGAGGAGGAAGCAGAGCCTGGGGATACAGAGGTGGACTCTTCCATCTCTGGGGCCGAGGTTGCCGAGGTGGTCAAAAAGCAGGGCTCCGGGGGTGGATGAGATCCGCCTGGAGTTCCTCAAAGCTCTGGATGTTGTAGGACTGTCATGGCTGACACGCCTCTGCAACATCGCATGGACATCGGGGACGGTGCCTCTGGATTGGCAGACCGGGGTGGTGGTCCCCCTCTTTAAGAAAGGGGACCGGAGGGTGTGTTCGAACTATAGAGGGATCACACTTCTCAGCCTCCCGGGGAAAGTATATTCAGGGGTCCTGGAAAGGAGGGTCCGTCGGATAGTCGAACTTCGGATACAGGAGGAGCAGTGTGGTTTTCATCCAGGTTGCGGAACAGTGGAAGCTCTACACCCTTAGCAGGGTTCTGGAGGGTGCATGGGAGTTTGCCCAACCAGTCTACATGTGCTTTGTGGACTTGGAGAAGGCATTCGACCGTGTCCCTCGGGGAGTCCTGTGGGGGGTACTCCGAGAGTATGGGGATTCCCTGTTAAGGGCTGTCCGGTCCCTGTACAACCGGTGTCAGAGCTTGGTCCGTATTGCCGGCAGTACGTCGGACCTGTCCTCGGTGAGAGTTGGGCTCTGCCAGGGCTGCCCTTTGTCACCGATCCTGTTCATAACTTTTATGGACAGGATTTCTAGGCGCAGCCAGGGCGTTGAGGGGGTCCGGTTTGGTGGGCTCAAGATCGGGTCACTGATTTTTGCAGATGACGTTGTCCTGTTGGCCTCATCAGTCCGTGACCTTCAGCTCTCACTAGATCGGATCGCAGCCGAGTGTGAAGCGGCTGGGATGAGAATCAGCACCTCTAAATCTGAGGCCATGGTCCTCAGTCGGAAAAGGGTGGAATGCCCTCTCAGGGTTGGGAGTGAGATCTTGCCCCAAGTAGAGGAGTTTAAGTATCTCGGGATCTTGTTCACGAGTGAGGGTAGAATGGAGCGGGAGGTCAACAGGCGGATTGGAGCAGCGTCCGCAGTGATGCGGGCTCTGCATCGGTCTGTCATGGTGAAGAAGGAGCTGAGCCAAAAGGCAAAGCTCTCAATTTACCGGTCGATCTACGTCCCCACTCTCACCTATGGTCACGAGCTGTGGGTAGTGTCCGAAAGAACGAGATCGCGAATACAAGCGGCCAAAATTAGTTTCCTCCGCAGGGTGTCTGGGCTCTCCCTTAGGGATAGGGTGAGAAGCTCAGTCATCCGGGAGGGGCTCAGAGTAGAACCACTGCTCCTCCGCATCGAGAGGAGTCAGATGAGGTGGCTTGGGCATCTGATTAGGATGCCCCCTGGACGCCTCCCTGGTGAGGTGTTCCGGGCACGTCCCACCGGAAAGAGACCCCGGGGAAGACCCAGGACACGCTGGAGAGACTATGTCTCTCGGCTGGCCTGGGAACGCCTTGGGATCCGCCCGGAGGAGCTAGAAGAAGTGGCCGGAGAGAGGGAAGTCTGGGCATCCCTGCTGGAGCTGCTGCCCCTGCGACCCGACCTCGGATAAGCGGGAGAGAATGAGATGAGAATGAGAATGGATCAACACAAACTTGAGCTAAAGCTAAAAGTGTTTGTTGAAATTACCATTTTCAGAATATCATGGTTTATTCCAAAAGCAAAAAGCCTCACACTGTCATAAGTGAATGTTATAAAATCCAAAATACCAGAAAAATATAGGATTTAAACCCTTAATTTTATCATAGCTTCATGCGAGCCATGGATGTAAAACTGCCAAAGTGATATAAGAGCTCCAGTTAAGATGTCAGGGGGCCTGCCTGCTACCGCTCCACCATAATATAAGCCCAGTGTGCTTGCATGGACAATAATTATATATAATTTTCAGTTTTTAGTGAGCATTGTGTTGAGTGTGTATAATGCACTACATGAGTGAAAATGCCACTGTGTGGCTCTACAATAAAGAAGTCATATGGAGACAATGAAGCCTTTTAAAGCAATACTTTGTGAATCGTACTATTTTTTGGGGATTAATGCATTATATTAAAAAATCAGGCCCTTGGCTTCTTAATTCATGCAGGACCTTAAGTTGTGTGTTCCCTAATTGGTTAGAATTTACTAGAAGGAATAAAAATCTGTATTTAATTTTGGGTCAGTGCAAACAAATGTGTCTGTATGGCTACTTTCATGGTTGCTGATCCACAAACATTTGTTCCCGGCAAAAACGACATGCCAATTTCAAGCTACATTTAACTGCAATGACCAAAAAAAAAAAAAAAAAAAAACGAAAAATCTGTAGTCTTCCTGTGAGTGAAAGCTGTTTAGAGAATGAGATGGTTGCTTCAAAGCATGTGACCCATTGCTTCCAGGATTCAATCCCTTTTTCTCTGATTGGGCGTTGGAGAGGTGGCATAAACAACAAAGACTACTGCCAGACGAGCAAGACCAAAGGTCATTTTAATCTGAGCTGGTTCTTACCACCAGTCACCCCTGACAACTCTGCATTCTGGATAGCTTTTGCATATGAATTACAGCTGTATAGGCAATATTGTATCACTATATGAGTATACTCACTGTGCCATGAGTTCTCATGCTTCGCGATACCCAAAACTGCACAAGAGCAGTGTGAAGGGCTAATAATAAATTGGTAAATATCTAAAAATAATTTAATCATGAATGCATTCAGAGTCACCCCCATTCATTGTGCAAATGCAAGTTTGCAATAGCGCTCACTGCCTCTATGACGCCACCGCCACACGCCTACGTGTTGTGTGTGTGGTTTGGCGTGTGAATTTGAAGTGTTGCTTGGCTGGCACTTAATATTTCTACATGTCAGAATCCAAGCCTCCTCCGCACTCCTTATATAAATCAACTTTACAATGCCAGAGTAACAGACTAACAGAAAAGTAGCATGTGTTCTGTGTAATAATTGTTCTCCACCCAGATTTCCCAAAATCAATGAACATTTTGACATTGTAGTTAACAGTTTGTAGTTTATTGCCATGCATGCTGCTAAATAAACTGTCTGATTTATCTCTTGTTTAAAATACAAATGTTATAAACAATATTGATTTCTATTACATCAAACTGTTTAATTCAGCAATTTGTATAATCATTTTTAGAAACATTATTGCCACAAAAATGGCTTTACAGAAATCAGGACCCACCCCAGCACTGGGAAATGTGATCATGAAATCACACAGTCTCCCAAAAATAAATGAGTAGTGTTTGTCATGTACCAAATGAGCCTGAGATATTTGCTGTAGCTGCTTTTCTGCACTCGTTTGAGGCAGGTCAAGGGAATAGAACAGTGAATAGGGAATATTCAAAGTATTATCAAAAATTTTTCATGACTTCATGTCAGACAAGCAGTGAAATTGTTGCAAGATCTCAGCTGGCCTCCCAGCCATGTCCTTGGTTTGCAAGCACATGGGGGAAAGCTGTAAACATTGACTGAGAGGTAGCACTTAACCTTAGCCCCAATGACTGAGCAACCTCTCACTCTCTCTCTCTCTCTCTCTCTCTCTCTCACTCTCTCTCTCTCTCTCTCTCTCTCTCTCTCTCTCTCTCTCTCTTACCATATGTACACACACACACACACACACACACACACACACACACACACACATATATATATATAGAAAGTAAAACAGAATTATGAAATGAACTCTGACATCATCAAGGCGCTGTCTTAAGCTAATTGCAAATCATACAAGGTGTAAAACTGGAATGTGTAGATTATTCATTAAAATTTTTGGAGCATCCAGGTGAGGCTTTTTCATCACAGCAGGGGAGCCAATGACCCCTGCTCCCCTTGCTGTTGGGAACCCCAAAGCAATGACTGTGGCAAGAATTTCAAAAGCAGTGTACTGGATAGACTAACCCTTGCATCTTTTATTTATCTGCATCAATTTCAGTTGAACTGAAAGTGCTAGTAGTGCAATCTCACCTGATTTGGTTGTAGCCATAAGGACTTCCGCTGGCACATCAATATTTCATGTTCATTAGAGCTGAATAGTCATTGCAGGAGGCGCAATGAGAGTTCTTGCTCTCTCAATCAAGTGATCCATTTGTGGTGCAAGAACAGTTAAATCCAAGGATGGGGCTTTATCAGAAAGTGCTGCACAGTGAATTTCATCATGTGGAAGGCCCAAGCCTGTTAAAAAGTTCCTAAGCTGCAGTATCGATTCTGCTCTTGTTTTCAGCCACCACGGCGATCTAACGCTGAGGTCCAGAACAGCATTGATACAATTCTAACTCTTAACAGTTTCATGGGTTTGAACATGTAAAACCGTTTGCAGGCTGGTGAAAATTAATTTTAATCAGCAGCTGAGATATAATGTTATTCTAATCCTTGTGATATTGAGACATTAAAGTGCAATTTTATCGAGTACACCTACACTAGATACACTTTGTATATTTATCAGCGCTCCTCTTCAATGGAAAAAGTCCACCACATTATACTTGAAAGTTTGCAGTTTCTCTATGACATCAGAGCTGGCATATTACTTTTGAAGCCAATGACTTTCAATAATTCACAGTCCACTGTCCGGTGGTATGAACAGATTCATATTGCTGAATAGTGGGACATTTTCCCAAAGGAAACCTGTACAATATCATAATCAATGAAATCATCACAAGGTTAAATTCTGACAGCATTGCAAAAGCTTTTTGCACATTTGGACGTTTAGGTGTCACACTTTGTAAAATGAACCAACGTTCAGCTGAGATATTTATTTGTAAAAGCTGTTAGGTGAAGGATCTCACTTGGGTTAAAGATAAAGACAAAGTTCATAAATTAGCTGAAATATCTGACATGAGTGATTGCATTGTTTACTGGCGTCAAGTTTTTATTTAACAACCACTCCAGAACTAAAGGGGATGAGAGAGCAGTTACTAAAGCAAGCTAGTAAAATATTGTCATCATTGCATTATTTACTGTTATTTATCATAGCGTTCAATAGTAAATATTAATAAGTAATACTAGGTTATAAATGGGACCATGTGTATCAAATGTTCAACAAAACAGTTCCAGATTGCATTAAATGTATTTAAAATTGATTTATCAGTTTCGATTCAGTATGACTTGATCAAAAAAGGTAATGTTTGTGACTACAGTGTTTAAGTGAATGATTATGGCAATTCCTACACACATATAGCACATATTGTGTTTGTTATTGATGTTTTTATACATATAAATATGCTTCTCATAAGACTTGGAGTGAAAACTCAACCATAAAGCAAACACTAGAAATTAGATTTTTTTTTTTTTTTTGGTGAATTGGAAGTAGTGGTGGCCTAGTGTTTCGGCACTAGGCCCCAAGATTGAAAGGTCATGTGTTCGGAGCAGTAGGTTGTGCTGAGGTGCCCTTGAGCAAGGTACCGTTCCCAACACTACTCCCCAGGCGCTGGTTATGGCTGCTCACTGCTGCATGGTGTGTGGGTTAAAAGCAGTGGGTGCATTTCATGTATTTCTCTGTGTGCTGTGTGCACAATAACAAATAACACTTTCACTTCACTCAGGGTGAAGAATTTGGGTGAAAATTAATAACCCGACGCCAGTGCTGTGTTTTTTAAGTTTTAATGATGATTTGGACTGTTTAAGGTTGCACTGTGAGGGGTGGCAATCAGTCAGCAGCACTATTTAATGAGAAATTGTAGGGGCATAGAAATAAACTGTAAGTTTATGGCTACTCTCTGAAAGTGTAGCGACATCCCTGCTATGGTGGTCCTTTTCTACTGATTGTGTTTGACAGATGGCTGTTACATCTAAATTCTAGTTTCCAATAAAATGGCCATTGACAGCAAGTCACACAGAATAGTGATTGCTGGGTCTTCAGTATCTGTTTAAGTTGGCTACAATGTATTCGCAGTGTATGAAAGTCTTCCTGAGATTTCCTCCTTCACAAAGAATTTAATAATTTCCGTTATAAAATTTAATAAAGTCTGTGGTCGACTGTCACACAGAATGTGTGACACTGAACTGCATTTCATTAACTCATCTGCATCTCATTAGCAAATCCAGTGTATGCCAGTAAATCATAGCCCTAACTTGACATCTAATGCCGTTTCTTTAATAATGAAATTTAATTTGGTTTAAATAGCTCTTAAGTCCCTGGGTGAGGAGAGAAAATCGGCATCTTAAATTTCATTACGGTCAGAATCATTGATTTATTTACTCTCCACCACGAAGCCCCAATTGGGTGTGAGCCACCAAACTATGTACATATTTATATTTAACATATTTATTGATTTAGAAGTCACAGTGCCATTTCTCAGCAGGGTATAGGGTGAAATGCACACAGAGTGGAAGTGACGCTATTGATCAAGCTTCATAATTAGTATAGGGCTTCACTCAGGAAATGTTTGTTTTGGTTCATCATAAACAGTAGAAAAAGAAGAGGGTGAAATTACTTTAAGATGATGGTCTTGAAAGCTCGGTCACTTTTTAGACAAGCACAAAAATTGTGTGTGACTGGGAAATTCATCAAGTTTAAAGCAAAGGCACTTTTAAAAAAAGGTGGTGGTAGGACCTTCAGGTATGGCCCAAGAGTTCCCAGGTTCAAATCCAACCTCTAACACTTCCATCATTGGGTGCCTGAGCAAAACCCTTAAACCTGAGTTGCTCTGAACTGTCTCTGTAATCAGGAGTTGGAAGTTGCTCTGGATAAGAGCATCTGCTAAATGCCATAAATGTAAAAATTATTAAAAGAAAGAATAAAAAGGTTGGAACGGTATGCAAATAATGCAACAATAACTTTGATTTATTTATTTCATCATAGCAGGAACCCAAGATATTTCATGTGTTGTTTGGTTAACTTGCTATCCATTCAATCCCTCAGATAAGGCCTGCAAAAAAAAAAACCAAAAAACAAAAAAAATCATTATAAAATTAAATAACACGAAATAAAATAATGATGTGAATTCAAACACCCAATGTTAATCATAATATGGTACATAAGCAGCATCACAAAATGAGCCTTTGGTGAGCAAAGATAGCCAGAGGATCTTAAGTGCAATTTTCTTCAAAAAAAGCCAGAATGAATTTGCATATTTCGCCCTTTATAGTGCAAAATATCATGAAACAGTTAAACAAATCTGGAGGAATTTCAGTCCGTAAAGGGCAAGAGCACAAGCTTAAGATGAACATGCCTGATCTCCACCCCTCAGATAGCACGGTATCAAGAAGCATCATCATCAATAGCTTATAGAGCCACACATGCAAAGTATTTGGCAAACATTTACATTTAAATCGTTTATCACATGCTCTGATCCAGATAGGCTTCCTAGTCACATCTGTTCTTCATTCCATTAACCTTAAAATCAGTAAGTGCCAAGTGAAAACTTCTAAACCCTGTAACTGAGGCAAAAGTAGTCATCTACAATTTACCCAGATATTAGATAAGTACAAATAGGTGTTTTTTAAATGGAAGAGAAGAAAGTATAGAAATGTAAAAGTGTAGAACTAGATAGGAAAGATTAGTCCCCTAGCTATTCCTTGAGCAGGTGTGTCTTCCAACTACGCTTGAAGACAGCATAGGATTCAAAGATTCAGGAGTACAAAAAGGTGTGAGTTTTCTACCACTTAAATATTTACTGTGCAAAAAAAAAAAAGAAGCGTTATGTTCACCATGTTCCGTAGTTTGCCTTTTTTTTTAAACTAACATAGTCTGCCTAGGGACATAGGGACTCCCATGCATTTTTCAACAAGACAATGCAAAACCAGGTTTTGAACAAATTACTGTGTGCTGTGGAAGAAGAGTGTGAGCACTTGACTGGACTGTCTGCAGTCCTGCCCCGTCCCCAACAGAATGCATGTTTGCAGAAAAAAAGATACAAAATAACACCTGATACATTCCACTGAATGTATAGTTTGCTTTTGCAAACTATATTATATTCTCTGAACTATTGTCCATCATTATATCATACTATTTAGCCTTTTATTCCTTTTTTGCTGTTTTTCTTTCCTGCCAAGGAGTACTACAGCCCCTCCGGTATATCTGCTTCTACTCTTTAATGCTTCTGTAAAGCCTTTGAAAACTGAAGATGTCATGTTCATCATATTTACAAGCCTTATTTGCCCATTTTAAACCTTATGTTTAATGAAGAGGTTTGCTAATTGCTCAAAACTTGTTGATATTCCAAATTCACAAACCTGAGGATTAATTATCAGACGTTCTGTAATAACAAGACAAAACAAAGATAATTATAAAATGCAAATTATCAGCTGCATCAGGAGGCAAGCCAAGTAGCTTTTCTGCAGGTGTAGCTGCGGCCCACCATATGTACATTAGACAGTCAAAATAAAGAAAGAAATAAACGCAGGAAAGCACAGGATTGAGAATGTTGTGATATATTGTTTTTGGCATGTGTTGTTGAGGTTGCAAACAAAATTACATTTCATTTCTTGAATCCTGCTGAAGATAAACCTAGAAGCAGAATGTAAATGACAAGCGAAAGATGAAGACTGGCCGACTGCTCTGCTTGTCTGCTTATTATCAAGCTCCATATGGCATTTTACAACTTTTGCTCTTGTCGTGTCAATCTGAAACAATGCTACTCATGCCAGATCACAAGAATCATCTCCAGGTGTGACACCCCCAGAAAAATGTTTAGCTCATTCTCATAGAGGATGCTGGGAAAGCTTGTATGGAAATCATGCTCTAATGTAATGTCTTGACATCAAACCTTTCATGAAAATTTAGGGTAGGAGTAAAATGACACTATCACAAAGACCCCAAAACTTTTTGGTGCTTTTAGTTAAAAAAAAATATATTCATTTGTCAAGCCTCCTTTTATCCCTTAAAGGTTAAAACAGGCTTAGTTTTGTTACCATTGCTTTTAAGGCTAATATATGTAAATGCCCTGTATTGTGCCTCAGTCTGGACAGGACTGAAATACTTAAACTAACAGGTTTTCATCACAAAATCTAAATTCATAATTTGATTCAGTGATGATTTTGCTGGTGTGGACTGAGAAATAAATGATACAATTTCAAATACTGTGTATGTGTTCCATCAGCTGATTTTCCAAAACCAGGTTGGCTATGATAACAGGTCTGCTGTGTTTATGCTCTTATCCAGAGCGACTTCCATGCCCTAATTGCAGGGACAGTCCCCCTTGAGCAACTCAGGGTTAAGGGTCTTGCTCAGGGACCCAGTGGTGGTAGTGCCACTGAACTTGGGACCTCTTTGAGCCATAGGTCCATGAGCAAGTATCCTACCACTAGACCACCACACCCCAATATGGCATTGGTGACTGATGCCAGCCAGGGTAAAAAGAGACCTACGTTATTTGAGTATTAATTCATCGAGTTTAAAGTGAAAGTAACTATTTGTCATTGTGAGCACACATCACAGCATGCAGTGGACACCATATCCATATGAACTATCCCACCTCAGGTCAACCTATTGGGCGGGGTTTCAGTGATGTAAAAAGTAGGGGAGAGGAGGCTTCAGTGTTTGGAGGTTTGGTTTGGAGGTTTGGAGATTTTGGAGGACACATCAGCAAAATAAGGATAGCAATGGCATGGATAAGGGTGACCCCCCCCCCAATATTTTGGTTTTATCAAATCTGTTTACTTGTACTGTGATGGGCAAGCGACCTGTATAGGGTGTGTCCCCATCCTTCGCCCTGTGTGAGCTGGGATGGACTCCAGCACTCCCCCATGGCCCCGCTTGGGACAAGCGGCAGAAAATGATGATGATGATGATGTATACATGTGGTGAGAGAATGCAGGTGGTCAGTTTGAAGGAGAGGACCAGAAGAGGAATGCAGAGGACAGGAAGAAATGGAAACGGATTATTCACTTTGCTGACCCCTAAATGGGAGCAGCTGAAAGAAGAAGAAGATGATCAAATCTGTTTCCTCTGGTCCATTCAATGGCTGTTTAACTTGACCTACATATTTTAATCGTATCACTGAGATTATCATTGGTTTAAACATTTACTGGGTCAAATTGCATTCTTACAGAAGATGCACGGGAGATGCAGTTTGTAAACTGTCAGCATCTTTCTTACCATTTGCACACTCAGACAACTTTTCACTGTAGAGAATGCATGTGGGTGAAAAGCTACCTTTGTTAATTTAAGTCTGCTGCTTTATCTCTCACAGGCTTTAACTCTGACCTGCACTCAGAAAAAGGTACTGGGTGTCACTGGGTTGGTACTCTCAGTGGTACAGCTTTAATATTCTTATTTAGGACACATAATTCCATCATATTCCACTGCAGTTACATTTTTAAGGTGGACTGACCTCATACATCCTGACTCCATGCTCTCCATTTTACTTTCCTACTTTAAAACATTGGGTTAAACATATTTAAAGTACAAAACTAGACCTCAAGTATTATGTTGTCCTTTCATTTTAGGGTGTAGGGTTTCTTTCATTTTAGGATGTAGGGTCCTTTCATTTTATTCAGGTGCACATTGGACTCATTTTGCAAATATGCCCTGCATATAAATTACCGGCTAATAAAAAAGACTTGCAGAGAAATATTGTATACAACAACCAGGTGGCGTGCATCCGATTCACAGCAGGCCCTCTGTGCTTAGAATGTTTTCATTAAATTAAATTGCATGTGTCGTTTTTCTTTAAAGCTTGTCTAACATCACAACAGTTGTTTGAAAAAAAAAAAAAGCATTATTGGGCAAAGCATGCACAGGTTAATTGAAGCTCAGGCCGCAGTATAGTAGCTGACAATGAGTTATGTGTTGATGCTGTATGCTTAAAGATAAATCTCTTGAGCTTTGGCCTGGTATAGTGGAGATCTATTTGGTGTCAGAAGGTGCAGTGCAGTAGAGCAAATGAGCAAGTAAGATTCCATCCATTAAGACCATGAGGCTGACTGTACCTCATTGTTAGGATTACTGACCAGGATTGTGGATCAATACCAGTTTGGTAGCACTGGAAAAAGACCGTCACGTTACAGCCTTTCAAGCACTGCCACTGCCCTTGAGCCCTCAATGTACTTTACCTGGGAAAATAAAGTCCCTTCTCTCCTCATAAATCATAAATATGTCTGTGGAGCTGTGAACACAATCAGCAGGGGTCAGTAAGGAAGAGGGGAGAGAGCCCAGAGAGCGGGGGACACAGTAGAGGTCACAGCCATGGTACTTGTTCAACCATATTTTTTATACCATCCTTGACCAAAGAATTCCGGGGTTGCTGACAAGGTAAAAAATAAATACAAATCTGAAAGAGAGTGTGAAAAATGAGATGTTAAGGCAGTAATTTGGCAGCTTTTGTCCACTTTTACAGATAACAGTATGTCATACAGTTTTAGAAACTCATATTAACAAGTATGCTAATAATGTGGTGTTCCAGTTAGAGGTAAGTGGGTCATTTACACTGATACTGAATGGTGGGACGTGTATGCTTTTGGAATTGTCAGTTACATAAGCATCTCTTTTTCAGTGTCAAACTAAAGACACAGACACCAAACTTGCTCTACTACATTTAGGATAATGGGCCATTGTAAACATAATATGTGGCTGAAGCATCACTTGAAGATTTAAACTACTTTATGGGCTCTAGAGCTGCACAGCATTCAAATGAAATCCTAAGGGAATAATTGGCCCATCTTTGCTTCAACCATTTTAATGTTGGCCAATGTGAGCTACATTTACACTACATTTACAAATCCTAACTACAAGGACAGTCCCGCTGGATTTGGGGTTAACGGTTTTCTCAGGAACCCAAAGGTGGTAGTGCTGGAGCTGGGTATTGAATCTGCAACTTCTTAGTCTGTAGGTGAGTATTCTTTCACTTGACCATTAACACCTCAGCCTTTTAAGTGATGCAGAAGTTAATGTTCTTGTTGTTTTGTGGTAGTGGACCAATTGTTTTCTTTGGAAAAAACATGCCATACTTTCAAATAGCTAGCTATTCAGCAAGTAGGGTGTGATAAGCACAACGACTAAAGGGGTGTGAAAAGAGCAGGAAAAAAAAATAATAAATTGAAATAAAAAAAATTGTAATATCAGTATGTATTTTCTGCCTACATTCAGAAACTGAAAGCAATTTTCTTTATTTTATTTTCTTAATTTATATATTTGTTGATATCCCAATAAACGTTTCCCTCTCCCTCTCAGGAAGCTGATGATGTATACTCCCATGTAAATAAGTTATGATGTGCATATGCATTTCCATGCATATTCTGTAGACTAATGAATTATTCACAAATCCATTGCATCTGCCATAAAGTGGAGTTTTATGAGAGCGGCAAATGGGACATTGTATTGACAGCCCAGAGATGAGATGGGCCACAAAACAGGTCTTTATTGATATTTACTCTGTACTTCTGTATAGGAAAAGGCGTCTAATCTGCAACTGCTCGAGGATGTGACAGATTTATTTCATTTTCCTGCTGGCTTCTTGCCACTGATCTTGCAGTTAGAATGTGGAAGGGATTTGCCTCTCTTTGCACATGAATTGCATTCTGATTAAACTTATGCAATTAAAGCTCACGAATGACTCCATTGTGAGCAAATGCGGCGTCAAAGTTGAAACCTCGGTGCATCTTTGATCAAGATAATTACCAGCATAAAGAGGACAAAAGGAGATATAAGAGTCACAGTCATTACCTTCAACGCCAAAGATGTAAGGCTTCACTATGGCTTTGGATTTATTGTTTAATAAAGTGGGAATCCATGCTGGAAGACACTTGGGTAATTTCATGACCTTGGTCAACACAGTCTTATCTTAATGGGTTACTGTTTATATAATCTTTTAATAGCCATGGCTTCTGATGCCCTGTATTGGATTTTTAGGTCATATGACATAGGTGATTACAAATGTTTGCTTTAGATCTGATTGGGTTGTGAGTAGGAATACTACATTTCCCCCTCAAGGTCTGTAGAACCAGGCTGCAGAAAGCTGGTGGCTGTGGTGCTAAAGCAGTGTACAGTTTATCTGTCGTTTAATAGCATGCAGCTGAATGATGTGGAGCGACCTCATTCTCTGACTACACACTTCTGCTCATAATGGCCCACCAGAGTGACTAGAGAAATGTACAGCAGTTCTGATATGGCTAGGGTGAACTGCATCACACATATCAGCTGGTTGACACCATGTTCTTGTAAATATTTCAGTAGCCTTAGCCTGATCAATATTTTAGTTACACCACACTTTATCAGACAAACAAAGTGGGTGTTTCAATCCCACAAACTTGCCCTTATCTGTATGCCAGCCCACAGTTCCACTAACAGGGATGTACACACACACACACACACACACACACACACACACACACTCACTCACTCACTCACTCACTCACTCACTCACTCACTCACATACTCCCTCATACACTCATGCACACACATCAGAGAAAGCAAAGTGCAGAACCACAGTGTTTTATTTTTTTGCAGGCTGTTCTTCGCATACACACACACACACACACACACACACAAACACACATATTCAGCAAGCCAGGGATTGAGCGGCAGCCTCTTACTTTGCGTGGGACAAGCTGCACCCTGCCGTTTCTCCTCTTTGATGTAGGCCTGCCATTCAGAGGCACTGATACATATATCGATCGCTCCGGCAACACCAGTTCCTCTCCCGCTGTGCTGTATTTCATTTGTTTCTCGTGGTTCCTTCCTTCTATTGATTGCAGAATGGAGGAGGAGGCATCTCTGACCAACAGGCATGAAAGGAACGTTTACTATTTTGTGCATCTCCCTTTTTTTTTTTTTTTTTTTTTATAGAGTGCGGTAGAGGTGGGCATGCTTGCAAACCTATAACAATATTTGTTTCATTTTAAATAGCACAGTAGCATGACATTGTTTCAGAACATGAGTATTCTTCTTTGAAAGTGGACATCTAGTTCAGTGGCATTGAGTAAAATGTTAAGAAACTAGAAATTTACAGATATGAACGTAATGTCTCATAAAGTGTTGCCCTGTCTTGGGTCGATGATAAATGAATAGATTTAGAATGGGATACGAATAGAATTAAGATCAGGTGTAAATTTTGGACAAATTTTTAATAAGGGTAAGATTTAGGGTTGGTTTAAATAGGTTTGGAGTTTTGGTTGGTTTTAATGGGTTTGGAGTTTGTGTGATTGTAAATTAAACAATTTTGAGTTCACTTTACCAAGGGAAGGGATGTATTTGTACATTTCCATAGCCAGTTTTGAACAACATGACTGCAGCAGAACATTATTTCTGTACAATAAAATTTTATCAAATTGTCTTAATAATTAAAGTTACTGAGGACCAACTTCACAACATGAGGGGTAGCATCCTAGTCCTTTTTTGATACCTTTATGTCCTGAGATTGTAGGACTAAATTAAGGTGCTTGGTTAGAGTTAGGTATGAATGTATAAATTACTTTTCAGCTTAGTTTTTGGGCTAAAAGGGTGGGATTTAGAGGGACAGTAAAAGAAAATCTAGAAAGTATGTACACTCCCAAAATAACCAAATTATTTCATGAGGATCAAAAGGTTATTATTTGTATTTAATTAAAGTTTCATTATTATTTCTAGAAATTGCAATAATGACACAGCACTGTTCATCATAGAAAGTGTAACCCCAATTCATTAACCGTTATATCTAATGCCAAAGAAGCAAGCAAGCAAGAGCTCTGTTAACTCCAAAACATATGTTTATAGCCATTAAATGTTGGGAAAAAAGAGTACATTCTTTTTTGTTCCCATGAGCTTTACTTTTTTCAAGACAAATAATAACCACACAGAGTGCACAGAGAATAGTTTATGTAGTAGATGAAATAGATTATATATATGTTTGACATACATGTGTTTCTTTCGTTCTCCCACAAAGCTTTCTTTGAGATATGGGCATCGTTTTCAGAAGCTTGTTGCATGTCAGCTCATAGGCATGGAAATTCTGCATGGGGGTGAAGAATTAGAGCTATAAGGAACCAGTACTTCTCCAAGACAGTGAGCAATGGACATCTCAGGAGAGCTGAGACAATGTTTGTTCCAGGTTTGAAGTTAAGGCACTGGTGACTGATTTGTTGTGTTGCCTGAGATCTCATGATCTGTGTTTACATGTGGAACTCAGGCATCATATAGGCATCATATGAAGTGAAAGAGACCACAGATCACACAGTGAACCACAGCAAAATTCCTTCTTTGCATTTATACACCACATGCAGCAGGGGGTAGCCATACATCTAGCACTTGGGGAGCAGTGATGGGAAAGATAACTTGCTCAAGGATACCTCAGGGCAACCCACTGATCTGTCCATGACCCATTACCCTCTGATACTGGACCCTAGTCCCTAAACACTAGGCCACTGCTGCAAAATAATAATGAACATTCACATGGTAACATGATAATTCTAGAAAATCAGGAAACCACATTGTGGGTTTTTTGCTATAACGTACAGAACACTGCATGTATGATAAATAAATAATTCAAGACCTTCCATTGCGCTTAAACTACACAGTAAGAAGTGTTAACTTTTTTCAGTACAGCACTCACATGTGGTGTTGCCTATAATAAGAGACATAATAATATTTTATGATTTCAAACGTAAATGCATCATAAAGGTATAAGGTTGCTGCCAGTGACAAACAGTAGAAATCTGTATTCCTGGCAGCTTCTGGCTCACATCAAACAACAAAAACAAAAAATAGCCTTGACGTCTTAAGTGCTATGACCATGTGTCATCTGCCCTTCATGCACAGATTGTAGCTTTGCAAGCATCAGCAGTGTGGTTCCAACACAATATACTTCACAATTGCAACTACCTTTATTTAGCTCTGCTCTCTCTCTCTCTCTCTCTCTCTCTCTCTCTCTCTCTCTCTATATATATATATATATATATATATATATATATATATATATATATATATATATATGGAAATGTAGCAAAAAGTCACTGTGTATGGGCAAAGCAATCACTTACATTTTCTTTCTGAGATGCTTGTCCAGGGTGAAAGGCAGGGAAACCAGGTTGCCAGTCCTTCACAGAGTAGACACACTCACACCCAGGGGGCAACTTAACATGATGGGAGGAACTTAGAGCTCTCAGAAGAGATCCATGTAGACACAAAGAGAACATGCAAATTTCCACATAGAAAAGACCCGGACTGTCCCCTTCTCGCTGTGAGGCCACAGCAACATAACAATGATTACAATACTTTTCATAGAAATTAACAGCTTAAAAAATACTACAGAAAAATTAAGGATTTTTATCCAGTGATTTACACACAAAACAGTACTACATCCAACTAATTGGGCCTACATATGCTTTCTGTTTATCAAAACATTTTTTGCTTTTCTTTATATCCAAAATATCATATTATGCAATTTGACATTAGTAATAGGGGTCAGAAAAATGCTTTTGGCTTAAAAAAAAACAAAAGTAAAAAAAAACAAAAATTAAACCTGAATTGATTTTTTATTTAGAGAAAATCAAATCCATTATTATCATCTAAAAGTCTCAATAAAGTTTCAATAAACACAGGTGCCCCAATTATTGGCACCTCTGCATTGAATACATTTACAACATTTAGCAGGAGCTCTTATCCAGAGTGACTTTCAATTCCTAATTAAACGGACAGTCCCCCTGGAACAACTTAGGGTTAAGGGTTTTACTCAGAAACCCAATGGTGGTAGTGCTGTTTGTGGGGTTCAAACCTATAACTATACATATATATGTATGTATGTATGTATATATGTATATATGTATGTATAGTTATAGAGTGGGTTTCAGATTAGAGATTGTCATGACAAAAACTTGACAAAAACTTAATTCTGTCATAAGAACTCTCATTACACTGTTGGAAGATGGAAAAAACCAAAAGTGATCCCTAAGGGTGGGAGTTTGTCTCTCTCACCACCTAAAATAACTTTGAAAATTACAGGCAAGTTTTAAGAGTTCCAGGTGATGCCAATTTTTATCAACCTAAAAGTTAAAGTGTGCATTTTTAGGTAAACTGAGATTTTATAAACATTGTATAATTTATTGTATAATAAGCACGCTTTTCCCTTATTTTGTTTGAATCATTCTCTTATCATTCTAATGTTGGTGGATGACAAAGAAATATTGGCCTTTGTGTCACCTCATATTTGCACCCCAGTTATTCAAAACGATTCGTGATTCATGCAGTTAATAACTAAGATTTTTTTTTTTTTTTTTTTTGCAATAATGCAATAATATGCAATAATAATGGAGGGCATTGTATTTAAATATGTATATACAGTGCTCTCTATGATGTTTGGATGAAGAAAATGTTTTCTTTGATTTAACCCTCTGATCCTTGATCCGTGTAAAAATTTTTATTAAACTATTCAGATTGCATCAAATTTAATTGTATTTAATTTCAAGATTTTAATTTAGAGTTATTTATGCATATTTTGGCTTCACCATGTAGAAATGAGTCCTCCTCATTTCAAGGCACAGTAATATTTGGGAAACTTGGCTCACAGGTGTTTATGATTTATTAGTGAATAAGATCTTATTTTTCAGGAATAAGATACCTCGACTTTCTTCTACCATTTGGAGTCTGTTGTTGTCATTGTTCAACATGAAAAAAAAATTGTGCCAGTGAAAATCAAGGAAGCTATTATGAGGCTGAGAAACAAGAATAAAACCATTCCAACCAGTCCAACCATCAGGGAAACAGTCTTCAGGAAGTGTCTTTGTCAGAGACTACTATCTGCAGAAGACTCCTTGAACAGAAATATAGAGGCTACGCTGCAAGATGGAAACCACAAGTTAGCCATAAGAACAGGATGGCCAGATTACAGTGCTTGAAAAAGTACTTGAAAAAGCCTGCAGAATTCTGGAATAGGAGTTATGGACAGACAAGGCCAAGAGTAACCTGTATGATGGCATGAAGAAGGTGTGGAGAGAAAATGGAATTGCCCAAGATCCATTGCAAATCAGCTCATCTGCTAAACATAGTGGCAGGGCGTTATGGCTTGAGAATGTATGGTCACCACAGATACTGGCAGACATATCTTTATTGATGATGTACCTGCTGATGGCAGTTAAACAATTAATTGTTAGGTGTATAGAGACATCTAGTAAATGCCTCCAAACTCAATGTGCTTCATCCTGCAATAAGATCCCAATGATCCCAAACGTGCTGCTAAGACAACAAGGTTGTTTCTCAAAGCTAAAAAATTGAAGATTCCTGAATGGTCAAACCAGTCACCTGATTTAAATCCAACTTTCCATATGCTGAAGAAGAGACTTAAAGGGACAAGCCTTTGAAAAAGCAGGAGTGGCTTGGGATGGCATCACCAGAGAAGATACTCAGCACATGATGATGTCACTTTTATCATGTATACATTATTTGTTTTAAAATTTTACACTGAGGAACAGAGGCAAAGAAAATGTCTTTATGGAGGGCACTGTATCTCCAAAATGGTAAATTTACATTCGATCTGAATATAATGCTAAATAATATAAGTGTTATGTTTTGTGAAAAATAGGAAATCACATCTCTCAGTTTTACTGTGGAGTTGAGAAAATAAATGATACGCCATGAAATTTATTCCCGATTCCCTGGATGTTGTCCAGCAGCATGAAGCTTCTTTCTATTCCCTTTGAACGCAGATGCGCGTTGTGGGACTTTTAGAAGTGACAGCTTCCAAAAATATCCTATGAAGGCTCCGTACCCTGTCTCTGCATGGCACGGCTCTGAAATGTTAATACATGTGATTCTAAAACTCACCTGGGATTCATTGTGTTGGAGCTTTGCCGTGAGCCGTTCAGGAATGGCATTGAGTTCAGCAGTATTCTATTGTGTTATATTGTGTGGGAGCCATTTTTGGCCTGCAGGGGTGACTGCGCATCAAGTATAGAGTCTACAATGAAATTATTTCTTAAAAGCTGGGCTTTTAACAACAAATATAAGACATTACTGAACCTCTTGCACCATAGAGAGCATACTACTATTTGCTCAGATTTACTGCCAATAGAGATGCCAGAAACTTAATTTACTTGTTAAAGGTCAGTTTTGGACTCTTTCTTTTTTTGGCAATGTGGAAAAAATCACAGCAACAATTGAAAGGTGCTAAATTGGAGGGCTTCCATTACACCGCTCACAAAGCGACCTCTCAAATGCTTCTAATCATGTTGCCTGGCTGAACACTGAATTTTAATAATTGCGCTTTTCACCCCACCTAAAGCTGTCTGATCCTAGATTCCCTGTCATAAATCTCATATGCTCAATATAAATCAGCGTTGCAGGGGCTACCTAGCACAAGGAAGTATCACCTCAGCCCAGGCGTGGAGTGTCAATTTTGATTAATATGACTGTTCAATGTTCCTGTCATTTCCTCAAGCCTCACAGGTCTTGGTGAACAAATCTGGGTTAGGCAGACGAGACATACCGAGCTTCTGTCTATGTCCTAAATCCTAATTTTGTCTTTTGAAAAAAAAAAAAAGAAAGGGGCATTTTGTATCCTCTTTCTGCCGCTGACCTAGGCAATCTTCATGAAAATGCTATGCAAATGTTATGCAACACTCATGGAAATGGACAATCCTGCCATGCAATCTCTTTCAAGGGTTAATATTAATTGGCAGTCACTTCTAAGCTACAGCAGGGGAGACTATCGAGTTGCACATCGATGGGCACTGTATTGACACTCTGTATCAAAACAGAAGCTGCAGATTTTTCTGGTAAGCTGAAATAACAGTACTGCTTCCTCACAATACAGCAATGAAGCATGACAGTTTTAATGAAGCATGACAGTTTTAGGTTGTACTTTTGTTTGATAAGGTTGGATAGGAAGTCGATTCAGCTCTCCAAGGTCCCCCATGCTGTGTTTGCCTTGAAACACCTTCTTTTATAATTAGTAGAACAGCAGGCTATGGGATACAGGGTATGCACAGTACACTGACTAAGTCACTCATTATCTTTGCCACTTATTCTGAGAAGGCTTGAGTGTGGCCCTGGAGCCTATCTAAGCATGCATGGGGTGAAAAGCAGAGAGACACCCAAAATATGTCCATCAAAAGATGAAGGACACCTACAACTAGGGGACAATTAGCACATCCAGTCCAGCTGATATTCAGGAGGAAATCAAAATATACAAACTCCAGACAGAAAGAACACCAACCCAGAGCGTTCTCATTGTGAGGTAACATGTCTACCCACTTCGCCACCTTCTGGTCCTGTGCATAGGAGAGTATGGGATATTACAGTTTTTAAAATATGTATTCAGTATTAGTATTAGTATTGGTATAAATTAGTATTAATAGTATTTAGTTTAGTAGTATTAGTATTAGTATTTTTCAACCCAGCCACTAGGGATGCACAAGCCAGTGTATTTCTTCGTGCCGGTCCCAAGCCCGGGTAAATGGGGAGGGTTACGTCAGGAAGGGCATCCGGTGTAAAACTTTGCCAAATCAATATGCGGACAACGATACAGAATTCCATACCGGATCGGTCGAGGCCCGGGTTAACAACGACCATCAGTGCTGTTAGCCTACAGGGTGCTGGTGGAAATTGGACTACTGTTGGCCAAAGAAGAAGAAGAAGAGGAGGAAGGCATGTCCAGAGGGAGAAGGAGAGAAAGAAGGAGAGGAGATTGGAAGTGAGGGTAGGGACTTTGAATGTTGGCAGCATGACTGGTAAAGGTAGAGAATTAGCTGATATGATGGAGAGAAGGAAGGTTGACATTTTGTGTGTGCAAGAGACTAGATGGAAGGGTAGTAAGGCCAGGTGTATTGGAGGGGGGTTTAAACTGTTCTACCATGGTGTGGATAGAAGGAGGAATGGAGTAGGTGTTATCCTGAAGTAAGAGTATGTGGAGAGTGTTTTGGAAGTGAAGAGGGTGTCAGGGAGGGTGATGAGTTTGAAGCTGGAAGTTGAAGGTGTGATAATGAATGTTGTTAGTGCTTATGCTCCACAAGTTGGTTGTAAGAGGAAAGAGAAGGAAAAATTCTGGAGTGAGTTAGATGAAGTGATAGAGAGTGTACCCAGGGGAGAGAGAGTGGTGATTGGTGCAGATTTTAATGGTCATGTTGGTGAAGGGAACAGAGGTGATGAGGAGGTGATGGGTAGGCATGGTGTCAAGGAGAGGAATGCTGAAGGTCAGATGGTTGTTGATTTTGCAAAAAGGATGGAAATGGCTGTAGTTAATACTTATTTTAAGAAGAGGGAGGAGCACAGGGTGACGTATAAAAGTGGAGGAAGATGCTCACAGGTGGATTATATTCTTTGCAGGAGGGTCAGTTTGAAAGAGATCAGAGACTGCAAAGTAGTGACAGGGGAGAGTGTAGCTAAACAGCATAGGATGGTGGTCTGTAGGATGACCTTGGAGGTCAAGAAGAGGAGGAAAGTGAGGGCAGAGTCGAGGATCAAGTGGTGGAAGCTGAAGGAGGAGGACTGTAAGGTGGAATTCAGGCAGGAGTTAACACGGGCACTGGGAGGTGTCGAAGAGCTTCCGGATTGCTGGGAAACTACTGCAGAAGTGATCAGGCAGACGGCTAGAAATGTACTTAGTGTGACATCCAGAAGGAAGAAAGAGGATAAGGAGACCTGGTGGTGGAACCAAGAAGTCCAGGAGTGTATTCAAAAGAAGAGGGAGGCAAAGAAGACATGGGACATACAGAGAGATGAAGGAAGTAGACAGGTGTACAAGGAGATGAACCGCAGGGCAAAGAAAGCAGTGGTGAAGGCCAAAGATAAGGTGTTTGCTGAATTGTATGAGAGGTTGGACAGTAAAGAGGGAGAAAAGGACCTTTACCGATTGGCTAGACAGAGAGACAGATCTGGGAAAGATGTGCTACAGGTCAGGACGATTAAAGATAGAAATGGTAACGTACTCACAGGTGAACAGAGCGTGTTGAGCAGATGGAAGGAATACTTTGAGGAGCTGATGAATGAAGAAAATGTGAGAGAGAGAAGACTGGATGATGTGAGAAGAGTTAACCAGGAAGTGCAGCAAATAAACAAGATGGAAGTAAGGGCAGCGATGAAGAGGATGAAGAATGGAAAGGCTTTTGGACCGGATGACATACCAGTGGAAGCATGAAGATGTTTAGGGGAGATGGCAGTTGAGTTTCTGACCAGATTGTTTAACACAATCTTGGCAAGTGAGAAGATGCCTGAGGAGTGGAGACAAAGTGTACTGGTACCGATCTTCAAGAATAAGGGTGATGCACAGAGCTGTAGTAACTATAGAGGGATAAAGTTGATCAGCCACACCATGAAGTTATGGGAAAGAGTAGTAGAAGCTCGGTTAAGAAAAGAGGTGAGGATCAGTGAACAGCAGTATGGTTTTATGCCGAGAAAGAGTACCACAGATGCAATGTTTTCTCTGATGGAGAAGTACAGAGAAGGTCAGAAGGAGCTGCATTGTGCCTTTGTGGATTTGGAGAAAGCATATGACAGGGTGCCTAGAGAGGAGTTGTGGTTTTGTATGAGGAAGTCTGGTGTTACAGAGAAGTATGTGAGAGTAGTTCAGGATATGTATGAGGGCAGTGTAACAGTGGTGAGATCTGCAGTGGGAGTGACGGATGCATTTAAAGTAGAGGTTGGATTACATCAAGGATCAGCACTGAGCCCGTTCTTGTTTGCAGTAGTGATGGACAGGTTGACGGACGAGGTTAGACAGGAGTCTCCGTGGACGATGATGTTTGCTGATGATATTGTGATCTGTAGTGAGAGTAGGGAGCAGCTTGAGGAGAACCTGGAGAGATGGAGATATGCTCTGGAGAGGAGAGGAATGAAAGTGAGTAGGGCAAAGAATACATGAGTGTGAATGAAAGGGAGGAAAGTGGAGTGGTTAGGATGCAGGGAGTGGAGGTAACAAAGGTGGAGGAGTTTAAATACTTGGGATCAACAGTTCAGTGTAACGGCGAGTGTGGAAGAGAGGTGAAGAAGAGAGTGCAGGCTGGTTGGAATGGGTGGAGAAGAGTGGCTGGAGTGATTTGTGACAGACGCGTACCAGCTAGAGTAAAAGGGAAGGTTTACAGGACAGTAGTGAGACCAGCTATGTTGTATGGGTTGGAGACGGTGGCACTGACGAAAAGGCAGGAGGCGGAGCTGGAGGTGTCAGAGTTAAAGATGCTGAGATTTTCGTTGGGTGTGACAAGGTTGGACAGGATTAGAAATGAGTATATTAGAGGGACAGCTCAGGTTAGACGTCTTGGAGACAAGGTTAGAGAAGCAAGGTTGCGTTGGTTTGGCCATGTGCAGAGGAGAGACGATGATTATATTGGAAGGAGGATGTTGAGGATGGAGCTGCCAGGAAAGAGGAGAAGAGGAAGACCAAAGAGGAGGTTTATGGATGTGGTGAGAGAGGACATGCAGGTGGTCGGGTTGAAGCAGGAAGATGCAAAAGACAGGAAGAAATGGAGACAGTTGATCCGCTGTGGCGACCCCTAAACGGGAGCAGCCGAAAGAAAAAGAAGAAGAAGAAGAGTATTAGTATTTTTCTGGCCCCCTGGAACCATTTTGACATAACGTCCCTATGGTTATGAAATAAATTAAAGACAGAACAACAACAATAACTCTAGACCTCTTTTAGTATTCCTTGCTCAATACACATACCCAGCTCTGGAATGACTCCATAATTAATGGTTCATGTGAGTTGAATCAAGGAACATTTGAAACTGTAGTGCTCTTAGGTGCAACGCATAGATAAACAATATCCTCTACCGAAGACAGAAAACATCCTCATAAATCAAAGTGGCCCTCCCACATTGTAAGGTCTTGCAGCAGATCATGGCCTTGGTAGCTGGACCAGGAGCTTTCAGTGGGTTAATAAGCAGATTGACTGTAGTTTGCACTCTCAACTGTGCATGATTATACATGCAGGTGGATTTGAGTGATTCCCCCTCCATTCTCTGTGTAGTGGGAGAGATCCGGCTGTTATCCATGCAGCCAAGCCACCTGTGCAGCTTTAGCTTTACCCACAGCACCAAAGATGTACTTTGCGCCTCTCTGGATTCTGGATCTGTTTCATTTTCTCTTGCATTGCTACTGAGAGTCCTCTGGGAATTTGTATGAAAAAAAAAAATGTTTGTAATTTGTTTCCAGCAGGCATGGTAAATACAGCCTTCTGGGGCAACATGCAGATGATTTTCCTCAACACATAGAGTGTGCATGGCACAGAGTGCCATATCGGCCGTCTCCCAGAATGCCCAAGTCTCTGTGATAAGACCAGTCCCAACAGGGCTAATACGTGGCAGGCAGACTGCCTTTTCTCTGCAGGGGAAATGAAAATCGGACAGCTCTAGTTCTAATTTGAGAAACAGGTGAGCATTCCCAGCAAGGAAAATAAATTTAGTGATTACGCTCAAAACTCACTCTTGTTGGTACAGATTAATAATTTTAATTAAAGGGTGGACGTGGTCTAGTGGTAGGGTACTTGCCTACGGACCTCTGGATCAAGAGGTCCCCGGTTCGAATCCCACCTCTAGCACTACCACCACTGGGTCCCTGAGCAAGACCCTTAACCCTGAGTTGCTCCAGGGGGACTGTCCCTGTAATTAGGACATGTAAGTCGCTCTGGATAAGAGCCTCTGCTAAATACCGTAAATGTAAATGTAATTAAACAAATATTGAGCAGCACCTATGCTTTCTGTAGGCAGCCAGAAAATGCTTACTGCTGGAGTTCACTTTCTGATTTCATTATTAATATCCATCCATCAGTTTCTCAAAAAGTGCAGCTTCTGGTGTTAGAGGTGAAATAGTCTCAGAAGTTCCACCGAGAGATTTCTTTATGTATTTCACAAACCACTGAGAAGCTTCAATCTTTTGTACATAAAACCCAGTCTCACTGCTTGTGAGGTCATGGGCAGCCTCTGTGTTTGTGAGTGTGTGAAATAAGTTTTCACTTTTTCTCCATCAAAAGGTTTCTATAAATGCTGGCTATGCAGCATACACAACACTGGCTCAACACTGCCTGAATGAGCACTATATAACAATACCTCAGCATGCTAAGAGGAGAGCACTAACCCGCTCAGTTCTGTAATCGTGATCTGATCTGGAAATGACCCTCCTGTGCCTTGATTTTAATGCTGAGGGACAAGCTTGGGAAAAGAAACTGTGTCATCTCCATCTGCTTTCCAAGCTCTCTGGGTTACATTGGTTTGATCTGAAGTCCAGTCTGAGCTTGTAGGTGCTGCCAGGGTAAATTAGGGCTGCTTGGCTGACAAGCATGTGGCGGCACTTAGGCCACTTTCTTTGCCCTTCTCAAGGGGTGAGGAGCCTTATTCATGCCTCAGCGACTGGCGATTCGAGGTGCACTGAGGCAAGGCAATGTGTGGCTTCTGATCAGGAACTCTAAACATACACTTGATATGTTCCTAAATGGTTCTTGGCTTCCAATATTGGATTGGATTGGTTGGATTGGATTGGTTTCTGCAAATCCCTTTAGTTAGTAGGACTTATTTGGGGAATAAACAATTATTAAGATTGACATTTCTTACCACTAACACTCTTTTGAAACAACACATTTTTAAAAAATCTATGCTTGACAGTTGTAGAGAATCAGAATGAACCCCATTTTGGCATCTATTTTATAGGGTGTGCCAGTGCATCTACCGTAGAAACATGATCAATAACAAAAACAGCATTTTGATTTTTGATCTGATCAATAAAAATGATATCTAATGGCAAGAAATCATGCGATGCCACAAAGGGATGTTAAGCATCTCTAAGGCAATCTGCGGCACTCGCTCTGAAATGGGCTAAACATAGCTACCTCACTTCTTTCCCTTCTATGTACACAGAGTAACCATCCATTAAGATGCCAATATCTTCTTCCGTGCAGTAGGGACCCTGACGGGGTGTGAGTGAGGCTTTCAGCCGACAGCTCAAGAGACGACGCAGTGGGAAAGAAATGAGCTTCTAACCATTAAATGAATCATTCATGCAGTCCAAGTGATGCCTTTAGAGATAGAGGACTCCCCACCAGCCAGGCTCATTTGAGCAGTTTGTTTTCTTGAAAAGCTGACAATATGCAGATTAAGCATGGGAAAGGAGGGGGGGTGGGGGGGGTGCTAGGGTACAATAGGAGGAAAAAGTCATTGAAAGGAAGTGTGGGTCTGAGATATTCCACCAGGGCCTGTTCAGCCAAGTGCTCTCTGCAAAAAAGAAAAAGAAAAGGAGAGAGGCTACTGATTTATGGTCTCCTGCCATGCTACTGGCTCATTCATCACTGTGTCCAAGTTCACTGAGCCTTTGCTGGCCCACCTAAACCCCTCCCTCTCTCTCTTTCACACACATCCTACACTGTCATCGCCACTACCGAAGCCCCAGCAGGACTTCTTCTCCAAGTCAATGAGTTCCACATGTAAAAATCCAGATGTGTCCAGATTCATTAGACGAGCCATGGCTCATGGCATAAAATTCACGATGGAGCCCCTCATTATGACTACACTTTAATTTTATTTGCTTGTTAATTCATTATCGTTAACGGTGTTGCATCATTGGTTGTAATCTTATGTTAATGACTGAGTAATTTGGTCTTGTTAGTGGATTTGACGAAGGCCAGATTGTCAAGGTCGTCATTTGGGTGTCTATGTAACCCATTATTTACGACAGCCGATCCCCTGACGCTTTCCTTGGTTCATATGAAGCCAATCAAATTAAAGTGTTTCTTGCTCTACAGTGCTACTAAGCAAAGATGTAGTCTCACCTAGGAGCTATTGATTTAAAGCATCTTGTCTAACAACTGTTATTCTAATTAGCATACCGTCCCCTGGTAGCACAAGTGCTTAATAATTTACCAGCTGCACTTTATTATTCCTGGATCCCAGGCTCTGTTTCAGTGAATGGATTTATCATTCCATCAGGTTAAAATGACCTTCTCCATGAAAGCCATACAACTTTATAACATTTTACTGCAGCAGGGATTTTTTTTGCAACAGTTTAGATCTTATTAGTTCCTTCCAGGGATGCAGTGCATGTGTAGCAGACTTGTGCTGATTAATATTTATAAGTTCCTTGAGAACTACAAGAAGGTTGAGGGAGCTCATTTGCAAGGAATACACACAGAAAATGATGTAATAGGAGTGGAGTATCTGAATGTCTTTATGCCATTCAGTCTTTGCTGGTAGAGGAACAGTGATTGCTGCTTTTTTGTGTTTTTGACAACAGGCTGGCTTCAAAGTGTTTTTTTTTTTTTAATGTGGAATATTAGCATTAGGAAAATAGATGCAGGTGTTCAACAGAAATGGGATGTTGCATTGCACTCCAAAGACTGCAGCTTTTATAATAATCATTAGGACTGGAATATTTTGGTATTTTTGTTGTTACTTGCTAGGAAAGGTATGTGGCAAGGCAGCCTAATTAACATGACAACAATTTAAACTGTGTGTAGAAAGTACTGTGCAAATTTTTACGTCACCCCTCATTTCTGTACTTTTTGTATTTTGCAGGTGCAAAAATACTTTTTAATGCCTGTCAGGCTGTCTTATCTGTGGCATATTAAGTAGATTAAACAAGAAACAAAAATGGAACAAATATTTTGCTATGACAAGCTCCAAAGTGCTTAATGACACAAGCTGACTATAACAAAGGGATCCAACCACTCAGTGGCTCCTGGTTGTTTCCTGCTCTGTGTCTTAAAGCAGGGGGTTTTGTCCAGATCCAAAAAAAAAAAAAAAGAAAAACCAACCCACTTAAACTGGGCTGGACTGATCTGAAAATGAGAGCAATAAACAGTCTTTCAGAAAGCCTTGAGAACTATTCTTCAAAAATTCACAAAAAATATAAATTCTGCCTGCTTAAAGCAAAATATTAAGAAATGTGGAATGATTCAAGACTTTTTAACGGTACTGTATGTATGAACGCATGCATGTATATATGTATGTGTGATAAAACATTACTGTTTTACTTGGATCTTTAGGTTTCAGCTTCTGTCTTTCTTTCCCTATGATATTTTTAAAATATACATTCACAGAGTGTTCAATTCTGACTGTTTTGCTGGGTTTATCTGGCAAACTGTTAAATGTAAATGGGACATTGGCATATAGTACTAGGTTTACATCTGTGTTGCTTGAGTGACTTGGCTCCAGTGAACAAAGGGCAAGTAAGCTAGTAATATATATAACATATAACTTATATAATTTGAGTTTTGGGGTGTGGGATTTGCTTTAGCGTGGTGTAAAGTGACACAACAGCATCCACCATTAATGTAAATCACTTCCGTAGGCACTGTGAAGGCTTAGAGGAGCTATGGTTTATATTCTGAACACATTTTTATTTGGCCCCCTCTTTTACCCTGAAGGTTGAACTTGGCTAAGAGGAGAATTATGCACTACAACATGTCACTACAAGGTAAAAGGTCAAATATGACATGTGATTAAAAAGCTATCAGGCCATATGCTGGAAGGAAAGGAAATAATTCAGGGAATAGCATGGGACCAATAAATCCCTGTGCCATCACCTGCTTCAGGTCACATTTACAATGATGGTCAGCAGGTCAAGGAAATCACTGTCAATTATTACTTGTTCAGCCAAAAGCATAGACAGTACCCACTTAAGTAGTTATTGATTTGAAATGTTGGTTGTCAAGGGTTTTATCTCCATAGGCTCCTGCTCCAGTAATTGCTCCATGTATTATGTTGATGCAGTTAGAAAAAGCCCACATTGTCCTGCATCTTCTTGAAGAAAGGCATGGAGGCATTCCCTATCCAGTACTGTGGATCTATTAAGGTTTTCCTCTGGGGCTGCTGTGAGCCAGCCATCTTTGTCCAAGTCTTCTGAGGGATAGCGTCCCACCCGTCAGTGTCCAAACCTCACATTAACACTATATGTCACCATCCCCTATACAACCCTGCAGCATAGCAACAGTGCTTTTCCATCTGCACACATCAATTTATTTCCTTAGATGATACTCATCACTGCCATCCATGGCTGCCTCTGTGCTCTTCTACAGTGGACTGATAACTAGGTCCTCTTCCTCATCTAGACAGATTTTTTTTTTACCCTGTTCCCATTTTAAATGTACCTCTGAGCTTTCCGCTGTAGTCTCTGCCCTCCATCAGATGTAGAAGATGCTAACAATGGGTTTTGGGACAGCAGGACTCTAATAAATGAAGCTTTTTCCACCAAATGGGAATTACCATGCTGTATGACACCATAACCTCAGCAAAACGCTCCATATGGATTGGAGAGTTATTAGCTGCACCTGCAAATGGTTTTGTCGGAGGGTGTTTTGTCAGTATATCACTGTTTTCTCCATCCTATTATATATTTGTTGCATACTACCTGTGAATGTATTATCATGCTGGGTTTCCTGGGAAATCAGCTTTTAAACAAAATAGCCAGGGCAGTTAAAAGCATTTTGGTTAAAATTCAAGCTTGCTTTAGAATAAAGTGATGCATACATTGGTCAGGAAAACATTGTTTCAGTATTTAAGAGTGTATTTTGCAAGTCTGTTGAAGAGTTTCATTTACTAGAGGAAATTTGTCCCTTCAAATGTTTGATCACATCTACAAAGAGAAACTGCAAATCCTGACTTTAGAGCCTTGAGCTATCCTAAAGACACACACATTTTCAATCTATTTCAACTGTTACAGTTGTTTTTGAAGGTGTGGTTTAAACATATTTCTGAGAGAATTTGATGCCACAAAAGTTCAATGGTGAGAATTTATGGAAAACGACAACACAAAAGAAGAAATATTCTTACATTCTTCAAAGCAGCTGTTCTATTTTTTTATATCTTCAAACATGAGACAGTGTAAATTAGATTTTAGTGGCTCTGTCTATCAAGTATAAATTGTCACATCTACTCAAGAAGAATGCATTGAGCTCTGAGTGTCATATCTGAAATAAATGTGATGCTTTTTCTGTATGAACCTGTTACCCCCAAAGACATTTTTGGACATGTGCATGATAATCAACAATATGCACTTCACTTCTTCATACATATGCATTTGAGCAAGGGTTGTGCAAAATGTGTGAGGATTGCCCAAAGTGTAGGTGGACAGTGTGACATTGGCCGTGACCTCTCCAGGATGGTTCTTGGCCTGAGAGCTGGGTTAAGGCGAGTGAGTGAGTGAATGAGTGAGAGAGATATGGACACAGTGGCTCGAAACATATTCTAAATACAAGTCTGAGCAACTCGCAGTTAATTTAGTTTCCATAATTCTCCATGTTTTACAACAGGTGTAAGCACACTGCATATATTAACACCATTTTATCATCATCATTGATCTTTTATATTTCTGTTTTGTATTGAACTTGATGACAGCTGCCAACTGCCTACAAATTTGAAGTTGTGCACCTCCTAAGACAGGAGTGGGCAGGAAAACATGCAGTTTGCACTATAAGCTGCAATCAAGTCTTTTTTTTTTTGCCTGCTTGTTATAAAATATAAAAAATGTATTTTTACAGAGGGGGCAGCAGTGGCCTAGTGGTTAGGGCGTTGGCCGCATGATCGGGGGTTCGAACCCCTCCACAATAGGTTGCCCCAAGGTACCCTTGAGCAAGGTGCTGTCCCCGTCTCCCTGCGATGGGCTGGCGACCTGTCCAGAGTGTGTCCCCCATCCTTCGCCCTGTGTGAGCTGGGATGGACTCTCCTGCGACCCCGCTTGGGACAAGCGGCAGAAAAATTTACAGGTATGTGATGTAATGCACAGTAAGGCAGGCCTTTTTTTTATTAATACATAGCATATCCTCCTTCTTTTACAACCACCGTGCATGGCACGTACCTGAATGTAACGTCTTGCAGGCATATTTGTCGAAGTAAACCTTGTTAACTGTATTCTTAGCGTGTCCACCCCAAATGATGAGCTTCTTTTTATTTGGTTAATCTATTCTCTCCATTGTAAAAGGCATCAGAAGAAATCAAATTAAATATATTTTTCAAAAAATCATCAGAATCATTTTCTTGTCATTTAACCAGAAACTAGGTAGATAGATAGATAGATAGATAGATAGATAGATAGATAGATAGATAGATAGATAGATAGATAGGTGGATGGACAGATAGACAGACATCACCTATGTGCTTATGAGTGCAGCTTAACACAATGGGGAAAAACTGCCTATAGCAATTAAAGATAAAAGAATAGTAGCACCATATCAATCAAAAAATTCTGTCCTCTTGCTCACTTCCCAAAAAGGAAGGTAAGAGCAGGTGCAGGTTGAAGGCGTGGCTCCAGGGCTTGTCTAGGGCTGCAGGGAGGGCATATGGGTGTGTGTCTGCAAGCCTGGGTTCTTTGCTGCAGGCATGACCTTCTCTCTCTTGCTGCTTAACCTAATCAATTACAGTTCAGAACAGAAGCAAGCAGAGGTAGAGGAAGAGGAAGCCAGCCCACGACCTTGTCAAAGCCCTGAGGAGACTGTTAATAATTCCCTTTGAGCACCATAACGATGCTTTCCATTGCACACACACAAGAGAGAGAGCAAGAGAGAGAGAGAGAGAGAGAGAGAGAGAGAGAGAGAGAGAGAGAGAGAGAAAGAGAGAGAAAGAGAGAGAAACATAAAGTTAATACCAATAGCTGAAGAGATAAAATAATATATGAATGCCTGAAGAGTAGAACACATGAAAAAAAGACATGCTTAAAAAATGAACCCATGTAGCCATACCACGATGGTCAAAGCGTTCAGCCTTTTTTTCCAATTTACTTTGCACAAGGCCTGTTGTAAAGACTTTTGAAGTATATATTTTCCTACAGCTACTATCTTCCTACAACCCGATCCTTCAGATGATACGCTAATTGCTCTTCAAAAACTGACTGCGCTGTAATAACTGTTATTTATATCTATGCTCACTCACTGCACTGTATAGAGGTGCTTGAAAGTTTGTGAACCCTTAAAATTCCTATTTTTGTGCAAAAATGTGATCTAAAGCATCTTCAGATTTTCATAGTACTAAAACTAGATAAAAAGATGCCATTTAAACAAATAAGATATAAAAAAAGATATATCATACTTGATCATATGTATATTGAAGCTCCCCGGGTTCTTTCAATAGCTGCCCACTGCTGTACGGTGTTTGAGTGTGCAAGGGTTAAATGTAGAGGTCCAATTTCGTTGTGGTTCACTGTCTGCTGTGCTGTGACCTCGCAATGACAAGGGTTGTCACCTTCACTTTCACTTTCACATCAAAAGCAACACATCACGGTTAAACCATGAATTTCTCATCTCACCACAAAATATGTTTATATTCAAAATCTGTATGGCATGTAGACATTCAGTAATGGGCAAAAGTATGATTTGCAATTTAACAAAGCACACCACTATTGTTTGATTCTCCTCTGATGTTAGAACCACAGACGTTAATATTAGCCAATGTCTCCATCTTTATTGGAAACAAAGTAAGAGAATCAAGGTTGCATTAGTTTGGACATGTACCGAGGAGATATTAGGATTTTAATGGGGGAAGGATATTGAGGTAAAAGGAAAAGAGGAAGACCAAAGAGAAGGTTTATGAATGTGATGAGAGAGGACATGGTCAGTTTGAATGTGGAAGATGCTAGATATGGAAGCGAATTATCTACTGTGGTGACCCCTTAATGGTAGCAGCCACAAAAAAAGTAAAAAGTATGTTTCAATATTTAAGTCTAGGCTCCCAGATAGTTAAAAGGTGCAGTTCTATGGGCTCAAAGACATAAAGAATTACAGGAAACTGGGATGTTGGTCCAACCACTCTCATGTCACTGTGAGGGTTTCCTGAACTCCAGACCTGATAGTCAACTGTCAGAGTTGACTGTCTTCTAGATTGAATCAACCATTAATAGGTTTTTCTTCTTAGCTGTACTTCAGATCAGCTACATTATATTAGATTACCTGCATGTGCTGCTGACACAAACCAAGATTAACCAAAGCTACACTGACTCAAACAGAACTATTGATAATGAATTCATTATTAGAGCTTAAATATTAGCCGCCGTCCAAAAACAGGAGTATAAAGTAACAGAGCTTTTAACCATTGGCTGTATGGTTTCATTTATTTGAGGGAGAAAAAAAAAAATCTTATTCATGTTATTATTAAAGTTATTTAATTATTTAAAAATACATTTATCCATATTGTTATTCATGTTATTTAATTATAAAAACCTGAAATAAATGTATGATTAATCTAGATTAACTTTACAAAATATCATAATTGAAATGACATTTTTTATATTCTGATACAAATTGGTAAACAAAGTTGGTAAAATAGTAAATAAATAGTCCTAATTGTTCATTTGATGCTCTCAGCCTCTGCATTTAGCGAAGATTTTACATAAACCTATAGAAAAAGCTCATTTAATACAATGTAATAACAACTGTGATAGTCAAAGAAAGCAGAGTTCATTTCTCTGTGCTTAAGACAATAGAAATCTGAAAATGATTATGAAGTGAAATTTTCATGATAATAACCTTCATTTTTCCTCATTGTTTCTAAAGACATTTCCATGTTATTAGTTAAAAAGACATATTGTGAGTGAATTAGAAAACAACCAGAAGGCCTTGCAGGCGAACTGAATCTTAATCCATTATTTTAAGTACTATTATCTATTAACATTACAATAAATGTTCCCATCTTTCCTTTAAATAGCCAAGCAGAAAAACAAGCAGATCTCCAGTAATTATTCTGTTTAATTGCAGCTTTTGTCTCTTTTCCACAAGGGGATGAAGATATGGGTCATGTGAATGCTCCATGGTACGTGTTTTGGTTTTGATTTCTAGTATACTTGCATGTTGGATTCATCTCCAATGAAAACTATGCTGCCTGATCAAAGTCGAGGCCTACCAGTCTCACCACACTTCAGTATAATTAAAGTGAGTGCTGAAAGAGCTGTATTTTAACACTCGCTATGATTATCTGGGCCTATAGGACACATCTTCCAAATGAAAAGAGCAGCACTTAGGAAAGTTGGTTATGGTGGGGGTCTGGGCACAGACAGTGGGGTTCTGGACAATATGGTTAAAATATAACACAGCATTTTCAAGAGGTGCAAAAAGTTTCATGCTTCACAATGCCTGAGGATTGATACATTGGAACAGACACTGCACTATTAGTTGCAGATAAAAAATGCAATGAAAAACAATAAAGAGCAATTTTGCATAAAATAGCTATGCACATATATATGCTCAGGAAAACTGTCCTTTGAAACATTAAGCCTTCATTTCAGACTATAATGTTTCTACTAGTATGTCCTAGTTTTAGTGCTCAGTACACAGCTAATCACATTCTTTCCACATAACAGATATTTAAACTCCTAACAGATGAATAAACTTTTAGTTTACTGTTTATTGAGCATTTTTTCATTGGCCCTATAATTAAGATCCCTCTTACAGAGCTTCTGCCACTGCTTTCTTACACTTGACTGAAACCTGGTTAGAGCATCAAATGAGTTGCCAGTCAGTGACGCATCTAGTGATATCTAGGACTAGCTGGAGGCTCAGAGTGATGTTTTCACACTAGAATGATTGCATGATTCTGGTGATTCCTTTGATGTTTCCTTTGGAAATCAAAATGCGATTGGTTGATTACTGTTTTTTTCATCATCCACCCATCCTTCCATCCATCTATTCATTATCTGAGCTGCTTATTCTAAGCATAGTTGCATAGGGTGCTGGAATCTATCCCAGCGCTCATAGAGCAAAAAGGAAAAACACCCTTGACAGGACACCAGTGCATTGCTGAAGATGTTGAAGCATAATTTTTTAGCTTTAGGCCTACATTTCAGTTCCTGTAGCGTCAACTAATGGCAAAGCCCACTTGATTAAAACTAACAAGATGTAACAAAGGAAAAAATGTATATTGGACAATATTGTTCTGAACATTTAAAGAAATTAAATATTTGGTTCCAACAAAGTTGTCTTTGTTTGAACTGATTTTTTGACAGCATTAGTTACCTCTTCCCATTTCATAACCGTTGATCCAGATATTTGTATTCATACACTGTGCACAATTATTAGGGAAGTGAGTATTTTGAGGATTCATTTTAATCTGGAACAATTTCATTGCTATGAGTCAAACCAAAATGTTAAAACTGAAACCTGAATGTTTTGCATAGAAAATGTGAGTTTGAACATTCTCAGGGGATACACATAGGCAAATATTAGTGTGCAGAATTATTTCACGACTAAATGAAAAACAATAAATTTCCAACAATAAGGGCCATGCCATTATTCTTTCATCTTTAAGGAGTTTACTGGCAACACAGTGGAGAACTTCCATGCATATGATGAAGCATTGTCCTGCAGAAAAATCATGGTCTTCTTGAAAGATACAGATTTTTCCTGAACCTCTGCTTGAAAAAAGTGTTTTCTAAAAACTGGCAGTAGGTTTGGGAATTGATTTTGAGTCCATCTTCAACCCAAAAAGCTCCAACTAGCTCTTCTTTAATAATACCAGCCCTTTCCAGTAATCCCACCTGGAATTGGAAGTGGAGCTCTGTGCCCGTTACTGATCCAGACACGGGCCCATCAATCTGGTCCATCAAGAGTCACTCTCATCTCATCACTGCATATAACCTTTGAAAAATGTGTCTTGAGATATTTCTTTACCCAGTCTTGATGTTTCTACTTATGTGTTGTTCAGTGGTGGTCGGGTTTACCTTGACCATGTCTCTGAGCACCGAACACCTTGTTCTTCTGGACACTCCAGCTAGGTTGCAATTCTGGAATATGACAGCACTGGAGGATCATGGGATCCTGGTAGCTTCACGTTTGATTCTTCTCAAATCTTTGGCAGTTCATTTTGGAATGGATTTTTAGTGAGATCAGAATTTGGACAGCTGTAACAGCTTGAAAACCCAGCATAAAACTATTTCTAAAGAACACTGTTGTTCTTTAAAAACTGCTGATTTGCACAATAAACTCAGAAAACTGTTGTAGTTTAGTTCATTAACAGCAACAAATCTACATAGCGTCCACCCCTAGAACATCCGGGTGTAGATTTTGTGATTTGGACAAGTGCAGCAGATAGAGACACAAACAGACAGCCAATTGTGTATGGTTTGTCAATCAAACCCATGCGCTTGGCAGGGATGATGGATTTTGTCCTATGAGACAGATGTATCATATGCCAAGTATATTACCTCTCAATCTTTACAATATTGAATTTATTTTGTTGCTATTTATTCTCTTCACAACCACCCGTTGCTATAACTACGCAGGGAAATGATTGCACCCTAATGAGAGTGACATTTTATGGCTCTGTCAGTATATGGAATAATATCAACTTAAGAGCGGTGCATCAAGATTAAAGGTCAAAATTTGCATTTGCTTGGCAGGGTTAAAAGTGTCCCCATTGTACAGAAAGTAAAAACAATTCCAGTGCCTTGTTGCCCTTTACACTTGTTTGGGGGGGAAAAAAAAGAAAAAAACATGATTCACAATGATTATCCCCTTGTTGATATGAATAATCCAAAAAAAAAAAAAACTTGGATAAAGAAAAGCACAAAGGGTCAGAAAGTTTAGCCAGTGTCCTGAAAGGACCTGTGCACTGACAAGAATTATGTTCTCTGTTCTGATTCAGTGTCTGCATTTAGTAGTAGCTAAACAAAAATATCTTTTCTAACAGTGATTTGCTTCACTGAGAACCAAATTATATCTCAAAATGTGTTGGGTTTTAGAGTGAAATTAGACAAGGAAGCCAATAATCCTGAATTAAATAGTTTCAGGGTTTCAGGTTTGGTACTTTAGTCATTTCTGCTGTTTAACTTGGAAGAATGAGAACTTTCTTTATCTCCAAAATGATTGGCTTTAAATTCATATGCACAAAATACAAAATGCCTGAGATTCATATCAACAGCTGGAATGCCCAGAATGGCAAAGGCGTTTGATATTTACAATGTTTGCTTGAATATTCTGCACAGTGTTGGTTCACTCATTCTCATTACAATTAGAAGATAAGTTGGTGACATACATTGGGTTTAGTAACTTTAAAGTAAAAATCCTAGCCCATGCTTTGGATTCCAATTCCAACACCATCACTGAACACAGGTGGTCTGATGGTTTCATCTTGTAATTATGAGAAACTTTATTAAATGCATGATTGCATTGATCTATTTACTGGTATGCACTGCTTGCCGATCAGAGTTGGTGGAGATTTTAATCCTTATACAAAAGAAGTGTCTACAGATCCATTTAGTGGACAATGAAATATCACATACTGCTTATGACAGCTTATTTACGACACTGATATTATTGATGAAAAAAATCCCAAAAAAAGAACAGCTTTTGCTAACAAGAACAGTACCATGCAGTTTTTCTCAGTCCTTAAAATGGCCAATTACCAATTTCATATTTCACAATTTACAGCAAAAAAACCCTTGCACTGAGCACCATGGACAGTGTTGAGAAATACTTAATATCAAATTAATATTTTACCGGCTGTCCTGGTTGGGGACTATGGATTTTGTGGTGGGAAGGGGTCTTCCATAAATGGACAACTAAAAGTTAAAATATTTTACATCATTTTCCTTTTAGCCAATTACTTTACCTGTTTTATTGTAAACTTGAATGTGGTTTTTTGTTTTTGTCTAGTGTGATCACATCTACTCGCATCATATCATAGCCTACTGAGAAGAAATTAGATGAGTTCGACTTGTGCAGAGTACTGGTTCAGGATGGGGCATGCCAGTTAGATTTCTTGTTCAAATTGCTTGGCAACCAGCAGTGCATCATGATAACATAAGTAAATACACCCTCACAGAAGCGAGATGGCTTTACTTTTAAGAGCCAGGTGTTGCAATCTCTCAGCACTTGCCTAAAAGACAGCTTGAGGAGTTCCCTCTCACTAAAGGACTCTGATATCACTCCAGCATCCTATAAGCATAACAAATGCCAAGTTCCTCATTTCATCTACAGACATCCTTGGTTCAGCTTTGTATCATTACCACCTGCCACCAACTCTGCTCGATTAATTTCATGCTATCAAAGACTTAATCTGATCATCTACAAGGAACAAAGCATGCTTAGAATTTTATCGTGGGCTCACATTTTGTACCTTATGCTAGTTAACTGGCCAGTCAGCTTGGTGAGAGTGATCAGAGCTTATCAACCTGATTTTTTTTTTTTTAGCATATCGTTGATTCATTTGTCTTCTCTTTTCTTTTATAATAAAAATGGCATTGTCAAAGCTTGAAATTTCATTACATGGGTTTATCATTCAACTTTGAAGGCTCTTTATGAGGTAAACCTTGTTTTTATTAGCATACAGTATTTATTTATTTAGAAGTAGATACTATAAATTAAAATGGCAAAAGCACTAGAAGTACAATTTTTTTTTTTCTCATCTAAAATTTAAAAGCAGCAGCTCTGAAATGGATGGACTGACAGTTTCCCCAGGGTGTTCCCCTGCATCTTACCTTATGAGCTCTGGGATTGATTCCAGCACTACCTGAGATTCTACTGAGGATAAGCAGTTATGAAGGTGAGTGAGTGTGTGAGGCTCTGAAATGTATAAAAATGAATTTTAAAAAAAGTAGCCCTTTGGAGGAGGTTTGTATATACATATGTCATATAGACATAATTCCTAAACTATTTAATAACTTCAAATGCAATGAAAAAGAACTACTGAAAATTAAGATTAAGTGCTTTATGTATCCAGTGTTGCTTCATTTCACAGAAATTACATTTAATTCATGCTTTTTTTTTCCACCCACAATTCTCCCTTTCTTCCCTGTGTTGTCATTACATCTGTCGAGTGTGATCTGCACTGATGGATACATGTGTTCTGTGAGTTAATGTCTCATCTATTTAAGATGAAATCAGTTTTGATGTCAGGAATAATGGATAATTCACCCAAAAGACATTAAAAGTAAAGTAATAAGCCTGTTTTGGAAACAAAAGGTATAGATATTTAGTACAAGGTAAAAGGTGGAAGTAGAAGTTAAAAATAATTGTGTTAAAACATGACATATAAAGAAACAACACTGATTAAAAAGATCTAATAATTTTACTTCTGTACAGTAACAAAAGTTACTTTTATCTCTGAAACCAAGACCACTTTTAGCTTCCTGGAAAAACTCTCGATTCCACTTCTCCAGGTAGGCACACGGTGCCTACTTAGCACAATAAAGCTTTCAGAAAGTGCTCTTTAAATGTTTCATTTTTGTGAATGAAATGGGACTTTTACATTTTAAAAAATGTCCACATTTGTCAAGTTCTTTGAAGAATCCTGTCACGGTCTGTCGTACCCGTGGTTCCGATCGGGCACGACAGATGGCGCTCTGTCCTGACTGAGCACACCTGGGCTTGTTTAGACACAGGTGTGCTTCATAGGGGCTGCTATTTAAGCCCCGGTGTGTCAGGACAGAGCGCGGTTCATTATCGAGGCTACGCCTCACAGTTAGTGGTGGCACTTTTGGTTTGTGTGGTTACTTTGGCTAATAAAATTACATTTCGGAACCACTGGCTCTGCGTTGGCGTCCTTCACACTGCCCGCCACCGTTACAAATCCATAAAGTGGGAAAGCTGAAAGGATGCTAGTTTAAGGTCTACATACCTTTAAAAAGCTCGCATCCCTCATTTCAACATCATTCTTAAGGAAACTAATAATGTTGTTCAGTAGTGTTGCTCAAAAAACCCTTTATAGTACATGCTTTTGTAAGATGAGTCCACATTTGTGGCATCTTAGCAAATATAAAGGGTTTTCCTCTATGAGGAGCAATTTATGCTAAACTGAAATACAGGCACTGCAGTGAACAACCATCACGCACAACACATACATTGTATTACTTTTCCATTGTGACATGTGGAACGGTTGACAAAATGAAAAGCAAAACATTCTCAAAAACTCTTTCACTGTTTTAGCATTGTCTGTTCTGTTGAAAAACATTATTTTACATTGAATACAACCTGGCATTTAATGTTCTCAATGCATATACATGTAGCTTGTATTCATTTCTGACAATAACTTTTAATGTGACAAATATCAATGTTCTGATCATTATTTGTAAGCTTTATTTTAATTTGGAGCTCATTCTCTCTCATTCTTACAATTTAATTGACATCACTGGCTAGTTATGTTTATATTTTCAGTGCAAGTCCATGTTCAATTTTCCTTCAGCACATGGAGTTTTTCCATTTATCAATGGATGCATTTCTACATATAAAGAATTTTGGTAATTAATTTAATTTTCCAATCATTTAAAATTTTCTGGAGCTGTTGAAAGTTAGGATCCTCTGTAATAGCTTTTTCTATTCATTTTGGCACATATTCCAAATGTCAATATGCAGTGTAATGTGCATTGCACTCACTCATGTTTTCCCTGTAGTGACACCCTGGCAATTAGGCATGAGTTCCTCCTCTTAAATGTCATGTGTCGTGAATCAGCTGCATCAGTGTGAAGCTCCACTGACACATATTAAGTCTAATCTAAGGAATGGAAGCTGAGTGAGTGATGATCGAGTGACAGAAAACAACATCTAGCCCATTCTCTGAGGTGTTACTTAAAAAAGTAATGGGGCGTTACTGGGGTGGTTCCCTCAAGGGTTTGTCTTCAGTAACTGTATTTACAGCTTTAGTATTCAACACACACACACACACACACACACACACACACACACACACACACATATATACAATGCCTTGCAAAAGTATTCATCCCCCCTTTTTTCATGTTTTGTTGCCTCACTACCGGGAATTAAAATGGATTGTTTGAGTGTTTGCACCATTTCATTTACAGAACATGCCTATAACTTTGAAGATAAATTTATTTTTTATTGTGAAATAAACAACAAATAGTACAAAATAACAGAAAACTTCAGTGTGCATAACTATTCACAAAAATAGTTCACAAAAATATTCACAAAGCCAATACATTGTAGAGCCACCTTTTGTGGCAATTACAGCTGCAATTCACTTTGGATAAGTCTCTATAAGCTTGCCACAACTTGTTACTGGGATTTTTGCCCATTCTTCAAGGCAAAACTGCTCCAGCTCCTTCCTATTGGATGGTTTTTGCTTGTGAACAGCAATCTTCAAATCTGACCACAGATTCTCAATTGGATTGAGGTCTGGACTTTGACTAGGCCATTCCAACACATTTTAATGTTTCACCTTAAACCACTCAAGTGTTGCTTTGGCAGTATGCTTCGGGTCATTGTCCTGCTGGAAGGTGAACCACCGTCCCAGTCTCAAATCACAGACAGACTGACAGGTTTTGCTCAAGAATATCCCTGCATTTAGCACCATACATTTTTCCCTTGACTCAGACCAGTTTCCCAGTCCCTACTGCTGAAAAACATCGCCACAGCATGATGCTTCCGCCACCATGTTTCACTGTGGTGATGGTGTTCTTGGGGTGATGGGATGTGTTGGGTTTTTGCCAGACATAGCATTTTCCTTGGTGGCTGAAAAGTTCAGTCTGACCAGAGCACCTTCCTCCATACATTTGGGGAGTCACCCACATGCCTTTTGGCTAACTCTAAATGTGCCTTCTTATTTTTAACGTTAAGTAATGGTTGGTGGTGGTGGTCTAGTGGTAGGGTACTTGTTTATGGTCCTATGGCTCAAGAGGTCCCAGGTTCAAATCCCACCTCTGGCACTACCACCACTGGGTCCCTGAGCAAGAGTGCTTCCTGAGCTGAGTGCTTCAGGGGGACTGCCCCTGTAATTAGGACGTGGAAGTCGGTCTGGATAAGAGCATCTGCCAAATGCTGTAAAAAGTAATGGCCACTCTTCCATAAAGCCCAGCTCTATGGAGTGTATTGCTTATTGTGGTCCTATGGACAGATACTCCAGTCTCTGCTGTCGAACTCTGCAACTCCTTCAGGGTTACCTTTGGTCTATGTGCTGCCTGTTTTGGTGGGTGGCCCTCTCTTGGCAGGTTTATTGTGGTACCATGTTCTTTCCATTTGAAGATGATGGATTTGATGGTGCTCCAGGGGATCATCAAAGATTTGAATATTTTTTAATAACCAAACCCTAACTTGTACTCTTGTACTTCTCAACAACTTTGTCCCTGACTTGTTTGGAGAGCTCCTTGGTTTTCATGGTGTGATGCCTCTTGCTTGAGTTACCCTTGAGCAAGGTACTGTCCCTGTCACTGCTCCCCGTGCGCTTCCCACTACTTCACGTGTGTATATGGGTGAAATGCAGAGGTTGAATTTCATTGTGTTGTGCTGTGCTGCATTTCACAATGACAAGGGTTGTCACTTTCACTTTTCACTTTCACTCTCCTGTATATGTGCAGCTAACCCAGTCAAAAATGATGTGTTAAAATAATGCAATAACTTTTTACTACAGTACTGTGCAAATGTTTTAGGCAGGTGTGAAAAAATGCTGTTAACAAAGAATGCTTTTAAAAATGGAAGTGTTAATCATTTATTTTCATCAATCAACAAAATGCAGTGAATGAACAAAAGAGAAATCTAAATCAAATCAATATTTGGTGTGACCACCTTTTTCCTTCAAAACAGCATCAATTCTTCTAGGTACACTTGCACGCAGTTTTTGAAGGAACTCAGCTGGTAGGTTGTTCCAAACATGACTGTGTTTCAACCTAGGTGTGACACTGATGATCATCAGCACCTGTTTGGTAAAATTGGTTGATCATACACCGACTATAATCCTACAAAATCCCTGACTTTGTGCAAGTGTACCTAGAAGAACTGATGCTGGTTTGAAGGCAAAAGGTAGTAACACCAAATATTGATTTGATTGATTAGATGTAACGGTCCTGTGCCAGTAGAGGGTCCCCGGCTCTGATTGTGCACACCTGAGCTTGAGTGCCAGGTGTGCTTCATCGGGGGCTGGGGTTATAAGCCCCAGTGAATCGGAGCAGGGCGCTGGTCATCCTGTGTGCGCACTGTGAATTTACTTGGGTTATGTTTTACATTTGTTATTTTGGTTAATATGTTTAGTTCTGTGCACATTATCAGTCATTAAAGTCCAGTACGAAGCTCGGCTCTGCGTTGGCGTCCAGTCCTTAACATCGCCTCGTGACATTAGATTTTATTTTGTTCGCTCATTTTGCATTTTGTAAATTGATCAAAATAAACAATCATTCTTTATTTCTGAATTTCTGAAAGCTTCTGAAACATTTTTTCACACCTGCCTAAAACTTTTGCACAGTACTGTATATATATATATATATATATATATATATATATATATTTTTTTTTTTTTTTTTTTTTCTTCTCGTCTCCTCCATTCCGTACAACATAGCTTGTCTCACTACTGTCTTGTAAACCTTCCCTTTTACTCTTGTTGGTCATATCTTTCATTTTGATCATGTTTCTGTTGAACATTTTATTGTAAAGCATTTTAAGCTGCTACAGGTTTGAAAATTATGTATAAATTGTGAGAATTCCACACTGAATGGTAAGATTTAATGACTAATGTAGGTGATTGCTGTAATTACTATCACAGAAATAATCCTTGCTCCTGCTTCATTTGGATTTAGTTCTGATTCTGCTGAAGTATCATTTGGCTTTGAATCTGCCCATTGTGCTGCCAATAAGCATTGCTAATGCATGGCTCGCTCTGCAGAATCAGGCAATGGTTTTTTTTTGTTTTTTGTTTGTTTAATTTATTTTTTTTCTCATTTCACTTCACCAACTCCTAGTGGTTAAGAAGGTGGCCCCGGATCGGAAGATTGTGGGTTCAGTTCCCTCACCAGCAGGTTTGCCCTGAAGTACCCTTGAGCAAGGTACTGTACCCATCAAGAGCAATAGAGCAATAGCTGCCCCCTGCTGCAAGTGTGTGTATGGGTGAAACGCAGAGGTTGAATTTCTTTGTGTTTCACAATGACAGGGGTTGTCACTTTCAACTTAGTCTATTTTTTGCAGGTCCATCACATAAAACAAGAGTAAGAAACATTTAAATTACAGGTTGGAATGCAACAAAATAGGTAAAAAGCCAAGGGGGTGAATACTTTTGCAAGCCACTGTATATATGATCAAGCTAGTACTTAACAGATGAATACATTATTAAAATAGTGTATAGTATTCTTTGCAGCTTTTTTCATTACCTCAACCTCATTACTTTCACTATTCTCAAATTCACTGCTACATTATTGATTTTTAATTAGGCTTTGATTTGAATCTCTTGTATCTGTTTGAATCTATTGGCTTACCCGGAATATTCCTTTCAAGGAAGTTCCAATGAAACTTGTTGGAATATCTTAAAGAAAGATTTCTCTTGGTATATTATGAGATGACTGTTGTCTTAATTGTGCTTTTTAGATTAATCTGAACCTAATTTGTTTTTGTTAAGTAGGTCTTGATCCTATGGGGTAAAGAGAGGGTCCCATTGGTCCATTTGTCATAGTTGATTTTGCTAAATGTAGGTCAGCAGTAGCATTTTACTCAGTCTACAGACCTGTGCTTGCCTGCTTATCTGCTTCTACATCTGTCAGAATTACAAGGCAAAAGTTGAGGAGGATTAAAAATTTCCATTGCCGTTGGATGTCTGATCTTCCGAATGGCTAATATTAGACCAGAGGGTGGTCGGCTAAAAGAAGGCACTGACACCAATTCAATTCAAGGACTACACCTCAAATCGAGTGGAAGTGGTGTGTAATGAAAGAGGGATGCGTGGCACTACAGCCTCTCAAAAACCAATACTCATATTAAACTCAGAAGACCATATCAGAAATATTTTGTGTCGAGCCCCTTATTGAGCATTTTCTATCTGAAGAAAGGGTTTGCCGGGCAAAATTTAGGAACGATATCATATTGTTAAAGTAATCATTAAGTTTCTGGCCTTGCGGTCTTATAAAATATAATATAAAAATATAAATATAAAAAAAAGCTACAAACGTTTTTCAATCGCCTTATTATCACAAATAAATGACACATTTCCATAAAATCATATATTTAATTTATTTAATCATTATTCAATAGGCTCTGCACTATTCATTTCTATAAGACATTTCTATAAGAAGACTTATAGACATATAAGAAAATAGGTATAGGTATAAGTAAACATTCTGCCAGCACTCATTTATGAGTAAAGAGCAATAATGGGAAGCCAAGCAAAACAGAGGCCATTTGAATTTTTAACAAATCTTTTAAACATAGTAACAAGCTCAGCCTAAGGGATGAAAAGGGGTAAATGGTGTGTAAGAATGAGTTATGGCTATTTACGAACCCACTTGAACTCACATATATGCTATAAGTGAACCTCAGGGAGGAAAAACAAGAAGAATATAAGATTTGGCACCAACCCTTTAAGTAAATGGTCTCAGCAGGCTATGTGTCTTCAGAGTTGCTTATTACCTTTCAGATTCATGTGGTCACCTGGGGATGACTCAGGGTGAGTTTACATTTCGGTACATTATGCAATATCACAGTAGGCAATAACGTCTTCTGAAAGGATGACTTTTGAAGAAGCATAAGGACAAGCCTGTACTTTAGAATGTGACTTAAACCATACAACCAAAACAATTAAGAGACCAAACTGTCATGAATAATGGCACTAAACCAGACTTTTTTTTTTTTTTTTTTTTTTTTTTCTTGTTGGCCAGGACCAGCCTGAGGCCATTTAGTTGAATCGCTGAATTGTTAAAAAGAGATTTATGTGAAAAAAGCCTGGGTCTTGACAATGCTGGAGAATGTTTGACTTGGCAGAACTAATTCGCTCTGTTCGTGGGGAACCTCAAATGTTTGCAGTTTGGTTAATCTCCGGCTTCGACTAATGATGCCAGGCGTGTAATAACGTCAACAATCTTTCTCTTTAGATTCTTCGAGAGAAATCAGCCACCAAAACTAATAAAGATTGATGACACGAGTCACAGTGTCTAGATTTGTAATGGAAAGCATCAGCCGTCAGAAAACAAGTTAATCCTGGCTGCTGCTTGAACAGCTGTGGTTTAAAAAAGTGCTCAAATACTCAACCTGGGGGATGATCTTTCTTAAAGGATAAAACATGAATAGTCATGCATTTCATCTCTTACAGCCGGAAAGCAGAACCTGGACATTGTTCTTTGGTTATAAGGGCACAAATTAGGTATAGATTTTTAATATCAGGGACACATACTGAGAGTTGTTCCACTAAGATTAGTTGCAGACAGTTTTGCATGACAATATGGTCAGCAAATTATGCTGAAAACATTGAAATAAACCAATAAGCGAACTTTAGGCCGAGATCAGTATTTAATGTTGTTCTATATATGCGTGAATCTGGCCTGCTAATATCAATTAAATTTACAGCATTTAGCCAATGCTTTTGTTCAGATCCAAACTGTAAGGACAGTCCCCTGGAGCAGCTTGGGGTTAAGGGTTTTGCTCAGGAACCCAGTTGTTGTAGTGCTGGAGGTGGGATTTAAACCTGCGACCTCTTGGTCCACAGGTAAGTATCTTGTCACTAGACCGCCACCATCACCATGTCAGTTCATAGGCATTTATAAAACCAAGAACTTGGAACTGCATATGAAATAGAAATATATGCATATAACAACAACAACAACAACAATGACAATGACAATGACAATAATAATAACAACAACGACGACAATAATAATAATAATAATCTTCTTTTCTTTCGGCTGCTCCCGTTTAGGGGTCGCCACAATAATAATAATAATAATAATAACAACACTAATAATAATAATAATAATAATATAAATGCTACAAATCCTGTAATAAAAAAAAACAGTTCTTTAAATCTAATATTTAATTTCATTGTTATGAAAAAATATAACTATGTCTGTATTTTAGTAATGGTTTTAAATTTAAGAGGACTGTCATGCTTTTGGAACTGGAATTGAGCCTTTGCAAATATACTTTTATTTCATTGTTAGGTTCTGAGATGAATAAAATGTTGCTTTGTCCTTTGGAAAATGGAAAATGACATCAAAATCAATTTGATTTCCAATATGTGAAGCTACTTTTACGGGGAAAAATATCATTCTGGCCCTACATCACATGAGTGTAAATACAAGCTATAGAGGCATAGTCATACTGGGTTTCAGTCAGTTAATGAAAATGGAAAACGGATTAGATAGATGATCAGAATAAAGTCATGTCAGTTTTATTTTATTGCACTTTTTACAACTTTTGCCAATAAGTGGCTTCACAGAATCCAGGACCAAACTCTTACTGAGCAAGCAAGAGGCAATAGATGCCAGAAAGAAAGAAGAAAAAAACTCCCTAAAGCCTTGAGAGGAACCAAAAACGCAGGAGGGAAATCTATCCTCTTCCATCTGACTGCTCTCTATTTGTTTGAATTTTATTTAACAGATGGATGGGAACCTGGCTGCTGTTAATATAGATTGATTGTAGTTGTTCTTTCATACTTAATTTCATTTAGCTACAGCAACATAGCCCAACTCAGCAGTGCAACAGCTAAACTGAAAAGCCAATTGAGCATCTTGGCTAAATTATGTTTTGTTGCTGAATACCTATCCTCTTCTTCTGCACATAGGAAACTAATATGAGTACAAGCTACTTCTCATGTGTTGAGTACATGTTAATTAATCTGCAAATGTTTCCTTTTTCCATCCTCACACGTTACTGAACATTTTTCTACCTCCTCACATTTAGCCTTACTGTGATCACAGCTGTCTTAACATTTTAGTAAAAAAAAAATGTCCTAGCACTTCAACCATCATTTACCTCTATAAGTGTCCATACAAATAAAGTGATGCTCAAAACTAATTATATTATTAAACATTTGGGCTGGTAATGTGTGCATATTTTCCACTTTATGCAAGGAGACAGAGATGATAATTTAGACATCAGTAAATGTTGATGTGTTATGAGAGATTAAAATAATTTGTGATGATCATCACATAAAGTAGTCGTTAATGATTAAGAAGAAGGATGTAAAGAATCATAAACAATCGATAATTCTGATCTGAGCACATTGAGGGAAATTGTAACACAAGGTTAGGAAATTAACATATAATAATTGAATGATGAACAAGTAATAAAATATATGCACATATAGATATGGATGGATGGATGGATGGATGGATGGATGGATGGATGGATGGATGGATGGATGGATGGATGGATGGATGGATAGATAGATAGATAGATAGATAGATAGATAGATAGATATACAAATATACAGACAGATAGATCAATGGAAGACTGGGTAGGTAGGTAGATAGATAGATAGATAGATAGATAGATAGATAGATAGATAGATAGATAGATAGATCGATCAGTGTGTTATACAGAGGGCACGGGTGTTGTTCATCATTAAATATACTTTTTTCGTAGCTCTGGTCATCATTAAATATACTTTTTTCGTAGCTCTGGTTTGATCAGTTGTTCCTAATGAGTCGACGTTGATTCAGATAACTGAGGCAGCCTTCTTAAAGAGTTTAAGTTTGTTTGAGTCCGTTGTTGTGAAAGTTGGCCCAACACCCTACACCATAGAAGTCCCTCCCACCACAGGCTAAATAAACTATGTAATTTTTTCTTAACTGCATACATTTTAGAATTTTAGCTGGAATAACCTTTTAACTCCAACAAAGCATGTAATTGACAAATACCTTTGCAGACGTCTGTATAACAAGTCCAGGCAAAATGCACTTCATTTTTATCTTTTAAAGTTTAAAGCCTGTGTCTGAACATTTGCTATGTACAGCACATTTGTGAGCCAAGATAGGTCAGTTGTGACCATCATTATCTTAAACCATCACATGATGGGCTGCATTGCTAAATACTCTCTTTGCCTACTTAAGAGTCATAGTTAAATGGATATCTTTGCATATTGACTGCTCTTTAGGTCTGAGCCAGACCTTCTCAAAAGCTAAAACATTCAGTCTGTGCCAGTGTGTTTTTGTGTGAGTGAGAGTGGACCAGACTGGACTCGATGGAGCATTCCATAACAGCAACACTTGCCAATTTATTTGTTTCACTCACATCAATCACAGTCTCCTCCTAATGACTTATTCATTAAGCTTTTTTTTTCCTAAGCACATATCTCCATGATGAGAGTGGAAGGCACGTTTCTAGGGAAACAGTTGTGAGGGTCCTCGGTCAGCATTTTGTTGAATTAGGTCTGCTATTAATCAATTTCTTCGGAGCTGGAACTGATCCCAGACAAGATCCGAGGTCTGAGCCTTGTGTGTGTGGATATGTCGGTGCATGTGTGTCATTATTTTTATCTTAATAATGTATATTGGACATAAAACTGTAGATTATCCTTAATATTGTCAAAAAAGAGAGAAATGTCTTGTTAAAAATGCTTTTCCAGCAGCATAAGTCACATAGATGTGTATATAATGGTGTGATGAAGCTATACAGAAGCAGCTTTCAGTTAATGAACATGGGGGATGCTACCTGATTCAATTAGATAAGGCTTGGGATAACGAGGGCCAGAATGTGCAATGGTGCAGTGCAATATGTGCTTTTAATGCATCTGAAATTAGCGTTCGATTCACTAAAGCTGTAGCTAATCACACTGCATGTAAGATCACCTACTGTGCAATTCTTGTGAGGCTTAAAGAAGGTTTAAGGCCACAGAGAAATGGTGCAGCCATCAAGCTTAAAAAACATAGAAGAAACACAGGGTGAAATGCAGTACTTGTGGATTTACATTTTATTAAGGTGTGAGGTTGTGATCCTAATGTAAAGGACAAAGACTAAGTAAGGCATGGGAACAAGATAATTTATCACTTTAAAGTAGCTGTATTTACTGAGAGCAGTGGTTGTATAATGTTTAGGAATGAAGCCCCAGGATTGGAAGATTGTGGGTTCAAATCCCAGACCAGTATTTTGCCCTGAGGTATCCTTGAGCAAGATACCATCCCCATCATTGCTTAGCAGGCACTGGATACGGCTGCACGATATGGGGTAAATGTAGGGAATGCATTTGTTTGTGGTTCACTGTGTGCTGTGCTGCGTTTGGCAAAGACAAATAGTCACTTTCGCTTTCACAATATACAATTCAGGCTATACTGGACATCCCCCAGATTTTTGTTTTTCCTTCAGAATCGGTAAAATATTATGATGGAAACACAAATGGAAGAACATAATTGTTTTGTAAACAGTTTTTAGCAAACTTTTATCTTTTTTTATGTATTGTGTCATTTTAAGAGCCATGCTGGTTTATTTTAGTATGGCTGTCTTTGTGGTGAGGTGAATTTACTATTTTGGTATTTAAAGTATCCCCCGTCCTCGCCCTGTGTGCGCTGGGTTGGACACCAGCACCCCCCCGTGACCCCGTTTGGGACAAGCGACAGAAAATGGATGGATGGATGGTATTTAAAGTGAAAAATATATTTGATTATATTCTTAAAAATTTGCCAAGTTGATTTCTAATCCAGCTGCTTAGTAACATGTGGAAAAATGATAATTAAGTCCCATGTCTTACATTGTAATATATCTTCGTTCACACACTTTATTAAATTGTCACCACATATTAGGATTCCATTCTCCTGGAGAGCTTTGTTCTCAACCCATATATAGCCTGAAAAATGTCAGTCCAAGACTGATCCAGCCAATTACTGCATTTTGAGAAAATTCAGTCTAATACTTCAGTCACCATTCTGTAAAGATGTAGTGTCATGGGCTGGACATCAATGCAGAGCCAAGAGCTTCGTACTGAACTTTAATAGTGGAAATAATGTGCACAGAACTCATAAACTAAACATACTTAAAATAACATGTAAAACATAACATAAGTAAACACAACAATAAGCACACAGAATGACCAGTGCCCTGCTCTGATTCACTGGGGTTTAAAAAGCCAACCGCTGAGACACACCTGTCACCCAATGCCCAGGTGTGCACAATCAGGGCACCCTCTACTGTCTCAGAACCATCACAGTACACCCCCCCCTCCTCCAGTGGACTTGGACCTCGTTGCTCAAGCCCCGCCTCCTCCGGCAGTGAAGATCGTAGAAACCTTTGAAGTCTCAGCTTCTTGGAAGTTCCACCTTCTGGAACTGGCACAGCTTTGGCCTTGGAGGGGAGCGGACATCGCAAAACACCTGTACGTTTCAGTGTTTCACCTCTTCTTAAGTCAGTCAGTCAGTCATTCATTTTCTGCCGCTTGTCCCAAGCGGGGTTGCGGGGGAGTGCTGGAGTCCATCCCAGCTCACACAGGGCGAAGGATTTCTCTTCTTAACCATCTTCTCCAAATCAGAAAGGCTTGTTAACTAGGAGTTCAGGACCGAATCTGAGAACTATTGAAATTTACTGTATCAAGGTGTTAGCCTTAACCTGTTTCATCTTAAAGCCACATTGTCTCCCTAAGCTGACTGCTTTTGTTGCTTATAGGAAGAAGCAGGAGTAAAGTAAATCTGGCCCTTAGAAACAAAAACAGAAGTCTCAGGGAGTGACAGCCAGGTTTAAATTTTTCACTCTTTGCAGAACTCTGTGGCAGTGAGGAAAATCGGAATATCTTTACACTGTTGTGCTTGTTTTGAATGGATTCACTGTCATATTGATCACTCAAAAGTGTCTGGTTGTCTAGGACAAACGTTCCCCAGCAGACGGCCTAGCAGGTAGCTTGGATCAACCCTACTGATAACATCTGTACATCTGCAGCGAAGAACAGTAAGAGTCCCTAGGCCCTGCTGTTCCAGCCCCACAGGAAATTTGAGGAGCTTCTGTGCAAACATCACTTTGCCACGACAGCAGTAACTGCATGAAGCAAAGCATCTTAAATGCAGGCAGTAGATGCATTATTATTCTCATTATGAGGTTAGATGAACAATATTATGCAACAATTCATATTATCTTATCTATCTTCACTCATTTTCTTTTTCTTTAATATTCTTATTTTCTTAAAAATAATCAGGCAGTGCTGTGAGGATTTCTTAGGAATTTCATAAATAAAGTAACATATTAAAAAATGTCTGCAAAAAGATTTAAGCAGTCTCTACACATATTACACTAAATTATAATAAATGTATGTGTTGCTTGTTTGTTTGTTTGTTTGTTTTGCTTTTAAGTGGCATTATTAAAGGTCAAAAATATACTCCTTGTCCCTTGGGACAATTAATGTGGTGAATTCATTAGGTACACAGTTAACTTCAAACTATTTTCCTAGCTTTGATGGGTCATTATCTTCACCTATTCTGGTGACTGCTAAAGCTGCCATAGCTAGTGTTTACATTTAAAAAAATATATAATGTCCATTGCCAATGAATAAACAGCACTCGTATTGTTTAGGTTATTTAAGGTTTTCTAGACTAATATTTATTGGTGTTGTTGCATTTATTGTTGTCTGAGCAAGCCAAACAATATTTGGTTTAATACTCAGTAGCTGGGAGTCACACAATTCCATCTTTTTGACTCTGGCAACCCTGTGGTTCAAGCTCACAGTCTCTTGGGTTGAATGTAGCTGCACCTGATGTCCCTGAAATTATTCTTGTTTCTGTTTTCCTTAAGCTTCATACACGGTAAAAATAGTTAAAGTTTTAACTTTGAAGAGTAACTATGAAATAACATAAATCAATAAATAAATAAATAAATCAGATTTGAATTGGATGAGCAAGTTAGTCTACTTTGATCTGTCCCTGCGATGGGCTGGCGACCTGTCCAGGGTGTGTCCCCCGTCCTTCCCCCTGTGTGAGCTGGGATGGACTCCAGCACTCCCCCGCGACCCCATTTGGGTCAAGCGGCAGACAATGAATGAATGAATGAATGATTTGATCTGATTCGAGTTGAATTATTGATTCAGTTTGAATCAACTTTATTGAACTGTAATGTAGTTAGGGCTCATCCATGCCCACCCATGATGTTAGCTATATACTAGCACGGGCTATCTGTGCAACATTAGGCTTTGAGCAGTATAAACTTTAATTCGATTTTAATGAGCACATGAATTCGTTATTGATTATGGCTGCTAGTGAAAGATCATCTGCTGGATCTCCGGGGACATTCAAGCAATTATCAGTTCAAGCGATTATGGACATACGCAATGTCTAATAAGCAAGAACTGTTAAACAATTTCTAAAGCATCATTGGTGGGAATTAATTGCATTAATATTACTTCAGATTTAAGTACACTACTAATAACTGTATAAATTGTTCAAAATTACATTTACGAATGTAAAACCAACACACTAATGTCCGATAAAAGAGACTTTTAAACATGGGGAATGAGAAAACCTGGAAAAAAAGACTAGGACTGCGTAAAGACTGATTTGTACTACATTCATGAATACCAAAGCCAGGAGCTTTTGGAAAACACATGCTGATAGTTAGACACATGCTGCTAGTTGTTTTGCATTTGAAACTCTCTGTGCCAGCGATGCTGCCATGATAAGTTCCTTTTCTTGAGCACAGACAGGTTTGGTGGTATGCCTCCCATCGTTGCAGGGCGCCCCATTTCTGCAGCGCATTTTGCTCGTTAGGGACTGAGCAAATTTTGTAGACAAGCACAACAGGAAGCTGTGTGAGCTTTGCTGTCTGGCTTTTGTCCAAGCCAGGACCCTGCAAGGATCAAGGGTGGGTTGAAAGTATGTCTTGAGGGGAGATCACAGAGGGCCTACAGACCCCCTGTGGAGAGCAGTGAGAAGCCTGTGTCCAGCTGTCAGATCCAGATTCTACCCATTGAGGAGAAGGGGAGAGAGAGATGTGTAAGATGCAAAAGAGGAAGATGAGGGAGAGAAAAACAGGTGGGGGGGGGGTGTTTAAGGAAGGATGATCAAGAGAGGTTTAGATAGATATTAGGGAGAGCCAGAGGGTAAGCTGAAGGATGCAGAGTGGAGCAGGGGATTGGCTTTACTTTTTAACACTCTAAAAAGAGCAAAGCTAACACCTGCCTGAAGGTGATGACATAGTATGGAGGTCATGTTTTAAACTGTTTTTATATGTATTCACTTTACAAATAAAGGGATCCTTAATGCTCAGTTGAAGCCATGTTAAAGGGGAATAAATTTTTCTTGTCTAGATGGACTGCTTATTGTTCCTGGAAATTTTACCCATTGCAAAAAGTCAGAACTCCCTGAAATCCATGTATATGTGGTCTTTGCAATTTACGGGGGTGGGTTGCCAGTTGGGATCCCAAATAAAACACTTGGAGCACATCTCTTTTCTAACACTGGTAAAAACATGGCCAGAATGTCTTCACACAGACTGAAGCATTCAACAGACACACCAAAAAAAGAAAGTCAACATATAGACAACAGTATAGCAAATGCAAACATACATTAATAAATATGAACTTTACAAAATATACAACAGCAAAACACAGAATAAAATATTATTTGAGCAATAAGTGTTCCTGTGTCATTGTCACAGTCTCATTGACTGGCAACATCAGCAAGCTCTGAAGATGTTATTTTCTTCAAGCCCATGACCACACAAGAAACCAAGGATAACGTCAGATTTCAGAAGTACAGATGCTACTGAAGAACATAGAACACAGTCACGTTATGAGGCTGCCCTGAGAACAGTGAGGGCCAACCTGTCCCTGGTCATCAGAGCAGTGAAGCGTAAAAATGTTCCAAGAACTCATGACCATTTCCAGAATTCTGGGGGACGAAGTGTACGTGGCAGAGGATCCAGGCCATTGCCAACTATAGGATATCCTCACCTGTCTGTGACACTGTCGCCTCCCTTTCCATATCCAATTCTATGTTCAATTAAACTCTTAACCAATTCTATGCATGGTTTCATTCACAAAGCAGCAGGACCATTCCTCCCCCTAATAATGTGGACTTCTGCCTGACCATGGTTGATGTGAGAACGTCTCTACTCAATCCTCTTAAGGTCACTGGACCTGAAAATATATATGGCCAAGTGCTCAGAGGATGTGCAGAACAGCTGGCAGATGTTCTTACAGACATCTTTAACATCTCTCTGAGCACCACTGTTGGGCCATCATGCTTGAAAACCACCACCATCATCCCTGTGCCAAAATCTCTGGTGTTGCATCAGCAACTACTGTCTAATCACATTCATGCTTATCATTATAAAGTGCTTTGAGAGGCAGGTTATGAGGCACATAGGCTTTGGTTTAACAGTCAGCGTCATCATTTCTCAGCATCAGAACAGTGACTGTTGGGCCTGAACATGTCCGTCTGCAACTGAATCTCAGTGCAGAATGAACAACCTGTCTCTTAATGTTGACAATACTAAAGTTTGACTTCAGGAGGCCTCATTGTCAGCACTCTCCACTGAGTATCAATAGCTCCCCTGTGAAGTTGCACCAGACCACCAACTTCCTTGGTGTTCACATCACAATGAATCTCATGTGCACCCTCAGTACCAGCTACATCACTAGTTAAGCCCAGCAGCATCTCTACTTCCTGTGGAGACTGAGGAAGCATACTGTCCTTCACTGCCAGGATGGAAACACTACTATCTACTTTTCACTCAAAATAACATATAGATGTTATAATTGCTTGTGAAAACAGGTTCATTAAAAAAAAATGTAATTAGAAATTAGTAGAATTTTCATTTTAGAAATGTACAATTGCAATAGAATATAACAGAAAATAATAGAATAATGGTGTTTTTTTTCAATTAAAAATGTACAAAGTGCAAATGAAAATTACAATTCAGTTTAATTCAGTAAATACTGGTAAAAAGGTTTTTCAAACTAGCCAGTAGAAACTATTCAAAGTCAACCACTATGAAATGATTCAAAGCTAAAACTTTCAGAACTTTTCCTAAATGACAACCTTAGCTTTTTGCGTTTCTTAGATATAGTAAAAAAGTTATTGCATTATTGTAACATGTTATTTTTGACTAGGTTAGCTGCACATATACAGGAAAGTGAAACTGACAACGCTTGTCATTGTGAAACGCAGCACAGCACAACACAATGAACACACGTGCAGCAGGGGGAAGCACCCGGGGAGCAGTGACAGGGACGGTTCCTTGCTCAAGGGTAACTCAGGGCAACCTAGTCAAAGTCTATCATTTCAAATAGGTGTTAAACAGTAAAAAGATTACTGTTGTTAATGACTACATGCAGGATATATACATATATATATATATATATATATATATATATATATATATATATATATATATGATTAACAGCATAGGATGGTCTGTAGGGTGACCTTGGAGGTCAAGGAGAGTAGGAAATTGAGGACAGGGTAGAGGATCAAGAGGTGGAAGCTGAAGAAGGAGGACTGCAAGGTGGAATTCAGGAGTTAACACGGGCACTGGGAGGTGCTGAAGAGCTACCAGACTGTTGGGAAACTACTGTAGAAGTAATAAGGCAGACAGCTAGAAATTTACGTGGTGTGACATCTGGAAAGAAGAAGGACGATAAGGAAACCTGGTGGTGGAACCGAGAAGTACAGGAGTGCATACAGAAGAAGAGAGAAGCAAAGAAGAACTGGGACAGTCAGAGAGATGAAGAAAGTAGATAGGTGTACAAGGAGATGAACTGCAGGGTGAAGAAAGCAGTGGTGAAGGCTAAGAATAAGGTGTTTGGTGAATTGTTTGAAAGGTTGGACAGGAAGGAGGGAGAAAAGAATTTTTATCGATTGACAGATAGACTGAGCTGAGAAAAATGTGCAGCAGGTCAGGGCGATTAAGGATGGACATGGGAATGTACTCACAGGTGAACAGAGCATGTCGAGCAGATGGAAGGAGTATTTTGACAGGCTGATGAATGAGGAAAATGAGAGAGGAGATTGGATGATGTGACGATAGTGAACCAGGAAGTTCAGCAAATAAGGAAGATGGAATTAAGGGGAGCGATAAAGAAAATGAAGAATGTAAAGGCTGCTGGACCGGATGAGATACAAGTGGAAGAATGGAGGTGTTTAGGGGAGATGGCAGTTGAGTTTCTGACCACATTGTTTAACACAATCTTGGAAAGTGAGTGGATGCCTGAGGAGTGGAGATTAAGTGTACTGGTACCGATTTTCAAGAATTATGGTGATGCACATAACTGTAATAACTATAGAATACCTAAAGCTGATCAGCCACATCATGAAAGTATGGGAAATAGTAGTGGAAGCTAGTTTAAGAAAAGAGGTGAGGATTATTGATCAGCAGTGTGGTTTTATGCCGGTGTTAGGGTGTTGATGAAGAAGTACAGAAAAGGTCAGAAAGAGTTTCATTGTGCCTAGAGAGGAGTTGTGGTTTTGTATGAGGAAGTCAGGTGTTACAGAGAAGTTTGTGAGAGTAGTTCAGGATATGTAAGATGGCAGTGTAACAGTGGTGAGATCTGCAGTGGGAGGGAAAGATGCATTTAAGGTAGAGGTTGGATTACATCAAGAATCATTGCTGAGTCCATTCTTGTTTGCAATAGTAATGGACAGGTTGATGGACAAAGTTAGACAGGAGTCTCCACGGATGATGATGTTTGGATGATGATATTGTGATCTGCAGTGAGAGTAGGGAGCAGTTTGAGGAGAACCTGGAGAGGTGGAGATATGCTCTATAGAGAAGAGGAATGAAAGTATGAATTTTTATTCCTTTATTCCTTTCATACATGAGTGTGAATGAAAGGGAGGAAAGTGGAGTGATTAGGATGCAAGGAATAAAGGTGACAAAGGTAAAGGAGTTAAAATACTTTGGATCAACAGTTCAGTGTGACGGTGAGTGTGGAAGAGAGCTGATTAAGAGAGTGCAGGCAGGTTGGAATGGGTGGAGAAGAGTGGCCGGAGTGATTAGTGACAGATGGGTACCAGCTAGAGTAAAAGGGAAGGTTTACAGGACAGTTGTGAGACGAGCTATGTTGTATGGGTTGGAGATGGTGGCACTGATGAAAAGACAAGAGGCAGAGCTGGAGGTGTCAGAGTTAAAGATGCTGAGATTTTCATTGGGTGTGACGAGGATGTACAGAGTTAGAAATTAGTATATTAGAGGGACAGCTCAGGTTAGACGTTTTGGAGACAAAACATATAAATGTATACATATAAGAGAATATATACATTCTATAAAACAATACCATGTCAGTGTCATTGCTGAGAATATTCCACCACCAAAATAATACTTGCTTTTGTGGTCCTTTACTGACCATTGATGAATGGGGCAAAGGAGGGCTAGTAAATGATGCAGAGTAACAGATGGACCACAGTCTGTCACAGTAAACTGCAAAACTGCACCTATATGTTCAATGGAGCTGATAAAAAGAACAATGAGTGTATCTGCAAGGAATGTTTGCCTAATGAAGTGGCTAATTGGATTGCATTCAAAGTAGGGTATGTCTGAAGACTTCATGGAGAGGTCAGTGGTATCAGAGGGTTGTCAACTAAAAACCACTGGTAAGACTCTAATTCAAACATGACAATTGACACCTTACCTATTTTTACTAAAATACAGTATACATGAAAATGTATTCGGGGGGAAAATGCTATATGGGCAAATGTGACACATGAGAATATATACAATCCTCACCCATAGCCTCCAACCAAAAATGAGGAGACACACAAAAGTCTAAGGCAAACCACTACTACCTCACTTATAATGTTGATAATGTGACTCGTTGTGGTAGTAACAATATGAATTCTGAAGTTTAGAGAAACTGCTCAGACACCTAAATATTCAGCAAACATTGCCAAGATAATGACCTACACTACAGGCGTAGATGTTTTTTTTTAGCTTTTCAGGGCCACTGAGGAGAATTTTCTTGACTGACTGAATCAATCACCCTACCTGAATCCCACTGAGCATACATTTGACTTGCTGAAACACAAGAATAAAACACTAAACTCTGAAAGGAGTAGTGTGAAAATGCAGTCTAAGGAGCTTCAGGGAGCAGAGTGAGTGTCTGGTGATGTTTATGTCTTCTGGCAGTCACTGAATTTGTAATCAAGTATTAAACATGAATCTTTTATTTAAGATAATGCATATCAGCCACAGCATAAAGTTATGGTAAAGAGTAATGGAAGCTAGGTTAACAAAAGGAGGTGGTGATCAGTGAACAGAAGTATGGATTCATGTCAAGAAAGAACACAACAGATGCAATGTTTGCTCTGAGGCTGTTAATGGAGAAGTATAGAGAAGGTCAGAGGGAGTTGCATTATGCCTTTCTGGACTTGGAGAAAGCATAAGACCTAGAGATTCTAGAGAGGATAGAGAAGTAAACAGAAACGTATGTGAGTATGTGAGAGTCGTTCAGGATATCATGTAGATCAGCAGTGTAACAATGGTGAGGTCTTCAGTAGGAGTGACAGATGCATTTGAATTAAAGGTGGGATTACATCAAGGACCAGCGCTAACCCCAATCTTGTTTGCAAAGTAAATGCACATACATGATTAGAGAGGAGAAAGAGCTAAAGGGAAGGTTTATAGAATGAAAGTGAGACCAGCTATGCTAAACAGGTTAGAGATGGTGATGCTGATGAAAAGACAGACAATGTAGCTGCTGGAAACAGATTATACACTGTGGCGGCCCCTGAATGGGAGCAGCCAAAAGAAAAATAAGTATTTGTTCAATCATGTATAATCCAAAGAAATGGGAGATATTTAAAAGATCTTTGATTTCCACATATCCTGCCCAATACTATATTGTTTAGCATTCAGAGGTCATTAAGTCTTTAACACCTTTTACAACGTAAACACAAAGTAGTGGGCTAAACTGCTGATGGCTGTGAATATGTGAAATAACAAGATAAACATTGTGCCCCTGTCCAATTAATTTAGGGCTGTGCTGCAACTAAGCATACTCTGTTTATTGGGATGTGCTCCAGCATAATATGGCATGGATGCATTCCATTTCATTCTTGCCCTTAGAACTATATTTACTCATGAAAGCATTATCATGAACGAATATTCATGAATCTGGCAAAGCATCATTTTCTCATTTCCATTTTCTTTTTTTTTTTTCATTCATCACTGCTGATCCCAAAGAAGACCTATTTATCATCCTAAATTCAAAATAGTCCAGTAGTTTTATGAGGTTGAGCACTATGATTATAGTATAACAGAAAGTCAGCTGGAGTGCATATCATTTCAGTCATTGATCCACATTAAGACAGAGATTCAAACAGCGAAGCAGCACTCTAGAGATGTACTGGCTACCATTCACTGCTGGATGAAGTCATTGGCAGAAATCAATAGAGCAGTCTGATGGAGTCAAGAATAAATGCTGCACAAATCACATGCAAGGCTTAGGCAGAATACCTCTGAATTGACCTGTTCTTGCTTCACCCTGAAAGTCAGCCATTTACAGAGCTCTTATTCTCAACTCAAATTCTGTCAAACTATATGTCAAACTATATATATGTAAATATAATTTATATTTACAGTATTCATTCTATACATTTATTTATAAAGTAAAAAAAATATCTTTGTGAATTTGTTTTTCTTTTTTTTTTTGGACAAACACACTTTTCACTGTGTAAAAAAGTAATGATGAACTGATCACCAAAAAGATTTACTTATTTTAAAAGTCCAAATAGTTTTTTTTGCCATTCACCATTTGTTTTAAAACAGACTGTACAAAATTTATGAATAAATGGTGTGACAATTTCGTAGACAAGGCCATATAACGGGGTCTTTGACAGAACTGTGTTTTCACAAAGACAAACACACACACAGACAGTTTTGAAAGTTTTCCTCCCTACCTAGCAATCAAAAGCATTACTAAACAACTATGACATCTTTAAATTCAGATCATTAATTCACACCCCTGCAAATAAAGTGCACAAGCAAAAAAAAAGGCACTTCTTTTAGTCAATTTTGAAAGGTTTTAAGCCTTTGTCACCCTTAATTGTGCAAATAGTAATTGCTGTAGATATATTTATAATGTAAATGTAAAATACTAATGGTTGAAAAAGACACTCTGTGCACAATTATTAGGCAAGTGAGTACTTTGAACATGGCATAATTTTGAGACATATATTCCAATTCCAGGCTGTGTAAACTTGAATGCTAATTGGATCTGAGCAGATCAGGTGATGTGTATTTGTTTAATGAGGGAGGATGTGGCCTAAGGAAATCAACATCCTATATCAAGGAGTGCAGAATTTTTAAGCAGCTTCTATTCCTCAGGCAAAATAAGCCAAAAAAGAAGTAGAACTGACTCTGAAAATTCAAAAATTGTAAAAAGTCTTTCAAAGGGGTGCAGCACTCTTGAAGTTGCTAAGATATTGATGCATGATCACAGAACCATCAAATGGTTTGTTGCAAGAAAACAAGAAACATGTTGAGAAAAACATATGCAAATAAACCATGAAGCTACCAGGAACACATTATCGTCCAGCGCTGTCATATTCCAGAACTGCAACCTAGCTGGAGTTTCCAGAAGAACAAGGTGTTTAGTGCTCAGAGATATGGCCAAGGTAGGGAGCAGTGACAGGGACGGTACCTTGCTCAAGTGTACCTCAGGGCAACCAACTGATGAGGGAATCAAACACACAATCTTCCAATCCAGGGCAACTCCCTAACCACTAGGCCACCGCTGCCCCTCACCTCTGCATTTTACCCATGCACAGAAACACCGTGCAGCAGGGGGCAGCTATGAAAACGTCCAAGGAGCAGTGATGGGGACGGTACCCTGCTCAAGGGTACCTCAGGGCAACCTACTGGTAAGGGGTTTGAACCCACAATCTTTCAAGCCTGTGGCCAACTCCCTAACCACCAGGCCACCGCTGCCCAGAAGAAGCTTTCTTCAAGCAGTGGTTCGGGGAAATGTCTGCATCTTTCAAGAACACCATGATCTTTTTGCAGGACAATGCTCCATCACATGCTTGTAAGTTTTATACTGCTTGGCTCACCAGTAAAGGCCTTAAATATGAAAGAATACTGACATGGACCCCCTTCCTTACCTGACCTAAACCCTATTCTGGACCTTCTTAAATGGGAGATTTACTGGGAAGGAAAACAGTCCAGCTCTCTGAATAGTGTCTGGGAGGCTGTGTTTGCTGCTGCACAAAAAGTTTATCATCATCAAGAAACTGACAGACTCCGTAACTGGAAGGATTATGACTTACATCGAAAAGAAGATTGGTCATACTGGTCACTGATAGAATTCTTTTTTAAATTTTTTTGAAATGTTAGAAATGTTTATTTGTAAATTTGTTTGTTTATTATTCTCAATTTAACAGATGAAAATGAACAGATGAGAAAATGTTTGGTAAGTTGCAAAATAATTCTGCACACTAATATTTGCCTAATAATTGTGCACACATATGTATTCCCCTGAGAATGTTTACAGTCACATTTCCTTTGTAAAACATTCAGGTTTCAGGGTTTTAACTTTTTGGATTGACTGATAGCCCTCGTGTAACGCTGCGGTGTTGTGGGTAGGACATATGCATGTAGCCAGAAGTCTTGTTCTTGACTTTATTGACCATGACTAGAACTCAGGAATCACTTGAAAAAGGGATGTCAGAGAAACAAATATACAGAACTAAAGCACCATTGTTACCACGAAGGCTAAGCCTCTTAAATGACCGACGCTCTGCTCTGGCTCATTGGGACTTATAAAGCCACCTCCCCATGAATGACACCTGTGCCCTCATGAGCCACAACATAACCCCTCCCCCACAGGTACCACTCCTGGAGTGCCATTCCCTTTTCACCCAGATCCAGGTTTCTGAGGGGGGGGGGTCAAATAAAAACTCCATAGACCATATGGATAGACCATTCTAGGGCTGGCATGTAACATGTGCAGCTGCAGCCATGTCCAGGGCTGCGGGTGGTGGTGAGGGTTACCCAAAACTCACAGTCCACCCTTTGGCATCATGGTCATTTGAACAGAATTTTGCACTTGGTGTCGATTTCTATGGTTTTAAAAGACAACTCACAATGAATAAATACCATCTTCTCTGCTGCTGGCAGGGACACCATGTCCTTGAAAACAAGGGCTCCCAGAGAGATCCCTGCATTATTATGTCGTGAATCTCATAGAACTTTGTCTGAGCACTCTTCTTACCGTCAACCATGCACCCATAGTTCTCCAGCACAACATTTTTGGGTGTAGATGTAGGGGCTGCAGAAGGTGTTATGTAGCAGTAGTTCAGGAACAACCTCCTCCCTGCCTGAGGAAGAGGGGCTCTGGCCTCAAAGTAAATTTGCTCACTAATAGCATGACCATAGCATGCCAGGAGGAAAACAACCTTCACAAATTATCTACAGGTTGAAGGTAGGTGGAAGTTCTTAGTCCCCAGGTAAATGTGTCACCCAGCACTTGAGGAGCAAAACCCACCTTATATGAGTGGTGATACTCAAAATCCACAGAAAAAGACAGCTCACAAGTCACCAACTATGTGGCCACTGGTTGTTTCAATAACTCACATTATTCTTATCTTCCTGACGCTTTGCATTGCAGTTATCACAGTCATAGAGAAACACTGTAACATTCATCTGTGGCTTGATTCACAAATCTGAGGTATTTCTAAGCATCTGGATCTGTGAAGATACCCTTCAAAATCCTTACATAAATCCCATCTATATGGCACAAGATCTCCACTGGTTTGAGTGCTTGTGTTGGAGGTGTTGGAATAGCAGGCGTAGTGATGGCAGTAGAACTTAGCTCATCAGATCCATCAATGCAGTCTGAGCGTCCATCATAGAGCCATTCTTTCAACAGGCCATTTCTTTCCTCACCCACCTGACTATAGAGACTGCACCATTACGGGAAGGCTTGAAACCCACAGAACATTTCAAACTTGAAGTTCCTTCAGCAATGCATCCACAGTTGTTTAAGCAGTTCTTATCTGAGTTATCTGCACAGTCCATGTTGCCATCACAGAACTGTTGTTCAGTCAGACACAATGTGCTATCCCACATCAACATCACACAGGAAATGTAGTGGGTCCTGCCATCACAGTAATGGCTGCAGCTTTCGCTGTGTGTCATACATCCAATTCTATCAGAGTGATTCTGACAATAAGCAGTCCCCGAAGCTCCGCCCTCTGGGGCAGGTGCAGATGCAGGCTAAGATGCCCCATTTTCCATAGCGAGCGCAGATGCAGACATCCATCCATCCATCCATTATCTGCCGCTTGTCCCAAATGGGGTCGCGGGGGAGTGCTGGCATCCAACCCAGCGCACACAGGGCGAGGACAGGGGACGTACCCTGGACAGGTTGCCAGCCCAAGATGCAGACATTTCAGCAGTTATTGTTGAAATTACTCTCTTTGCTTTCTTGTTTCCTCCAAAGTTTTGGCGATCTCCACACTTACCATCAGGCTGCTGCTCAACTCTGCTCTGTATTTCTGAAGCTTTGTGGAGAGCTTTTCCACCTTTCTCTCCAAATCATCATTACTTTTTGGCAGGGAATCCTTCTTTTGTTACAGCAAATTCGTGCTGTTGAGGTGAGGGTGGTTCTCCAGCTAAAGTGTACGCCACGGACTCCAGCAGGTCTAGGTACCTTGTCTGTGTGTGCCTGTAGTCACCAGCACCTAGAGGATTTGGCTGTTCTTCTCCAGTCACTCATTAAGCCCCAGGGCAGAAATGAGCGGAATCACAGGCATCATCAGCTCCAGGCACCACCAAAGTCTTTTAACTGTTCCCTTTAATGCCTCTCTGAAAGGATGTGATGGAAACCCCAGATGCCAGGGTCCCTAGATGCTGCACACTCTTCACGATGGTCCCCACTGGGGAGGCCCGTTATTGACTTTATTGACAATGACTAGAACTCAGGAATCACTTGAAAAAGGGATGCCAGAAAAACAAACATACAGAACTGAAACAACAGTGTCACCATGAAGGCTAAGACTCTTAAATGATCGATGCTCTGCTCTGACTCATTCGGACTTAAAATAAAGCCAGCCCCCAATGAAGCACACCTGTGCCCTCATGAGCCCAGGTGTGCTCAGTCAGAGCAGAGCGCCATCTAATATAACAACTGACTTTGTTTCATATAAAAAATTATAATTCTCAAAATACTCACTTCCCTAATAATTATAAGCACAGTCTAAAACAATATTGGTAAATATAAAGAATAATTATTCATGTTCCAAAAGTTATAGTCATATTTCTTATCCTAGTTCCAAACCTGCCTTGTTTCAATAAGTTTAACATTAAGTTTATTTAAGTTATATAGTCTAAAGCATTGGACAAGGCAGTCTTAAAAACAAAGCTTTTAATGGTTTTAATGGTTTTTATATGGTTCATGTCTCAGATAGCTAATTCTAAAAGAATAATAGTTAAATTAATTAATTAAACATTTACATTTTATTTTCAAAACAATTTTTTTTTCATTTCATTCAAAGATTCTTCAAGAAGCCAACAAAAAATTATTCTTTTGGCACTTCTATTTTGTGTAGAGACATCAGTGTTATATAGTGAATATAAACTCTCTGTATAGAGGCATTAGGCTGAATTACTTTTTTTTTCTTTTTTTGCAAACGTTCTCATGATTGAGCACATTTATGTGCAGAGCATGAATAGTTCAATTCCCTTCTGTCTGCTTGTGTTCTTTATCAATAGAAATAGAAGAAAGCATCCAATGCTAGGGTCATCTTCGGTCAGAGCATTTCTCCCTGGCGGCGAAAGGAAGATATCTCTCTTTCTCTCTGGACACAATTCACAGCTTGCCGACACCAGGTAAGAAACCAATTTTAGTGCTGCCTTGAGTTCGCAAAACCGCTCCCCAGAAGGCCTGACTGTTCTATCCATTCTTGCACTGCCAGACAATGAAGAAGGGGGATGCTTTGAAAGGAACTGACTATTTTTTCCTCTCCTTTTCCCACCTTTTCGTTTTTTTTTTTTTACTGCAACACTTGTCACACGTCCCTTAGCATGCCTCTGGTTTATCACTCGTGATTCCGAATGGAGTCACCGGTGCAATGGGATATATATTTCTCATTAAAAGAGCTCTCAGATGGGCCTTGACACAGGGATAATCCGTTGTGAATCAATCATGGTGCTGTTAGAGATGTAATAGAAGGGTAAATATGTTTCAGACTGCCTGTCCTGAGTGGGAGTGAAGCCCCCCCAGGGGATTGAGGGAGAGTTGAGGTATTGTTGCTGCTGACTGACCAGGTAATGAATTATCCCAAGACAAATGGCTTTGGCCACAGGGGAGAGATATGAAGTGTGTGTAACAGCATCAGGGGAGGAGAAAGTTACTAGTCCATCCAAACCTTAGCATCTGCTGATCTCATTATCTGCTGGGAAATTATGGGTTTGTCAACTTTTTTTAAGGGGTCCATTATTTAAAAATGTATTTTCCTTTATTTACAAAATATCCCTTGTATTCCTTGTTCTTTACTGGACATGTGACTTCTTAGTTCTTCAGCCATCAATTACCACTTTATGTATCCATTCAAAGAAAGTGACGTTCACCACTGATCTTCAGGTAGACTGATATGGTGTGCATATTTTCCACTTTACTTGAGGACATGCAAAAAAATAGGAAGATAATTCTCATTAGTAAACGTTGATGTTTTTGAGTGAGTTTGAATAATTAGTGGTGAAGATTGTAATTTTACCTGGAGGGACACATAAAGTAATCATTAATGGTAAAGCAGATGAAGGTAAAAGGTAATAAATAATAGGTACATCAGGTCTGAGCACAGTTAGGAAAAAACATACTAAAAGGTCATTTTAATTAATATACAATAAAAGAACTAACACAGAAACACTTATTCATTTCCATGTCATTTCTCTCTGTGATTTGTTGAATCACCAACAATTAGTAAACAGTTAAGGAGTTAATAAATTAGGAACTTATGATAAACTAAACACTCAGTTATCACTGTACTCAATTACAGTGTTATTGGTCATTACCAATGAAAAAAAAATTATAATAAATAAATAAAAATCCAGCCACTAGGGATGCAAAAAAAAGTGAAAAAAAGTGAAAGTGAAAATCCTTGTCATTGCGAGGTTACAGCACAGCACAGCACAGCACACATGAACCACAACAAAACTGGACCTCTGCATTTAACCCATGCACACAAACACCATAGCTATTGAAAGCACCCGGGGAACAGAGATGGGGACGGTACCTTGTTCAACAGTACCTTAGGGCAACCTACTTGTGAGGGAATTGAACCCACAATCTTCCGATGCGGGGGCAACTCCCTAACCACTAGGCCACCACTGCCCCGTCCTCTGCATTTCACCCATACACACACGTGCAGCAGTTGGCAGCTATTGAAAGCACCCGGGGAGCAGTGACAGGGACGGGAACGGTATCTTGCTCAAGGGTACCTCAGGTCAACCCATTGGGGAGGGACTCAAACACACAATCTTCCAATCTGGGGGCTAACTCCCTAACCACTAGGCCACCACTGCCCCGGTGTATTTAGCAGGCAACCCAGCTACTGGTCCAGTCCCTGGTCATCTCTAAACTGGACTACTGCAACAGGTCTTCCACTGAAGGCAACAAGACCGCTACAACTGATTCAAAACGCCGCTGCAAGACTCTTAAACTAGTCTTAAACTATCCCAAGTTCTCTTTTTCCACTCCTCTGCTGCAGGACCTACATACCTTACAAGCTCATATCAAACACCATGTCTCTTCTTGTCCTCTCAGACCATCAAGCACTGCTCATCTTGAACCCCCACCATTGAAAAAAAGAGGAAGACATGAATCAAGACTTTTCTCAGTTCTGGCCCCTCAGTGGTGGAACGAACTCCCCCTGATGGTGAGAACTGCTGAGTCCCATGCTGTCTTCAAACATCGATTAAAGACCCACCTGTTCATGGAATTTCTCAGAAAATAATCTTCCCAAACCATTTACTTTCCTACCTCTGCTCCTTCTTTTCCTCAAACCTCTGCTCTTTCTTTCCTGTTTTATCTTTAAAAAATATATATATTAAAAATCCAGAATGGCATCAATATGCACACAATGAAACAGATTTCCATACTGGATCATTCGAGGACCACCACCAGTGCTGTTAGCCTACAGGGTGGTGGAAGAAATTGGACTACTGTTGGGAGAAGAAGAAGAGGAGGAAAGCATGTTCAGAAGGAGGAGGAGAGAAAGATGGGGAGAAGAGTGGAAGTGAGATTAGGAACTTTGTGGAACTTTTATGTTGGCAGCATGACTGGCTGGTAAAGGTAGAGAATTAGCTGATATGACGGAGAGAAGGAAGGTTGACATTTTGTGTGGGCAAGAGACTAGATAGAAGGGTAGTAAAGTCCAGGTGTACTGGAGGAGGGTTTCAATTGTTTTAACATGGTGTGGATGGAAGGAGGAATGGGGAAGGTGTTGTCCTGAGGGAAGAGTATTTTGAAGAGTGTTTTGGAGGTGAAGAGGGTGTCAGATAGGGTGATGAGTTTGAAGCTGGAAGTTGAAGGTGTGATAATGAATGTTGTTAGTGCTTATGCCTCACAAGTTGGTTGTGAGATTGAAGTGAAAGAAAGATTTTGGAGTGAGTCAGATGAAATGACAGAGAGTGTACCTAAGGGAGAGAGACTGGTGATCAATGCAGATTTGAATGGACATGCTGGCGAAGGGAACAGAGGTGATGAGGAGGTGATGGGTAGGTATGGTGTCAAGGAGAGGAATGCTAAAGGTCAGATGATTTTAGATTTTGTGAAAAGCATGGAAATGACTGTAGTTAATACTTATTTTAAGAAGAGGGAGGAGCACAGGGTGACATATAAGAGTGGAAGAAGATGCTCACAGGTGGATTATATCCTTTGCAGGAGGGTCAGTCTGAAGGAGATTGGAGACTGCAAAGTCTCTGGGGAGAGTGTAGCTAAACAGCATAGGATGGTGGTCTGTAGGATGACCTTGGAGGTCACGAAGAGGAGGAGAGTGAGGGCAGAATCAAGGATCAAGTGGTGGAAGCTGAAGCAGGAAGACGGCAAGGTGAAATTCAGGCAGGAGTTAACATGGGCACTGAGAGGTGTTGAAGAGCTACCAGAGTGCTGGGAAACTACTGCAGAAGTGGTAAGGCAGACAACTAGAAAAGTGCTTGGTGTGACATCTGAAATGAAGAAGGAGGATAAGAAAACCTGGTGGTGGTACTGAGAAGTCCAGGAGTGTATACAAAAAAAGAGGTAAGCAAAGAAGAAGTGGGATAGTCAGAGAGATGAAGAAAGTAGACAGGAGTACAAGGAGATGTATGAGAGGTTGGACAGGAAGGAGGGAGAAAAGGACCTTTACCGATTGGCTGGACAGAGAGACAGAGCTGGGGAAGATGTGCAGCAGGTCAGGGCGATAAAAGATAGAAATGGAAACGTACTCATGAGTGAATAGAGCATGTTGAGCAGATGGAAGGAGTACTTTGACAGGCTGATGAATGAAGAAAATGAGAGGGAGAAGAGATTGGATGATGTGATGATAGTGAACCAGGATGTGCTGCAAATAATCAAGATGGAAGTAAGGGGAGCGATGAAGAGGATGAAGAATGGAAAGGCTGTTGTTTCGGATGACATACCAGTGGAAGTGTTGTGAGCCAATGCACCTGAAGACCCTCTTGCTGCAATTATCACCAAAGTGGAATCATTGGTGGAGCCTCGGCAGCAAGGGGGAATAAATAGAACATTGCAATGGGTAGCGGGTGCGTTGGCGCTTTGGTTCCCCATGTGAAGCAGGCTGAAGTTCATTCTAAGATAAGTCTGCTATTTGTCTGCTTTCATATGAACCGCAGTGTTGATGATGATCTTGTTTGCGTGCATGTTCAACCCTGCTAGACGTTTATTGTTAGCGGTTAGCATTAGCCTCTGCGCTAACGTTCTTTGTTAAATTTCAGTGTCCCGTATATTCAGATAGTCCCCAGTTTTCCTCGTTCAGGTTCCGTATGTGCTTAAATGTCCCTCGTTAGTCTGATGTCTCCGTGTTTGCTCCCCTTTGTGTGAGTTAGTGCTTTGTGTTGGCTTTCTTCCTTAATAATGTTTTGTGTTTTGTTCATACTCCTGGTCTGTCTGAACTGTGTTTTCTATCAGTTGGAAGCAGACTAGGTAGCCCAGCGATCCTGCTCAGGTGTTTTTCCTTTTCCCCAGTACAGGTGCACATAACAGGAAGCAACAGGAGGTGTAAAAGGGAGATGGCAGTTGAGTTTCTGACCAGATTTTTTAATGCAGTCTTATAAAATGAGAGGATGCCTGAGGAGTCTAGACGAAGTGTACTGGTACCGAGTTTCAAGAATAACGGTGATGCACAGAGCTGTAGTAACTATAGATGGATAAAGGTGATTAGCCACAGCATGAAGTTATGGGAAAGAGTCATGGAAGCTAGGTTAAGAAAAGAGGTGAGGATTAGTGAACAGGTTTGATTACATCAAGAATCAGAGCTAAGCCCATTCTTGTTTGCAATAGTAATGGACAGGTTGACAGACGAGGCTAGACAGGAGTCTCCATGGAGGATGATATTAGCTGATGATATTGTGATCTGCAGTGAGAGTAGGGAGCAGCTTAAGGAGAACCTGGGGAGGTGGGGATATGCTCTAGAGAGGAGAGGAATGGAAGTGAGTAGGTCAAAGACAGATTACATGAGTGTGAATGAATGGGATGAAAAGTGGAGTTCTTAGGCTGCAGGGAGCAGAGGTAACAAGGATGGAGGAGTTTAAATACTTGGGATCAACAAGTGTGGAAGAGAGGTGAAGAAGAGAGTGCAGGCAGGTTGGAATGCGTGGAGAAGAGTGGCTGAAGTGATTTGTGACAGACGGGTACCAGCTAGAGTAAAAGGGAAGGTTAACAGGACAGTAGTGAGACCAGCTATGTCGTACGGGATGGAGACGGTGGCACTGACAAAAAGACAGGAGGCAGAGCTGAAGGTGTCAAAGTTAAAGATGTTGAGATTTTCTTTGGGGGTGATGAGGATGGACAGGATTAGAAATTAGTATATTAGAGGGAGAGCTCAGGTTAGACGTTTTAGAAACAAAGTTAGAGAAGTAAAATTGTGTTTGGTTTGGACATGTCTAGAGGAGAGATGGTGGATGTGGTGAGAGAGGACATGCAGATGGTACATGCAGATGGTACATGCAGATGGTTGGTTTGAAGGAGGAAGATGCAGAGGACCTGAAGAAATGGAGACGGTTGATCCGCTGTGGCAACTGCCAAATGGAAGCAGCCGAAAAAAAAGAAGAAGAAGAAGAATGATTGGTTAAGTCCTATTTTAGTTATTAATCGCAAATATCATAAAAGGACATACATGGTTTAAACCATTATTCAGAATATGTGTAGAATTATAAAGAAATAATAAAAAAGAGAAATTTTTATTGCACATATGCAATTGGTGACCTAGAAGCACACTTTTTCTTTTCATAATATTGGCACTTTATCTAAAGCAGGCATGGTTTTAGATAATTATTGGATAGATCATTAAAACCTAATAATATAAATCTTTACAAATCCTGAAACTGCTCTTCTTTGACATCTGCCTAAGCTTATTTCCATTCTAAAGTTTACTGGGAAGTATTCACATCATAACACCTTGCAACATTTTCTTAGTGAAATGCACTAAAATACAGATATTATGGCACACCCAAATAAATGTTTTGGGGTGGCGGTGGTCTAGTGGTAGGGTACTTGCCTATGGACCTGTGGCTCAAGAGGTCCAAGGTTCAAATTCTGCCTCTAGCACTACCATCACTGGGTCCCTGAGCAAGACCCATGACCCTGAAATGCTCCAGGGGGACTGTCCCTGTAATTAGGACATGGAAGTCGCTCTGGATAAGAGTGTCTGCTAAATGCCGTAAATGTAAATGTAAATGTTTTATAGTGCCAATGGTATTGAATATATTTATATTCAGTTTTAGAAATATTATTCCTTTAATATTCCCAGATTTATTACAACCCAACAGTATACACTATAGCAGTTTGTAAGACATTCTTTTGGCATTGAGAGCCATTACTCAAGGTTCATTAACTTCATTAACCCTTTCATTCTGAACATCTCATCAGGGATCTATTCAGAGTCATTGCCTTTTTCCCTTTGACTTAATTAAGTCCTTTGCCAGAGCAAAGAACATATTCACATTTAATACGGTAAAATGGATCAGTACATGGGGTCAGCGTGTTCTGTGTCTTGGTTTTAAAAGTAAACAAGACTGCTTTTTTTTGTTGAACTTACTGATATTTTCCAAGTTCTTATTTTTGTCTGATTTATTCAGAGCATAGGTTTCCATCTAGACCTTTCTTTCTATCTACATTTTTTTCTTTTTTTTACAGCTACTCCAATCTTCAGAATCCTTCTCCAGATATAACCCTCATCTCTCCTCTGTACATGTCCAAACCATTTGTAACAGGGGTGTGCTGCGGGAAGGACGTCTGTGCTGAGCCATGGATCCTGAACATAACTTTATTATCCATAACAAACAGAACAAGTTACAAGGAACTATAAGAACTCCATTAACTTAAGGCTTTGCCTCGTGAATGAGCCACGCTCTGTTCTGACTCACTGGGGCTTAAATAGTCAGCCCCAATGAAGCACACCTGTGTCTTCGTTAGCTTAGGTGTGCCCAGTCAGAACAGAGCACCCTCTGCCGTGACCAAAACAAACCCAAACCGTGACACCAATGCAATCTTGCTTCTCTAACTTTGTCTCCAAAATGTCTAACCTCAGCTGTCCCTCTAATTTATGCATTTCTAATCCTGTCCATCCTTGTCACACCTTGCCACATCAGCTGCTCCTGTTTAGGGGTTCCGTATCATTTCTTCCTGTGCTCTCCATCTTCCTCCTTCAAACCGACCACCTGCATGTCCTCTCTGACCACATCCATAAACCTCCTCTTTGCTCTTTGACTCTTTCCTGGCATATCCATTTTCAACATCCTCCTCCCAGTTTAATCCTTGTCTCTCGTTTTGGCATGTCCAAACCCACACAACCTTGCCTTTCTTACTTTGTTTTCCAAAATGTCTAACCTGAGCTGTCCATCTAAAATACTAATTTCTAATCCTGTCCATCTTCATCACATCCAACGAACATCTCAGCATCTTTAACACAGATACCTCCAGCTCCGCCTCCTGTCTTTTCATCAGTGCCATACAGTGCCATCATCCGTACAACATAGCTGGTCACAATACTGTCCTGTTAACCTTCCCTTTTACTCTAGCTGGTACCCGCATAGTTGGTCTCACTACCATCCTGTAAAGCTTCCCTTTCACCCTCGCTGGTCCTGTCTGTCACAATTCTATCCTGTCATTCTTCTCCACCCATTCTTACCTGCCTGCACTCTCTTCTTCACCTTTTTTGTTGTGCTCTTACTTCCATCTTGCTAATTCGCTACACTTCCTGGTTCACTATTCCTCCATCATCTAATCCTCTCTATATCTTATTCTGTTCATTTATCAGGCCCTCAAAGTATTATTTCCATCAGTTCAACACACTCAACTCACTCATGAGTACATTTCCATTTCTATACTTTATCATCCTGACCTGCTACACATCTTTCCCAGCTCTGTCTCTCTGTCTAGCCAATCAGTATATGTCATTTTCTCCAACCTTACTTTCCAGCCTTTCTTACAACTCCCCTTACACCTTATCTTTAGCTGTTCCCACTGCTTTTATTGCCCTGCACTTCATAGCTTGACTTGACCATTTTACCCCTAGAATTCCACATTTAGTAATTTATATAGAATGTTGGGATAAACTGTTTTCACAGGTGCACAAGATGTCTACACAATACTGCACATTCCTACGCATAAATCTGGGAAAATGTAATTTGTCTCATCAAAACAAAATAAATAAATAAATGAATAAATAAATAAATAAGAACTGTTGGATGTTTGGCTTTGTTGCATGGAATTCTAAAAATAACAACAAACAAATAAAATAATTGTTTGTCACTTTGTAAGACTTGACAGCAAAAAACAAACTTTTTATGTTGGCTTTTATGAACTATTATAAATTTAAGTGTTGGTTGAACTTGATACCTCAACATAATATCATGATATTAAATTTGATCATTACTGCCCAGCCATAGTTATGGGAGAAGCAATCACATCCATAATGGTACACACCCTCTCCTTGTCATTTCATCTCTTATTGAGTATCTAATTGCAGTTGTCAGCTCTTGATCCTTCCCGACGCAAGTGCAGATTCCCCATCCAGAATGATTTGGGGGAGGAGGGGCATGATGTACAATATGCTGCATTTCCAATTATACCCAGTGACCTTTCTTATTTGTGTCTTGCTCCCCATTCGCAGAGGCTGCTGATTTGTTGTGACATGATCCTAATGATATTTCTCTGCTAACATTCAGTGCAGGAGGGATGTGATTACGCCCTTACGATTATGACTGTTATTTTCAATTTCAGCAAAACGGTGATCAGAGCCATGGGTTTCAGGACCATGGACAGTGCCAGTGGATGATAGCAGCAATCAAGCCATAAACGCTCTGGCAACAAGTGGAGGGAACCAATGGAAGACAGAGCTGAGGATGAGGGTGATGTGGGTCAGGGATGAATGATGGGGTCAGGGTTGGTGTCAGCCATTTGTAACATCCATCAGGGGGTGGAATGAGACTGAGAGACAAGTTGTCTCCCTGCAGTGGAAAATGTTTCACTTATATTGCCACATCAGGAGCCTACCTTCACAGGATCCTGCTTTATCTTACATAGTTCTGTGATTTCCCAAACCACACATATACCCGTGTCAAAAAATGTGGTTGAGCTCTCAAAAAGTCCTGTTCAAATAATTCTTGTACTTTTACATTTCACATGTGAGTAAGACAAGCTTGAAAGAAATGGTAGTCCATAAACAACAATTTTCACCAGTTCTGTCACCAGTTCATACATTAGTTTTAATGCCATCTACAGGGTTGTTCACTAACAAGGAAAAGCTGGACAAAAAAATAGTGTCAATACTTGAATTTTAAAAATTAATTACATCTATTATTTTGTATATAAATTACATTACAAATTATTTTGGCCAGTTTACACTTCCTATGTTTTTCTTTTAGTTTGCACACTTTCACATTTTAAGATTTGAATAAGATATTTTCACAACCTGAATAAACTAATTACTAGTTAAGTTTCATGTATATGTAAAATGTTGGTTTAAACACTGACTCCTGAGCCTGCCATTTAACCAAATTCACTTGATGACCCTTAAAGGATCATTCTGAAATGTTTTGAGGGTCGGTGACTCAGATGTGGAAATGTGACTTGAATTTTCATTACCCGGCACCAGGAGGTGTGAAAAAATAATAATAACCTATAATGTAATGTTTCACCTTTCCCTACCTCCACCACCACCTGTTGGCAACTGAACACTGAGCACACACATTTGTCAGTCACTAAACTAAAGTTATCAAATAAATTCTGAGTTAAGTCTGATGAAACTTTTTAGGTTTTGCTCTTTCAAGGCCATGCCATGTAATATGTTATACAACCGTATTTAATATGGTATACACCTGCTTTCAGTTCCCTGGTCACTTTTCCTTTACCTTACCAATAAACATTGTTGTATACAGCATTATAGAATGATGTACTGTTCTGTGTAAAAGTCTTGAAACATCATTTCTTCATATTTTAGTTCCAAAGAGCCAGACTGAGGGTTTCTAGTTTATTACTTTAAATTTTCAGTCCAGAACCTGCACTTGACTAGCTTTAGAGGCAGAAGCAGTTTGAGATCATGATGATAGAGACCTGAATAAACAGAAACCAAAGAAGAGTTATAGGATGCCCTTCAAGGAGCCTGGAGAACTAATCCTGAAGATGATGTTGGATTCTCCAATTGAGAACCGAAGTTGACAAGAAAGTTCACTGACATGAGAGTTCAGGCTGTGCTGAATAATAACGGTGGTCACACCCAATACAGATTTTAAAATGTGTGTTTTTATATTGCATTTACAGGTATGTTGGCACATGTTGCAGTAACTCATCATACATATTTTCTCATTTTCTGAGCAAAATATAAAGGCATTAGGGGTGGCTCAGGATCTTTACACAGCACTATAATTTGCAGATTAAATATCTTGGGAATGCTGCACACTAGGGAAAAGCGATTTTAGAGGCTCCCTTTCAGAAGATTTATAATCCAGTCTTGAGCTGCATTGTCTTTTGGAGATTTTTTTTAATAATGGGTAGAATTTGTCAAACAATCAGGTACTGTGTTTCTTCGTGGCTATGTCTCTCAACACGGACCCAAATGCACAATGGAGCAGTATGCCGTTGATTTCTTCTGTCTCTATCCTATTACAGTAGCCCCCAAAATAATTGTGCAAATGTAAATGTGCGTAGACCCTGGGTTAAGTAATAATACAACTTTGTGACAGAAAAAAGGAACCCCAAACCCATCAAATGCACCTGGAATTGTAACGGTTTGGTTTTGTAGGTTACGGTAGAGGGCACTCTGTTCTGACTGTGTGCTTCATTTGGGCTGGCTATTTAAGCCCCAAAGAGTCAGAACAGAGCGTGGCTCATTCACATAGGCTAAGCCTTAATGTAATGGTGTTTTTTTAGTTTCTTGAGTCTTCTTCACATACCATGGATAATAAAGTTATGTTCTTGATCCCTGGCTCCGTGTTGATGTCCTTCCCAAACCACACCAGCGTTACAGGAATGTGCATTCATTTAGATTCTTGTCACATTCCATAATCGTTCTTTAATATTGTGTATTAGAGGTTGCATCGAGTAGTTGACCAGTCAAACAATCATTTGACTAGTCAGGACTGTGAGCAGCAGTAAACTGGCAAAAGAACTGAAATTGTATAAAACACAGGCAGGCGAGAACAGAATTTCCTTAATTGCTTTATTAAAACTTTTTAAATGTGTCAAGTCAAGTAGGTTTTATTGTCATGTCAACCAAATACACAGTACACATTGAAATGCAACGTTTCTCCAGGACCGTGGTGCTACACATTAGACAACATTTAACATGACATAGAACACACCATAAGACAAAAGACTAACAAGTGCAGACAACACAACAGCCAGTGCAAAAACGGAGAGAGAACAGAGAACATTCATCTGACTTGAAAAACAGAGGCAGTGTGTACACGAGTAGAAGATGAGTGGAAGATAACAGTAACAATCCGGTGCTGGGTAACATTTGTCAAATATGTTTCATTGACCTGAAGGAAAATGTTTGGACTGACTTTCACCTGGCTCTACTTCACTTCTATCAGTCACATCTGCAGCTCATTTTGCCTTCTTCATTACACATCATTCATAACCAGCCACTGAACAGTTTAAGGCAGCCGAAAGTGGCATCACCCTGGCATCACTTCAGAAGACACTTTTGGGGATCATTATTTTGAAGAACGTCTATGTGTGGCATAATCTTTGCCTGTTTTTAAGTATGACTCTGCTACTCTTCATTGGCCAATGAAGCATAACACATTATGAATCAAAGCCTGCAAATTTAAACTAGCAGAACTGTCTGTGCTCTGCACACTGAGTTATTGATTTAAGAGAGCTGTCATGTTTTAGATCAATAGTTCAAATCTTGCCTTTAAACAATAAACACAGTCTTACTGATGGAGGTACAATCAGAGTCACAGAGGTTACGCATGCATTGATATAATGTCTTATCATAATACTCGGCTCTTTTACTTTAAAACCCTCTGAAAAAAGTGCATGCGAAGCCTTGTCATGCCTAAAATCTCAGATTAATCCAAACTGTAATTAGACTCTACTTGTTGTCTCTCCTCCATTTAAATAGGGACCTAATCTTTTATCTCTGGGAGAACGGGTTTTATGTCTTTTCCTGCATGCATAAACATCCTGTCCTCCAGATGTTTCCAGTGTCATCAATAAAAAGCGCCAATCTACCATTCAAATTAGAATATAGTAGCTCGATCTAGTCAGCATCTGCTGGGCAATAAAGAGAGATTGCTCACATTTCCCCGGCATGATAATGTGCCTCACCATCTGCAGTAGTAAAACCTAGTTCTGCTTCTCAGAACTTTTACAAGCGTCTTTTCCGCTATGATTGTCATGATTAATTGATTGAAAAAAATGAATCAACCAATTAAATTTACTTTCTACAAAATTGGAGACCAGTCGGAAGTTTGCATGACAGTAATGTGTCTTCCAAGTGCTCCTCGCACTCTCTTTATAAGGAAAACCATGTTGATGGAGATCAGAGTTGTTCAGAAATAAGGGCTCTTCTTCTTTTTCTTTTGGCTGCTCCCATTTAGGGCTCGCCACAATGGATCAACCGTCTCCATTTCTTCAGGTCCTCTGCGTCTTCCTGCTTCAAATCAACCACCTGCATAACCTCTCTCACCACGTCCATAAAACTCTTTGGTCTTCCTCTTTTCCACTTTCCAGGCAGCTCCATCTTCAACATCCTCCTCCCAATATAATCCTCATCTCTCTTCTGGACATGTCTAAACCAACACAACCTTGCTTCTCTAACTTTGTCTTCAAAACGTCTAACCTGAGCTGTCCCACTAATATACTCATTTCTAATTCTGTCCATCCTCGTCACACCCAATGAAAATCCTCTGACTGTTCCACTTCTTCTTTGCTTACCTCTTCTTCTGTATACATTCCTCTACTTCTCAGTTCCACCGCCAGGTTTCCTTATCCTGCTTCTTCCTTCCAGATGTCACACCTGTCTAGCTGTCTGCCTTTTCACCTCTGCAGTAGTTTCCCAGCACTCCGATAGCTCTTCAACACCTCCCAGTGCCCATGTTAACTTCTGCCTGAATTTCACCTTGCAGTCTTCCTCCTTCAGCTTCCGCCACTTGATCCTTGACTCTGCCCTCACTTTCCTCCTCTTCGTGACCTCCAAGGTCATTCTACAGACCACCGTCCTATGCTGTTTAGCTACACTCTCCCCTGTCACTACTTTGCAGTCTCCAATCTTCTTCAGACTGACCCTCCTGCAAAGGATATAATCCACCTGATCATATTCCTTCACTCTTATACGTCACCCTGTGCTCCTCCCCCTTCTTAAAATAAGTATTAACTACAGCCATTTCCATGCTTTTCACAAAATCTCCAACCATCTGGTCTTCAGCATTCCTCTCCTTGATACCATAACTACCTATCGCCTCTTCATCACCTCCGTTCCCTTCACCAACATGACCATTAAAAATTACACCAATCACCAGTCTCTCTCCCCTGGGTACACTGGTATTCATCTGACTCACTCCAGAATTCTTTTTCTTCAATCTCACAACCAACTTGTGGGGCATAAGCACTAACAACATTCATCATCACACCTTCAACTTCCAGCTTCAAACTCATCACCCTATCTGAAACCCTCTTCACCTCCAAAACACTCTTCACATACTTTTACTTCAGGACAACACCTCCCCCATTTCTCCTTCCATCCACACCATGGTAAAACAATTTAAACCCTCCTCCAATACACCTGGACTTTACTACCCTTCTATCTAGCCTCTCACACACAAAATGTCAACCTTCCTTCTCTCCATCATATCAGCTAATTCTCCTTTTCTAGTCATGCTGCCAACATTCAAAGTCCCTACCCTCACTTCCATCCTCCACCCCTTCTTTCTCTCCTCCTCCCTCTGGACATGCCTTACTCTTCTTTTTCTTCTTATCCTTTAGCCAACAGTAGTCCAATTTCCACCAGCACACTGTAGGCTAACTGCACTGGTGCCTAAAATAAATAAATAGATTTTAAAAAATGCTATATGCATTGTTCAGTGCATAAAGTAACACAGCATAAACTATTAGTTCCAACATAAATGCCCATCAACCATTCAGCAGCAGTTAAACACACTTACTGTTATGTTGTCATTGTTTTTTTTAATTATTATTATTACAAAGTTGATGGACAACACATCAACTGGATTCATTTCATTTTCATAAAATGAAATGAAAAATTTAAAGTCACCTAAAAACAGCTTAATATACATACTCGTTAAAATGAATAGTTGGTCTCAGTTGGCTCACTAGGTCAGCTTATTATGAATCATTGCAAACCAAAAAGAAATTTAGAAAGGTTGGCAGAAAGCATTAAGTAACATCCCATTCTCATCCACATCACCTGGGAAGCTCAAGGTTGTGCTTCACCTAGAATACTATTCCAGTTAATTAAAGTTTAGTTAAATAAAGTCACGTTACGGCAGTGGTGGCCTAGTGGTTAGGGTGTCGGCCACATGATTGGAGGATCGGGGGTTCGAACCCCTTCCCAATAGGTTGCCCTGAGGTACCCTTGAGCAAAGTGCCGTCCCTGTCCCGCTCCTGTGCTGGCGACCTGTCCAGGGTGCGTCCCTCGCCCTGTGTGCGCTGGGTTGGATGCCAGCACTCCCCCACGACCCCGTTTGGGACAAGCGGCAGAAAATGGATGGATGGAAAGTCACGTTACACAAAGCCCTGTTTAATGCAGTTAAGCCATGACATAATTATTAATTTCTTTAAATGTATTTATCTAATTAATCATTTATGATTTATCTGTATATTTCTTTCCATGTATATTTATTTAATATTGTCACCCCTTATCATCTATAGCAGTGTGGCAGATATTTTTAAAAAACATCTAGCAATGGGTTTACAGAGAGTCACATGCTCATAGTGTTTGTAGCTGTCTTTTGGAAAATTTATTTTTTCTTTCCTTGTGAACCCAACTGTATAAAAAAGATGCACATTTCTAAACAAAAACAAAACATGCCTAGCTTGGTAAATAATTGAGAATATAACTGAGAATACATAAAGGTGTGCATGGTTTGTTATTGTTAATTTTTAGAGTTTTTTTTTTATTGTATTACTTGCTAGTAATACTTATTATTAATATAATAAGAATAGTAATACTATTACTATTAATATATTTGATAATCCTTATTTCACATAAGTACCAAAAAAAAGTTAATATTTGTCCATTTAAAGTACACAAAAAATGCCCTGTCTTGCTTTCAGAAGTCATCTTATGCATTACATTGGCACAACTATTCATTATTTCTTAACAAGGGCAGCAGCAAGGGCAGCATTTATTCTCTGAGCAGTCTCATTAGTGACAGAATGCAGCAGGTTTGGTCTCACTATGAAAGCAAGCATGGATGTGTGATGGAGAAAAGCCAAGACAGAAGTCCCACATTCTCTCTCGCCTAAAAGTCAACATCAAAGGTGGTGTGTCTGGGCACCTCGGCTGGATCTCACCACTCCTCCGGCGGGCGCCATCTGTGTATCAGCAGAGAATATGCCCACAATGGGGTTTCGCCAAGGCCTGCCGTTTCTGGAGGCAGCCTCACTTATCACATGCATGCCTTGTCAGGTGATGTGAAACGATTGGTCCCTTGCCTTGCTCTTGCCTGTGGGGAACGTGATATTGTGCTGTCAGGCATTTTTTTCCTTCCTGCTTCTTTCAGCATGCCCCGATGTGGCGTATCCATGCTCATTAGCAGAATGTCAGCCTAATTAATATTGTGCTGAAAGTCAATAGAAATAGACATCTTTACTGGAACCAAGTATATAGAGTAACACTGTTTGACAGGCTTATCATTTAAAAAGAAAAGCAAACTCATCCTATGTTCATTATTTAGAGTAATCTAAACGATTAGTTTGTTATTATTTTGGTTCTTCTTTAGGTTATCCAAGCTGGGTATCTGCAGTTTTTACTAACATTGATAGACTGTTTCTTTTTACTCTCTTAGCCCCACAATGAAATAAAACCTTGTGCTTTGTATCCCTTCTTCCTGCTTTAAGAAGCACTCATTTGGTGAAGGATTGAGTCACATGATTTGACTCAATAACTTGAGGTTTGCTTGACTAACAATGATTAAAAGCAAAAGCATGACTTTGTCTTCAAGTCTTGAGCATTGATTCCCAAGGACTACTTTTTATAAAATCTTTTCATTTTTCTGTATACATTTTTTTTGGTAATTTCTAATGTTAAAGTAATTTCTAATGTTACAGCAGACCTTTAGATGTATTATTTTACATTAAAATTTAAACTTCAAATCTATAATGCATTTTACTAAGTAGACATATTAATGCAAAAAAAAAAAAATAGTTAAATTGATTAGCAGGTAAATTATATATGCATAAGATTACCTAAAACAGCTGCATGATCAAGACTAAATGGTAACAGCTGTAACATTAACCTTCTCATGACATGCCATTATATCCCTTTCTCTGTACTTTTAGTGCGTGTTTAATACATCATTAAGCTGAATTGTGTACCACTGTGTTGCAACACTTTGCTGGCAGTGTGGTTACAGCTGTGCAATAAAACCCTATCCACTTGCTTGCTTATGCTTATGATGTGCCTGGATCATCCAGATATTCAATCCTTTTAAAAATATTGTTGGGGGTTTTGGGGATATTGTATAAATGGGTACAAAGGATAATCCTGGAACTGGGTTTTTTGGGTGAAAAGACAGATCTGGGTGATGGAGCTGTTTTGTTATTTGTTATTTAGTTAATGTTTTATGCAATATTTTGAGTTCAGTCAAATTTGGCTATGATGCAAATAATGAACAACAAGAAAATGACAGTGTCATATGAGAAGAACCTTAAAAGGCCAAATATAAAAGGTGTGATCCCCCTTCAAAAGAGGAAATGGAGCAGAGGGCCTAACATTTCATTATTTTATGTTGCATTCAGTTTACGGCCCTTTGGAACTATACACCTATTTCATAATCTCAGGTCCTGATTCATCTGTTAAATTCTTTGTCTGGAGGTGAATCTGAGTCCAACATAGTCACCTTCAAAAGTATTGGAACAGCAAGGCCAGTTCATTTGTTTTGCTTTCCAGTGAACACATTCAGAAGAGATCAGACTTTCAGCTTTAATTTCCTGGTATTTACATCTCTATATCTTATATCACATAGAAACAGCACATTTTGTATGTACAAACAGCACATTTTGCATCTGAGCACCATTTTTCCAGCAATACTGCCATAATAACGTTTTGTAATAAGGGAGTGAGAAATATTGGTAAATGAACTGAACATTTGCTTGCAATAACTGCGTTAAGAATGCAAACCACCTTGACTTCACTTAATTTTTGGTTTCTACTTTGGTTGTGGTTGTTAGGCTTTTATCGCAGCATCACTCACTATTTGTTTGTTCTGTGAGATTTCTTCCATTGGTCTCCTCTTCAGTTGGGTTGAGATGAAACGGCTCAGCCAGTTCTAAACTTTCCTCTACTTTTTTTCACTTCGCATTATAGATGAGCTTCTTTGTTATGGATTTTGAGCAGATGTTTTTTCTCTGCTCTTTGGCCTTTCCATTACTTTCATAAATGAATATTTACCTCATCAGTCCATAAAACTTATTTTTAGAAACTTTGTTGCTCATTAAACAGGTTTCCCCATCATTACTGCCGATGAGTGTTTTGCATCTGGTGGTTCAGCCTCCATATTTCTGCTGTCAAAGTCTTCTTGAGCATTGCATTGCGATACCTCCAACCCTGTCCTACTTTTGTCCTAATTTTTCAAGGTGTCACAGACTGCAGTTTCAGATTTTGTCCCTGCTTTTATCACAATTTGTCATCTTTCCTTCCTTAACTGAAAAAGTTCGATCAGTACACCCGTGGTTTCCTTCTTTTTCAGGATATTTCATATAGCTGATCTGTGTTTACTCAATGTTTGTGAAATGCTTTTAAATGATTCACCCTCTTTTTTCAGCTTCAAAATGCCATGCTTTTCCTCCATAGACAGTTCACGTTTCTGCATGTTGGCTTTCCCTTTTTAACTATAAATGCAGTCCTTACAAATGAAATCCAAAAATTCAACTGAGAGTAGATTCAAGAGATGGTGGGTAGATACCAAAGGTGCAATGCTCGATATAATTTAACAAACTAGATGGAAATACCAGGAATTTTTAAATTCCAGTCTCTCATATTATGATCATAACCCACATGTCTGTAGTGCATAGCAAAAATAAATGATTTGGCCTTGCTTTTCTACTATTAAAAAAACAATAAATAATAAAAACATTCACCAAAGTGTCACAGATCTTAAAAATGACATTAACTTCACTGTTACAGTATGAGATACATATCCATAGTAATGTAAATACACATACAATTACATAATTTTTATATATGTAAGCATTATGAATGCTTAATGTAATCTTAATGTAATGTAATTACATGAGTAAATATCGAAATGTCTAGTTATTCACCAAAGATTCTTGAGCTTCTAACTAGAATTATACTACTCTGATATTACAGACAATATAACATTGGTCCACAAAAACATCACAAAACAGCTTTACAGAATCACACATTTTTATAAGTTAATAAAATTTTAACACGGATTGCCGGTACATTCTAGGTTGTAGAAAAGAGGTCCATTAGAGTCTGATATTGGAAGTTTAATGAATGGTTTTGTCTTGGTTTTTGGCAGCAGCTCATGCAGTTGATCCAATATAATGTAGCTGATTTACACATTTATATATTGTACAGATGAGAAGATAATGATAATGATAATGACTGATTCTATCTAGAAGACAATCAACTCAGATGGTGGACTATTTGGTCTGGAGTTCAAGAAACCCTCATGATAATCAATGGATTTGGCCAGGATCCTCTCCAGTTCAAAAAGAACATAAGCTACCCAGCATACAGGTGGTTGGCAGTCAACCATCTCTTAACACATAGAAAAGTAGTTCTGTTTTTAACTCAAAGGGTGAAGACTATGACTTTAAACAGTGCAAAACGGTGACTGTTGCCAATCTTGCTATTGCAGCCTGACTAAAAAGGACACAACTGAGGGTTTACAAACACAAGAGCCCCCTGAGACACTGGCATCACCCACACTTTGTCCACAAACCTGAGTGATGGAGTGAGAGTGGCGGGAGGACAGCACCAGCATCCCAGTTTGCTATAATTCTCTGCGTCCGTGAATCTGCACCTTTTAACTAATGAGGAGATTCATCCCTAAAATTCTAACTAAACAGGCATCTTTTAAGCCTAGACTGAGAAAGTGTCAGCGTCCCAAACAATGGCTGGAATGACTATTCCAGAAATTGGCGGCTTTGAATGAAAAGGCTCTTCCCCTTGTTGTAGTTTTCAATACTGGAGATAAGCTCAGAGAGATAGTTGGAAGTGAGGCCATTTAGGGCTTTGTAAATTAATAGTAGAATTTTATAGTTGTGGAATTTGACCAGAACCAATGATATCAGACTAATGTGTTCACATTTTCTAGATCTAATGAGGAGTCTAGCTGCTGCATTCTGGACTATCTGGAGTTTGTGATGGTTTTTTCTAGAACATCCTGAGAGCAGGGCATTACTGTAATCTAGTCTTGAGGTCTGAGTCAATTGTGATACACAGGCTTTTTACAGTTGGTACAGTGTAAATTCTCATAGTTTGTTTCTAGTAGTTACCTTCAACAAAGTAATTAATGAAAATAAAAATACATTAAAGTGCAAAATATCAAATTATTAAAACATTAGTTAATTATGCACTGGTCATATGATTATATAGGCCATTGGCTTTGTACGGGCCATTGGCTATGATATTTTTTACTACTATGGGCTACACTATACTAACTTATTATATTCTCTGTTTTAACAGATTCCTCCTGTACCTGAAGATATATTAACCATGAGATTATTGGATGTGACAGGGTTGACCACAATGAATCATGCAAACTCATCATGACCTATGTTCACCCATGCAGTCAAGTCTGCAGCGTTCCCTGAAGAATATTACATTTTCATGGTCACATTCGGTTTGCTGAATTTGTTAGTGAAGAATAGCACATGGTTTACTGACCAGAATGCCTAGGAACATTTCTTGATATTCATAGATAATGAAAGGGGAACTTGTGCATATTGTAGAATTATACAATATGTCTATAGTTTCATGTTTTCAAAATGGCTTATTTTTACATTTTATAACACAAGATTGTGCTCTTTTCTGAGAAATGCTTACCAGTACTGGTTTTATTTTCACTAAAATGTCATACAGGCATGATCTGGAAAATAAACACTGCAACAAGTATGCACATTCACAAGACAATCAAGTTTCCTCAGATGCCCCACATGAAACAGTTGCCATTTAATTAAAGGAGGAATAATACCAATTATACATAACTTAGTAGAAAAGGAGGTGATGCAGTTGGAGGACTCTGTCAGCTATCCCTCATCGACTCAGAGACTGGTACAAGGAGTAGTGTACCGTAGTCAATTGCAAAGCAGTGTAGCTCAGAAGGCTAGCCCTGAGTGGGTAATGAAGATAAATTAACATCTGTCCTTCCCTGGAAGGACCCCTGCTCGCTCAGACAGAAAGGATTAACAATTTTGGGGGATGCAATTCAAGAGGGGAATAGTATGGACCGTTAGCAGGGCCCCAGCATCGTCATGCACCAGCTGCAAGCTACAGATGGCATTGCTTCTTCTGACCATGCAGAGGTGGACAGAGGCAAGTGTAGTATTACAGGGGTTCATGCTGAACTAAAAAATATGGTTGTCAATTAAAGAATTTCAGATACAGGAAGAGAGCAACATGGCAAGATGATTCTGGGTTTGATTCCCAGGCAGGGCATTCTGGGCCTTTTCTGTGTGGAGTGGATATGTTCTGCCTGTGTCTTTGTGTGTTTCTTTGTGTGTGGGCTAGGCTCCAGCACCACCTACAACACTAATCAGGACCAGAGGTTGAGTGAGAGAGATGCAGGAAGCTTCAAAGATTTACTATTATGTAAAAAGAACTATGATTGGAAGTTGCTTTTGGTTGGTTTTAAACTGGGCTATACTATGTTGGACAAAGCTGATGTCAAGCTTCTCTTCTCAGAATAATGATTCTGTTACTGAAGGAGAAAAGTTCAGGAACACCTATGTCACCCTGAAATGGTTGCAGCCAACAGCTGCAGGCAAACACTTCGTATTACTAGTTACAAGGCTGGACTGGCCATCTGGCAGCCTGGACACTTTCTCGGTGGGCCAACGTACTGAAAGCAACTGTCTTTTTTTGGGGAGAGGGATGGGGGGGGTTTCGTTCCAATTTTTCAATCTTGTTAATTGACACTGGACTGGACTAATTATATCTTTAAACACCTCCCACTCACTGCAAGAGGGATGTGGAGGGGATGAAGAGATGAAGGAGGGAGTTTAGAGTATTTGTTAAGTTAACAGTGGGTTTACTGTCTGCCTGGCTCAGCTTTATGTCATGAACGCAATGATGACCAGCATTACACTCTGTTGCTCTGGAGTCCAGGAACCCATTAAGACCTGCCTGATAAAAGCGCACAGCCGGTGCTTGCAAAGCAATGTTTGTCACATTACAATAAAAGTAATTATGCTCCCTTTGCTCTACTTCAGTTTAGCTACCCTGCTACGTTTATTGAGTGCAGGTGTTGTTTGTTATCTAGCTAGTCATTATCACCATTCAGTAACAGCGAGTTAACAGGCAGTATTATTCTATTCATTTATTAAGCTCTAGGTGAAGGTTTCTTTTGAGACCTGGAAAGAAATATATGTAAGTCAGCATCTCTGTGATGAACAAGATAAATATGACATTGAAATATTTATGCTTTTCAATATTAATCAGCTATATGCCTATAACCTATGCCGTGATGATGCAGCCTTTTTGTGTCAATAAATCTGGTATTTTAATGTTACATATGATGTTACTGTAATGTTCACAACTACCTGTTAGTTAAGATATAGATAAGATTAACCATATATACAAATGACAACATATCCTCCTTGATTGGTTTATCCTACTTGGTTTTTCACAACCAAGAAACTTTTGAGGATTGGTTAGATAATTACATGGCTTTTTCTGTTTTTAAAGAGTGGCACAGCCGGTATTCAAATTCAGGTCAGAGTAAAGATGAGTGGTCTGTTTTATTGTGGTGGGTGCCAAAATATTGTCCCAGTCAAGCCCCTGGCTAGAGATCAGTTATTCCCATCTATGTAGAGAAATGTTGGCCCACTGTTCCTTGTAGATCTGGATCATTAAGAGAAATGCTACGTTCGGTTTAATCACAGAATAATGGTTTTGAGAATTGTCTGCAGTCCTGTACAAAAGAATCATATAAATACTTAGGGTAATGGATGATAGGCAGCCTTATGAGATTCACAATAGTATGAAAGTCGAAAGCTGACACTGAAGCACATGAACTTCATTTTAGTAACTTGCTGAAACACATTTGTGGCATTTCACAGACGCTCTTATCCAGAGTGACTTCCATGTGCTAATTACAGCAATTCAGGGTTAAGGGTCTTGCTCAGGGACCCAGAGGTGGTAGTGCTAGAGGTGGGATTCAAACCTGGGACCTCTTGAGCCATAGACCACCGCCACCCCACACAGTGAAGTGAAAGTGACTATTTGCAATCGAAATTGCAAACGAAATGCAATCTCTTGTTTTCGACCCAGCAGCAATGAACCGCCATATCCAGCACCCATGGAGCAGTGATGGGGACAGTACCTTGGTTAAGGGTACATTAAGGTAACCTTGTGATCTGGAATTCAAACACACAATCTTCCAATCCTAGTCCCTAAATATTAGACTGACCCATACTGCACATTTATGGCATTTGTGTACCAGCTTATGGCTTATAGAAGGCTTAAATTTTTTATTTTTAAACTGGTATCAGCAATTGAAAAATAATATACGATTGGCTAATTCATAACTTCTTAATTATGCTTATGGTTATTCTAAATAATATTTATATATTTATGGCATTTAGCAGATGCTCTTATCCAGAGCAACTTTCATTTCCTAATTACAGGGACAGTCCCCCAGGAGCAATTCAGGGTTAAGGGACTTGCTCAGGGACCCAGTGGTGGTAGTGCCAGATGTAGGATTTGAACCTGGGACCTCTTGAGCCATAAATAATAATAATAAGGCCTTTATTTCAGCCTCTCAGCTTTCATAAGAGCACTAGCTTGGCTGTATCTATTTAGGACAAGATATTAAGTGAATCAAAAGTGACTATTTGTCATTGTAAAACACAGCTCAGCACACAGCGAGACACAATAAAATTCAATGTCTGCTTTTAACCCATACACACCATGCAGCAGAGGGTAATTGTGTAAAGCACCCATGGAGCAGTGATGGGGATGGTACCTTGCGCAGGGGTACCTCAGGGCAACCTACTGGAACCCACAACCTTCTGATCCTGAGGTCAACTCCCTAACCACTAGGCCACCGCTGGAATTAACTGGTATGAATTCAAGCATGATTATTTCTTTTTATACTGAAGGAAACACATTTTTTTTGTTGTTGCCAGAAATAATAACATCTTCTCTGCAGGCCAAAAAAAGGCTTCCACGCTGAACTCTGCAAATAAATGATGCGTTGTCTGCATGTATATGTTAGTTTACTCAAAAGAGTATCTTGAAACAAACAAACAAAAAACAATCTGCTTTGTTTGGTCTTGTTCTTTACATATCAAAATTATTCTGACTTATTTAACAAGTGTGTGCATAAATTTGACTGACTAATACCCACTTCAGGCTTCCTTTCTGATTATTTATTTTCTCCTGGCACAATCAAGGAACAGAGCGAAATGAGTCTTGATTACAGCACATCCACTCTGTCTCTCAAATGAAGAACTGATGAGATTGTAAGTGGAGTTTATTGTGTGGGGAAAACACTAAGATTGTGATTTGTAGCTAATTACATGGTGCAAGGTAAAACTGCATTCAGTCAAAGTAGGAAAATGATGTATTGGTCCCCTGACATTTGTATTTAATTGCCTTTGGCTTTTTAGCTATGTGGAAATAATTGGAAAAAAAATAATTGAAGGAAGTTAAGTATTTGGGGTGAATATAAAACTTATATATATTAAAAGTCTTCATGCAGCTGAGTGGTAGGCATTATCAAAATTCATTTTCAGGCTGCAATCCTGAAGCAGCCATATCCCCTAACATTAGTCACTGACTTAAAAAAATAATAGTAAAAAAAAATATATGTAAACGACATGCCTTCCATACCCAGTCACCATTACTATAGTGGTCTGTTTGACGTAACTGGACAGGATGGCATATAGCTGGTCCAGTGTAAAATAACTGAAATAAAATATGTCAGCAGTGCGCAAAAATATCAAACTAGCTCCCAAGGGGTGCAACTGTCTAAGCAATCTTTGGGAGATCACAATTTTAGTCCCCAGTGATGACATAACCATCTGTGGGTGAGAGTCCAAGAGAGCACACTTGGTCCCTCTCTCTGGGTGAGTAGGATGTCCCTCCTTTCTCCCCATTACTCAGTGCTATGCAGCGTGAGTGTCTGTTGATTGACAAAACAGAATTAGCAGCAAGCCCTCTCCTCCAAGCATGTCCAATAATGATGTGTTAGTGGTCGTTCAAAAAAGATGTAGTGTCACTTCTCATGACTAGTATGACTAGAAGGAAGCATGTGCACGCTTTTATCTTCCCAGTGTTGCTGGATTCGTGTGATAGTTGGAGTCCTACCAAGTAGGTGGAAGTGGATGTGACTAAATTTGGCAGAAAATCTGGATCTTTCCCTTCAAATAAAGACAAAACTATAATAACCTAGGAAACCAAAGTTTGCAGCATTTCCAGTCTGTCATCAAGGAATGAGGCAGCAACAAGGACAGATGAAGCAGTGACTACAGCTTATGCTGTGGATTTAAAGGCCCAGAAACATTCGATGCAATGTGTTTTTAGGTTAAAGGAGAATGTTATTTGAGGGCCTCATGATGTAGTAATAATAAAATGCAGTATTTAACAAAAGATGTTTGAATAAGAATTATTTGAACAAAAAGAAACACATTTCCAGCAAGCTATGTGATTTCACTGAATTGAAGTATTAATTATAAGAATTAGGGCATGTGTGGTTGTGTACATTTTGAGGTTTAGCTTTATATAGTTTCACTATATTTTACCATCATTTACTATTACATGTTAATGTCACGATTTACCTGAAAGAACTCAAAAAGAAAATTTCATTCTTACCAGGTAATTTGTGCCATTACATAAAGCCACTATTGACTGTATATATTAGGCTGCAAGTACATAGTGCCTGGTGGTAACAGTGGTTCATTGGTATTGGGTATTAGGTGAGTTTTGGTGGTCTAGTGTTAGGATACTCACTTATGGACCACTACCACAAGGTTCCTGAGTAAGAGCCTTATATCCAAGTTGCTCCAGGTGGAGTTTGGTAGTTTGGAATTGGCAGTCACGCTGGAGAAGAGCGTCAGCTAAATGCTGTAAATGTAATCCACAATCAAACTAATATCTGGAGGACAGCGAGATATTATGTAGACATTGAACACGGATGAATGAGCACCTGTGGATCTATAAGCAACATGAACATAATGTAAATTTGAATTTAGTGTTAGTGGTTGGTGAATTTCTTCCTGTCCTGAATGCCTGCATGTCCTCTCTCATCACATCATAAAACTTTCTCTTTATCTTTCCTCTTTTCCTCTTGCCTGGCTGCTCCATCCTCAATATCTATTTCTTAATATATTCCTCTTCTCTCTACATATATCCAAACCAACTCACTTCTCTGACTTTGTCTTCAAATCTTCCAACCTTCCAACCCCCTGCCACTTCCAGCTTCGCCTGTCTTTTCATCACCTGTAATGGATTACTCCTGCCACTCTACTCCACCCTGCTTGCACTCTTCTTACATTTACATTACGTAGGTTTCAACTCTCTTCCACACTCTGAGCTGCTGACCCCAAGTATTTAAACTCCTCCACCTTCTGCTCCTTGCATCCTAAGCATCCTGCTATTCTCCTTTTCATTCACACTCATGTATTCTGTCTTAGTCCAACTGACTTTCATTCCTCTCCTCTGCATATCTCCACCTCCCGAGGGTCTTCTCAAGCTGCTCCCTACTCTCTCTACAGATCACCATGTCGTCTGCAAACATCATAATCCAGAGAGACTCCTGTCTAGTCTTGTCTGTCAACCTGTCCATCACCATTGCACTTCCTGGTTTTTACTTTTGGATATGTGAAATAACATTCACACATTTTTTTTTCTAAGTGAGCAAAATTAATAGAACATGAGATGCTGACAGGTGTTTGTTGTTACACATGTGTCTCCTGTTAGAGAGAGTGCTTCTGCTATGAATAACTATTCATTTCTACTCTGAGCTGAAATTATGGATTTCACATGTGAAGACTGCATTTGTTGTTACAATGGAAAAACCAGCATGAGGAGCAGAGAGGTGTCTAAGAGGAAAAAAGCATGTCATTTTGAAAGAGAAAACAGCATACCACAAATAAAGGACATAACTATTACAACTACAGTACTGTGCAAAAGTTTTAGGCAGGTGTGAAAAAATGCTGTAAACAAAGAATGCTTTCAGAAATATAAATAATGATTGTTTATTTTTATCAATTTACAAAATGCAAAGTGAAACAAAAGAAAAATCTAAATCAAATCAATATTTGGTGTTACTACCTTTTGCCTTCAAACCAGCATCAGTTCTTCTAGGTACACTTGCACAAAGTCAGGGATTTTGTAGGATTATAGTCGGTGTATGATCAACCAGTTTTACCAAACAGGTGCTGATGATCATCAATGTCACACGTAGGATGAAACACAGTCATGTTTGGAACAACCTACCAGCCGAGTTCCTTCAAAAACTGTGTGCAAGTGTAGAAGAATTTATGCTGTTTTGAAGGCAAAGGGTGGTCACACCAAATATTGATTTGATTTAGATTTCTCTTTTGTTCATTCACTGCATTTTGTTGATTGAAAATAAATGATGAACACTTCCATTTTTGAAAGCATTCTTTGTTTACAGCATTTTTTCACACCTGCCTAAAACCTTTGCACAGTACTGTATATGTAACCTTCTGAACAAAAGGACTAAGCAGCTGCCATCAAATCAGTCATTCAAACAAAACAACAGCTGATGACAGACAAAAAAAGAAAACCCCCTGAATGACAATCAATGAAAACATGATCAACATCCACAGGACAGAAGTGGAGGTTTCTGTTTTCTTTAAAAGAGAAAGCAAATTTCAAAGCAAAGTTCCTGGAACAAACTTTGATGGACAAGCAAGCTTTTTATCCTGCTATCTGCACCTTCCAAAATGGACATCTCAAGCAAAGTGCATTATTTGTTTAATTCCAACCTCAATGGGCATTTCGTTAAGGTGACATAGCAAGGATGAATGTCCACATTACATCACCTCTCCACAGGGCTACCCCAAGGCTCTGAACTGAGGCCGCTTTGATTTTCACCATATCCTTGGGATCACTGCTACGCCAAAGAAACACAACTGTATCTGTCATTCAAGCCTACAATATAACCACAAATCTCATCCTCGCTCACTCTCACTCATTGTCAGAGCCATTTGTCCAAATTAGGGTCACTGGAGTCTCATTTATTATTATTTATTATGGGTGACACTCATTTATTATTATTATTATTATTATTATTATTATTACATTTATTATTATTATTATTGTATGCTCTCTGTGCATATGGTTATCTTTCCTTGTTTTTATATTCTTTCTTTCTTTGTTAAGAGCCCTGTAACATCCAAATTTCTCATTCGTGGGATGATAAATGGTTATTCTATTCTATTCTATTCTATTCTATTCTATTCTACACACACTGTGCAGCAGGGACAGCCAGATCTAGTGCCTGGAGTGCAGTCATGGGAACAGTTCCTGGTTCAAGGGTAGCTAAGGAGAACCTACTGGTCCAGGACTCCAATCCACAAACCTCTGATCCTGAGGCCTAGTCCCTAACTGCTAGGCCACTTTTGAAATAGGGATTAAACCAATTTTGTGCTACTGGTAATCCCAGCCAATCAGTCAACCTCTCTCACAGTATCATTGTAAAAATCTTCACCTCTCTTCAGCGTTGTAAGAAACCCAAGTGTCATGATCGATGACCAGTTGTCTTTTTCTGATCATGCTGCATCTGTCTCCTGGTCATGCTGCTTTGCTCCTTACAACATAAGGAAAATTAGGTCGTACCTCACCCAGTATGCCAACCGACTCCAGGTAAAGGCAATGGTTATGAGACCCCTCGGTTACTGTAATGCTCTTCTTGCAGGTCTCCCAGCATGCAAAGTGAAACCCCTTCACTTGGTCCATAACACAACAATGTAGCTGGTGTTCAATCAGCCAAACAGGGCTCTCCACTACTCACTGACCTCCACTAGCTAGCTACGACTGGTGGAATCAATTTCCAGGCACTAACGCTTGCCTAAAGAGTGACTTCTGGATCTGCTCACCACAATTTAGGCTCAATCATACAGGTTATAAATTCATCACATTCGTCTGGCAATGCCATCACTTCAGACAAGGCAATATCAGTCTAGAATATTCATGTTCTTGGTTTGCTGATGTTGGAATGAGCTATGAAATACAGGGGCGGAACAGGGGCGGAACAGGGGCATCTCCACTTTCAAGAAACTGCTGAAAACTCCTTTCCTTTCCTAATACCTCTAACAGTTTAACCCACCTAATTTGCACTATTACATTTTTAACTACGACTTATCTTGGTCCACTTATATGCATGGCTGCCTCTGGAACAGGCTAGGTAAACTTGACAATATAATGACAGGGACGTTAATTCATTCAATTTAATTTTTTTTTTTTTTCATGCAGCAAGACATTGGTCCAAAGCACTCTACGAAGTTTATTAAGGAAAAATTGAATGTTTTGGACAGGCCAGTTTGTTTCATCTTAACCCAGTGGAGCCTGCACTTCACCTCCTGAGGAGGAGACTGAAGAAAGAATACCCTTAAAACAAACAGCTGAAAGATGCTGTAGGAAGCAAGGAAAATAAGATCCTAGGAATTCGGTGAAGTGAGTAAGCTGCAGGCTTGATACCATTATTGCATGCAAGAATGTGCAAACAAATATTAATGGTGATATAATTTCATTAAAAAAAGACTTTCTATTACAGTTATTTTTTTAACTTTCTGTACTATTTAGCATCTAATCTCTCATCTCAAATTCATCTTTTGATATCAGATCCAAATGATTTTAATGCATGGCAGAAACAAATGAATTGGCTTACTGTTCCAGTATATTCCAATTTGCAGTGCTTTGATTGCATACTGCTGTAAAATAGAGTTGTCTTGTGTTGCTGTGGCTGTTATGCTATTTTTCCACTCTAGTCTTGTCTAGTGTAGCAACCCCAACATACACAATACATCATACAGTCTTCTGCTAAACATTTGTTACTCTTGTTAAGCAGTGTAGAAGACTCCTGACAGCAGAAGTTTGAGCAATTAAAGATCATGCCCCACACCTTGTACCTTGTGAAGACAAAAATTCTTTTTTTTTTAGATATGCAAGAAATATCCAAATATCCAAAATCATTTTCTAAAAATAATTTAGGCTGGGAGCTCTAGAGCAGCCCAATGAGCCACAATGCATTTCCTTATGACTTAAGAAAGTTTAAACTTTAGCAATGTAATTGGACACAAAGGCATTGTAATGTATCAGCATTTGAACTAGTCCACCTGCCATGAGTACCTGTGCAATTGATATTTAGGCCATAGATGTGATCTAGGCTTTCACATTTTATAAATGATGGCAAAAAAAATTAAGGATCTATTTACTCAACCCAGCCACTAGGGATGCACAAGCCAGTGTATTTCTTCGTGCCAGTCCCAAGCCCGGGTAAATGGGGAGGGTTACGTCAGGAAGGGCATCCGGTGTAAAACTTTGCCAAATCAATATGCGGACAATGATACAGAATTCCATACCGGATTGGTCGAGGCCCGGGTTAACAACGACCGCCATCAGTGCTGTTAGCCTACAGGGTGCTGGTGGAAATTGGACTACTGTTGGCCAAAGAAGAAGAAGAGGAGGAGGAAGGCATGTCCAGAGGGAGAAGGAGAGAAAGAAGAAAGAAGACTAGAGTGTGCAAGAGACTAGATGGAAGGGTAGTAAGGCCAGGTGTATTGGAGGGGGGTTTAAACTGTTCTACCATGGTGTGGATAGAAGGAGGAATGGAGTAGGTGTTATCCTGAAGGAAGAGTATGTGGAGAGTGTTTTGGTAAAGGGTGTCAGGAGGGTGATGAGTTTGAGCTGGAAGTTGAAGGTGTGATAATGGGCTCTTTGTTAGTGCTTATGCTCCACAAGTTGGTTGTGAGATGAAAGAGAAGAAAGAAGAATTCTGGAAGTGAGTTAGATGAAGTGATAGAGAGTGTACCCAGGGAAGAGAGTGGTGATTGGTGCAGATTTTAATGGTCATGTTGGTGAAGGGAACAGAGGTGATGAGGAGGAGGTGATGGGTAGGCATGGTGTCAAGGAGGAATGCTGAAGGTCAGATGGTTGTTGATTTTGCAAGGATGGAAATAATGTAGTTAATACTTATTTTAGAAAGAGGGAGGAGCACAGGGTGGCGTATAGAGTGGAGAAGATGCTCACAGGTGGATTATATTCTTTGCAGGAGGTCAGTTTGAAGAGATCAGGGCACAAAGTAGTGACAGGGGAGAGTGTAGCTAAACAGCATAGGATGGTGGTCTGTAGGATGACCTTGGAGGTCAAGAAGAGGAGGAAAATGAGGGCAGAGTCGAGGATCAAGTGGTGGAAGCTGAAGGAGGAGGACTGCAAGGTGGAATTCAGGCAGGGAGTGCTGCGGGCACTGGGAGGAGTGTCGAAGAGCCTACGGATTGCTGGGAAACTTCTGCAGAATTGATCAGGCAGGCAGTAGAAATGTGCACCCAGTGTGACATCGGAAGGGAAGAAAGGAGATGAGAGACCTGGTGGTGGAACCAAGGCGATCCAGGAGTGTATTCAAAAGAAGAGAGGGAGGCAAAAGACATGGGACATACAGAGAGATGGAAGGAAGTAGACAGGTGTACAGGAGATGAACCGCTTGGGGCGAAGAAAGCAGTGAGTGAAAGGCCAAGATGAGTGTTTGGTGGGTGGCATGAGAGGTTGGACAATAAGAGGAAAAAGGACCCAGCTGCCGATTGTGGCTAGACAGAGACAGATCTGGGAAAGATGTGCTACCGTCAGGGCGATTAAAGATAGAAATGAGTAGCATTACTCACAGGTGAACAGGCGTGTTGAGCAGATGGAAGGAATACTTTGAGGAGCTGATGAATTAAGAAAATGTGAGAAGACTGGATGATGTGAGAAGAGTTAACGGAGTGCAGCAAATAAGCAAGATGGGGTAGGGGCAGCGATGAAGAGGATGAAGAATGGAAAGGCTGTTGGACCGGATGACATACCAGTGGAAGCATGGAGATGTTTAGGGGAGATGGCAGTTGAGTTTCTGACCAGATTGTTTAGCACAATCTTGGCAAGTGAGAAGATACCTGAGGAGTGGAGACGAAGTGTACTGAGTACCGATCTTCAAGAATAAGGGTGATGCACAGAGCTGTAGTAACTATAGAGGGATAAAGTTGATCAGCCACACCATGAAGTTATGGGAAAAGAGTAGTGGAGGCTTCGGTTAAGAAAAAGGGTGAGGATCAGTGAACAGCAGTATGGTTTATGCCGAGAAAACAGCACCACAGATGCAATGTTTGCTCTGAGGGTGTTGATGGAGAAGTACAGAGAAGGTCGAAGGAGCTGCATTGTGCCTTTGTGGATTTGGGAAGCATATGACAGGGTGCCTAGGAAGAGGAGTTGGTTTTTGTATGAGAATGCAGTGTTACAGAAGTATGTGAGAGTAGTTCAGGATATGTATGAGGGGCAGTGTAACAGTGGTGAGATCTGCAGTGGGAGTGACGGATGCATTTAAAGTAGAGGTTGGATTACATCAAGGATCAGCACTGAGCCCGTTCTTGTTGCAGTAATGGACAGGTTGTGGACAGTTGGGCAGGAGTCTCCGTGGGCGATGATGTTTGCTGATGATATTGTGATCTGTAGTGAGTAGGGAGCAGCTTGAGGAAGAACCTGGAGAGATGGAGATATGCTCTGGAGAGGAGAGGAATGAAAGTGAGTAGGGCAAAGACAGAATACATGAGTGTGAATGAAAGGGAGGAAAGTGGAGTGGTGAGGATGCAGGGAGTGGAGGTAACAAGGTGGAGAGTTTAAATACTTGGGATCAACAGTTCAGTGTAGCAGCGAGGAGTGTGGAAGAGAGGTGAAGAAAGAGGTGCAGGCTGGTTGGAATGGGTGGAGAAGAGTGGCTGGAGTGATTTGTGACAGGCACACAGCGTGCCAGCTAGAGTAAAGGAAGGTTTACAGGACAGTAGTGAGACCAGCTATGTTGTATGGGTTGGAGACGGTGGCACTGGCGAAAAGGCAGGAGGCGGAGCTGGAGGTGTCAGAGTTAAAGATGCTGAGATTTTCGTTGGGTGTGTGAGTTGGACAGGATTAGAAATTAGTATATTAGAGGGACAGCTCAGGTTAGACGTCTTGGAGACAACGTTAGAGAGCAAGGTTGCGTTGGTTTGGACATGTCCAGAGGAGAGCGATGATTATATTGGAAGGAGGATGTTGAGGATGGAGCTGCCAGGAAGAAGGGAGAAGAGGAAGACCAAGAGGAGGTTTATGGACGTGGTGAGAGAGGACATGCAGGTGGTCGGGTTGAAGCAGGAAGATGCAAAAGACAGGAAGAAATGGAGACAGTTGATCCGCTGTGGCGACCTCTTGAAGACGGCGAAGAAAGAAGAAGAAGAAGATTTACTTGAGAAAAATTAACCTCTGTTTACATTTACCAGCCACTCTTATCCAGAGCGACTTACATGTCCTAATTACAGGGACAGTCCCCCCGGAGCAATTCAGGGATAAGAGGTCTTGCTCAGGGACCCAGTGGTGGTAGTGCCAGATGTGGGATTCAAACCTGGGACCTCTTGAGCCATAGGTCCATAGGCAAGTACCCTACCACTAGACCACTGCCACCCTTGGTGGTGGTGGTCTATATAAACTGATTAGAAGAAGATAGTGTAGAGTACAGTCCCAAATAACTTTCCATTTATCCTCTGAAATCCCTATTCATCATTCAGTTCCTATTCCTATTATTCCTAGCATTCAGGTGATTTGTCATATTTTTTATTATTTAGGAGCAGCACTGTGGCATGATGGTTAGCACTGCTGATCAGCAGCAAGAAGTTACTGGGTTTAAATCCTAGCCTGGAGCAGCATTTTTTGCAGAGTTTGCATATTTCCCAGCACTGGTTTTCTGCCAGGAGCTCAGGTTTCCTTCCACAGTCAAACAAATTAAACTTGTTGAACAGTAAGATGCTTTATTTCTTCCAGGTGACTATGTCTGTATCTGCTACTTTGTCTGTATCTGCCATGGAGTGTTAAAGGTGTTTCTCTGCCTTTTGCCCTTTGAGGCTGGGATTAATGGTAATATTGAGGCTTATCTTTAAACTGAAATGTATTTTTAAAAAGCAAATCCTCTTATAGTTGAGATGTTCATTAAAACTGACTACACACATGGATTTATCAGTTATGCATTGTAGGTGGTGGTAGCCTAAGGGTTTTACAGACCACAGGCCAAGAGGTTGTAGGTTAGAGCAGGCTCTAGCTGAACACTAGCTCCATTTGAGCCCCTGAGTAAATCCCTAAACTCAAGTAGCTCGATTCCCTTTCATTAGGCAATGGATGTTTCTGAGAGCATCTGATTAATGCTGTCCAAGGTAATTCTGGATAATAAATAAATGGATTTCTTTGCTTGTTTTTCCTATTATTAAGCATTTTAGAAAAAAAATACATACATCTTACTGACTGAGGTATGAATATATTTTGAAATACTGGTGGGATTCTCTTTCATACATATAATTAATGGCACTTTAAATAGCCTAAGACACTGAAATATCTGGTCACCATCACTCCTCTAAAGGCCACAACTCAAAAACTGATAACTGCATTCAGGACATGCTTGGCTTTTCCCCCATTCATATGATAGGCTGGACAGTTTTGCTTTTTCAGAAAAAAGGCAAAAAAAAAAAAAAACACAACCACAACCACACAGGGGGCACACATATCCTACATGATATTCTGTGTGCTGTTTATAAACTTATTATTTACTCAGCATAATGTTTATGTGGTTATCTCATATTCTATGGTGTTTCTTAGATCCATAAACCTCCTCTTTGGTCTTCCTCTTCTCCTCTTTCCTGGCAGCTCCATCCTCAACATCCTCCTTCCAATATAATCATCGTCTCTCCTCTGCACATGGCTAAACCAAGCATAACCTTGCTTCTCTAACCTTGTCTCCCAAGGCGATCTAACCTGAGCTGTCCCTCTAATATACTCATTTCTAATCCTGTCCATCCTCGTCACACCTAACGAAAATCTCAGCATCTTTAACTCTGACACCTCCAGCTCCGTCTCCTGCCTTTTCGTCAGTGCCACTGTCTCCAACCCATACAGCACATAGCTGATCTCACTACTGTCCTGTAAACCTTCCCTTTTATTCTGGCTTCAGTGCCAGTCTTGTCACAAATCCTCCCAGCCACTCTTCTCCACCCATTCCAACCAGCCTGCACTCTCTTCTTCACCTCTCTTCCACACTGTAAATTACACTGAACTGCTGATCCCAAGTATTTAAACTCCTCCACCTTTGTTACCTCCTCCCTGCATCTAACCACGCCCTTTCCTCCCTTTCATTCACACTCATGTATTCTGTCTTTGCCCTACTCACTTTCATTCCTCTCCTCTCAAGAGCTTATCTCCATTTCTCCAGGTTCTCCTCAAGCTGCTCCCTACTCTCACTACAGATCCACAATATCATCCTTCAAAATCTTCGTCCACGGAGACTCCTGTCTAACCTCGTCCGTCAACCTGTCCATTCTACTGCAAACAAGAATGAGGCTCAGTGCTGATCCTTGATGTAATCAACATCTACCTTAAATCATCCGTCCTCCTGCAGATCTCACCACTGTTACACTGCCCTCATACATATCCTGAACTACTCTCACATACTTCTCAGTAACACAGACTTCCTCATACAAAAACCACAACTCTCTCTAGGCACCCTGTCATATGCTTTCTCCAAATCCACAAAGGCACAATGCAGCTCCTTCGACCTTCTCTGTATTTCTTCATCCCAACACCCTCCAGAGCAAACATTGCATCTGTGGTGCACTTTCTCGACATAAAACCATGCTGCTGTTCACTGATCCTCACCTCTTTCTTAACCAGAGCTTCCACTACTCTTTCCCATAACTTCATGGTGTGGCTGATCCAGCTTTATCCTCTATAGTTACTACAGCTCTGTGCATCACCCTTATTCTTGGTCGGTACCAGTACGCCGTCTCCACTCCTCAGGCATCTTCTCACTTGCCAAGATTGTGGTAAGCAATCTGGTCAAACTCAACTGCCATATCCCCCAAAACATCTCCATGCTTCCACTGGTATGTCATCGGTCCAACAGCCTTTCCATTCTTCATCCTCTTCATCGCTGCCCTTACTTCCCATCTTGTTTATTTGCCACTTCCTGGTTAACTCTCTTCTCACATCATCCAGTCTTCTCTCTCTCTCATTTTCCTCATTAATCAGCTCCTCAAAGTATTCCTTCCATCTGCTCAACACGCTCTGTTCACCTGTGAGTACGTTACCATTTCTATCTTTGCTCGTCTGACCTGTGCATCTTTCCCAGATCTGTCTCTCTGTCTAGCCAATCGGTAAAGGTCCTTTTCTCCCTCTTTACTGTCCAGCCTCTCATACAATTCACCAAACACCTTATCTTTGGCTTTCACCACTGCTTTCTTCGCCCTGCGGTTCATCTCCTTGTACACCTGTCTACTTTCTTCATCTCTCTGACTGTCCCATGTCTTCTTTGCCTCCCTCTTCTTTTGAATACACTCCTGGACTTCTTGGTTTTCCACCACAGGTCTCCTTATCCTCTTCTTCCTTCCAGATGTCACATCAAGTACATTTCTAGCCGTCTGCCTTATCACTTCTGCAGTAGTTTCCCAGCAATCGGTGTCTTCAATACCTCCCAGTGCCCGTGTTAACTCCTGCCTGAATTCCACCTTGCAGTCCTCCTCCTTCAGCTTCCACCACTTGATCCTCAACTCTGCCCTCACTTTCCTCCTCTTCTTGACCTCCAAGGTCATCCTACAGACCACCATCCTATGCTGTTTAGCTACACTCTCCCCTGTCACTACTTTGCAGTCCTCTGATCTCTTTCAAACTGACCCTCCTGCAAAGAATATAATCCACACCTGTGAGCATCTTCCTCCACTCTTATCGTCACCTGTGCTCTCCTCTTCTTAAAATAAACCAACTACAGCCATTTTCATCCCTTTTGCAAAATCTACAACCATCTGACCTTCAGCATTCCTCTCCTTGACACCATCACCTCCTCATCACCTCTGTTCCTTCACCAACATGACCATTAAAATCTGCACCAATCATCACTCTCTCTCCCTGGTACACTCTCTATCCACTTCATCTAACTCACTCAGAATTTTCCTTCTCTTTCATCTTACAACCAACTTGTGGAGCATAAGCACTAACAACATTCATTATCACACCTTCAACTTCCAGCTTCAAACTCATCACCCTCCTGACACCCTCTTCACTTCCAAAAACACTCTTCACATACTCTTCCTTCAGGATAACACCTACTCCATTCCTCCTTCTATCCACACCATGGTAGAACAGTTTAAACCCTCCTCCAATACATCTGGCCTTACTACCCTTCCATCTAGTCTCTTGCAAACACAAAATGTTAACCTGCCTTCTCTCCATCATATCAGCTAATTCTCTGCATTTACCAGTCATGCTGCCAACATTCAAAGTCCCTACCCTCACTTCCTCTCCTCTCCTTCTTTCTCTCCTTCTCCCTCTGGACATGCCTTCCTCATCTTCTTTTTCTTCTTTGGCCAACAGTGATCCAATTTCCACCAGCACCCTGTAAGGCTAACAACAGCACTGATAAGCGTCGCTGTTAACCAGACCTCGACCGATCTGGTATGGAATTCTGTTTCGTTGTCCGCATATTGACTTGGCAAGTTTTACGGATGCCCCTTCCTGGCTAATAACCCTCCCCCATTTACCCGGGCTTGGGACCGGCACGAAGAAATACACTGGCTTGTGCATCCCTAGTGGCTGGGTTATATTCTACATGGTGTTTATGGTGTATTAGTACATTCTACAAGGTGATTATTGTGTATTATTACTATGCATGGTGTTTATGGGGTATCGTTATATTCTACATGATGTTGATGAGGTATCATTATATTCTACATGATATTCTATGTGCTGTTTATGGCATATTATTATACTCAGCATGTCACGGCAGATGGCGCTCTGCTCTGACTGAGCACACCTGGGCTCCTCAGGGGGCACAGGTGTGCTTTCACAGCTGGGGCTGGCAGCTATATCAAATGGAGCCAGAGCAGGGCGTCAGTCATTAACACGGGTGATCTCCGCTGCAGCGTTGGTGTTTTAGTTCTTTGTATGAAGAACTAAAGAATCTCATGTTCGGTTCTGTAAAAGTAAGTCAGTCAGGCATGGCTCAGTGTTTACGTCCTACCCACACCACCCCAGCATGGTGTTTATGTGGTAGTATTATATTCTACATGGTGTTCAGCTGGTATTATTATATTCTGCATGGTGCTCATGTGGTATTATATTCTGCATGGTGTTCATGTGGTATTATTATATTCTGCATGGTGTTTTGTGGTATTATTATATTTTATATGGTGTTTATGAGGTATTATTATATTCTATATATCAAAAACACTAAATATGTTTTAATGTTTCCCTAAAATGGGCCCTTTTAAAATTATGGCACCTTTCAGATAGCCATATATGCACCTGCTATTCCATCACTGCAAATGACTTTATTTGTTTCCCACAAGGCAATGGCTGATTAGTCTTTTTCAAGCAAAATCAAGTCAAACAGAGATGTTATGAGAAGCTGCAAACTGTCAAAGATGTTATCATGTTTAGTAAATAGCATGTCATCAGGATATTGTGTAATTACAATTTTCTTGTTTTAAGGGGGCGGGGGTAGCCTAGGGCACCAAATAGGCTTATGGCTGCCACAAGCATTAAAAACAAATCCTGGAATTAAAAAAGACCTGAAGCTTGAGAGGCTCCTGACTGTGATGTTGTGCTGTGTTTAATTAATGATGAGAATTGAGGCTCTTTTGCTGTATGGATACTTCGATTATGACACTTGTGAAAATGAGGAGATGCGCTGATATTTAAGAGAGAAGAGCTGTGGTGATTTTCTTCATGATGCCACTGCTTGCATTGCCTCAGGACCAGATGTACATACTGTAGGCTCAAACATGAGATATATCTTCAGGGAGTGAAGTGTGTGAATTAAGACTTGAAAGATGAAGTTGTCTCATCAAGACAAATGTTTTTTTCAGAACGTGTGTGGTTTTAATCTGCTATACCTGACAAAGAAGGTTTGTTACTGTTAAAAGATGACAAATGGGCTCATAACAGCAGAACAGGTTAAGTGAGATGCTTAAGCTCACTTTGCTTTACTCCTTTTGGACTCTAGTGTCTATTTTCAAATGTTTTTCGATACTGCAGTAAGTGGTAATAAATATGGATATATTTTACTTAAATGCTGCTGTAAGTAGTGCTTAATACAAACAGGGTGTTGTTTCAACACTTTTTATAATGTCTCCAACTCCAGCGGTGAGGTGTGGCACAACTATATTAATCAAATGGCACAATTCAATCTATGGCCTATTAGCCTTCACATTTGCTCATTTTAATATGCTTTAGTATAGGAACAATACTAAATTAGCTCTTAAAACAATTGGCTCTTATATTGCCACTAGGACAGCTCAGATCTACCAAAACATGGACCTAAGACCTTTGAGTGTTCTTTGGTTGCTGGCATCACGATGTTAGCAGTAAATCCTCTATGTCCTGAAAGCTTCCGTGGATAAGATGTGTTGTTCCAGCACATCCCACAGCTGCTCAGTTGGATTCCGATCTGTAAAATTTTCAGGCCATAGAAAATCCTTCTCTTTATGTTCCTCAAACAGTTCCTCAAAACAAGAGGCTTCTTCTCTTGGGGAACATTGTTGCCATTAAGGCAGGTACCTGGTCAGAAATGTTTTGATAAGTTGAGTATATGCTGGTGCAGCTGTGCTAAAGTGTGCTAGGCCCAAAACACAGTAATAATGGATTAGAACCAACCTCTTCTAAACTTTTTGGATTAAATAGATTGGTGACCAGAGACTAGAGTCTATAATCGCATGGTCGTGGATTCAAGTCCCAGATCTGTAGAGTTGCCCCTGATATACCCTAGAGCAAATTCAGTCCCCATCCTGCTCCCAGATGTTGAAAATATTTTGGCCCCTGCTCCTGCAGGTGTTTATGGGTTAAGTAAGAGAAGCATTTCACTGTGGTTCAGTGTATTTGTGTGCATATTCAGTCAGTCATTTTCGCTTGTCCCAGCTGAATTACGGGAGGAAGCGTGGCAAGGAGCGGCACCTTGCTCAAAGTACCTCAGAAACAACCTACCTAAATGAACCCCGATCCGCCCGATCATCACGACCAACGCCTAACCCTAGGCCACCACTGCCCCCGTGCTTCATATTCACAATGACAAATAGTCACTTTCACTTTCATAATTTGGCCTCTACCACTCCCATCCTTCATGTTAACCATCCAGCACATTTGTATATACTGTATACTGACTAATATATCATACGTTGATTAATGCGGTCTTAAGAATATAATCAGCATCATTAACCGCATCTGGAAGTGGTCATAAAGTTTCGGCTAATTTGTGCAAACTTAGTGCATGGCCTAAAGCCTGATTAAAGCCTGATTAAAAAAAGGAGGACTTGCATGGCACTCTCCTGCATTTTAGGGATGTGCTTCATGCTGTGGAAGATAAAACAATTGATTAAAGCATGCTTTATATCTGTCGTCACACCTGGAATTCTCTCCTGCATGTGTGGCTCACTTGAACAGATTTTTTTACCCTATAATTTCCTTCTCAACACAGAAAACAAAGTGCAAAACTTTATTTTCTTGACAGGTTGAACTCTCAAGGGTGCATCTTTTGTATGTATAATTAGTAAACATAATTGCACCATTTTTTTCTCTGCAGATCTAAGAATTTTAAAGGATATCTGACAACTACATTTCGCTTAAGGTCATTCATATGCAGCTTCTAACCTGAGTGTCACAAAGACAAATGATCTAATTGTTGACGAATCACTTACGGTGTCTGTTGAAAGGTATTTTCATGGTTGTTCTACAATATCATATGTCCAACAGACTACATTAATATAATGCAATTAAGGAAAAAGACATTTTGAATTTTCAAAAATGGACATGGACTTCCCACCCTGTTGCACAACAGCAGGAAGCATGTGCAATATGTCTCTGCACAATTACAGGATAACAGCTCCCCCAGAGGCTGAGTGGTGATTTTTTTTTTTTGCTTTTTTTTTTTTTTGCTTTTTTTTCTCATGGACTAAAGCAGAATAGCCTGAGCATCCTTAGTGGTGGGCTGGAAATGAAGCACATAATCAGTCAAGTGTAAAATACTCAAAAGTAATAATGCGTATAGTCACCGGCTTCTCTTTGAAAACAATGCGCTGGTTAATTTGCCTGAACTCGAGGGGTCAGCCGTTGCCTTTCAGGAGATGGAGAGAAGCATTCATCTGAGAGCAGACTGCCTGAATGAGCAAGAGAGGGCGGTGCCAGCAGAGATCAATATAGCTAATGAATAAATAGGACTACAAATGGAAAGCTTTATGGAAATTAGATTAGGGATGTGCAGGCCAGTGGAAATTGGTCTGACTTGCTCTGAAGCTCAATTTGTTTGCATGTGCAGGGTTTCTTATATAAAGAACATGGAACACTGCTTTTTCTAGCATCCCATTGGATAGTCTATACTTGTCATGCAAATTGTGTTATTATTATATGACCAGTTCTGTTGAAAATAAATACCTGCCCACTGTGTCAAATCTGCCCAGATTTAGGAACAAAATATATTTTATATATTTTAATTCTCTAGTTCATAATTTGTTGTATTTGCACAGTTGCTGCTTTAGGCTTGACTTTGACCTCTTTACTGTAGGTAATGCAATGTGATCATTGTATGCAATGTATTTTATATAAGTTATATAATAAGTAAGAAATTATTTTAAAAGAATAAAATTATGTGTGTACATAAACTTGGTAAATACTGTAGTGTTGGTTGGGTTTCCTGAAACATAGAAATGCAACCTTAATTTAAGCAAGTTTTCCTATTGGCTAGTTATTAGACTAAAGGCCCTCCTATTGGATTAACAGCAAAATAGTTAGCAAATTAAATGAACACCTTAGAGTGAAAACCAATGGGCCTGTTTTTGAAGATATAAATGCCATCTAGGCCTTCTGGAAACCTTAGAAATGTGTCACTGACTGTGAATATAGTGGTGGCCTAACAAAGGGGTTTCTTTAAGATGGTAAAAAAGGAACAGCTCTAAGGAATCACTTCAAAAACTCTCCAAACAATCAGAAATTGATAATAATATCATTCTGTAAAGCCTATGAAGTGCAAAGGACAGGGTGCTGTGAGCTTGATGACTTAATGTCACAAAAGAAATAAGCCACTCTGACATTGATGTCATGGAGGCCGGTGGCGTATGGAGTCAGTCTCTGTCTAGGTCAGGCATGCGCGGCATGAAGACACTAAAGAATGCGTCCAGTTTATATTTTCTCCAGTGCAGGTCACTCAGGGACTCATTGAATTACGTGTGTCCTCGACAGTGTGCTCAACCAAAGTGGTGTTTTTAATTAGAGGATGAAGCCTTGCGTCAGATGAAGGACAAACGCTGGCTGATGTGTAGCTTGACCCCCGCAGGCGCCTGCCTGTGACTTTGTGAGCGAGTTTAATTCAGTGCCGGTGGGAAAGAGCCGTGACATGATGAGCGAGATGCAGGGCTGACAAAACTGCATAAACAGAACAGCCCATGTTCATACGCTGAGGACAAGAGACAGGCTGGCTCACACTGAGAGAAAAAAACAGAGCTGTTACAGGTAACAAAAAAAAGATCATGAGGAAAGAAGGTTTCTTTTAAAATGATAGCTAATGTTATTTTATTTACATGCCACAGTTATTGTATCTCTCTTTTTCAGGCTTTCAGAAATTACATGTAATAAAAAATGTTTTGATCCCAGGAAAACTGCTTCCAAAAATGAATAGATAGCCCGATAGACAAAACAATAAACAGTGTAAAAAATAATTTCACATATTATAATTAAGGTCTTGGGAATTTAGGATTAACTGTCATTAGCAGTAGAGGGTGTACTTAGTCTGCAGCAATGAATGTCAGGAACCAAGTTTTCCAACCCCGTTAGTGCCTGGGGAGCAGTGACAGGGACAGTATCTTGCTAAAGAGTACCTCAAGGCAACCTACTGGTCTGGGATTCGAACACGTGAATTTCTGATCCTGGGGCCAACTTCCTAACCACTTGCTGCCCCTCTGCCTCTGTTAGCGCTCAGGTTCCTCCTGGTGCCCCCAGTAAACAGCACACACACATTTTGCTATTCACATGAAATAAAGAAAATGTGATTTCAGACCTAGCCACTGTCTTCCATTGCTCCCATCGGCCCACTTCTTCTACTCATGTGTTGGTACTAGGTGTCTTTTGACTGATCTGACCTTTCTTTCATAGTCAGCAAACTTTCATGCCTTCTGTGGAAGTCAAGCAGACAAGCTTGCCTTCGCCCCATGCATGCAACTTGGGCATTTGCGACCTGTCACTAGTGTCTTTGTACTAACCTTTGGTGGAAACTAACCACTGAGAACCCCAAAACACTTCCTGATTTGGAGACACTCTGACATTTAGCCATCACAATTTAGTCTTTGTCTAAGTCTCTCATATCCTGTTGTTTTTCCTGCTTCCAGTGCTTTACTACTGGCTGACATATCCCACCACAGAAGAAATCTCCACAGAAGCAGACTTTTGAATATTGAATGTAATGTTGAGGAATAACAGGCTTCCTGAAGGACAACATTTTTTGGTTCTCATTTTCAGCCCAGTCCCTGTGCCTGACCAGTTTCAGAGGATTGTTTTTTTGTATGTTAAGCCACACAGTTAGTTTACTGCTGATGCTGAACGCCAGGTGTTTGGATGCCCTTTTGATAAGCACCTTGTATCTTTAGGCACTTAGCTTGTCCCAGTTAAAAAAAAAAAGTAATAATAAAAAAGTTTATATTTCTTAACTCAATATGTCTAAGATAAGACCAGAATATAATAGAAAGTGATTCAGGAGCAAAAAATAAAGAAATCTATTATATATATATATATATATATATATATATATATATATATATATATATATATATATATGAAATATATATATATATATATATATATATATATGAATTTATATATATATATATATATATATATATATATATATATATATATATATATATATATATATATATATATATATATATATATATATATATATATATATATATATATATATGAGGCTCTATCTACCAATCTATCTATCTATCTCTCTCTCTCTGTGTTTTATCTATCTGTCTATCTATCTGTCTATCTGCCTGCCTGTCTGTCTCTATCTATCTCTCTCTCTCTCTCTCTGTCTGTTTTATCTATCTATCTATCTATCTATCTATCTATCTATCTATGTGGCTAAATAGACGCAAGAGTGAAAATAGGAATACAGGAAAATAGGAATGAATGGATGAATAAATGCATGAAGGATACAAAAAATGAAATAAAATAAAAAAGAAAACATTATCCTTCCGACTTAGGGTGACTGGCGCGCGCGCGGCTGAGATGGCACGAGTCTGCTGGCGCGCGCGCGCGGACGCGAGCGAGTGAGAGAGAGAGAGAGAGAGAGAGAGAGAGAAGGAGGAGGAGGAGGAGAAGGAGACGGGAGTGCGGAGCCGACGGACTCTCTCTCAGCTGAGCGTTGGCTCCTCATGCCGTGACAGGGAGAAAGAGGGTCGCGTAAAGAGACGGGGAGCAGGTGAAGAAGAAGAAGAAGAAGAAGAAGAAGGAGGAGGAGGAGAAAGAAGGGAAGAGCAGCAGCAGAGCGACTGAGAGGAGCAGGACGCCGGGCTGCTGCATGTGTTCGCCTTGCTGACTGGATTTCCAGCGTCTTCAGCCTGTCCGCGCTCCGCGCCGGCGACTTTGTGCCCGCAGACGTTTCGGTGAAGATCTCAGCAGCGCCGGGAGCCGCACTCCGCTCGGTGAGACTCACTTTCCCTCCGTATCTGCTGCTGCTGGCTGTCATTAAACTGCGCCTCCTCGCTTTTTACTCCGTTTTCTTCCCTCAACACGTTCGGCACGGTAGCGTCGCTTCTCCGCTGCCTCCTCCCGGGTTGGAAACTTCTTTCCAGCTTGTTTATTTGGCACATTTGTGTTTATAAATAGTGGGAAGCGAGGAGGAACTTAAAGTGGCAACTTCAGCGTGACACTGTGTAACACGGAACTAATCAGTGTGGAACACGCAGCCAATCTTATCCAGTAGTAACATGGACCAAAAATGTGTTTTTGTGATAATGTCACCCCACCCAAACCTCATGTGCTGAAGGATTTAAAGCAGGCAGATGGGCAGAGAGTCCTCACTCCTACTTTTGGAGAGAGAGCAGAAGTGTATGGCTCACAGCTCATCTTTAGAGAGTGTTGGAAACCTGGAGTGTGGTTTTCTTTCCATGCAACTCCAAGAACACACCCTAATATAGTGCCTTCCAGCATTGTTCAAGCCTGTTTCTGTGGGGCGTCTCAGATCAGTGTTTCCAACTTGTGAACATGTCTCCAGGAGATGCTGTTGATGATGTTTGTGGTCTTTCCACCAGATTCGGTTCTCCACTTGGAACAAAGCTGAGTTTAGTATTGGATTTGTGCAGGAAAAGCTTCTGTCAAGGTGGGCACTGCTTCAGGATCAAGGCGTTTTGGTACACCTTCCCAGATCCCCAGCACATCCTGGAGTAAAGTGGATGTAGATTAAAAAAAAAAAAAAAAAGTCCAGTCAAAATTCAAGAGGTTTTCTCGCAACAGTGTGTTTTCATACTTCCAGTCATGCCAACTGGTTGCCATGCAACAGCAGCGTTCCTAAGAGTGACTCTCAACTGTCAGCTTCACGGGAGAGTCCTTATATGGGCCATATCTAATTGATCACATAATATTAGATCACGTTTTACTTACATGCATTAGACAGGGTGTGGTTTAACGGTTTCATTATTTCAGCTACTTTTTAGAACAAGTATTTAGTCTGGGGAGGAATTTTAAATTGGTGTGAAACATTTTTTCAAGGCTTTCATATTTGATTTCCTGTGCCTATGCCATCATTTTCATCACGTCAGCACATAAAAGATTATTTATAGATTTAGATGTGGCCTGGAAGCATACTTTTTCAATCATTTTAACAAGAAATCTTAATACATGCAGACTATGAAGTTAGTCCAGAACTGAACAAAAGCCACTCTCCATGTTTTGCTTCCACAAAGCCAGACGTTCTTGTAACAGGTGCAGATGATTTGCTACATTCGTTCCCGTTTCTTCAGTTTCTTCAACCTGATCAATAGGACAAAGATAAGATGGCATAAAATTATGTTTTTTGCACCAGCAAAAAAAAAAAATGAAGAAAGGAGTGGTGGCTCAAAAAATTTGTACAGTACAGTGTGTTCATTCTTTAACGTTTTGTAGTGATTTTAAATTCAGTATTATGCAGGAAAAAAGCATGCAGGACATTAAAGGAATGGTTAGCACTGAAGTTACACCAGGGCAGCGGCGGCCTAGTGGATAGGGAGTTGCCCCGGATCGGAAGATTGTGGGTTCGATTCCCTCACCAGTCGGTTGCTCTGGGGTACACTTTAGCAAGGTACTGTCCCCGTCATGGCTCCCCGGCAGCTATCCATAACTGCCCCCTGCTGCACATGTGTGTATGGGTGAAATGCAGAGGTTGAGTTTTGTTGTGTTGTGCTGTGCTGCGTTCCAGAATGACAAGGGTAGTCACTTTCACTTTCATAGTAGTTAAGGAGTTGGCCCTTGATTTTCTGAATCCCAGACCAATAGGTTGCCCTGAGGCTTCCTTGAGCAAGGTGCCGTCCTCCTCACTGCTCCTAGGGAGCTTTAAATAACTGCACATGGTGTATGGGATAACTGCAGAGGCTGATTTTTGTTGTCTCGCTGTGCCGTGATGGAAAAATAGTCTCTTTCACTTTTTTCACTTTACAAACAAACAGCAGCTACTAGTAATTCAGATCTGTAAAAATACAAAATCAAACAGCTCACGCCAACTCTTCATAAAGGTGGCATTGATTTGTGGCTGTGGTTTACAACTTGTGTGGACTAGGACTGGCCCAAATAGACTTTTTAGGCTTGGAATACTTCCCGATGTTTTTGAATGATTGTTTGAATAATATTTCTCTAAAGCAGATAAGGAGACACTAGTCTAAATTATTTAGAGTCTTACATGCATTTACATTTTACAGCGTTTAGCAGACTCTCTTATCCAGAGCGGCTTCCAATTCCTGATTACAGGGACGGTCCCTCTGGAGCAACTTGGGGTTAAGGGTTTTGCTCAGGAACCCAATGGTGGTAGTTTTTGAGGTGGGAATCAAACCTGTGACCTTTCTATACTATAGGCGAGTATCCTACAACTAGACCACCACCTTCATGAAGCTCTGGAGATGTTTTTAAGAGATGTATTTTCAGTTTAGCTGCTTTACAGAAGTTTCGGTTTGACTGATAATGCAGTTTAGTTTTCAGTTTAGTTTTTCAGTTTAGTTACTTTAGTTTCAGTAATACAATTTTGCTGGGATTGGTCCATTTCACAGTTTAAGGTGGAATAAAATTAAGTAAGGTAGATATTAAGAAAGAAAATGACAGAAACTTAAGCTTTTAGAAATGAAAAGTGCAGTAATATTGGTAGCTGAGGGGCTGTGTAAAGTATTTTAGTTTTTTACTGTATCACTAATTATGCATATATATTGCCTATACTGCTACTTTTATTTATCTCAATCTTTCAGCTCTGTAGTATCTTAACCATGGTCTGTGTGTAACTGCTTCAGTCAAAATTTTAAAGATGAACTATCCCAATATTGTGAAATATGGGAAATGAAGGCCAGCCTAATGAGTGAATGCGTTCATTTTCACATTATTCAGGCAAACTTCAGTTTCATTCAATTGTATTTGGTTGATTGACTATATATGGGATAAGTGTAAATTTCTGCTTTCTTTAGATTTGGAGCACCCAATAATACTTAAGTTGATTAACTATTAAATTACAACTCTGTGATGTTTTTCAGTTGTAGTTTAGCTTTGTGACAACCATATTTCCACAGAGAGCCAATATATTTAAGCCTGTGATAGGACAAGTCACTAAATGTTGACTTTATTTTAGAAATAGCTACTACGTGTCCTTATAAATAGCAGCAAAATAGCAGATATAATAGATATAAATAGCCATGTGCTTTAGAATATTCCACTAGCTGGTGTTAGTAATGTAACATTGTTAGCATTGGAAGGGAAGCATTGCACCATTTCTGAGCATGGCATGGTATACAAGGATCTTTTACCCACCATTCTGCTGCTAAAGAAAATACACTTAAATGGCATTGTTCAGGTCATGTCTTTAACTAACTCTAGATTAGGCATTTCTTCAAATTGTTAGCAAAAAATTGGAATTATTGGTGGGAAATCTATATACTGCCAGTAGTAGGGCTCTAGGTTTATAAGAAATTTAATCTTCTTCTTTTTTTTTTCGGCTGCTCCCGTTTAGAGGTCGCCACAGCGGATCAACCGTCTCCATGTCTTATAAGAAATTCAATGATTTAGAAAAATATCTGCAAAATCCAAGCATTTGATATATTTAAAGCGCACTACTATTTGAAAAGTGAAGGCAAATTTGCTAATCTTATAAAATGAGAAAAAGAAGACAACTCCAATCTTTTATCTTCTGCATTATTACTGAAATAACCCTTGAATAGCATTTATAAGTCTGTGAGATTCAATAATGGAGAAATTGCTCTATTTCTTCCATTCTTTGTATTGACCAACTTTAATATCCATCTCTTGTTCTCCACCAGAAACAAGCTCATATCATGGTTATGCGCTTGCTATGCGTAAATGTGGCTGGAAGTTTGGAAGTTCGGTTTAATTCAAGATTTCCATTTGCATTGTAATTCAGATTTTACTCTTGTTTGACAGCCAAGAATGAAGACATAATGGTGGCTGCTCCCATATAAGACCTTTTTTTACCCCCACCTTTCACATCCTTTTTGATTGTTGAAGCCTGTGAGAAAGCAAGGTCAAATCCTTACTGAGGCATTTATATTGCAAGTCTGAAATGGAAAGGATGGGGACTTTAATGATGTTGAGGTTGATTTTCAGACACATTATTAACACATTGGAACGTGGTTATGGCTCCATTTCCTCCATATGACCAAGTACTTTGTTACTAAGCAACACCTTAGACATTCTGCAACTGGGTCAGATGTTCATTCAAGAGTTTCAGCACCAGAGATGCACGTTCGCTCACATGGAACCTGTACGTGAAGCTTTCAAAGGGGGTTTCACATAACTTCAAGAAGAGTCTACACTAATGTTTCTCCTCTTTTCATTCCTGTGTTTCAGAGCATAAAGCAAGGGCGTTTACTTTAAGAAAAGTTTAAGCAGAATCGGCTGTCAGAACCTGACAGCTGTGTTTGGACCTGTAAAGGACTTTAATAGCTGTTGAATGTGAGGCGGGTGTAGGTTGGGAAGTGTTATTGGATCTATGTTTCTTTCCAGTAGCTTGTAAATACTGGTAAAGTTGAACAACGTGCAGTTCGTTCCTCAAACCATACTATCAATTTATGAAAACTAAGGTTTAAAAAAATATTCATTTATGATGAACGGGGGGGGGGGTCTAAGGTTTTGAATCATAGAAAGAGCTCATTGTTCCATTTTCAGTGACAATGCAGGCTGAATAGATCCATAATTATGGCCTGTTTCAAATTTTAGTTTCTGATCACATGTTCAGTTCATATGTGCCCAAGCCGCATGATTTCATGTGTTAATTAGTAGGAATTCCAAGCAGGAAGCATTTCAGTAGATTATTTCTCTATACAACACCGGTCTCTGAAATACACATGAGTGAGCAATTGGCTAGTGTGCCAGGATGTGAACAACTTTGACAAAGTCCAAATTGGGATGACCAGACAACTGGGTCATCTTCAGAACAGCAGGTCTTGTGAGTGTTTCCAGGATGCCCTTATTAGTACCTACCAAAAGTGGTCCAAAAAAACAATAACCTGGATCAAGTGTTATGCACATTGATGCCAATGTGGAGCAAATGATCTGACTTAACTTTTTTCCACAAGAGAGCTTTTAGGCCACAGCTTGTTAAAAATAAATAAACTTGGACCAAGAAGCAACGGAATAAGACATTTCTTTTATATGATGTTGGTGGCTGCATGTATGTGCCTCAGTTTCCTGGGGATGAGATGGTACCCAGTTTTTCTGACTAAATTTCTGTCCGGAAACCTTGGATCCTGACATTCATGTGGATTCTACATTAACACATAACTGCTACCCCAACATTGTGGACCCTTCATGGCAACATAATTCCTTAAAGGCAATGGGTTCTTTCAGCAGGATAATGCACCCTGCCACCCAGCAAAATTGTCCAAAATGGATTCAAGATTCAAAATTCAAGCATTTTGTTTGTCATATTTACACTTATGCAATGTGAAATGTATCCCTGAATTGCTCCATGTGCAATGGCATGAAAAAGAAAAACTCGAGATTGAACAGAATAGATGAAGTAACATACTATTAAAAATAAAAAAAAAAAAAAATGTAAAACCTAAAATAAATCCAGGCATAAACTGTTTAAAATACAGATGCAACATAAACAAATATATTAAAACACATGAATATACAAAAATAAAAAGAAAAACAAAAAATATGTAAGTATGTTAAAGGAATGCAGAGTTGCATCGGTACCAGAAATTTAACTGAAATGAATGAATAAACATGTAAAGCAGAGTAGTTTGTGCACAGATATTTATATCAATATGTAATATAAAGCACCGAGAATATACAGTGTTTTGTGTGAACAGAAACATGTGAAATCCAGAAGAATGGAGAAAATATAAACTGGCAATGTGCAAATAATGAGCAAATAAGTAGCAAAATTCTGAAATGGTTGAATCGGTCTGCAGAGTGCCCAGATCTCAATCCAGTCGCACATCTATGCAATGTTCTGGACTTTTTCCATCCCATTACACCCCTATATCAGAACTGTTAATCTGATATAAATCTGATCAGAATCATGTACGATCTGCTGCTAATGTCTTGGTGTCAGGTAACACAGCACACGTTTAGTTTTGTGGAGTCCAAGCCTCAATGGTTAAGAGCTGTTTTTGGCAGCATGAAGGTGAACAATACAATTTTAGGCAGTTGGTATTAATTTTATGGCTGATCAGTGTGATATGTGTATATACAGGGCAGTAAAAAGCAACGTATACTGCTCTTGGAGTTTTATCAGCATTTGCACATTTGTTCAATTTTATCTTGGCAAATGTGGCCAGCTTTGCAAATTGCTTTCTAGTATTTACACCCACTGTCCTCCTCCTTCTGCATGTTTTAATGAAACATAAACCAGCCATGGCCATTATGCTCTGCTTACCAACGGGCCCAGGGCTCTGAAGTATTAGTATGCCGAGGACCAATTTGAACTGAGCCTGAAGGAAAGATTTAGATACGACTCTGCTGTTTTTATGCTCCTGCCAACTTCAGTTGAATGAGCAAAGCTAAAGTTGACTCCAAGTAATTTATTGAAATGTATAGGTTTCACTGATTTGTTGCTTTCAATTCTTGTGTGTTTTCAGAAATGGGCTGTTTTATTTTTTGAAATAAGCCTTTTTTTCTTGCACACAGTACAAATCTTGAGGGTGTTCATTTTTGATTAAGTGCACTCTGGCTCAGTGCTTTTTTTTTTTTTGAGCTGGGAAGTGTGAGATCAGGTGAATCCCTCTCCTCAGGGGGGGGATGTTAATTACTTAAAAATATTGTCAGCGTGACAGTTTTTACAGATTGGATGCTGTTTTTAGAGATCAACTCTTCTTGATCTTGTCTTTTTAACTGCCTTGATTTGAAAATATGTGAGATTTCACTTCTGTGAAGAGGATGCCATACATGGTACAGGTCAGCCAGTTTAAGCCTGGCAATTTATGTGCTAATTATTTCCTTCTTTCTTTAAAATACCTAATTCTGCACCATTGTAACAATAGTTATTAGATGCAACAGAGAAGTGTTTTGCTCACTGGATATTTCTTCACCACATTTATGCTGAAGGCTGACTGAAATTTAGATTTTTAATTTTTAACACAGCATGATGTTGTACCCTTTGAGACCATCAGTGCAGTGCTTTCCATGCACTCAGCCCTTCACTTTGGACTTTAACAAGCTACATAAGGACTCATCACACAGCTTTTTCATTTGCAAGTTATTGCCCTGGGACAACATTTTGTCTTGCAGTTTCAAAGCTTATTGACATGAGCCAACAGGCCTTGGATCAGGGCTAATTGAAACCGACAAATGCAGCAAAGAAGCCCCGGAGAAAGCTGAACCCAAATGTGTCCACACACTGAGGATAAACTAGGGGGGAGAAGCCATGCATTCTCTCGTGTGTTTTTTTTTTTTTTTTCTGAGATAAGATAATGGGACCTCAGGGAGCTTCCACTGAGAGATCTAGGACTAATAAAATGAAAATGGACACAAATGTCCCCAGGATGTCTTCATGCTGAGCCTTGAGTAAACACAGAGTATGTCTTACCCACAGGGTTGGCATGAGTTTTGTATGGTGATAGCTACTTCAGAGCCTGCGCCTCGACAGTAGATTGGAACAAAATCTCAGATGTTTTAAAATCTCAGTAATATTTAAAGAAGAATTCGTTACATTCTGTGTAAATTAGTAGTTACATTACTTACATTTGGGGTTTATAGAGATTTGAGTGTGCACAGAAAGTATAATACCAACAAAACTTTTAAGTGACGCATATCTTAAGATATTTAATTATAGTTCCATTGAAACCTCCAGTCTGGTCTACGTTGATAAAATCCGGGTCATGTAGGTATATTCCTTGCCAGAATAAGGAAAAGCGCTGCAAAAATAGATGGTGAACTGACCGAGGATCACTTCAAGCAGAATGTTCTAGTCTGCTCACTGTACTTTTCAGAGAGGGAGAGAATATTTACATTTCTACAGTTGTACAGCCAATCCAGGCAGATGACTGCTAACATTTTAGCATATAGTCCTTGAGAGAACTGTGATTTCCATAATGCCTGAGAGCGTTTACGAGCCACGTTCAGTGCTGAACGAGCCTAGCTGCTTAGTAATGGACTTTTGAGTGTTGGGGGCTGTTGAGTGGAATAAAATCTTCCCCTGGCCACCCTTGCCATGCCCAGAGGCTGTTCTTATTGTTGTGCCTCATTTAGAAAGGAAGCCCACTGGTCTTTTAGAAAATGCGTAGGAAGACAAACATCCCTCCGGAACCCTCTGACAAGTTAATTTGTATAATTACTTGTAAGTGTCTGCTTTCTGGAAATTGACTTAATGTACCACATTCTGTACTGCTGTGCGGTTTAGACTTGCCACTTAACTCACAGTATCAACTTTTCAGTGCATTACACCCTGGTCAAGAGATGATTTAAATGTGTGTATTCATACGCTACAATATTTTTTTCTCTTTTCTGACTCTGCTGGATGGATGGATGGATGTATGGGCAAAATATAATGGTATTCTTTGGTGAACATGTTAAAAGAAGTGGAGTTCTTTGTTGCATCCTACCCTTGATCTCCACTTTTTAATAGGATCAGAAATGAAAACCCAACCTGTGTAAACTTTAGCCGTTTAAGTACCTCTTGCTTGAGTAAAATGTTTCCCTTCCTTGACACTGCCTTTGTATGAAATAAATTTCTTACTTAATGCTTTCCATTGATTTAAAGTTGGAGTTATTGGCCTATAAACTAGAGTATTTAAGGGGATTTTTAAAAAGAATTATGTGGATTGTTTAAAAGAAATTGTCAAAAAAAAAAATTGCTTACAGTTAGAAGCAAAGGGCTGTTACTTTGACATTTATGCAAACCTGAGCGTACATTGTGAATGTCATTGGTACACTCTTAAAGCATCTAATGTTCATTTCGCAGACATGTTCTGTCTTATTTAATCGTCAATTAACAGTGTAAATTGGGGTAAATAGGGTAAATTCTTCATTGTGTAGAAGCAATGTCAGAATTGTCCAGACATGTGGAGCACTGAATCTCTAATGCCTCTTTCAGTGAAACCTTGTATAATAAATTATTATTTATTGCCTGATGCTTTAGATGTAGGTGCCCCCCCCAAAAAAAAAAACAAAAAAAAACACATTATTCAAAGCTTATCACTAGTTTCATATAATCATTTGGATAAGAACTTAATGCCTTTGCGGATCACTGGTTATTGCGGAAGAAAATCATAGACTTCCACACGGCCGTTCTTCTCACTTCTCACCCCCATTGCAATGCATCATTTAGCATCAAACGACTCTCAATGACATTGTTTCCATCTCATCAGACACAAAGTCTTGACGGTTGACAGTTTACGTCTTTATTGACAATTATGTAAGTATGAACAAATGTTAAAATGTCGGTGCAATGTTTCTGATTAAAACTCCCATCAGATGCTTAGGATGACAAGGCCTAATGTTTGCCTCAATCATCTGAACTGTTTATGTGCAGATTTTTCTTCCAAAAAAACTAAATCGCCCCATTTCTCTCTTCTCTTCCAGTGCTAAACATTTTACTGTGTTGCTGATATGCATATTATCTGTAAATAGCCACGGGCACCTCTCCTCTCTTTTTCGCATGTGCAGGGTTATGCGATGTCTGCAAGAAAATGTGCTAAAGATATTCATTGGATACTCCAGATTGAATTGTATTCCTCTCCAGCGGCTGTGCTATAGAAGACTGAATGATTTGGATAGCTCCCGAACAAGACGCTCAATCAAACCTTGGGGAAAAAAAAAAATTGGATAAATGCTATTCAATTAATTGAGATCCAGACTCCATCCAGCTTGACTCTGTTCATTTGTTCTGGGATGAGGTGAAAGCGCAGTTGTACTCTCTACGTGTAAGGTATGCTCGATGATGAACTGAGGTGGTTCACCTCGACTGTTTTCATTTGAAGGTACTTCACACTCCCTGAGAATATGGCTACCCATTTTCATATGTGCGGGTGAAACCATATGCCCAGAGTTTAACCAAATAACAAAATCTGGAGGTAAAGTTGGACATCTTGGTGTGATTTGATTACAAACACTAATGCCCCGTAACGCAGCACATGCATACCTAATTGATGTCTTTTGTTTACAGCAGCCTTGAAGTCTAATCAGTTTTAATTATTTTTAACTGGTCACATCAAGGCCTGCCAGCATGGGGTAAATTACATGCTGTAGCAATCAGCCGGCAAGGCAAAGACACGTTACCCTTTCCGGCATGGCTTCATTTTAAAGAGAAGAACACAAAAGGGCTTTGAGCAGACACCTGGAAAGGGAGAAAATTGTGGATTTCGGCTAAATCTCAGATTAGGAGTAGATTTAACAGAGTGAGCTGACAGAGGTGTTTACAGGGCAGCTCCAGGGGCAGGAGATAAGTGCATTTAGAGCCAGTCCCAATGAGAGATTTAAGAGATCTGTGTCTTAAGAGAGAACATTACACTGCTGGATACCATCGTCTGACAAACAGCATTTTACATTCACAGTTCTTGGTTGTGGAGATTTCAGGATGAGAGGAGAAAAATATGCTTACATAACCACCCTCATCATAAGCGCCCTCTAGTAGAATATAATTTTTTTTTTTAAGAGCTCTGACTCCTGGCAACCAGATGCATAGTGTTTACTCAGAAGACTGTTGTTTGTAACCACAAAAGTTACAGAAGTGATTTCAGTGTTGCCTGCCTCAGCTGATGTCTTTCTTGTTGTCACCTCTGTGATCTGATTCATATATATATGGCCACTGCCCTGTATAGGTGGGTTGTAGTCTGGCACCTCTGCCAGTGAGACTTTGATGAAAAAGTTTTCATTCTAGGTAGTATAACTATCTGCCTCCCGGCTACCCTCAACTTGATGAGGCATCATACCATAAGAAGGCTCAAGAAGAAAAGATGTATAAGGAGTTTACCTTTTTTTTTTTTTTTTTTTTTTTTTATATTCCCATATAGTCTACCAGATGTTCACGTTTACCTCCTTATCTGCTGCATTCTGTGACCCTACCAGTGCCATGTGTTCTCTCTGTTATTTTTCAAGGCGCTTGGTGGGTGAGAGAGCAAGGCTTGTTTCTGCGGTGTCGGTGGGGAGATAAAAAAGAAAACACTCGTGGTGTGTGAGATGGTGATGCTGATGATGTGGTTTGCTCTGTCCCTGAGGGAAGAAGATTTTTTTTCAAACCTCTTGCCTGATTCTTGATTTCACATGACAGAGGAGGAGACTTACTTGGCCATTCTGTGCTAAAGCTGCACTTTTCCTGACATTTTTATTGAAATGTCTAACAAGCGCATGGGCAGTGCGGGTGAGTGAGATGGAGAGCTGGTAATGAGGGGCTTTGCTGAGTCAAATGGCAGGCTGGGACAGAGAGGAAGCGGCGCTCCAACTACCCTGAGGGTGAAAGGAGCAAGGCTGATCAACACTAACTGGCTAGTTGACCACCATCCATAAAACAGCCACTCTTCATTCCTCTGTTGTGGGCTGTCATGATTACTCAGTTTAAGAAAATGACATCAAATCAGTTCAAAATTACTTTCTTCAAAAAATCAGAAGTGATCAGTTGGTGGGGGCATGTTTAAAATTGTGCTTGACTGACAGCAATTTAACTGAACACGATAGGCACACTCATTTAAATGCGTTTGATGTAATACAGCATTTAAAATGATTGGTTTATAACCATGAAAGATTCTGTAGATGACCCGATTACTAGCATAATAGCACCAACTCAACCTGTGCTTCATGTATTCTTTTTCATATTTCACCTAATACTGTTTAAGCCTTTATTGCTAATATAATTTTTTTTTTTATTAGTGATATAATGCTAGTTAAGAGGAATTCATGGCAGAGATGAACATACATGGGGCTTTAAAGAGTTCCAAAAGCTCTAATTTAGAGTTATTGTGTTAAGTAATCATCATCATCCCAGTACCAACAAAGGAAATGGGGCAATGATGCTTGCCTTAATCTAACAACACCACTATAAACACTGCAAAAGAAAACTCAGTAGAGTTTCTTAAATACTACACTTACTATTGAGTGACTCAAATATTGTTTAATTTGTTTAATCATGCATAAATAAAATGGAAAAAAAAAAATGATGCAATTCTCCTTTAAAACCATCATGTTCTATGACTAATGTCTGCCCTGTAATATTTTGACCTGTATTTGCATTTGCTGGGTCAAAAAAATGCCTTGATTCATCATAACACCCACGGAAACCCTCATTGCGAATGTCTGAGGTCAAGATGGTAATCACAGTGGTTTTAGTACATTTGCACATAGCAGCCTACTGTAATGACAGTGTTTCATATGCGCTTCCATGGCTTCACTGCAGACCCACAAGACATTTTAGACAGGACAACAATGCATTTTTAATTAAGCAATAAAAGTGGGGAAAAAAGGACTAAGTCATAGAATTCCTTTGTTATTTATTTATGGATAGTGATGGGTTTGATTTTGTGATGGGTGTCACTAGGGACTTGATTGAAGCTGGTATGTGGTAGCAAGCAATGGAATTGTCGCTATAGGTAGATAAATATCACCTTTGTCAAAATGTGCATAGGGGAGTGCTAGATTTCCCTTGAGGGATGTAACAATGGGAGCAAATATCCCCGGGCTGTGTATTTTACACACACTCGCATCCCAGTGGCCCAGAAAACAAACACACACACACACACACACACACACACAGGCACATGACCATACAAAGAGGGGGAGAGAGAGAGAGCGAGTTTATTCATGCCAGAGATACCACAGTTAACAATGTGAATTCAAGTCAAGTCAAATAAACACAACTGAAATGTCATGCAGTAATGGGGCACTTGTGTTGTCGCGGGTGAGCCCCTTTATTCCAGAATGGAATCCTGGCTGTTTACTTTCCTCAGTTTTCCCTGTAGGCTTCACTCTGTCAGCTTTCAGTGACCTCAGCGTCAGGTGATCGTTAAAATGAGAAATTACATGCTGACCTCATAATGAAAAGCTAATGAAATCTGGTTTGTGCTTTCATGTAATCTCGAGCTCTCAAGCAGTAATCCTCTTATCAAGCTTTTGAATATCAAATGACTTCTTAACCCCATGTAAAGCACATCCTCTGACACAAACACCATGTCAAGTGATAAACGTAATTACGTTCGTCTGCTAAAATGGGTGTTCTTGTGTATAATGTGCCGTACCTTATCTGCCCACTTCATATGAAGATGCAGACGAGCTCTTCTCACCCATGAGCTGCTTTTTAATATTTAAGTATCGCTAATAATTCAGTACTTTAATCACCCTGTATTACTTTTAAAAGGATCGATACTTTTTTAAAAATTAGCTAGACTGACAATGTATTTTGCCTATTTTCCCATACTCAAAAGGTGCCACGGTGAGGTTTTAGAGCTGCTTTTGCTTTCCTAAAGCACCTTTCCACAAATGCCTCTTAAGACCCATTCAGGTTCCTATCAAAAGTCAAACTAATACCTGTTGAACTAAAATAAGAATTGAATATCTTAAAATTTGGCTTAGATTTTCCATGCTCAGTGTCTGTTATTTCTTAGAATTCTTCTTGGATCTGCTGTGCATTAAGTGGCGCTGACTCCATCATTTACTTTTCTCTGTCAGTTTGTTCTTTTTTTTAAATAATTTTACACAGTGGAAGCCCATCTGTATCTTTTTCATTTTAAAACCTCCTGCACTAAAAAATGTGCATGTACAAAGAAGAGTCTGGACAGTGTGGAAAATTGAATCATTCTAGGAAAACTTAATTTAACTTGTCAATATACATTGATTGCTTCATTTTAGGTCTGCAACACATTGTGACAAAAGCAGGACAGGTGCAATTTAGGGCTTGTAATGAGGTAAAAATAAATACATAAAACATAATTTGAAGTCATTTCAATCAGGTGGTGTCAACGGGTTTAGTAATCATGATTTTGCACAAAAGCAGTATCCGTAGAAAAATGCCTGAGGACCTCTAGTTTGTCAATGAATGTATGAGAATGTCTAAATCAATGTTGCTCAAAGAAATATGGGAAGGAACTGGAATCAAATGATACAGAAATATGAAGAAATTTCAGGGCTAGCTGAACTCCTTCAGATGGCATTTAATCAAAAATTGCCATTTGTCAATAGCTGAAGTTTTGTTAAGCACTTCAATACAGACTTACATTCACAAATGTCTATTTAAACTTAACTCTGCAAAAAAGAGGCCTCATGTTAACCATATCCAGAAACGGCACTGACTACTCTAGACACTAAGGCATCTGGGATGAAACACATTCATTCATTCATTTTCTGCCACTTGTCCCAAGCGGGGTGGCGGGGGAGTACTGGAGTCCATCCCAGCTCACATAGGGCGAAGGACGGGGGACACACCCTGGACAGGATGAAACACAGTGCAGTGTAAATATATTCATATATGAGGACAAATTAATCAATATTCCTGATCTTTTTAGGAACAAATGGGTGCCATTTGCTCTGGACCAAAACGAAAAGGATCATCTAAGTCAAAAAGTAAAAAAAATCAGGGTCTGTCATGGTGTAGTTGTGCCAGTGCCAAAATTATTTCATAGTTCTGTTTATTAAGATTTTAGAGCAACATTTGCTGCCTTAAAAATAACCTTGTGTACAAGAACTATATTGTGTTCAAAAAGAAGCTTCATGGGGCAGCTTTCATTTGGACGTCTGAGACATCCAATTCAGTAATTAGGTTCATGGAAGTCGCTCTGGATAAGAGCGTCTGTTAAATGCCACAATTGTGAATTTAAAATTGAATAAAAAGGCTAAACGGGTTGGCTGGAAAGGAGTAAATATGAACCTTTTATTGAATGTTGATGGATTGTTTCTTGGAAAAAGCTATATTGTGAAATATTTGTAAGTGTGAAAAAAGTAAGATTTGGAAATCTTTTGTACAAATTACACATGACTGTATAGCTATGTGGGCAATCATCAGAGAAACATGTCTTTTTTTTAAACTGCATGTGTACATCTAACTGGGCATGATAACTTGTGACACCTGTTTGGATATCCACATAAAAAAAATTTTTTTTAAATCTAAATTGATAGTTATACTTAACTGGAATATTTTACCCTGCTTAATTCAGCTAACATTTGGTGCCTTTATTTCCTACAAATGGATTAAGCCTAAGCATGGACTTAATTTCAGTGTCAATGGAGAATTACCATTGGAAATGTAACAAGATATCATAGTAAAATTCTGGGATTATTTTTAATAATCCTACTACACCATTCTCCATCTCAAATGCAATATGCCAAAACTAATCTAGTATGAATATAAAAGTTACGTTCATCACCAGCAATATTTAAGCTGCTGCATGCTCAGGCGGAGCATGTCTGTTGGACCAAAACTGTTTTTAATATTTAAGAAATGAAATAATAATTTCTAACCCTGAATTAGGCAGTATCAGAAGTTAAGGAAGAGTTTGCTACTAACGCAGTTTGGTGATTTTTTAAATATTTTTTGCATGTAAACCATTGTTGTTCCCTTAATACTATGTTGCGTAAAAAAAAATAAAATAAATAAAAACTTGACTAAATGAATTAGAAACAATTATTAAATTAACTCTTACTGTACTAGACTAGACTATTTCTGATGCATTCAAGCATATCATCATAATGCATAAATGCAACAGGCCTGGGTCTAGAGCAAGTTAGAATCACTGGCCAGCTGGAACTCTGTTATGATTGGCTCCCTCAGGACTGCATTCACACGTTGTTTTGTCAGCGTCAGGCCCAGGCACAGGGGAGGCCATGGGGGTTGCAGACTGAGCATCAGTGTCACTGGGGCCACCAGGGCAGAGACCCTGCTGGTCATTTTTGGTGAACTCTTATTGGAATCATTCCAGGAACATTTATGGTGCTCTCCCTGACCCAGCTCACCCCTTTCCAGGGTTATCAATACCACCCATGTTTGGCAAGGCACAGTAGAGACGATAGGTGGGCAATAAAAAAAAATCGGCTGAGATGTTCATTACAAACGGTCAACATTGATGTTCCTGTCCCTCTTGCTCTCTCTCTCTCTCTCCCTCTCTCTCTCTCCCTCTCTCTCTCTCCCTCTCTCTCTCTCTCTCCTCTCTCTCTCTCTCTCTCTCTCTCTCTCTCTCTCTCTTTCACTCTCTCTCTTGTTCTCTCACTCTCTCTGGAGCATCTCCCACTGCAGGGCACAGAGAACAAAACAATAATGCTTTCCACTCGCTGCCATCAGTGCACAAAAATAACTCAGTTAGAGCATGTGCTGATTCAAGTGGATGCTGCGTATCTTTTCTGTAACCCTCTGTAGTGAGGCAGGGGTGTTCTCTCTCCTCTGTGCTCACTGTTTTTGTCGTCTAAGGATTAGAAAAGATCAGAAAGACATTGGGTGTAAATATCCTATGCATTCTCATCCTTTAACTAACAAGGCAGTAGCTGCTTCACCCCCACATGAGCAGGTCTCTTCTTCTGTGTTAATAGTATAGTGGCGTACATATACTATGTTCTTATGTGATTATGGCTAGAGCTCCTACAGGTTTTCTCACAAATGAGTTTTACACAATCTGACTTTGAGCCCCTAGTAAGCTAGCAAAGTACAAAAAAGGCAAATAAAGCCTAATGAGAATCAAGAGTCAAAAGGGGAACCCATCAAACCCATTTTCTCAGTTGACAGTGAAGTAACTGAGAAGCTGAAAGGACCTAGCAATAGGTCTGATGGTCTGTTTTTGGCCGCTTGCAGTCCTAATAGAAGGATCACTGTTGTGAGTTGAGAAGTACAGTTATGGGTCATCCAGTCAAGAAAATGTTTCATAAATATTATGTGATTATCAGGCAGTAAGTCAACAGTTCAGTGTAATGGAGAGTATGGGAGAGCGGTGAAGTAGAGTGTGCTGGCACATTGGAGTGGATGGAGAAGGGCAGCAGGAACTATCTGTGACAGACTTAAGAATTTCAAGAGTTAAATGGAGGAGCAGCTCAGGTTCCCTTACAGGAAAAAAACAGGCCAGTTTCAGCCTGTTAGCATAATTCAGCTAATAAATTCAGCTAAAGTAAACATATCTCTAGATTCAGAATGAGTTGGAAACTAGTTGGATTTAACAAATATTCCAAAGGTTTAATTAAGTTTGACCTCCCAGGCAGTTCACCGAGACCTTATTGTTTCATTTTTCAATTTTTTTTTTAAATCATCATCAGTTTACACACAACACTCATCAATGAGAAAATAATAGCAGTTTTGGATGGCTTTAATAATGCATTAAAATTAAATAAATATTTAGCATATAAGTAATCTGACCCTTTGTTATGACATTTACATTTACAGCATTTAGCAGACGCTCTTATCCAGAGCGACTGCCATGTCCTAATTACAGGGACAGTCCCCCTGGAGCAATTCAGGGTTAAGGGTCTTGCTCAGGGACCCAGTGGGGATAGTGCCAGAGGTGGGATTCGAACCTGGGACCTCTTGAGCCATAGGCAAGTATCCTACCACTAGACCACCACCACCCCATGATGAGCCATGATGAACCCTCTTGAGCCATAGGTCCATAGGCAAGTATCTGATCACTAGACCACCACCACCCCATAACACCCCATGACACTTGCAGCTGATCTCATCAAATGTCCTTGAGATGCTTTTACAACTTGATTCAAGTCCTTTTGTGCTTAATGAAATTAATTGGACATGCCCCTGTCTAAAAAGATATCAAAATTGATGTTCAGTTGATCGTAGCGACGAGTGGTCATTATGAGTAAGTTCCAGAAGCCGTTTTTGAAGATCAGAGAACCTTCCAAAAGGACGGCACTCCAATAACCTAGTGTTTATGGCCAGATGGAAGCCATTCCTTGCTAAAAGGCACATGGCAGCCCACTGGTTTGCCAAATGCATTTGAAGGGCTTTTAGACAATTAAAGGATGTTCTAAAGAAATTAATATTAAACTACTGACCAAAATTCCCAATGTCATGCGTAGAGGAAACCAGGCACTGGCCATCACCTAAGTTTTATAGCCCTACACTCAAACAAGGCAGTGGCAGCATGATACTGATGGGTGTGTTTCTGCAATGTGGACTAGGAAACTAGTCAGGGTAGAGGGAAATTTGAATGGTGAAAATAGTGTAATCCTAACCTTTTCCCCAGTCCCAGTAAGATCTCTGGCTGGGGCAAAGGGTTTACATTTTACTAAGACAATGACCCAAAGCATTGCTGATTCAAAGCAGCTAAAAATCACACAGTGACTTTGGGAAATTGTATACTGTATATACACAACCCTTGGCATGTTATTACTAGACTAATTATTCACTTAAATGGAGTAATTTTTCCCTGCTCAAATTGCTATGATACAGTGTGATTGAACTTGACTGTGCCCTGAGCCAGATTAAAGTGCACTCAAAATGAGAAGTACACCCCTCACAGAAGTGGATTAAAGAGAGTAATCTCTTTGAATGGGAAACGCCTAGACACATGCTTGCAAGGTGAATTTACGTGAAGAGCGGATTAATGCACCAAAGCATGTAATCGAGGTTCAAACTACAGTTGCATTGTAAGTGTGAAATTATTTGTTTAAGTCCTCAAATCTTCACTTATTTCAAATCTGGTATTCCCTTGGACGTTGTGGAAAAACGAAAATCCAAATAACTATTTCTATTCTTCTATTTTAAAGGTACTGGTGTCAGTATTAGAATGTCCTGTGCTGATTTGACAGATGAAGAGGATTTAGGAAAATTTGACTGAAAATAAATCCTGGAAATGTCATTTGAATCTGGAAGGTTTTTATTTCATTGTGCCAACATGCTAATAGCTTGGTTTTAATGCAGAAAAAGTGATCTAATTATGTTTACTACCAGCCAGTAAATATTTACAATATCTTTTTAAAGTAAAATTCACCCTAAATATATGCTTCTAGTTGGTGAAGTGATCTTTAACAAGCTAAACATTCCTTTCATTGCTATGCTGATGAAATGTATTATCCAAAGGAGATTCTAAACACCCGTTTAATAAGGATTTAATAAAGAACGTCAAAGACTGGATATAACATATCTTCTTCTTTGTACTACTCCCAAATGCTAAATATATAAAGTAAAATTCACCCTAAATATATGCTTCTAGTTGGTGAAGTGATATTTAACAAGCTAAACATTCCTTTCATTGCTATGCTGATGAAATGTATTATCCAAAGGAGATTCTAAACACCAGTTTAATAAGGATTTAATTAAGAACGTCAAAGACTGGATATAAAATATCTTCTTCTTTGTACTACTCCCAAATGCTACTAAAACTATTTGATCTGTACAGGTAGCTAGAACAGCCTTTGAATATACAGTACTGTGCAAAAGTTTTAGGCAGGTGTGGGAAAAATGCTGTAAACAAAGAATGCTTTCAAAAATGAAAGTGTTAATCATTTATTTTCTTCAATCAACAAAATGCAGTCAATGAACAAAAGAGAAATCGAAATCAAATCAATATTTGGTGTGACCACCCTTTGCCTTCAAAACAGCATCAATTCTTCTAGGTACACTTGCACACAGTTTTTGAAGGAACTCGGCTGGTAGGTTGTTCCAAACATATTGGAGAACTAACCACAGATCTTCTGTGGATGTAGGCTTCCTCACATCCTTCTGTCTCTTCATGTAATCCCAGACACACTCGATGTTGAGATCAGGGCTCTGTGGGACCAGAAGAATTGATGCTGGTTTGAAGGCAAAAGGTAGTAACACCAAATATTGATTTGATTTAGATTTTTCTTTTGTTCGCTCACTTTGCATTTTGTAAATTGATAGAAATAAACAATCATTATTTATATTTCTGAAAGCATTCTTTTACAACATTTTTTCCACACCTGCCTAAAACTTTTGCACAATACTGTATATAAGATCTATTTCTGTGCGACAAAAAGAAACTCCACATGAAAAGAAACTACTGCATGATTTCAGTATGGTCACTGCTTGAAGAACAGTACATGTTTCATTGAAACATAATATATAGTGCTGTTTAATTTATTTTAGTACAGTGTGTTATGTGAAACAAAAAAATTGTGTACTCATTTTTTGTGAGTAATTTTTAGTTTAGTACTATTTTTTTTGTCTGCTTCAATTTAGCAATCATTAGAAAAGAAACAACTAAACTATTATTATATTAAAAATCTATGTAAAAATTATTCATTTAATTATTAATTTAATTTTGTATGATTTTTCTAATATATTCTAAGCTTGCGTTTCTGTCAATTTTGTCAACCCTGTCAATTTTTTTTTTTTATTTCATAATTTTGTAAAAACAATTTTACATCTAATGCAAAAGTCTTATGCAAAAATTCAGTTTCTTGCTTCCTAACTGTCTTTACTCTGCATTTAACGCTATGATATTGTACTGCATTTCTCAGACTTGTGTATAGTCTCAGGTTGCAATTTTCATTTGATTGGATAGACACGATCGACACAAGATTGGAAACATACCTGTGCAAATTAACATTAGCTACTTGGCTTATAAATATGTTTTAAAAAAGGTTCGATCTGAAAAGAAAAAAAAAAGTGACCTGGACCTAATTTATCACAAGCAACATTGTCATATTGTCCAGCTCTATTTATTATTTACATCATGTAAATCATGAAAATCTCTTTTTCATGAAAGTGTATTTTGCTACTTCTCCCAAGCGTATTAAATGAGATTTGAGATCGACTAATCTGTTTCTCTCACATGATATAGTCTCTTTATCAGTACTTAGAAATCTGGAATTTGGAGCAGGGACAGATCTTTTCTCTATAAAGCCCACCTCCAGCTGGGCAATAACCTCCATGTTGCTGTTTTTGAGTAAGACAGTCTTAGTTTCTCAGGTTAGGCTGGAAACCTACTTGTTTGCTCAGGCAGAAAAATAACTTTCCTCCTCAGATAAAGACACTGATCTTGAGGTCCATGGTCATGTAAGATCATTAGAGGTCACCCGATCGGTTTGTTGAAGGTGGGATGAAGGAACCTCAGAAAGCCACTTGTGTTTGGACTGTACTGACACACTGTTTTCTGGTTAAATAATGTGACATTTTGATTATGTAACCACCTTTTTGATCATCTAATCTTTTTAAAGCCTATCCATCACGTTTGATGCTGTGTGCTCTAAATGCTGGCAATAATCTCTTACATGCCTTCAACATGCTGCAGTTTGACCACAATCAGGGTCATAGAAATCATGTTCCTTTACCAGCTTCTAGTGGTAATTTGTGATTCAGAATCAAATTGTATTGTTTCTTCTTCGAGAAAAAAATGTGGCGTTAAAAGAAAAATGTGTTTTGCCCCAGAAAGCTAAACCAAACTACAGTGCCAAGATCACATGAAACCTTGTGAGTCCCTGTGTAATTATGCAAGGAAAGTGGACCATCTGTAACCTTTAGATACAATAGATTAAAAATGTGTTGAAAGGAATGTTGGGAAAAACGAGCGTAAAGAGGCTGGAGGAGCAATGCAGACTGTGGCCCTGTACATCTGGAACAATATACATCCCCAATTAGCGCTTAAGCAATGTACTAACAGTGGTGCGATAATGGTTACATGTCTGCAAATGTACACAGCAGAGACTTCAAGAGTCTTTATTAGTTCATAAACAAGTTCACTGTTTGGATTATTCATTCAAATGGTTCTTTTTTGAATAAATATTTATTCTGTTTACTGTGTTAGCTGTAGTCTGGCAATTGATGTGCAGGTCAGAGGCACAGAGAGAAAATTTGATTAAATTAAAAGGGTTGGAGAGTTTAGATGCCTTATCTGTTATTGGTTTTATATATCATATATATGATATATCTTATATATGGCGTGGGTTTGAATGGCAGCAGGCCTAAGACCAGTATAAACAAAAAAAAATAATAGAGAGCTCAAAGGGCAATCCTGCTGTGCCCTCCGTCTCAAAGGTAATGACACAGAGCCACAAGAGCCTGTTTAAACCAACACAGTAAGGCATTATTAGCAAAGATCATTCTTATGAAAGATGGCCGAAGCTGCTGAAAGCCCAGTGGAGCACTTTTTGATCACCACCTTCTAGCCATAGAGGATGCAGAGGAATCATATCCATCCTAGCAGAGGTATCCATGGCAACATGTTTACTCAGAATTGGGAATGGGGGAAGTCTTGTCATGTCAAGGCTATGGCCCTCTTGCCCCAGCTGACAACAGAATCTTTTTTTCATCTGCCAGCACCCACACGGGAAAAGAAAAAGACAGGAAAAAAAAGCAACTTTATTTACAGTCTTATTGAAACACTGGAGGTCAAATCTATAATGTCCAGTTGGAGGTAAACACACGGACATATGGTCATATCTGAACCATGTTGCTCTATTTTAGCGTTATTGAGAAAGTCTGCTTCCTTTTACATTGTTTCAAAATGAAATGACAAAATAATCAAGCTAGTAATAAAATATCATTACATTAACCAATAGTAAAGGTAAGAACAAGCTTCTGTTGTGGCTGTGATAATAATAATGATATGTTATCTTGGGAGAAATACTTGGTAGAAGGGTAGGAGGCAGAACTAAACCGTGTAGCTATTTCTACAGGGGTCATCCCTGCCGTGAGCACCCTAGTTCCTTAGATTTTTGTTCTGTTTGTTGCTGTGATTTAGGGTCTTACCTTGATGCACCTTTACAGGTGCAACCTGATAGCATTTAACCTTGGCTAGCAGCTCAGAGTCAGACAGCTCTCGGAGACCATCTGGATGGCTTCGCCCCTGCACATTTATCGTACGTCGTGATGCCCTACTGCTAGGTTCTCTGGTGTTTAGGTCTTTTGGGACAGCTTTTCTTTCCTTTGAGCTGCTGCAGCATTTGTGGTATTTGTGGTGGGAAGCTGTGTTATAAATATGTGATTAAGAGGCAAATCATACACTGGGACTTATTCAGTAATTTTAGCCCAGATAAAATCTTGACTGCTTGAGAAAATACTAAAGATAAAACTACTTGAGACAGCCTTCTACAAGATTTATAATATCACAGTTAATTGAAGGAGGCTGTCACCTTTCTGATATTCAAATAAAGATCAGGACGTTATAAAGGTTTGAAAATTGGAGGATTATAAATATTGAAGCTTCCCAGAAATGTGGTCTATTACAAACAGTTTTGTTTCTCTGTAGTTTACTGCAAGCAAGCCCGCGGTTAGTGAGTTGGCCACAGGATTGGAAGGTCTAGGTTCGAATCCCAGACCAGTTGTTTGCCCTCAGGCACCATTGAGCAAGGTACCATCCTCAACACTGCTTCCCGCCTGGGCCCTTTCAATAGCTGCTCCCTGCTGCATGTGTGTGTGGGTTAAATGCAGAAGGTGCATCACTGTGTGTTGGCAAGTTTCACTTTACTTTCACTTAAGTCTAGCAAAACTCTAGCAGGTTTTCTACTTCTCCTGTTGTCAACAAGCCACAAAGTGTTTGTTGTCAAACCTTGGCCTCTTCTTGGCTTCTGAATCGACAAGTCACCCAAAAACTAAAAGTCACTCTAAAAACTTAAAAACAAATGTTTGCATCTGAACATGGTGGCATCTGAAATCGAGACAAGTTTGTTCCCCCTTCATACAGAGTAGATGCAGATTGATCAAACTGAGACATGTTTTGGTGATGTGTTTCTGAAAACCGTGTGAACTTTGCAGACGTCTGCTGGGCGCCAGTGTTTATTAGCAGTATCCATGCAAAAAGGATGAATGGTTTTGAGAAAAGACCTGATTTTGATGGCAAATTGTGATTATTAAAATGCATTTTTACCCAGACTTTAGTCTACAGCAGTATTTGGATGTTAAATTGTTTTCAACTCACTTCAGATGTTGTCATTCAGCAAAGGGTGTGTAAGATTTTTCACTCAACTCTTTGAGTTCTCATTCTCATCATTTTTCAACTGCATTAAACAAGCCATTTCTAAATATTGCTGCTTCATAGGTGACATTTTCATCAACACTGAGGGAAGCTGTGATAAAAATATGTAATTAAGAATCTAATTTTGCACTGCAACTTCAGTATTTTTAGCACATGAAGTCCTGATTGAAGGGGAATTATAAAAGACTCTATATGTTCAGTTATACACCTTGGCTAGCTCGTAATGGATTTCTATGGCTTTTTTTTTTTTTTTTTGCAGTTGCTCAATGTGCAAAATAGGTTAAGCGTACATAATGTTAATTACTCCAAAGGGTTCAATCAGTCCCTCAGTAAATTAAGTGGAGCTTATTGAGTGAATTTATTGGGCAAAGTCATGGCAACATAAATATGTGCAATGTCTATATATGAAAAAAGACAGTTTGCAATAAGGTACTAATTTAGACATTCACTTTTAAAAAACATACATGTCCCTGTGATTTTTAAACATTGTGTCTATGGAGCAATTTCAGATTTTAATGGGCAAATCCTCCAGTACTATCGCCACCCCAAGCTCTTCCCGTACACTCTGGTTGAAATATTTCTTCCCCTCCTTAATTGAAAAATGCTATAGCAGGATCACACCTACTTTCCAGCCTTTAGCTTCTGAATTCCATGCTCTCTGAAAATAATTGACAGGGTTTGGGAGATAAGAGAGGTTTTAATCGGTCTAGGGTCTCAGCTATCATAAAAGCAACCTGGGGCACAAGAGAACAGATAGCCATGATATTTTCAAATCTTGGCATTCTCAGATAGCTTCCCTCTCAGAGGCTAAAGGAAGGATTTATCTCTCCCTATCCTCTCTGTTTTTGCATCTTGAAGGCAGTGATCTGGCATGGAAAATGGCTTAATGGCACATGACTCAAAAATGCTCAGTGCGGCTTGAAAATGAGATAAGTGAACCAGGTAAGAAAATGAAATGAGCTGGATATTATTGGATAGTGAGATCAAATTAGGACAGCAAGATCATCAAAGCCCTTCTGTAATGCTATTCCCCATCTGTAAAGGTGGAAATTTATGAAACATTGGCACGTAGGTTTCCGTGGCAGCAGGCGGGATAAAGACAGCATGCTTGATGATGCTCAAAAGAGGAATTATAGCATTGCCATTATAGATCAGTAGGTACCTAATCCCAAGAACTTTTCAAAGCATTAATATGCATCCGATACCTTATGCAAGAAAATTAAAATTCACTCTGAGCTCACAAAGTAATGCAAAAAAGATTATGCCTATAAAGGCTCCAGATTAGTAAGAACCCACCAAATGACTCATAAGTGTTATGTTCAGATGAAAGTCCCGGTATTAATTTTACATGGACAGCAGAACTTATCCAAGATGAGAAGAAAAAAAAACAACATCAAAAATAATTTTACTGTGGTAGATGATGTGTGTGTTTGTGTTTTTTTTTTTTTTTTGATAGATGCTATATGTGGAAAGGAGAAAGTGAAAAACAGATCATTTTTAAAGTACAAATAAGGATTTATAATACATACCATTTTAAATGCTAAGGTTATAAGTAGAACATCAGTAGCTTAGCAGAGAGCAGCCTTTTCCAACCCTGCAGATCATTACAGTTCATCCATAAACTCATTAGCCCTGTGTGTTAATTAGCGTTTATACCTAGATTAAGAAGAGGAGCTTCATGACATGACTGATGGTTCCTGCTAATGCTTTATTGATCCAAAGAAAAATAATGTCTCTGCAATTACTCGCAGCATTTCAGTGAATGTTAGTGGTTATCTGCAGGACTTATAATAATTAACCAATCCTTTTTTTTGTTTTTGTTAGTTTTTTTGGATTCCTGCATGCTGAATTTGTAACAAGGCACAGATCATGTTGTTTCAGAGAACTACAGCAGCCCCTTTTTATTCACAAAAAAATCAGAATGGAAAAAATACGCGTCATTGTCCTAATACTTGTGGACCCCTTTAGAGTTTCAACCCATGAACCCCCCCCCCCCCCCTTTCCCTTTTTTTTTTTTTTTTTTCCCTCTTTTTCTCTTTCTATATTTGTACAAGGTCAGGTGTTACAAAGTGGCACAAGTACTCCAGTGTTCTATCATTTCTAGGTTTGGGGAAAAAAAAAAGTTGAAAATGAAATTTAGGATGCTCATTGGCCAGTAATTCATACGAATAATCTGATGTTAATATTAGAGCCTAACCAACTGGTCTAACTCTGAGATTATCTGAGATTAGTAATGCTTCTATTCCGTTATTAATGAGTTTTCAGTTTATCTGGTATGTCCCTCTTTTGCTCTGAGGAGCACATACGCTCGAGTGGGCATAGACTCCACTAGCTTGTCCTTTGATGAGAGGATCAGATCCATCAGAGAGTTGTCTGAGCACAAGCTTCTATGGAAGGAATCGGTCTCAGGAAATCTTTTTGCACAAATCTTTTTGTTAACATGATCAGTGTCACAAAATTGCTTCAATTTGAGTAATGGTCTTGAAATAGGGCAGTCTTGAATATTCTTTCTATATTTCACCTGGAATAAGTTTTTAATATATTATTATTTTTTTTATTATTATTGATTTCCAGGATTAAATAGATTTTTAATGTACTCTCTGCTGTATCAGCTGATATCGAAGAGTTTCCACTCATGCCCCTATGCTGCACATACACATTATACTGTTTTACCTAAGAGAAACTCTGTCATTTCCTCTGTTTATATAATGTATTTACTGTTTTATTGCTGCTATTTTGGTTGACTTTTTCACAATCGTCTGTTGTGTCACTCCTGACTTCATTATTCTTTCAGTTACACCTTGGTCCTAGAGGAGTGCTGTGTGTTGTGTACTGTTTATGGTGACGACAGCTTCTTGTGATGGCACAGACAGCACGTATTCAGTGCATTTCTACATGTAAGTGTTTGTGAAATATATATTAAAGGTTTATTGTGGAATGGGAGCGTGTACACTAAGTGTCAGTAGAGAACAAGAGCAAGAAGATGCTAGAAATCAGCCTGTTCATAAACTATAATCATTTGCACTTGTTTTATGTTACTGGTTCATGCCTTAAGTTAGATGGATTTGTTATGCTTCAATTTCACTGTGTGGCTTAAAAAACTAAAAAAAAAGTCTCTAAACCTGCTCAGGTACAGGGACTGAACTGAAAATGAGAGCCAAAAACTTTAGAAAGCAACAAAAACATCCTTAGCAATACATCACAAAAATAAGCAAAAGATACAAAAGAGAGATTCAGAGCAATTTGGGGAAACTTCAATCAAACGGTGTGTAGCAGCGACTTAAATTAGCTAATAAGTAAGTAAATATATTTAGGTGGATTTCATCTGTTAGCTTAACTTTTTTTTTTTTTTTTTTAAGAGCAATTTTTTTAAGGGCTCCCTCAGTTTTTATGTATTAATCAATTTATTTATTTGTGCATATTAAATAAATTTTTCAAAGTTGTATATATGTTTTAAATAAATATATAATTCTCCATTTTCATCTCTCACATGACACTTCCATCCTGCTCATTTTTTTTTAAAGAGGGTTGTCACTTTGACTTTCTGCTTAACCTTGCACAATGCAGTATATTGCATTTCACCCACTAACAAGCCAGGGTGGAACAGTGTGAATTGATCCTTAACTCGGCCTCTGTTTCAAGGCGGCATGAAACCCAGACATTCTCTTTGTTTTCAGCTGGAAAATTCTACCAGAATTCTCTGAGCCTGGTGGCTTTTTCCACTTGTTTGTTTGCTGTCAGAGAGTAATTGTATAGGACAAAAACAAAATGAAGAAACATTTGATTGTGAGAAGAATATTAAGAGTCTGTTGGGGATTCATCAGAAATTCAGATAGAGCTGAACCACCAACCCCCCCGCCATCAAAAAAAAATATATATATATTTTTGCATTGCATCGAGGCTGCGTTTACACTCCTGAGCAAATATGTTTATGGAAGCGAATAAGACCAGAGATGCAAGCCTGAATTATTTAGCATATGTTGGGTAAGTTGGTTACTGCCAGTTCATATTCAGCTGTTGCTCTCCCAAAATAACATCATCCATCACTTTAGAGCTTCTTCTATTAGAAAACTGAGCAAACAATACACTGTATTTGTGTGAAGCCGTCCCTTTCGAACAGCTTCAACAGTAATGTAATGAAAATGGAGTAGCGCATTGTGTGTTGCTTTGCTTTTCACATAATTACATGAAATTCTGTCTTATGAAGCAGGAGCCAGAGTTTGTTGCTCTGTCAGTTTCTTGCTGCAGTGAACTATTGCATATCTCCAAAAACATTAATAAACGCCTTATATTGATTAGGTGTGGGAAGACTGCCCTTATAGCGACAGAAGTGGAATCAATACACTTACACAATGTACAAATCAGTTACGCTTTAAAATGTTGCCGATGCCACAATGTCTGTCGCATTGTGTTGTGAAGACATAACCAATGCATTTTCTTTTAATTAATATTGCTTATTTGTATTTTATAGAATTGAAAACTGAAAATTATAATAAACAGTTCATAGTTAACAAGTTTACCAAAACCAAGCCAAACCATGTAACCAAACAGTTCCATTCTGAACCATCTAAAAACATGAGTGGATAATGCTCATTTGAATTTTTACCTTTTTAAAATAAGAATTGTTCATAAGTTTATGTACAGTACTGTGCAAAGGTTTTAGGCAGGTGTGGAAAAAAAGCTGTAAACAAAGAATGCTTTCAAAAATGGAAGTGTTAATCATTTGTTTTCATCAATCATCAAAATGCAGTGAATGAACAAAAGAGAAATCTAAATCCGTGACCAGATTTGGTCGCAAACCTGAACGTAATCTCCCCATAAGATTGTATGTAAATACGATTAATCCATTCAAGAAATATACATACGGTTTTTTTTTTTAAGCACAAAGAGTTAATTATACCATAGAATACATAGTGTAATAGTAAAATAAATGTAAAAACATTGAATAACCTTTGAAGAAAACTTTGAAGAGCAGAGGAAACTAACATTGCAAGAGTTCATGCTAGACCAGGTTCGTGCTAGACCCTTAAAAACCGTTCGCTGTAAGCACTTTTTTTGAGTTTGAAGCACAGGAAAAAAATTAAGTTTGAAAAATCCTTAATTTATACAAAAATTAAACCTAAACAACACTACCACTTTTCATTTAGAGGCCATGGTAAATTGCAAAATGAATGCAAAAGCATGCAAATACAACACGAGCATCATCTTTGTTAGGCCCTGACGCTAAGCAAACTAAAGAAAATGGGATTTGGACGGAGAATGGGAAATCACTGGTGTGTAGTATGAACCAGAGGGTAAACTGGCAGCCAACGTTTTGTTCACCACCAGAAACTGTAGTCGTGAACAGATGCGGAAATTTGGCCAACTTTTTAATCGTAACCTGATTTGTATGTGTTCGGAAATGTTCATGACCAGAGGTTCTACTGTGTGTGTGCGTGTGTGTGTCTGTGTCTGTGTTGTGTATACATATATATGTAAAAATAAAAATATTGTGTGTGTGTGTGTGTTAGGCCTTTGTGTTGATTATTTGAAAGAACAAAAATTGAAGTCAGCTGTAGTATCAATATGACTATAAGCATTAATACTTCCTTGTTTCCCCAGCACCAAATGGTGTAGGAGTGAGGATTTATCCAAGTGATTGTTTTCTTTGAGCCTTCTGCACACACAGCATTGAAAAGGTGGCTGAACACCTGGAAAAGTAAGACTGAGTGACCCACCCATGCTCATGATTGATCAGCCACTGGAGATTAACATAAGGGATGATCTGAGCCACTCTTGCCAATAATACCCATTTTCTGCAAACCTAGACACTTGGGTTATGAAAGGTTGGCTGTGGCATCACTGGGATTCAGCTTAGGTCCCAGTAAAAGGATGTGTATTTGGTTTTGTGGCCCGCACTGGTCTCTAAGGGTCCAAATTTTGCTGCTTAAACATGCCTCATCCAAGTCAGAGTTTAATTAGTAAGATTTAGAATGCTTGTTAAAACAGAGAAAACGGTGTTGGATTTTGACCCTCTAGCGTAGGAGTTTGTTTTATATGTTCTTGAAGTATGTCCTAAATGGTACCTCTAGAGGAAAAAAAAAATGTAAGAATCTTTTTTTTCCAAGTAGTTTTGCACCATTTTTACTGGAAAGTTCTTTGCTGAACTTTTCTACAAAGTTAAGTGAAGCTGCAAAGCTCAAATTCTGTAGAAATAAGTGACACATTTGTTCTCTTTAAAAAGCATCATGTTCATTATCTTTATATATCCATAGAGGCAAGAAAATATTGTAAAAAACAGAACCAGAACTCGTCGTCTTCTTTCAGCTGCTCCCGTTTAGGAGTCAGCACAGAGGATCATCCATTTTCATTTCTTCTGGTTTTCTGCATCTTCCTCAATCAAATGACCACATGCATATCCTGTCTCACCACATCTATAAACCTCCTATTTGGTCCTCTTTTCCTCTTTCCAGGCAGCTCCATCTTCCATATTCTTCTCCCAGTATAATCCTCATCTCTCCTCTGTACATGTCCAAACCAGTACCATCTTGCTTCTCTACCTTTGACAAAAGGTTAAACCTGAACTGTTCTGTTCTAATACTATCCTTCCTCATTACTTCCAACGAAAATCTTTATGATTCCACCACCAGGTTCCTCTTTCCAGATGTCACACCACATTCCTTTCTAGGTTTCTCCCTTACCACTTTTGCATTTGTTGCTCAGCAATCTCAACACCTTCTAGTGCCCATCTTAACTCCTGCATGAATTCCTCCTTGCATTCTTTCTTCCTCAGCTTCCATCATTTGCTCCTCAACTCTGACATCACTTTCCTCTACTTCTTGACCTCCAAGGTCATCCTGTGCTGTTTAGCTACACTATCCCCTGTCACTACTTTGCAGTCTCCAATCTCCTTCAGATTGACCCTTCTGCAAAGGATATAATCCACCTGTGTGCATCTTCCTCCTCTCTTATACATCACCCTGTGCTCCTCCCTCTTCTTAAAATAAGTATTAACTACAGCTATGTTCATCCTTTCGACAAATTCTATAACCATCTGACATTCAGCATTCCTCTCCTTGACACTGTACCTAACAATCACCTCTTCACCTCTGTTCCCTTCACCAACATGTCCACTGAAGTCCGCACCAATCACCACTCTCTCTCCCCTCGGTACGCTCTCTATCACTTCATCTTACTTTCTCCAGAATCCTTCTTTCTCCTCCATCTCTCAACCACATTGTGGGTCATTAGCACTAACAACATCTATTATCACACCTTCAACTTCAAGCTTCAAACTCATCACCCTATCTGACACCCTCTTCACCTCCAAAACACTTCACATACTCTTCCTTCAGGATAACACCTACACCATTCCTCCTTCCATTCACACCATGGTAAAACAGTTTAAACTGTCCTCCAATACACCTGGCCTTACTATCCTTTCATCTAGTCTCTTGCACACACAAAATATCAACCTTTCTTCTCTCCATCATATCAGCTAATTCTCTACCTTGACCAGTCATGCTGCCAACATTCAAAATTCCTCTCCTCATGCCTTCCTCCTCTTGTTCTTCTCCTTCTTTTTCTCCTACTGTCCAGCAATAGTCCAATTTCCACTCGAAGCCTGTAGGTTAACAGCACTGGTTGGGCCTCAACCAATATGTATCTCATTATTTAATTCAGCAAAAGTTTTACACCGGATGCCTCTTCTGAGGTAACCTTCCCCGTTTATCCGGGCTTGGGACCGGAACCAAGAAATAAACACTGGCTTGTGCAACCCTAGGAGCTGGGTTAGAAATGTTCCAGAATAATAATGTCTTTGTTAAGAAATAAAGATCTCTTTAGCCAGACAGAAACAAAAATAACATGGTAAAAGAGAGAAAAAAGAGAGAAATAGGTGATATTGACTGACTTGAGAATCTCCAGTCTTTCAATAAACGCCTTTGTGTTTGGCTTGGTGTTTATTGGATCCCCAGTTCTCTTAAAGAATGTCTCCATAATCCATTTACTGGCCAAACCTGTGCGACACTTCTCACTGCAGGTTGTACTTATCCACCTGTCCCAGAAATGTCAGCCTGTTCTTTATTATCCCAATGCTCCACTATAATGGCAGTGCGCTTGGAGGATGAGATGTCCGTCGAGCTGTCAGTCACTTTTTATCTCTCTTATTTTTTTATATTTGTTTAACAACTTACTATATTTATATATCTTGAAACGTTCATGTGTTTTCCTTAGGGACGTTCAGTGGTAAGCAAAAGACCAGAAGAACAGCATTTCCCCTTTTTTTGTCTTCTTGACTTCCACCGAAAGTATGAGTTTGACTTTCTCATACTGTTTAAAAGCAACACTCAGCCTTTTCATTTTTGAAATAAGGAGCATGTGAAATGTGTCGTCATTTTACACATTGTCAGGCCAGGACAGTTGAAGGGGAAATGATGAAAAACACATAGTGAGGCTCTTGTAAATGTTTGTCGCAAAGTTCTGATCTGACTAATGGTCCTTTTAGCTTTTTGACAAGCAGATTTAAAGGCATTTTTACAGCATTTTCTACTTTGTCAATGCCACAAAAATGTCTGTTGTAACTTGTTCTAGTAGTTTGAAAAGTGCAATCTCGGAATCCATTTTTTCTCCATAGAAATCTAATGTATTTCCGTGGTGTATCCCTTTATTATAAAGAATGGTGTCTTGGAAATATAGTAGTGATAAGCATCAAAGAATATAAAATGCACTTTGCACTCAGAACTGTGTCTTGTGTTCACTTTGAGCTCAAAGTAACATTCAGCTAAATTCTCTCAACGGATTTTATTTTTGCATATAAGCAAAGAAAAAGAACCATCATGTCTGCTTTAATTTGAAGAGGCTAAGCTATCTCTTTATTTAGATCATGTCCCACCCATGGGAAATAACAATGATTTTACATATAAATATGAATCACTGGGAAAAATGTGATGTTCATACAATGTGACAATCAGTACCTCAGTTAGTGGCAGTTGTGGCCTAGTGGTTAAGATCTAGGCCCCAGGAGCAAAAGGTTGTGGGTTTGAATCCCAAACCAGTAGGATGCCCTGAGGTACCCTTGAGCAAGGTACCATTCCCATCACTGCTTCTTTGGTGCTGGATGTAGGTGCCCCCTGCTGCCCAGTGTGTGTGGGTTAAAAGAGGGTGCATTTTGTTGTGGTTCACTGTGTGCTGTGTTTTGACAAATAGTCATTTCACTAAAGTGAGACCCCAACAATGTTTCAATATCCATTTGGAAATGTACGAAGCAACCTTACTGTTTGTTTTTAATTTTGTCATCATGTGTGGTATTCTCCATAGATTGCAACAAACTTCTTAATTATTAATTTTTGGGGGGTGTCAGCAGTGGCCTAGTGGTTAGGGACAAGGCCACAGCATCAGAAGGTTATGGGTTTGATTCCCAGACCAGAAGGTTGCCCTGAGGTACCCTTGAGCAAGGTACCATCCCCGTCACTGCACCCCGGGCAGCATTCAATAGCTTGCATAGGGTTAAATTCATTTTGAATAGGGTTAAATTTTGTAGTGGTTCACTGTGTGTTGTGCTGTGTATTCACAATGACAGGTTGTCACTTTCACTTCACTTTCACTTAAGTCTAATAAAACTTTTGCCTTTTAGCAAAAACGCATTCAATAGCTGTCCCCTGCTGCGCGCACGTGTGTGTGTGTGTGTGTGTGTGTGTGTGTGTGTGTGTGTGGTTAAAATAGAGGTCTAATTTTGTTGTGTCTCACTGTGTGCAGTGCTGTGTTTCACAATGACAAGAATTGTTACTTTCACTTTAATTAAGTAGACAGGATTTTACATTAAGTCCACCTTGCATTAAGCTGTTTCTGCCTGTCTGCTAACCATTTATTTATTTATTCATTTATTAACGTGTCAGACTAGATAATATTCTGATAATTGTGGCATTATGGGTAGTTTATTCTCTGGAAGTGCATGTAGATCCTTAAGATTGATATCAATAATACATGTTTACAAATTAGAATTGGAGCATTTTACCTGAAGAAACTCTAGCAAGGTTGTAATATTTCACAAAAACACAAGTTCTTCTGATTGTAGATTCTGATGTAGTACACTTTTGGGATGGCACAACTGGTCATTTTTTATTATTTCTTTAATTTTTTTATTTACTGAGAAATATTATTGATTGTCTTTACTGGGGGGGTGTTTTAAATATATAATAATAATAATAATATAAAAAAATTGATTTAGTAGCCTTTAGTAACATATTCTGCAATCCTATAGAAAAAAGTCACTTTTGGCAACAAAAAGATGTACTCACATGTTTGCTGAGTGGTGTGCTTTATTCTGTATGTGACTTGTTTTGACATGCCTTTGAGTATTATTGCTTTATTTCTGCCAATTATCTGTCCTCTTTCTCACAAATTACAAGATCAAAAAGGCCATTAGTCTATAATCTGTTTTTGTCTGTCTGTCTGTCGGTCGGTCGGTCGGTCGGTCGGTCGACGAGTGTAAACAGTCTGGATAAAGTGATTATTGTTCTCCAAAGGGAGTGACCGACACAAAGTGTAATACTGTGTGATTGCTGATTTTATTTGTGATTAGACTTTTTCCTTGTGAATTTGCTGATGACAGTCGCAGGCTGTTGCTTGAAAGCAACAGGTTTGCAAGTCAAACGAGGGTGTGGCTTTCAGTAGACTAGTGCAGTAACAAGTTCTTCTTATGCATGTGTTGTTAAAGTGAGTAATTGTCATTGTGAAACACAGCACAACACACTGAGCCACAACAAAATGCAGCCCCTGCATTTAACCCACACACACCGTGCCGCAGGTGGCAGCTATTGAAAGCACCCGAGAGCAGTGATGTACCTCAGAACAGCCTACTGGTCTAGGATTTGAACCCACAACATTCTGATCTTGGGCCTAATCCCTATACTAGGCCACCACTGCCCCATATTGCACCATGTAATGTCATCACAGATTTGAAGGAATGATGGAAGAAGCATTTTTCTCCCGAGCATGTACCATTATAATGAGTTTTGTTGTACAACTTGATGAATTTACTCTTAGGGCCTTTCTGAAAGGTGCGTCCTATTCCTTGTGGTCCTCCTTAAAGTGCACAGTCTGGTGTTGTCTTCACGAGCAAGTGATTTTGGGAGTGCTAAGGTTAATGCCATGCTTTTGGGATATTTCTTTTTCATTTCACAGGATATAAGTTTAGTGTACCCTCCAAATAATATATGAAATTAGATAGCCCACAAGCTAACTTAATATTGGTATACATTTGAGCTCCCATTTAAATATCTTCCTCTCTACCTTGTTGGCCATACAGCTGTAAACAAACCCCTCTACCGGTAATTGCTTGTATCCCAATTAGCTTGCTAAATCTGCGCTGCATTAAGAACACATAGAGGGCACTTGTTAGTGCTCTGTTAAATGCCAGCGAGAAATGGGACACCCTATTGCCTTGCAGTCCTCAAATCCACCTCACAGGATGCCAAATAGGACAGAGCAATTGAACCAAAACACATTGTTTTAATTATTTATTCATTGGCAGCAAGATTTCTGCAGATCCCTTTTATTCTAGTTAACATAGAAAATGCTGAAATAAAGTATTTCGATTTCTGTCATGTTTAATTACTTAAATTACAGTGTGTGATACTGTGTGTGTTATCTGCATTGATAATGTCAGTTTGCTTAGCTCAGCTAGTGCCATTGAGCCAGTCTATAACAAGTTGCTATACGAGTTTAAAAACCTGAAAATAGCACATACATGCTCACAAGTGGTTTGGTCTGATAAGGCATCTGTTTTTGATGCTCTGCTTTGTATGTCTTCGAACTGTCCTTTGTGCCCAATTAGATGATCCCAGGAGCCATTGCACTAATAATAGAGCAATGTACTTTTTAGTTTTTTTTTGAATAATTGATTATTTTTAACATTTAACAAAAAAACTAGAAGCATTTTAAAATGACTTTCAACTTTAAGAATGTTCCATATCCATCAATGTGCTTGCTTTAACATTTCCAAGCCTCTCCTTAAGGCAAAAGCACTAATATTTAAATAAATATAATGAACATCACTGTTAAACAGGCTGGATTAATGAACTTACTTTTCAGTTTTAGTTTTAAAGATGGTTTCGTAATGCAGCGGTTTCCAGCAGTCTGGACATTCTAACTGGGAGCTATTAGATCTCTTTTTGTAGCACTTCCCTGTGTAACAAACGCACACCCGCAGGATGTTTTTTATTGTATGTATTTTGTTACAAATTATATCAATTTTTGGTACACATCTCCTTGATTAATTATCCTAGCAATGGTCAGATGACTGGTCAGATGAATCTGGAATTTTTATTCCTCAAATCAGCTTTTTTTTTCTCTCAAATTATTGCCATATATAACATTTGATCAGAGTTGTACGTTTAAATTTTGACCTCATTTAATATATGCAAAAGGTATATTTGAATTAATTAATTCATATATATATATATTTTTTTTATAAAGAAAACCAATTTAGCAAGTAACTTGTAAGTCGTGACGGCCCTAATGCTTGCAACGTTGTACCAAATCACCACACGCTTCCAGAAGTGCTTAGGCAGGCATGTTTAATTAAACACAGCTCCCGTTCATGGCTATCGTCTCATCTCTAGCTTCTCAGCTTCTGAATCAAGGGAATTCTCCAGGGATTATCCTTGTCAGGATCAGTGAGAATCTACTCCTGCAAAAACAAAACTTAATAGCTACCTGGATACAACTAAAGCAGTGGTTGCCTTAAAATAGCCTCCAGCCCTGTCCAGGAACAATGAATGAAAATGATGAATGACAAAAAATAAAAGCTTGTTGCTCACAAAGGTCACACTTAAGGTGGACTGAGCGCTGTCCCATAGTGACCCAGTTCATTACGTGCATTAATGATTGATGCCAAGAGCTGTTCTGAGGCTTATTTTGATAAGATGGGACGTGATAGTTTAATTACAACAAATGCCTGCTTTTACCCGACTGTGCTTTGCTAGTCAAAAGGTCCAGCGAGAAGCAGAGAGTTCTTCTCCTCCACAATCCTCAAAAGAGTTCAATAATGAAAGTGTTTCCTATGAAGCATGCTGAAGGACTCCTGTATGCATTAAAGTGGTTCTTTGTGCCCTAGTATTTAATTGCCATTTCCTCCACTTGTACATGGTGCAGCATTCATCTATGCCTCAAGCACTTTAGTTATGAGCTGTATTTTAGTTCTTTTTCCACCAAAGACAGTCTTGTGATCAGCGGTGAAAGCGTCAACCTCTTATATTAAAGCCAAACAAATGGCCGTGTCCTCCTGGCTCTGACAGAATGAGGCACCAACAAGTCGCTTCAAACAAAGCGGGCCAAGAAGTGAGCTCAAGCGGAAGTCTCAATATGGAGGTTAAACACGTGGGTTGTCCTTTTTTCCCCACCATCTGTTCCTCTCATTATTTCTTGGAGAGATGGTAGAGAGCCGCGGGAAAAAAAAAAAAAAAAAAAATTAACAAATGGAGACATAAATAAATACTCAGCGGGACCAGACACACAGACAAGCCCAACACGTCACACTGGACGAACATGGACAGGCAACGTCATCTTCCACTATGGTCCCAAAAATAAAAAAAACGGTGTTCTACGGTGCTAGTGGGGGAAAGGCATCTAGATTTGAAATTATTATTTCTTAATGGTTTTAAATGGTAGTGGAAAATACATCATAATAGAACAATTCTGCTTGGTTTTAATTTTGACCCCAATTTTAGAGAATAGTTTATTTACTCTTATGTCATTATCAGTTCCAGATTTTGTGCCCTTTTTAGCAGATTCATAACTTTGAGGCTAACGGAGCCTCGCAGTAATGATGATGGGAAGAGCAACCCTACACCAAAGAAAGTGAGATCAGTTATGCTCTTTTGGACTCCTCGTCATTGATTGCTCTATCTTCAGCAGTGCTATCAAGCTCTCCCAGTGAGAACCGTTAGATGTTTATGCCACTTGGAAGGCCTCGATTATTTATTTATTTTTTTTTTTTTTTAAGGCTGATTATTATCATAGTATATACAACTTTTTTTAGCCAAAGTTGTAATATAAATTACTTTGTTAATTTGTTTTAGTTTTTAAATGGTTTAAATTCCCCAAAAGAAAACCAGTTTAAGAAATATCAATCAAGTAAAGTGCTACATCCAAACCAAGATGCAATATTACTATGACTGCATACTATGCTATGGCTTTTAGGTACCGGCGTAGCATTATTATGTATGATGTAAAGCTGTGTTCTTTAGATTTTGTATATTTGCTTGCTGATTTCTGGGTGAATGCTTGGTGAAAAGAAATAAAAATTGGCATTATTTTACTACAAACCCTAAACATCGCGTTGATTCTGTCAGCACCTTATGTTTGTCTATGCATTTACGGTGTATGAATTCCTTCCACCCATCAATCTTCTAGTAGCAGCCAAGTCCTCAAAATCCTCAGTGCTCTTAGATTCTTAATTTTGCAGTTCTTAATCAGAAAGAAACCTGCTGAGACACCATGTTAATTGTAGTGTTTGCATGGCAGCCTGTCTCAGTCATACTGGCATACCAACCCCCCCCATCTGAGTTTGCAGCACAGTATGAAGTCTAATTAACAGCATCCTGCTGCGAGCCTTGCTCTGCACACAGACAGTTGTATGCGCTGATTAAGATACCATGAAAGGATTTCATGTCTGTGATGTATGACTCTTAGTTGCACTTCTTAGGTCCTTTGTAGGCAGGAGGCAAAATGAGTGTATGTAGGCACTATTTGATGACTTCATACTCGGGCTGAAAGACAGTGTGGGAAAAAAGTAATGTTGTATTATTTCATAATTTTCATATATATGAGATATCTGAAAAGCAGCTGTTGTCTAATGGACCGAGAAAGCATAGATTTAGTAATGGAAAGCATCATTTTAAAGTGAAGCGAAGTGAAAGTAACTATTTGTCATTTTGAAGACACGACAGCATAGCACACAGTGTACCACAGCAACATGCTTTCTCCTCATTTAACCCACATCACTTAAGTGGAGCAGCGGAAAGCTTTATCCGCCGTCCGGGGAGCAGTTCAGGGGTCAGTACCTTGCTCAAGGGTACCTCCGGGGTAATAACCTTATGATTTTACGCTCAGTCTCTAAACGCTAGGCCAACGCTGCCCACAGGCTGGACCATACTTCATCCCAGCCGATTTTAATAATGCCAGTGTCCTTTTTTTTTTCCTTTATTAAGCGAGGAAAAAGGATCATAAACTTGAATTAGCTGTTTAACTAGCAGTACTGTTTGCTCTGTTGTTGTGGTGTCTGATGTCATTGAGGCATTAAAAGTTTATAAAAAAAACTGATAGGCTATGACTAGGCTTAGGCTTCACTTAAATAGAAGCTCAGGGCCTCAGGGTCTAAAAAAATAAAATAAAATAAATAAATAAGAAAAAAACAGGCCAGGACAGCATAGCATTTTTCAAAATGGTGCATGTTTTTCCCTTCGTGCAGGGTCATCTTGAGGGTTAATGAAAGGGAACATCAGAAGATACATATCTTGATAAAATGAGAAGATAAAAGAGAATAAAAAGTCCTATATCACTATATAGACTTAAAACACGGTTCTGAAACCACATTTAGTGTCCCCCAGACAGTGTTTTTCCTTTTTATTTATTTTTTCCCTTTGCAACTCTCAGGAAATACTGAATAGAACAAAAATACAGACTGGGAAAACAGCTGACACAACACCAAGTAGGGTTTTATATAATATAATATAAAATATGAGTTTTGATTTTCTGGCTGAATCTTTCTTTGAGAGATATTGTATTACAGAGGTATGTTTACCTGAAAGTAGGAATTGGGGGTAGGTTGGTTCTCTGTCCCACATTACACAAAGTTACTCACTCGCTCCTTCAAGCCTATAAAATTTCTTCCATGTTCAGCTGATTTTAAGAAAAAGTGAAAGTGACTATTTGTCATTGTGAAACACAGTACATCACACAGTGAACCACAATGCAACCTCTGCTTTTCACCCACGCACACACACTGTGCAGCAGGGGGCAGCTATTTAAAGCTGCCCAAAGGAGCAGTGATGGGGATGGTACCTTGCTCAAGGGTACCTCAGGGCAACGTACTGGTCTGGGATACGAACCCACAACCTTCTGATGCTGTGGCCTAGTCCCTAACTACTAGGCCACTGCTGCCCAACCACTATGTTTCATTGCAGTGCTAAAAATGATCCATTACCCAAAAAACTGATGACTTTATACTAAAGTGTATATATATATATAGTAGTGGGAGTTGATATAATAGACAATAAGTGTAGATCCATGGTGAGTGTACTTAATGAATGGGTTGGTATACTCTAAATGCAGTACACCCCTTATATTGAAAACATATTACCCCTCATATGAGATGGTTTTATTGGCATTATGCTTCGTAAGTATTAAAGTGATTACATTTATGGACCAATCTATTGTGCAGTCCTGCTTTGTATGCAGAAGACAAAATACGAGTTTATTTTGCATTGAGATAGAGATGCAATGAACTGGAAACAGAAAGAGGGAGAGAAGAGGAAAGAGAGAGAGAAATTGCTATTCACTGTAACAATATCCATGTTCCAATGCAGATGACTGCGTTACAATTACTGTAGCATTTAGTGTGCCTGTTCTCAAGCTGCAAGCAAAAATGAGTTTGTGTGCTTTTTTTCTTTCCAGAGCTATTTTTCAACAAGCAGGTCAACCAAAGTGGCAGAGTAACAGATTCTATACGTCACAAGATTTAGCAACCATTTGTCTTCATGTCTCGCAGCTGAACAATTGTGTTAAAAGGACAGTGAACAGATGTCATGTGCTATTTCTTTTGTCAGACAGAAAGCGTTTGCAGTGTTTTTGAGGTGTAAACTGCTCTGTCGATCACTTTTGAACCACCATGCCCCGCTAGTAAATTGTTGGAGTGAATGTGGGGTTAAGGTGAAAACAGGACTCTGTTGATTCAGGGACTATCTGTTATTTCAAATTGGTGGGACACACAATCATAAGGGGATCTACAGTGCTACTGTTCATCACTTTTTTTTTTTCTGTCAGCTTAAAGTGAAATCAATAGCCTAGGCCTGTTCTTCAGCCCCACAGTCAAATTCTCTTCTCCACTGCCCCATTCGATAGTGCCGGAGAAACAAAGGAGCCTTGGCCAAGAAAAGGTTCTTGATTCTTTTGCGCACAACTTCCTGCTAAAGCCTCCATATCAAGTCTGTCTGCCAGGGGTTAGGACATGGAAGCAGACCTTGGCTGTAGGTATTGTGTGCAGTTGAGGCTGAGCAGGGAAGGGTTTTTCTGCAAGAAGCAAGAAACTTACAAACCTAAAGCTTTTCAAATAAAACATTGGCTCTTGTGCTCCTGATGAGACTAAATTCATCTCATATCAAAATGTGCTTTTGTCATCAGTAATAAGGACTGTAGAAATTTCCACCACCAAGGGTTCCCAAGTAAACATCACTGGCACAAATGTGCAGTCAGTCATTTTCTGCTGCTTGTCCCAAGCAGGGTCGCGGGGGGGGTGCTGGAGTCCATCCCAGCTCACAGAGGGCGAAGGACGGGGGACACACCCTGGACAGGTCGCCAGCCCATCACAGGGAGGAGCATGACGGGGACGGCACCTTGCTCAAGGGTACCTCAGGGCAACCTATTGGGAAGGGGTTCGAACCCCTCTGATCATGCGGCCAACGCTCTAACCACTAGGCCACCGCTGCCCCCTGCACAAAGGTGCATTGCTGCTTAATGGCATATCAGATAATAAAGACAATAAAAAATAAACAATCATTCAAGCTGTTTAATTCCTGCTCTTTTGTGTTGTTTGTTATATTACGTACCAATTCAAAGAGACAAAGTAAATAAAAATCTGTATTCTCATAGAATTTAAAAAATATCCTAAAAACATGGCTGTTTTGTTCATGGTCAGCAAAGGCACTTTTAATATATTGAGTTTATTGATTTTTTTTTTTTTTTTTTTAACGCTGACATCTCCTCCACAGCTCAATCTATGACCCAAACTGTTTCCTGGGGAAAACCCTGCGTTGAATAAAATAATTGCAGCGGCCTTTCCCTTGTGTGAACAATTTTGGTAGTTTAGCCCAAGTCTGTTTCTGTTAGATCAGAATAAAACATAGCTTCAAGCTAGTGCCACAGTCTCTTGCATGGCCCTCCGAGTGAGGAGGATGTGAGGACATTTTTAGTCCTATCTAATGGGAGGATAAGCTTTTTCGCTCAAAGACACCCAGTGCTAGTGTTAGGTTACCTCGTGATGGAGAAGTATGATGTGCCCACAAGCGCTGCGATCAGCCTTGTAGTCACTTTATGGATTTTATTCCACAGGATAAAGTTTACGCTGGAGCCAGGGTACAGTTTCAGGAACGCCACTTTTTTTTTTTTTTTTTTTTTTAGTTTTTTTATTTATTTTCCTGTCGGAACTGCTGAAAGGCCTTCATTATTCTAACTGTGCCAGACGAGGCAGCCCATTTAACTCTGCCCTGAACAGAAATACAGAAATCAATTACCATGGGCATGAATGGAATGAAACACATTAAAAAGGGAACGGGCTCGGACAATCCTTGTTCTTAACATGATGTAAATAATGGGAGCAGCCAAGCACACACATATCTGAATTATGTTGCCAAAAATATTTCAGTGTAGGAAAGGACATCAACAGGAAGGTTATTCCCTGTTCTTTTTCACAAGCGTATGCATCGGCTAAGTCTGTCCATCAGCATGCCTTTCAATCCAGTGGCTGTAAGTCCAAGCATGGACTTTGCCATGAAGAGAAAAAAAAAAAAAAAAAGATTAGTGCACCACTTAAAAGAAAGATAGAAGGTGCTGCAGATCATTTGCCATTCGTGATCGCATGATTGTAGGAAGTGGGTCAGTGGCTCATGAGGGTTAAAGCCAAATGAGTTCCTGGATGGGAGTCAACAGTAATTCGAGGAGGGGGAGGAGTTATTCTGGGTTTGTTGATAAATCTGGGGCTTTCACTGAGAGGACTGAAGCTTTGAGTCCTGGCGCCCATCCTGCCCATATTTTTGATGCCTAGAGTAAGCGGACAGGGTGGTGGTCCCGACATTCATGCCACTGATCAGAGATAATGCTACCTGCTTGGTGGAGATCATCATGTATTATCTTACAGCAACGCCCTGTTCTGGAACCTCATTTGTTGCTTTCAAATGTGACTCATTTTTGGAAAAGTAGCTTTCACTTCATTAGTTAATGCTGAAGTGATTGAGGGTTTTATCCTCTTGCAGTGGTTTAGTCACATTTCCCTGAAAAGTGGTCACGTAAAGCTGAGCGGGTTGTTGGCAGAGCACTGCAACTGTGAACCTTTGACACAGAGAGCAGATTGCTAGCTGACACGGAGGAAGAGCTCTCTCTCTGAATGTACACATACCGCCTGGCCTATCAGTGCCATGGCAATGATTGGCTTGTAATCTGTTTGGGCAGGCTACCTTTGGCACCACTAATTTGTGGCACAGCAGTTTGCCTTATCTCATAAGCCGTGTAATTCAAACAAAGTGAACTGAACTGGAGGCTTGAACTCCAACACGCGTTTTACTTTTTAACGAACTTTTAAATAATTTAACAAATGTGTTCACCAGGGAGGAAACGAATCAACAATTGTTCCTATATTTTAGTGCACCAGCCTAATTTTAGTGAAAACCTATTGTAACGCACATAGAGCTTTTTTATTATTATTACTTCAATATATTTCAAATGTTTTTGCAGTTACTTTATTACTGAAATAGAAAATAGTGTTTTTATTCATGTGTAACTGTTAAGCTCCTTGTCCCACTTGGTGATCAAACCAGTTTAAGAAGAAACATTATTTTCACAATAAACAATGATTATTCTAATTAAAAGAACAATCATGACAGCCCTCTTAGGTTTCCAGTTACTTACTGTAACCTATCGATGGCGGTCAAATCTATCAGTCCCACTCTGCCCCATCCAACAATGGCCACCATAGGACCACCACTGACCAGATATTTGGCTAGAAGTCTATTCTCAATTAGTTACACTAACACGGACTAACAGAGGCATGCTGTTCACAGAACCGCCACATGTTTATGCACAGTTTAGAGAACTACAGTCCTTATTCCTCATTCACATTCATGCACCAAATGTAGGAGGTCTGCACAAATGTGGGTGGACATGTAAGGTTGGCAGATTGCAAATTACGCTCTATTTATGAACCTTTGAGCAATTATCATCTGGCACTTTCTACACCTATTAAATCCAGAAATAAAATTGTGTTAGTGTCTCGAAGGCTTGTTGTTGAGATGCTTTTTACAACAATAGAAGCATCCATAGTTGCTAGATGGAGACACAAGACTTAAAAAAGTGACAAAAGATATTTAACAAAGAGCTAGTAGGCAGTCCAGTGTACAGTCTGTGGTCTCTCTGTACATCAAAAGTTAATTTCCGATACATTATAAGCACATATTGCAATGACACGAAGACACATTGTGCACTGTCCTTTTGCTCATACATACATCTGGCCCTGTGTGGACTCTCTTCACCTCATAGTACATAGTACACCTTGTACACTGGCAGATAAAGGGTTCTGTCCATGATGTTCCCTTATTGGTGCTGAAATTATACCCTTGAGGACCCCTCCCCAGTTACAGTGTTGTACCCTTATTTGGACGATTCTCAATCCAACAATGATGTAATGGTCATCCCTTTGCCTTAAAGAATGGGGAAGAAAGGGGCTAATACATTGCGAAGCAGTGACTGTGAGAGGTTCTTTGTCAATTTTTTTTTTTTTTTGCACGCACTCAATCGCCAGGCGATTTATTTTTATTTTGAATTATCAGGTAATTAAATTTAGGTAATTAACAGCAATTAAAAGCGTGAAACAACCTAACTGGCTGTCGAAATTCATGATCTGGGCATCCAAGGAACTATAATTATGTCTATTAAACTGGCATCCCAGTGATGTGGCTATATGTCATTTTGAGCAATCAGTAAAGCACACATTGAACCATGGCAAAATTCATCCTCTGCATTTAACCTATGCACGTGCAGCAATATCTAGGGGAGCTTTGATGGGAATGCTGCCTTGTACAAATGTAGCCTAGGGTAACCTACAAGGGTGGTGGTGGCCTAGTGGTAGGGTACTTGCTGATGACTCAAGAGGGCCCAGGTTCGAATCCCACCTCTAGCACTACCACCACTGGGTCCCTGAGCAAGACCCTTAACCCTGAGTTGCTCCAGGGGGACTGTCCCTGTAATTAGGACATGGAAGTCGCTCTGGATAAGAGCGTCTGCTAAATGCCGCAAATGTAAATGTAAATGTAAATGTACTGGTCGTCTTTCCCTCAACCTTCTGATCCTGAGTCCTAGTTCTTAACCACTAGGCATCGCTTTGTTTGTGCAGCTGGGTACTTGGTTTTAATAGCTGGATTTAATAGCTCTGTAGGACCCAATTTGCCTTCATCCTGTATGACAAAGAACTACTTACTTTAATTAAGTAAATATTAGCTTATTTTCCCCTCTTTCTCCAAGCGAGCAATATACCACATGATGGAAGATCAAGTCAATGGGTAGTTATACAGTATCTAGGGAATTCTAGTGGCTCTTAAACAATAAACAATAGCACTGTAAGCAGTGTGCACCACCGTAATAGTTACTTGTTTTGCAGGTGAATACCCCATTCATCTGTTCCCAGGTCATCTATAGGAAGTCTGAATACACAGTAATCACTCAGAGGTCCTTCCTTTCTCCTTCTTCACTCCCCATTTTTCTGCCAGGCCCAGTCTCTCGGGGGATGAGAAAATGCAGCTCTTTCCTTGACCATCCCCTTCGAATGCATCATGTGCATCTACTTTCAGAGGTCGGTGTTTGGTGCATCTTAATCACTTGGGTACATTTGCTGCGAGTAAGTGAATAAATAAATAAATGATGGTCACATAGTCATCCTTATTTAAAGGTCAAGGTCTTCTTTTTTTTTTTTTTTTTTTCTTTTTTTCTTCAAAGAAAACACTTGCCATAACCGCCAATGAGGCACACATTATTGATGGCATTGTTAAAGATGGTAATTATTACGATTATGGAATGTAATTACTGCAATGATAATGACATTAATAATTCTGATAAATTGCGCAGAACTGGCTGTCAGACGTGACGCGCTGCAGTGATGTTAACACTAATGAATATGTCTGCACTGCACGTGGGCACATGTCACCAACTTTACCCAAGTGTCACACTATAATCTTCTGCTTCCACCTCTGCTGATAAGTCATTAGGTTGTTATCAAAAGAGAATGACATTTTTCAGTCATCTGTGCCGTTACAGTGGTTAATTGTAACTATTTTTAACTGTTGACAGACAATAAAGGCATAGCTATCTGACTTCCCTCACATTTTACTAAGCTTTATTGCTTACAAAATGCTTAAATCACTTTAAGCATTTAATTTTCTGTGTCTTAAAGGTTGATTATTTACTCCAAATCAGATTAAGTGTATGGTTTGTGATGCAGTAAGCTCTACAGTCTTTGAATCTCATATTTAGTAATGCTTCATTCACCTCCTCATGCCTTTCATCCATTAACACTTTCAGTTAAAGGTTACACCAGCATCTTTCTCCTTAAATTCATCAGTTACCACTAGTCACCGTTTTGTGGCATTGTATGAAAAATCCAGCATTTCTCTGGTGTAATGCTACATTGGCTCAAAATGTGACAGAATTGTTTCTTCTTTCACAAATGTGTTTCCTTGGCCATTTTCATCTGCTTATATACATACACACACACACACACACACACACACATACATACATACATACATACATACATACATACATACATACATACATACTCACATACATACACACACACATACATGTATGTTTGTGTGTATGTATGTGTGTGTGGCCAAAAATGTGGCCACCTTCATTGTGTCATTTAAAAGTTCTAGATTTCCTTTACAACCTTTCTTAAGGTTTTATTGAGGTTCCAATGGTCAGTTTTTATATATCCTACAGAGCGACCCATATAGTTAGATTTATTTTTAGTCAGATTTGCATGTGTCTGACAAATTTTGAATCCAAAACATCACATTATCTACCACACTGTGAAGGTCATTTTCAATTTTAAAAGCTTGACAATTTGAAGCTCAGTAAAACCTTAGAAATAGAATTATCAAAATTCAATATACACATGCTTTAATCTCAAGTTACATAAGAAAGTACTTAAATTAGCTAAAGACATTTGTATTTCCACATTTTTTTTATCTTTTCTTTTAAAAAGTACTATTCCAAAATGCCCAGATATCTTGGAAATGGCCACATTGTTTTTCTGAATAAAGGAAAAATATTTTTTGAATTTCAATCCAGTCGAACTCCATGCCTCTGAGTAACATTTTTGAGTTTTTATATTGACCCAAGAGAAAACGAAATGCCACAAAACATTCTGAGATGGGGAGATGATCATGAATTATTTGTTAAGTTCAGATACGTGAGTTCATGTGTGTGTGATTAGCATTTCAACCACAGCATAAAGGATTTTAGCCAAACTGTTTATTGGGTCAGTCACACACATCTCCATCCTGGATTGTCAGAGTGTGAGTGTTATGTTCTGCTTGGTCAGGAGAGATAACGTTCATGGAAGAGTGAGCTAAAAATGGACAAGAGTGCTCAAGAGTCATGGTGTAGTTCTTACTGATTGCTAACACACTGCTAATCAGTATGATTTTTATAAATACAGGCTGCTTAGGCAGCAAATTACAGTGTTTCTGCATTAAACACTGACATGTAATGAGACTATTTGTTTGAACTGAACTCTGCATAAATTGAAGGCATTCAAATATGTGTGTGTAGAGATATTTTACAATTATTTGGCAATACGCTGCAGGGAGGTAGAGCTGGACATTGTGAGCTTTTGAAGAATTTGCCCAGATGGAGAATGAACCTAGGGGACATTCGACTGCATATGTCCCACTGCGTTTGGCACAAAATCACAGGGAGTCTGTAGGAATCTATGGCCAGAGCTTGTATAACCCTGCCCCAGCTCATTTATTTTCTTTACAATCTGTTGGTGGTGCATTTGTTCGTTGGCCCACAGAAATAGGCTTCTAATGATTTGTTACCAGTAAATAAAACAATGGGAAAGCCAAATATTAAATCTAATTTGACACCTTTTTTTCTTTAAGAGGGCGAAAGGATCCGTTTTTCTAGCAGCTGCAAGAAACTGATGTAATCCTTTGGTGACGGGATTGGCAGTGTCTGTTCCACACACAATACAACTGTGTCACATGAGCAACATGGCAGCATGTACAGTACTGTGCAACAGTTTTAGGCAGGTGTGGAAAAAAATGCTGTAAACAAAGAATGCTTTCAAAAATGGAAGTGTTAATCATTTATTTTCATCAATCAACAAAATGCAGTGAATGAACAAAAGAGAAATCTAAATCAAATCAATATTTGGTGTGACCACCCTTTGCCTTCAAAACAGCATCAATTCTTCTAGGTACACTTGCACACAGTTTTTGAAGGAACTCGTCTGGTAGGTTGTCCCAAACATCTTGGAGAACTAGCCACAGATCTTCTGTGGATGTAGGCTTCCTCACATCCTTCTGTCTCTTCATGTAATCCAGACACACTGGATGATGTTGAGATCAGGGCTCTGTGGGGGCCAGAAGAACTGATGCTGGTGTGAAGGCAAAAGGTAGCAACACCAAATATTGATTTGATTTAGATTTTTCTTTTGTTCGCTCACTTTGCATTTTGTAAATTGATAAAAATAAACAATCATTATTTATATTTCTGAAAGCGTTCTTTGTTTACAGCATTTTGTCCACACCTGCCTAAAACCTTTGCACAGTACTGTGCGTTAAGCTTGCACTCATTTGTTCATAATTACATTCAGACATCCTACGTCACATTCAGACATGCCTGTTCAAATGGTTAAATGCTCATGTCAGATGTCTGTTTTGCCATTTAATTCTTTTTAGATTGTAAATATTTTGCTGGAGCAGAAATGTAGACTCCGTGCTTATTATCTAAAACTACATAGTTTCATTGTTGCGGCTGGGACGCTCTGTTCACTTAGCCCATTTGAAGGCTCTGACCCATTAATTTAAGCACTGAAATGATAGACATGATGTTCGCTCACACTATGAAGAGGTAGCATGTGTGAAACAGGCCATAGAGAGCTTTGAGCTGATAACGTTGCAATAATAACAATATGCATCACATCATTGGAGAGTGGAAATTAAACAAATGTGCCACAATAGAAAGCCTGTAATGCTTTTTTTTTTTTTTATTGTTATTGTCTTTTTACTGTACAAAAAGAAAAAAATGCTAAAATATAATGCAAAAAATAAATATGGACATGCAAGCTTCTTTTTTTTATTTTTTTTTATTTTTTTTTTACCAATTTTTATTTGCTATTTATTATATCTTTCATTTTAGGCATTCTAGAATAAAGTCCATTCTTGTGTTACATCATGATAACGTTTTTTCGAAATATATATCACTGCACTGATAAAATAAAATACAATATGTCAGTATGACAATATTGATTGTTTTTCTTTCAGTTACATTAGAAAGTGTTGTGAACACTTCATAAAATTGTTAGTTCTTAAAGTAGTCTGCGATGATCTTATTTAATGTGGCATCAGTAGCTCTTTTTTTGTCAATTCCAAAATTTGACGATATGACAGCACAAATCTCTGTCAGGAGAGAGATTTTTATTTGATAACCCTTATGAATAAATTGATTACCTTCATTGTCACGGACCAGTCAAACCAATCTGTGATAAATGGGTGCAGACAAAGTCCAGATCATTGATTATACGTCTTCTTATCAATCACCACACTTTCATGAAAAAGGCATGAACCTGTTTCTGGGCTGGTTCTCTTGGGTGATACCTTTTTGTTTCACATATTTAATCAGGGAACTTAGCCTCACCTTATTCTCCTGCAGTTATATTTTTTCAAATGGGATCGCGCATCTTGTTGTGGCTCCAGGCTTTCTATTTTACTGTTATGCTTTAATATTGGGACATGAAAAAGTACAAATCTGCCCTTTTATCCCTTGGAATAAACATATTTAAGGGACATATTTCGACTTCAAACATTATGTTGTACCTTTGATGTTGCACTTGTAATGTTTGAACCTTGAACAAAACATGTACCTGCATATTACTTTTTTTTTTTTCCTGGAGAGTGCATCATCACTAGATCCAGACAAATAAATTAAAAAAAAGAGGAAAAACTTTTCCAAAATGTATATATAATATTGTTCTGTTATTATACTTCTGAATGCAGTAATACTGGAGTTAGAAGTTAAAGTGAATTAGAACCAGAAACTATTATTTTACACACATTTGTATTTTTACATGTTTATTCCGCTTCAATGTTTATGTAAGGAGAAATTATATATATATATATATATATATATATATATATATATATATATATATATATATATTAAGAAAAGAGAAATCATGTGCTTCCATGGTTAATGTCGTATTATGAGATGGGGAATAGGCACATCTGCTTGTCCTGATAGTTCCGGCTTTGTTAGTAGCTGTAGGCTGCAACACACTTTCCACCTCTTGATGTCAAAACAGTTGGGCTATCCAAAAGTAGATGTAGAAATCTAAACTGCCTAGAGACATTGTTTGTGATATATTCTATAACTGAGTTGGAACCTGTCTGGGTTACCAGCAATGGTGCAATGTCTTCTACCCTCTGCGTGCTCTGAGATCTGCAGTCTTCTGCTCCCTGCAGCCCATTCCTCTTCCTGACTCTGAAGGCAGGAGGCAGCGTGGCAGCTAGAGGAAGACATTAATCATTTTTAATGTGCACTTTCCGACTCCCGCAGGACTCTTGATAGAGCTAGTGGCCTCCCGGCTGGTGCCTTAGACTCCGATCAGTGTGATCCTCACCCCACCTACTGCCCAGCCGCTCGCAACCAAATCACTTGACACCGTGGTCATTTTCGAGGTGCTGCCTGTTACTAGATGAGAGCCATTTCACAGAGGCAAAGACAGATTAATCGAGCCTCCTGCTCAAAGCTTTCATAATTAAAAAGTCATTTAGCTGCCAAAAATGTTTTTTTATTCTTTTATCCTTTTTTTCACACCCCCCCTCTTTAAACTCACAAAAGTTGAATCAGTGTGCCTCTTCATACTGCCTGGCACAGCTAATAAGTGACAGAAGTTGGCAGAAGTGTTTGAAACATGAGGATTTAGGAGGATCTTGATATATTTATTTATCTTTAAAGTGGAGCTAGCACACTTCGGTTTGAGATGATTGGGTCGATTATGCTATGAGTGCAGGTTTGACAATTTTATTCATGTGCTGAGCTTCATACATTCGAGTCGAGCGTTTTTGGTAATGAGAGGGACCTACACAATATGTCCTAGGTGGTTTTAATATTATGGCTAACACGTTTATGTGAACTAAGTATACTCGTATAGTAATTCTTTATTTGTGCTGAAACAAATGTCAGTGCTCGGGTGTTGATGATATCTACAATAAAATTTATCATGATAACGATCAAGTATCGTCATGTCACCCATGCCTAAGCCACCTTTTCCATGCCTTCAGGCTCAAGTGGGCTCAAGCTCAAGTATAGCGTTATGATATACAATGCAATTAAAAAAAAGAAAATCTATTGATTGTGTTTTAAAAATGATTTATGCTCCTTTTAAGAATGACAACATCTGCATAAAGAAGACCTCTAAACTTGTCTTAAGGTCTGATGGAGTTGTAAAGGAGAAAAGCATTGATTCAGCCCAGCAGCATACATTTTTAGCAGGACCTGGATCCAGTCCTTAGCATTTGAGTTTGCATCTTTTCTTTTTTCAGTAGATATAAAACTATCCTGAGCCAGTAGATTTATTATTATTCAATAAAAAAGTTTGTGCCCAGAAATGCTAGATGTATGTAAGCATTCACTGTTTACTGATCCATATTTTATGCATTACACTGGGCTGACAGTAAACTTTGAACTGTAAAATAGCGGTGGTTTTAAATAATGGTGATAGCAATCATTTGTTCTCTATGGATTTTTGTATGCTAGTTAGGAATCAATGACGTTTTTCCATATTTTGTCGCATAAAACTTTTCATGAAGTGGATTCTGGGCCTTTTCTTTCCCCTTACTAAGCTCTGAGACTTCCAAGCCCTGGAGATATATTTGTGCCTTTAGCCTTTTAAAAGATGTTCTAAAAAGCTGCAAAAGTGGCTCTCAAAAAGAGATATAGGGAAGTTCTTTTTTGAATTGAATAATCTCACATTATGAGATGCTCTGAGAGGGATAGGATTCAACAGCCCATTGCTAGTATATAAGCATGCTGATGTGGTCGGACAAAGCTTAAGCTACACCTCTGGGACTTGTAGGACTTCTATAATTCCCAAGCAGACAGAAATGAGCCCTGAACAGTCTGTACGTTTTTCTGTTTCAATGGCGCCTGTTTTGCTGCCAAATAGCCCTCATGGGATTTAATCAAGAAGGTTGAGGATGGGCCAGGAGATCCATTTACAGATCTGATAGCACGTCATTTTGAGCCAAATCCAAATGTCTGGCCAGAAGAATAATTACACAGCCTGTATAGTGTCCAGAGTATGTAGAGTAGGCTGGATCGTAATACTTAGAGTAGTTAAGCTTGCTTTTAAAACATATATGCTAAGGCTAACGAGTTTGCTGGTACTTGAATCGTTTATAGACTATTTTGATGACTATTCAAACAAACCAGAATTAATCGGTCATAAAAAAAACCCAAAAAAAACAGAAATTGACTTTGGGAGTAACTTAAGTTATGGGGAGCGGTGGCCTAATGTTTAGGGACTAGGCCCCTGGATTGGAAGCTTGTGGGTTTGAATCCCAGACCCAGTAGGTTGCCCTCATGTACCCATGAGCAAGGTTCCGTCCCCATCACTGCTCCCTGTGTGCTTATAATAGCTGCCCCCTGCTGCATGTATGTTTATGGGCGAAATGCAGTGGAAGCATTCAGTTTCACTGTGTGCTGTGCTGTGTTCATAATGAAAGTGAAAAAAAGTGAAAGTGACAACCCTTGTCATTGCAAGGTCACAGCACAGCACACAGTGAACCACAATGAAATTGGACCTCTGCATTTAACCCATACACACATGTGCAGCAGTGGGCAGCTATTGAAATCACCCGGGGAGCAGTGACGGGGACGGTACCTTGCTCAAGGGTACCTCAGGGCAACCCACTGGGGAGGGAATCAAACCCACAATCTTCCGATCCGGGACAACTCCCTAACCACTAGGCCACCGTTGCCTTTTTTGGATTAAAGTTTTATTAAAAGGTAAGCATTTATTTCTGAAGCCAAAGGTTTTGGAGAATTTTCTATCCAACTTCTAAAAACAGAAATAATTACCCTCACAGCGAGAAGGTCCTGGGTTCGATTTCCAGACGGGATGGTCTATTCTAAGTGGAGTTTGCATGTTGATCCCGTATTTCCTCCAGGAAGCTCCAGTTTCCTCCCAATCTCCAATCCCTTATTAGGACAAGCAGCTATGAAAAAGAATGAGAGAGAGTATATTTAGTAGAGTGTGGGGAAACCTTGTATTTTAGAATGTAGCACTGATAGTTCTTTTTTAGGTCTTACAACTTATCAAGCCTCAGACAAACTAAATACTGTACTGTAGTGTTTACCAGTTTTCCTTCAGAGTCGTGCTTGGCTATGAGCTGCTTGGCTTGTGTGCGGTTATCTTGCAGGTAATTTGAAGACTGTTTTTAGCCACAGGTTTTGATTTTAGTCACAGAATGGTCACAATAGTGCCTCGTCTTAGAAACCCCATGTACCAGGTCTTGGGTCTGCCCCCTGCAGTCTAAGTGCTCCTCCTACCATCAGGGTTTCAGTCCTCCAACCACCCCCTATTCGCTTACCCATTAACCTCTTATTCAGTAAATTACCCTGGAGTTCCATTGCTCCTTGCGATGGGGACAGTATCGATCGGAAAAATGCTTTAATCTCCCTTCTCCATGGATCCCAGCCAGGGAATGATGGAATCTGAAAGTGCTTACCAGAGTTCTGCCTGATATACATTTTCATAAACCTTTTTTCTCTCACTTTATTTGTAACTTCACTACAATTTAAAAGCACGTAAAGGAATGCTTAAAAGGTTTTTGATGGAAAGCAGAGTGTGATCTTTTGATTATCAGTTTAATTGTCCGGACATATGCTGTGTCATCTTGCCAGTTGGATAACTCTCACTACAGTAAAGCTTTTTAGAGGCTGTGCAGCCAGACACATCAGAAAGCCTTTCTATTCATCTCTTGCCTTAATGGGCCATTGGTTCTGAAAGACTTCTCACCATTTATTTATTTATTCATTTATTTATTCCCCTTTCTCTTGTTTTTAGCACACACTTGCTAAAAGCATTATACACCGTGTTGTAACGAGTGGTTATTTATATTTGAAGTTGGAATTGAGTATCCTGAGCCTTGACGAACGATGATGATTTTTTCATCCTCTTTGAAAAGTTGTTTCAGTGGTTCGTTCAATATTTATCATTCCAGTGTCAACATGAAATAATGATTATATGACAAATGTGCTTTTGCTTGAACTTCTAAGATGTTCAGCCATCTATTTGTTTACATTTTATGTATAAATCTTCAGTTATTTCCCAATATCCCAATATTAAATTAGGGTTTAAACAATAAAGATTTTGCTAAAATAAGAGGGTACATGTATCTAGAACGTTGTAGCAATGAATCGGTATCAGCAATAAATATTATACTTTATTTAGTCTAATTCATTAAATTTTATTTTCTGAACATGGTCAAAACAGGATTTCAGGATTAAACCTTATAGTTCTTTTTCAGCTGCCATCCCTGGTCAGGTTGATATATAAAAATATAAAATATGTCCACAGAAAGACAAAAAGTTCTGTTGTTTGTTGGTACAGACAAAAAAAAATATATATATATTTTTACGATTTAATGGTTCTTTTTTTTTTTACTCCAATTAACTATGACTTAATACCAGAATTGAAATCTTATAAATTGGCAAGGATCTTTTTAGAAACTGAAAAGTACATTCTGACAATGTTTTAAAGATAATATTAACCTCTGTCTATTCCTGCTTATTTTATTTTGCTTAATGTGCCTAATGTTTCAAGATTTAAATTGGATTCAAGGGGTTGTTTTACGCAGGTGATGAAAAATAATACTGCTAGTAATATTAATCAACAGAATGATGTTCCATCTCCCTTTTCCATGATTCCCAACCATAATCTCACAAGAAATAAACAGCTCGCTCAAGACCAGTTTGCCATAAGAATGTACAGAGTGTACATTTTAGGTGATTAAATGTTGTGTGCACTTTTGATGGCTCTATTTATGTACTGGTTGTAACACTGTGTTCAGATCAGCATCTGAGACTGATTTTCAGCTTCCTCCCCTTTATCCTAATGCTCCAGTACCTCCTAAAGTTTACTCGTGTATCCTTCCTTACCTCTGTGCAGAAGAAAAAGCTGGCTGTCTCCATTCAGGTGTGCTCAATCTCACATTGATGGGGGATAATTGCCTCCTGCCCTCGCCTGGGTAATTGTCTTTTGATTGAGGTCATCAGCACAATCAAGCCAGCAGAGGGGGTGAAACAGATAGAGAGGGAGTATCGAGAGGAAAGAGAGAGAAAGATGCAACGTCAATGCTACAGAGATTAAAAAAAAGATGGGAAAGAAGGGTGAGGAGTGCTGGAAGAGAGGGAGACTTGTTCATGGCTCCACTTACTCTGGATGCCTAGCTGTGAGCAAAAGGCTTTGTTTACCTTGGTGGTTTACAGACCGCTCTATGCAGCCCATTGTTAAACCCTTTGCTGATGGCTTCGGCAGGAAGATGGCGAGCAAGGAGTTTGGGGTGGTAGGGTATATCATATATCTTGATTGGCACGGATAGCAAATAGCAAAAGTGTCTCTAAACATCAATCGGTTTCTGTTTTCAGCTCTTAGATGTAACAACTTTCTTTTGGATGCTTCATTGGTCTACATACTACAGTTATTCACAATTATAAGTAACAATTCACAATTATTGCTAAATTTGATCTCATCTGACCATTTTTTAAAACATTTTGTTTTCAGATTACATCACACTGCCCACTGAGTCCTTCAGAAGATGACAGTTCAGAAGATGCCTCCCCAAATATTCCTCCTGGGAAACAATCTTTAACTGCATTAAGCTGCCTGTTGTTGCTTAAATCCACACTAGTATTGCTAGTGGAGATTGCTGATGAACAGAAAAGAAGCTGCTTTTTTAAACAGACCACATACATGCCTGCAAAAAGAGAAAACAATAATTGAACTCAATCATGAGTTTGCTGCTGGAAATCAAGAAACTGAATACCAAATAAACAAATAACCAAAGTGGCTTAGCGGTTAGGGAGTTGGCCACAAGATCAGGTTGTGGGTATGAATCTTGACCTAAGGTACACTTGAGCAAGGTACTGCCCCCATAACTGCTCCCTGGGTGCTGGACATAGCTCCATCTTACTGCACGTGTGTGTGGGTGAAAAAAAGAGGATGCATTTTGTTTTGTGTCTCACTATGTGCTTTGCTGTTTTTGCAAAATGACAAATAGTCACTTTCACTTTGTCCAGGAAAATATTGTTTAAATATCACTGAAAGGCCTCTGCTAAATCTTGTAATTGCTTCATTACAAGCACAATCAGTAATGACAACCTTAGTATGAATGCAAAAAAAAAAAAAATGTCTGGGATTCCTGCTGGGATTCCTTTGCATTGCATACATTGACGAACATTATTTGCATGCATGTTCCCAGACGATGCAAATACATACAACTAGCCTAACAGCATGTTTCCTCCTACCTGTTCCTTGGCACAGGCGCGATAACTGGAAGAAAAATGCTTCAAACGGAAATGTCTTGTTTATTCCCTGTGGAATACACATACCCTCACCGAGTTCTGCTCGACTGGCTTGAACCTGCGTGATATCAGGCCCCATTGGGATGGAACTGAATAGCATTGTCGCATGTGACAAAACGGTACTGCTGTCCATGTGGAACCTGTGGAATAGAGAGTCTGGCCTTTGATACCAGAGTATTGAGAGCTTTAATTGTTTGCAGGTGAAGGCCAGGAGTGCTCTTTCCCATTCCATTGTACTGCAGAGAAGGTGATCAAATGTGCCTGCCCAGTGCATTGATTAATTTGTGCTCAAGTGGGGCTACTTTTGCACCCATTGTAACGCTGTTGCAACCATGGACTGCATCACCCTCCAGCTACAAGTCTTTTTGCAAAACAATCTCTTCTTAGATGCATTTAATCTTTCTCTCTATGAGAGAGTTTTGGCTCCCAATTTCATCTTATAGTTCAAAGAGCTCTCTTATCTCAACTTGGTCTCTTCTTGTGCAGGCCAAACAGGTCTTTCTCATTTTTATTGATATTACAAATGTTTTTCATTTTGTTCTCGCCTTTTTGATCTTTTTTCAGCTATTTGTGATTTTGGGAGAAAATAAATTGTACTCAGATTTTTTAAAATATAAATCTCAAGTAATTTATCAGTTTCTTTCATTAATTATCTTTTAAAAATTATTTTAAATGATTCAAATGAATTTTTATTATTTTTTTTTTTTAATAAGATGAAAAATTGTTAAGGATAAATGTAAACATTCCAGCTTTATATTTTTGTAAATAAAGTCAAATTACGACTGGTGTTATGGGCCACTTTTGATATGAGCATCATACTCATGGTCGGAGAGAGCTACAAGCTTTAGAGAATACATGACCAATAGATGTCTTGCATTCCCAGAACATGAGCATACTGCTAACCAATCATCTTTATGTTCTTTCAGTGTGCAATATCTGTTTTTAGCCAGTAATTATGGTTTTTGACAACAAATCTATGGGAAACACCCTGTATCTTTGCCACATTGGAGTCTGAAAGCAATGCCAAATACTGAATTATGCCATGAATGAATCTCTGTGTTGAACCACAGTACAGTGGAGATAATTTAGATACAGCGATATCTGCTTTTCAAGTTTAAGCTGCACTCTAATAGGTTTAGCGCTCAACAAGCTAAACAGCTTAATCAGTTTCTTTATCCCATACCATGGGAGAATAAAATCGTTTTTTTTTTTCTTTTGCAGCAGGTAATAATTGGAAGTGTTCAGTAGAATTCTGGTAAAGTCCTGTTTCCTGCACTGGAGGGTTGAAGGGCTTTGACTCCTCACCGTGTGGAAGCAGCTGACATCTGGCTGCATAACATTAGGAGTATACAGGATTACGCATGCTTCAGGATACAATGGATTTAGCCCCTGACAGAAGCCTGACATATGGTAATTTACACAAGCTCCACACAAGAGCAGTACCTGGAGTACAGCCATGGGTTTGGTAGATGAAAGTATGCATGACTGCTTCTGCACTGTACATGTTTTTGTACTTCAGCATTTTTTTTTTTTTTACACAAAGAAACAGCTCCCTTAGAAGTCCTTAACATCTGACCCATTGTGTCTCAAGAAGGTGGCTATCAGAGAAAATAATTTTAGCAATTTCTGTGGGCATGGTTTTTTTCTCTGATTTTCATTTTTTTTTTTTTTTCTTTTATTTTGGTAAGCATAACTTTTCTGCATTTCAGTCTGAGATCTGTAAACTCTTGGTGGGAAGCTATTTGAGTGATTATGAAGCAGGAAAACATCTTTTAATGTTTAGTTGTCATTATGTCTTTTCACACCAGTTTTTCCAAGTGGTAAACGCAGATGTCTTTTATTAACACTCTCAATCATTAATATATTATTAGCAACTTTCTTCTTTTATCAATTGGTCTCATGTTTACCGCATTTATTCTAATGTTATGCAAAGCACCAATTATCTTCTCCTGAGATAATTAACTTTAAAACACTCTCAATACTTTGAGAAAATACTGTGTGTGGACAAAATGATTGTTACAAAGGAAAACTATTATAGTTTATGCAAACCTTTCTAGCTTTTGAATGCATGGTAGGTCCTGATTGTGAACTAATCAACTCAGCTGCTGTTCATTACACATGAATAACATCAGAAAAAATGAATATTATAAAATGTCTGTAAAGGAAACTAAACACACATACATTTTTGTGCCTCGTTTTGTATAATTTGAATAGTAAGGTCTTGCTGCACTAAAATAAAATTTAAAAAAATAATGTAATTTATCAACCCTAGTTAATATTAAACCATGTTTTGATCACATATTTTTCATTGACATACAATCTGCAACTTAAAGTGTGTTTTTACTGTTTTAAAATTGTAACCATAAGCATGCATGTGTGTTTATAGCATCAATACTTCTGATACACATGTCTTTTTAATAAAAGTGGTGGTCCATGATAGTTACACATGCAGATTATTGCTGAGGTTACAGAGCCGTGAATTTTATTCTGTGATTTTTCTCAGCCTCTTCAAATCTTGAGTATTTCCAATCTACCGTAAATAATATCCTCAGGGAAGGCAGCTATCCCGAACTAACGAATCATATCATTCTCTGTACTGCTGCATCTTTCATATCAGACATTTTAACTCTCCTAACAGCACCATGACGTCTGGGGATTTTTATTTATTTTTTTTGTGTGTGCTTCAAATCAGTCCTGGGCAGATATTCAGCTGAATAGAGGGATCCAGGGGAGCCTAATCTCATTTTGATAGAGGTGTGAATATTAATCTTTCCGATCAGCAATCAGGATGGCTAACGCATCTTAGGATCTCATAGATAATTCCATGGAGAAGGAAGAAACATGGCTTTCCACACAGCAGCATCTCCTCTGCATCAGGACACAAATGAAAGGCTTGTGTGGCAGCTGAATTGTGTGTGCAGGATACAGATCTCATCGTGGATGGATTTAGAGAAGGTGGGCGCATGTGGAGGCAATCTAGCTGGCAAGCTATTCAACTAAATGTGGACAACATGGTGAAACAGACAATTTTTTATCATGATGTTTAGCTTTTCTGAGCTTGCCATATGAGTTCATGTGCCAGCAGGATGGCAGCTATATAAGAAAGAATTTGGAAAGATTGAGAGCAAAAAAGAAAAGCATTTTAAGGTGGCGCTTTCAAAAGGTTGTAGTCTGCACTTCCAGTGTTTCTGCTGAAATCAAGGAAACAACAAGGACATCTGTCCCGACTTCGCTGCAGTAATAGTCAGTGCTTTGCACTAGATGTTGAAACATTCCTGTGAGGATTTGACTGCAGCCACAAAAGCATCAGGTCCAATGCTGGATAATTAGATCTGCACCATAAACACCTTTCCAGCTCATTCCAAAGGAAGCGAATGGAGCTCCATCACAGAAAATATAATTGCATTGCCCAACAGCCCTAATGCTGGGGGACTTTTTACACCTTCGGATGAAAACTTGGTTCATGCTTTTCAAGACTGTTGCACAAAATGACTTGGCTTTCAATCTAATTTTTTGTAACAACAAATCATGTAAGCTTCATTCATGTAAGCGATTTTGCACTGTTTTTTTTATTTTTTTAATTTATTTATTTTTTTATTAAAGAGTTTCATTTTGTAGTATGTATCTGGTAAACTCCCTGTCTTCACAGTTCAGAAAAGAAAACTAAACGATAAAAGCAGCTGTTTTGAAATGAGCTGTTTTAGTTGCGACACAAATGCCAGCTCACTTAAATATACCTTCCTATTCAGCATACAGCAGGTTAGTCCTATATATTCATTCTAAAAATGTTTCAGTCTGGACAGGGCACAGGGCAACAAGTCCAAGGATCACTAATATTAACAAATGCAGCCTTGTTAATGTTAATGGTAACGAGAGGTTGGATATTTTTTGCTGTTTCCACACAGGTCCTGGGTTCAGTTCTCAGAAGGGGGGTGACCTGGATCCTTTTCTGTGTGGAGTTTGCATGTTTGTGTGTGTTAGCGTGGGTTTCCTCCAGTTGCTCCGGTTTCCTCCCACAGTCCAAAGGCATGCTGAATTGCCCCCGAGGCGTGTGTGTGTGTGTGTGTGTGTGTGTGTGTGTGTGTGTGTGTTTATACTAGGTAAAGGGAAGCTGAAAAGACTATGAGGCACAAGCTCACCTCTTTAGGTCTGGTCTGACTTTGCAGTCTTTCACCTCATGAATAAGACCACATTATTAATAACCTCTCAGTTTGTAATACTGCTGTATTTGAAAATATTTGCATGAATAGTAATTCTAAATGAAGTACACAGAGAACTGGCCTCTGTGTGTGTGTGTGTGCATGCGTGTGTGTGTGCATGTTTGTTTTTTGGATAGGCTGTCCGTCAGTATATAAGTAACGCAAATAATGATCGTCTGCAAATAATGAATGGCCTAATCCCCATTACATAGTTGTGAATTTTATCATCTCACCTATATTTTAATACCTTTCAAAACTTTGCTCTGTTTGATGCAGATTATTACTTTGCAATGTCTCTTTTATCCTTTTGTTGCACCCTGTTGGACAAAACGCATATAATGTTACAGTTTGCTGTAGGGCTAAGCGCTAAACTAAGCACATGTAATTGTGAGCTGCCCTTTTTAGCTGCAGCAAACTGTGAAAATATTATTTCGGAGACCAGCAGTGAAGTGCAAAATAGAACTAGAAGGTAAAGAACGAACTAGAAGGAGGATATAAGAACAAAATGGCATGAAAGTGTTTTGGCTTCATAGTTTGCAAGCTAGACATTATTATATATTATTAATTTACTAATTATTAAAATTGATTTGTCTGCAAGGTAGACAAAGTTGGAATGTAATGTCAGCAGATGGAAATGATCGAATCCCACCGGTCAGTGACAGTTTTGGCACGTTTTTAGTCTTTGATTAAGTTTTATCTGAAGGTTCTAGTCATTTGATAATGGTTTTAGTCTAGTTTAGTTACACAAAATTATACAAAAGTCAAAGGGTTTTTTTTCCTTACTTTTTTTTTTAAGCCTGCTCTTTCCCTTGTCCTACGTGTCTTCTGTTCATCATGTTTCTCTGTTTACTTTTTCTGTGTTATTTTGTTCATTTTGATTCCCTGTTATGCCCTGTTCTCGCCCCTTCATGTATGATTGCCCATCATGTCTCCTAGTGTCAGGTGTCCTTCATTTCAGATTTTGTTAAATACCCTTGTGTTTGTCATGTTCCTTGCTGGTTCTTTGCTGTTCTAAATCAATGTGCTGTTGTTGTCTTCTCTCTGTTGTAAGATGTCACTCTGTCCCTGCTGTTTTCTGTTTCTGTTTTGGTTCATTGTTTTTTTTTTTTTCTTTTTTTTTTTGTATTGTTTCAGTTTCTTGTTTGTTTTTTTGTTTTTATAATAAATAAAAAATGATAAATTACATTACTGCCATGTATACCAGATTACCAAAGCTCAATTAATTTAATTTGCTTTGCAAGTTTATATCAGGTAGAAATAGATTGTTCATTCATCTTCAAAGTTACATAAATTTATTTATTTATTTTTTTAATTTAGTTATCTCATTTTTGTCATGGAAAAAGTTGATGAACGTGGTTCACTTCAATGACGTTAATTGCACGGGTACTACCCAAGCCTAAGCCTGAGGATAAAACACAGTAAAGTTTTAGATCCACTTTAACATATTACCAGACACTGTGTGAAGCATTTTCAGAACAACTGAAATACTTCTTGCGAAGCTTAATGGCTGTGGATGGAATTGAAATACAAAGCCTCTTTCTGCAGTTCTGCACAGGGTTTGGGGGAAACGCTTTAATAAACTGGAGAAAATAAATAAATTAGAGATCAGAAACTTGCAGGCAAATTTTGTACTTGTTTTGGTGTAGTTTTTTGAGGATAATTTGGTATGACTTGTCTTAGGTTTGTGCCATAGCAGCCTATACATCCCTTCTCCAAAATACTAAAAATGTTAAATCTTGGACCAAAGGTTATTGCCTATAACCACAGCATTCAGACTTCTTTAGAGCAAGATGCATGTTAAAAGACTAAATGAAAAATGTGATCACTTCTTTGCTTAAAGGTGTGTATTTGGCATAACTTTAAAATGAACAAAGAAATTGTCTGAGAGCTGTACAGTAACCTCATTAGCATTTAACAGCGGTGCTACAAAGATGCAACCAAATTGCCAACTGCTATAGCGCTGATCACAGCAGGTCACAAACTGGTAACTCAATGGGGTTGAGTGATTGTTATTGTTGAGCAGAGCTTATACTAATCCGTTACGATAATGAGACAGCATTTTAACCTGCTCCATTGCTGATAGCAAGGCTTTCATTTGGTGAATGCATTTCAAACTTAATTTTAGGTTTTCTGACTCAACGTCCGCAAGCTGATACACACTGCATCAATGATCAGCTACTGTAACCAAACAAGTACAAGTGTATGCCTGCACATTACATTACACTTGGGTAAATTCTGCAATTTTCTTTGCAAGTTTCTTTTTTTTTTTTATGTATTTCAGCATTTATTTAAAAGGCCTGCTGGTGGGTTTTATGTTACAATAGGATGCTTATGTGATTGAATTGCTGGTAATAACATCACACACAAGGAAATATTGATGACACGGGTTAATCTCTGTGACAACAGATAGAAAACAAAGTCATGATGACTATGATTTTTTATTATTATTATTATTATTATTATTATTACTACTACTACTACTACTACAGGCTTTTACACAAGCTAAGTTGCCTATTGCAATTCTTGCATCCAAGCCTTGTGGTTTTAAATGCAGTAATAGTAGCTCAGAGCATGTTAGTTTTTAGAATGAAAGATTAATCTAATGTTCAGTTTGAGCTTGTTACTATTTTGTTAAATTGTGTTCCATTGTGTTCCATTTTGTTTTGTTTTATGCTCCCATAAAAAGTCCAAGAAACGTCAAGCTCTTCTATTAGTTAACAACCTCCCTGTTTATTAATCAGCATTTGCATCAGCCCTGAAACTGCTCGCTGCTCTTTTTTAACCTGAGCTGTGACGGTATAACCCAAACTGTCGGGCAGTTTCACTTTTTTGTATATTCATGTGGGGCAATATGCAACATAAATATCAATACAGACTACATTGTATTAATGTAGCTCTCTAATTTCTGCATGGCCAGAAAATGTTGATATTAATCCAAACTAACTTTGTGTTAACAGACTATTAGAGTCCTTTAAGGAAATTTCCCAATCATGTAGCCACAGGGCTATCTATGAAATACTACATTATCAATATGGAGCACTGCCCTAACTATCTCCTAACTATCTGTGTGATATTATTCTTCAAAAGCCGGAAGCATCCTCTGCAAGTATGCATGCCTATATGAAGGCTTTTAATGTCTCCATATTCATTTGAAAGGTGGCTTAGAGGGCACCCAATGACAAATGGCTTCCAGTGTCCTTAATCAAAAGACAGTGTGATATGCAACACACCTTGGGATTTAGGAGCAAATGCATAATGCATTTGTGGTGGAGTTACTAAACTGTGTCAGCAACCTCCCAGGATGCTCGCTGACAGCTTGTTTTTAATGGTGATAATGAGTGGGGACTGGGCACACACCCTGCCGTTGTGTGCAGTTCAGGATGATGAGGTATTCTGCTGGTAGCAGAAAGTAGCAGGCAGCCAGCACTCATCCTGTGTACTGCCTCGTCTCACTGATAATGTGTGATGTTTTTCACCCTCAACAGTGCCGTATGGAGTCGTTAGGAATTTGAACGAGTGAGTGGCATGAATATTGCAGAGAAGCAGATGTAATGGGACTGGAAGACTCTGGCTGGTGGTGTTTTAATAGTTCTCTTTCGCACCCGCTTCTGTACTGCCACAACCTACTGCAGTGGACCCTGCAAACTGATGCCATTGCTACTGTTTGGGTCTTACAGGCTGCAGTTTCACTGTTTGCTCTAATGCAGCATTGATGATCCAGCCTTTTGTATTCATGTTCGAATGATCTAAATTAATCTAATCCTTTAAGTGCATTTGAGCTAATAGCACAGAATCCAGCAAAAGCACTAGATTGTGGCATCCTCTTCTAAATGGGGAGGCTTGTAGCGAATGAGCTATTATTCATCGATGTTGCAGGGAGGATAAATTACTAAATAAGTACTTAAGTCTAGAAGATAATGTCTCATTCCATCTAAAATCCCCCCTGCTTTCCTCAAATCTAGACACCTATACTCACTGGCTTTCAAATCAACTGTCCCTTAGAAGTTGGCACTATTATACTCTGTTAGTTTGAAAACTGTATCATTATTTTTCTAAATTTAACTGAAATCATTTTATTTTTGATGTCTGCATAGTGATATGCACATCCTTTGAATGCCCAAGAATTTCAACTGGATTAATCTCATTCCGTTAAATATATTTGAATTGCTTTTAGTCAATACCCACTTAATATTGAATAACGTTATCTTTATTTTTATTTTTATTTCAGTCAATAAGCATATTTAAAGGCTTACAGTACAGCTGTGTACTGAAGAGCCATAAAGTTTACAAATGCATCGGGCCCCTGTAAGTCCCTTTCCAAATAATCAGTGCACATTATTGAAGTCCCTTTTTTATGACTGGGGTAATTCTGAGTTTATGAGTACACAGTTGCTCCTAGACTATTGGAAAAAGGATATCAATATCCTCAGCTTGAGTTACAGACCGTGGTGGATGCTGACCAGAGAGGACTGTAAACGGGAAGAGTGGTTTTAAGAAGCGGTGTTACAGTAGAGCCAGCACAATACAAATGGTCCTTACGGCCTTAGCAGTAATCATACAGCAGCTAGTTCTGTTGAGACTTTTTTTTTTTTTTTTTTAAACAATTAACGTTGTGCAAGATGCGCATTACCAGAGACTGCTGAGAGCAGTAATTTTCTTCCCAATACTACAATTTAGAGCTCTGTTCAAAAGCTTTACCTTTTAAGTTATATAATGAAATTGAACTTGTCCAACCACATATGTTGCATTGCACTCAAATGTGTGGCCTTTAAAATTATAAGCACTGTAGGCAAATAAGATTGTGGCTCATATTTTGCTACTCCTTTTCTAACGGTCTGACTCAGGCATGAATCAGTTCATGACCTGCCACTTTTTGCCTTAGGTGAAAGTTGCCCTTTCTCACTGATCTTGGGCCAAATTTCCACCGCAGTATAAAACGATGCTTTTAAAGATAATGCTGTAAGAAAACTACCTGATCTCACCTCAGATCAGTGCAAGAGAGCATCAAAAAAGGGAGCTCTCCAGTCAGGGAGTTCAGTCCCACTCTGAAGGGAAAGCTGTTCCATGAGATCCTAAGAGAACAAAACCTGTAATTATAATCAGGACTTCACTGCTCCTGATTGCTGAGCTCCTGCCATTAAAATATAAACCTTTCCCACATGGACCTGAGAGAAATGTCACTGGTAGATCTTGAGACATAACCTGATTGGGTATAATTCTCCCTTCATGTAATGATGCATTTTGGCTCCTTTTTTAAGAGTGTAGTTATTGCGTAATGCTGAATATTATATCAAACATAGGGAAGCGGACCTTTGCAAAACGGTAGCGACACGTCCTTAGATATCTTTCGCAGTTGAAGGATATTCATGATTCGGTGCTTCTTGAAGCAGGTGCAGCTTGCAACTTCTATGTCCTCTCATCCACAGTTTGATTTCTTGAACAAGTTTTTTTTCTGTCCAACTTAAAAACAAACAAGCAGACATGCTTGATCCCAAAGAGATCAATAACTCCACAAAGAGTACTGTGTTTAGAAAAGCAAGCCCTTAATTCTTCTTGTGGCATTGTTTCCAGCATTTTTACTCTTCTATTACTTAACACAGGCTTACTTAACGCAACAAACTCCTAAACAAGCCAACATCACAACGTTTATATGGTCAGAGATTTTGTAAATGCCCCCTTTGACCTTAGACTTGTCTTGTTCATGATACTAGGGCAGCGGTGGCCTAGTGGTTAGGGAGTTGGCCCTGCATCGGAAGATTGTGGGTTCGATTCCCTCACAAGTAGGTTGCCCTGAGGTACCCCTGAGCAAGGTACCGTCCCTGTCACTGCTCCCCGGGCGCTTTCAATAGCTGCCCACTGCTGCACGGTGTTTGTGTGCATGGGTTAAAAGCAGAGGTCCAATTTCGTTGTGGTTCATGGTGTGCAGTGCTGTGACCTCGCAATGACAAGGGTTTTCACTTTCACTTTTTCACTTTCACATTCAAGGACTTTCTCTGCTTTAACTCATTAAATTCTGTTCTCTTAGCAGTGACATGTAAAGGATGATCAGCTGTAAGAAGTTTTTTGAACAGTCAAACATAACCACTGTTATTAACTTGGTTGTTATCAAGACGGTTTAGGCTGGTTAAGACTGGTCGGTGTGCCCATACGCACTCCTGTCCACCTGTTTGCAATGGCACGTAAACATCAACACTGGACCATGAAGCAACCGAAGGAGGTCTGGTCTGACAAATCACATTCACATTGTTTAGAAGGCTGGATGCATGTGTGCTGTTTACCTGTGGAACAGCACCATGCACTAAGGCAGGCAGGCAGGCAGAGGCAGCGATAAGCTCTTAACAATGTTCTACTTAGATCCTTGTATGAAAGGTTAGTTGGCGACACAAGTTTATGTGATTGGGATCTATCAATGTTTATAATGTTATTTGTCTTTATATAGGAAGATAAATGTGATGATAGCATTAAGTTCAAAAAGGAAGTTGATCTTTTTTTCTGTTAAATCTTTAATGATTTGAGCATTAGCCATTGACAGGTCTGCATAGCAAGTTATTTACTAGTTGTAGGATGCATTTGGAATAAAATGGGCCACAGGCAGGTCCCTTTTCTTGAAGATAGGTCGCTCCTCATGCATGGTCCTATTTTAATTTCAGCAAAAATATCCCTGTGTTTATCTTCTTTTGCACCTTCCACCCATGGCTTTGGGTATGTATCATTTTTGGAAGAGATAGGACTTTCCATTTACCATGAACCTACAGAACAATTACTGTGCATTGGGGCCAGTTACTCTCTTCTTCCGCAGACTCTAAATGGAAGTCTTATTGAAAGCCAAGAATAGCAGGACAGCATTACTCATTAATGAATCACAGTGTCAACCAGCAACTAAAATGCTGCCAGCACAGTCGGACAGTCAAATACAAAAAACAAAAAAAAAATCCATGCATTTTTCATTCTGTACTTTTTATTTTTTATTTTTTTATTTTTTTATTTTTTGGGGTCATTATTTCAGTTTCAGTGTGCATATAGATAACGGGCCACATATATTTGTAGTACTTGCTAAAAAGTAACTGGGTTATAATTCTGTATTTTTTTTTATTATGCATGTACTATTAAAAGTAGGTATAGTGGGGCAGTGTTGGCCTAGTGGTTAGGGAGTTGGCCACAGGATCGGAAGATTGTAAGGTTCAATTCCCTTACCAGTAGGTTGCCCTGAGGTTGAGCAAGGTACCGTCCCTGTCACTGCTCCCTGGGCGCTTTCAGCTGCCCACTGCTGCACGGTGTTTCTGTGCATGGGTTAAATGCAGAGGTCCAATTTCGTTGTGGTTCACTGTGTGCTGTGCTGTGACCTCGCAATGACAAGAATAGTCACTTTCACTTTCATTATCCAGCCAGCATCAGCAGATGGTCTGATATCCTATCCTGTTAGAAATCTAGCCTGAAACTAAGAGCGTATGAAAGTCTTTGAGTATGGTATCCTATTGCATGGTATCCATAAGCACCTAAAAGTGATATATCTGACTAGTATCTGAGCATCTGAGTTTAAAAGAGCAAACCTTGAATGGCCATCGTCTGATACTACTCGATTAGTGTGCATATCAGGAAAGAAAAATAAATAAATAAATAAATAGCCCAAACCTGGTTTTCTCTATGATTCAATTACCATCCTAAATATATTAAAAGAGCCTCTGTGCCTGAAGTCTGTACAGGTTCACTGATGGATTGCTTTTTTTGATATAACAATAAAAACAAATAAAAAAAACATTACCTGTATTATGTGCAAAGAATGAAATTGGGTTCCAGAAAGGAATCCACTGTAATCTCAAATCAACCAAATTTATCACTGGGAATCAGGCTGAACTGCTGACTTTGAGCATGAAACGCTGTCATAATTTAAACAACATAAAAGTATACTTGTGAATGATTGTGAGTAACAGAAGTTAGAGAACTAAAGAAAAAAAACATTCAGTCTTACGGAACTGACCAAGGAAAATTTTGGAGCATGAAATATAAATGTACCACATAAATCTAAAAATATATTGATTCAATTCACCACTTAAATTTATTTATTTTTTATTGTTTTTTCTTTTTTGTTTGTTTTCTTCTTATAATTTTATCAGTGTGTGTGTGTGTGTGTGTGTGTATATATATATATATATATATATCAAGTAGTACATCCTTGAAATTGTATGTGTAATTTTTTCCACTTTTCAACAGTCATCATATTCATAGCAGCCAGCTGTGGAAACCACAGAGATCTTGTCCGATTCACTGTGTTTGTGGGGAAACACTCACTAAGGGGAAACTGAGCAAAGCTGATTTTTGGCCACAGTTTTCTTTAAAAGGACATTGAGTGAATGTTCTGCTCCCAGCGGCATCTGACTGGCCTTTTGTGCTTTTCCCTACATTGTAAGTGGTTCAATAACAGAAGCCGATGCAAACGGTTTCAGCAGTGGGAAAACTTGAGTCTGTGAGCTCTCCATCCAAAAAAAAATTCTGCCTGTTGCCTTGACACAGACAGAGACAGTCACCCAGACCTCAGTTCTGCATGCACAGAAAAAGACTGCCTATTCTATATACACACAGAGAAAGATTCACATAGAAGACTTGGATCCACTTGGGGATTTGAAGAACAGAGTCTCAGTGCTAGTCACCACATTAAACACATTAAAAAGATCTGCCAGAGCTCAGGAGAAATATGTGGCTAAATATTGACATCCTTTGGGTTAATTTGATCAGATTTACTAGTGTTGCACAAACAGCATTTAACTGCAGAAATAGTCTTCGGATCAAACAGCTCAAAACTCTTTCCTCTACATCACAAATGGGTTTAAACTTTATTTGCTGTCACAGTAAGATATTTGAAAGTTTTGGAACTGCAATGTCAATTCATTTATTTTTAATATCCACTGAAAACTGAGGGGCAGCAGCAGCCTACTGGTTAGGGAGTTGCTCCGGATCGGAAGATTGTGGGTAGGTTGCCCTAAGATACCCCTGAGCAAGGTACCGTCCCCATCACTGTTCCCCAGGCGCTTTCAATAGCTGCCCCCTGCTGCACGTGTGTGTCTGGGTGAAACGCAGAGGTTGAATTCCATTGTGTTTTGCTGTGCTGCATTTCACAATAACGAGGATAGTCACTTTCACTTTTCAACTGGTTTGGGATGGAACGATGAATATGAGAAGAGAGCTTTTATTTTCTATTATTTACAATTAATAACTGCAGAGTCCAAACTTCCCCTGGTGTCAACCTCAGCACAGAAACCATGAACTGGGAGAACCATGGAATGGGTTTTCATGGCTGAGCAACTGCATGCATGCATCACATTACCAACTGCACACCAAGCACTGAATGGAGTGGTGTAGAGCATCCATCCACTGCACTCTGGAGCAGTGCAAACGTGTTCTGTGGATTGACAAATCGCAAGATCTATAAAAACCATCTTTGGATAAGTTTGCTGTGGAAGAACTGGACAGACCCACAGAGAGCCCTGACTTCACCCCATCAAAGTGGAAGTGAAGTGAAATCGACTATTTTTTGTCATTGTGAAACACGGCACAACACACGGGGAAAGCAACCGGGGAGCAGTGATGGGGGACAGTACCTTGCTCAAGTGTACCTCAGGGTAACTTACTGGTCTGGGATTTGAACCCATGACCTTCTGATCCTGGGGCCATCTCTCTAATCCCTAAGCCACCACTGTGCCAAACTGCCATCAAACACCTTGGGATGAACTAGAAGAGAGGTTTTGAGTCAGGCCTTGTTTCCTAAGTGACTGCAGGCTCTTCTGGATGAAGGGGCCAAATTTCCCACAAAGACACTTTCCCAGCCTTCCCAGAATAGTGGAAACTATTAATGCTGCTAAAGGAAGACCAACTCCATAATAATGTCTATGGATTTAGAGAGAGGGTCATTATATTTCCTGTAGGTGTAATGTCCAAGTATCCCAATACTTTTCCCAGATAGTGTATAAGTCAATCAATGGAAAGGTGCATTTAGAGAACAGTCAGAGACAACATTCTAGTTTTCTTCTCTTTTAATTGCAATACACTGAGTAAATCCAGTACAAACTGGATTTGAAACAGTATATCTTAAGTATGTTAAACACTTGGGTTACCTCTGGAAATTGATATTGATAAGAATTTAGGGTGTTGCAGGCTTTGCTTTGAGCATTGCAGGAGGAAAACGGCCCCAGATGAGTGTTTTAACCATCATATTTAAACAGAAAAAAACCTTTGTTCCGATTTTGTTAATAAATAAGGAAAACAAAAGCTCCTGTATAGCAGGGGATAATTAACCTGATTTACTGGCTGTAGCCAGTAGCATGGTTTAGTCTTCTTGCCTGAACGTCTTAACATCCCATGAATCCAACTGAGAAAACACTTTATTTAAACATTGCTGTTTGATTTAATAACGATACGCAAATAATATGCTGTGCTGCTCCAAATTTCTGTCTTTGGACATTTGGAGTAGATTAAATTAAAACAAATGTTTTATTGTTTCATTTTATTACAGGCTGCAAAATGCCTAAAGATACAAGGTTCTAGATAAAGTCGTTACAATCACTCAGTGTTCAGCATCACCTGTAAACTCAACCTGATCTGGAGTCATCTGCACCAGTTTCTTCACTGCTTCATGCCTTAACTTAAATGGCTTTGTCCCACTTGAATAGTTCATCGCTGTGTGCATTAACAAGAAAAAAACAATTACAGTATACTAGTCATTTATTGGTCATTTGCTATATACACTTACCAAAAAATAAATACAAGAAAGTCTGGCTCTTTGAAAGCAAAATATAAAAGAGGGAAAGAATTAGCTTTTTACTGGCATTTGCAAAGTACTGTATGTCTAAACAAGCATCACCTTTTCTTTAGCAGCTTTGGGTGCAACGCTCAAGGACAACAGTCAACTAGTAGCATTGTATTAAGATGTAGCCAAATTTTCTAACCCTTTGGTTGCTGTGTGTCTTTGTACATGTACGCATCTGGAGTGTTTGGAGATAACATGAGGCTCATGACAATTACTGTGGCAGGCTGAAAAGAAATACTGAATTAGCATGCCACATTTCTGAAATAAGAGAATGCTTCATTATAATCAACCAAACAAGGTTTCATCTTATAACACAACCGACAAAAGGCCTGACTCACATACGCTGAAAGTAATCAACTCCTCTGTAGGTTTGCTAAGGCCTGCATTTGGCTCAATCTGCTAGCTGAGTAGAACAAACTTCCCTCCAAAAAAAGCCCTCCAAGATTATCCTGAAACATAAGTAGCTTTAGGTACCCTGAGCAACTTTGTAACATGACTCCAGTGCAAATCTCTTTCATATCAATGTATTCAATGGGAATCTAATTTATAGTTAGCAGTGCATGCAGAGATTAGGGATGAACCATCCGATTTTTGCTTCAAGCATGTTGCAGTTTTAGGTGATGCAGTTCGCTTGCATTGAATCGGGGTCCTTTTGAGTGCCAGTGCACACAAAAAGCATCCTTGTTCCACTTTCTCGGTGTGTAACACTTACTCATGCAACTGATTTTTAAATGCATGAAATGGCACAAAAATGGGAAGAAAAAATATATATATTTTGTGTTTTTGGTTAAAGGAACATACTAGAAAGCTCAAGCATGTTTGATTTAGCCCAGAATGTGTAAGAGTCAAAAAAGCAATAGGTCAGTTTGGAATCAACATGAAAATGAAAGATGAGGGTTTGCTAATAACTTCTTATAACTTTTGCCCTCAGGTAGTTGGGTCACCTGCAGGTCCGTATTAAGTTTAGCAAAAATAGACAGCATGTGGAATCATGGCTTTCTGCCTGCTATTGTGTTTTCTGTCCATTTAAAAGAAGCTCCATTGCTACATTCATTGTTATATTGTAGGATACCCTCTGAGTATGTCAGCCCACATTTAAGATATTCAGATACTAAGCAAAGATAACAGGTTCACACATTCTGTGCACATGCTTTAAGGAGAAGTACAGATAAAAAGCTCTGATTAAAGTACAGTTTATTTACCATTGTAGTCAAGTTAAAGTAAAAAGCTCTGAAATGTGCTCAGAGTTAAAAAGAGAAGCCTATGGAAAGATGTTTCTACTGGCTGATTCTGCGCAAGGCTACCTGAACCTCATGCCATATTATAATTCAAACTCAAAAAGCATTGATTTCCCTGTTTCACTTCTTTATTCTCTCACTATGCACATTACATTCAATACACACATTTTCTCCACCGTCTCCCTTTCTCCTATTGGTTTAATAAATTGTGAAGGTCTTGTTTTGTCTGTCGTGCATGAAATCACCAGTGGATTATACCAAAAGATGGCCTTTTCTGTGTATTATAGGCAAGTCCATGAAGTTTGAAGGTGTACCAGGAGGCAAAATGGAATAGATGATTTCCGTCCAATAACTGGAAAAAAAGTAACAAGCCTGTTTTCAAACTGTAAGATGTTAAAACTAAAGATATTTATGTTAGGAATGAAATTAAAAAAGTCTAATTCAACAAAACACATCCTTGCAAGTCCTCTTAAATACAGTAACAGTGATTATAATTGTCTTTGGAGTAAAAGTGCAATGCAACTGAAGTGTGCATTTGTCAAATAGTGCAAAAATGTGTTTTATAAAACAAAAAATAGAAAAAAAAAAAAAACCTAAATAAATTTAATTACATTATTTAGGTGCTCTTTAATTTTTCGGAAAATTATCATGGCCAGAATAATTTGAGTTAGATCGATTAATTTTGTCAGTATCTAGAATTATGTGATTTAAACTTGGAGTTATTTATTTGCTCCTGGTTTTCTTAGTTACAAGGAACAGCTTCACAATAGTGCTGATCTGTTTCAGGAGGAAGAATTCTTTCATGATTGCGCTGTGTCTCAGGGTGCAGACGAAGACATTATCAGTGATCAGTCATCATGAGTGCATTTCCTCCTGAATGGAGACCTATCCAAGGTCTAAGGCCCTTACGATCTGTGAGTCGCAGGCAGCGGCGCCACGATCAGACGCCCAAGCTGCTTTAATCCCTTCTCCTAAGGGAGAGATTATACTTGATCTAACTCTTTTAATTAATGAAGAATTCAAAGAGAGCCAAGCTGCGTGGGTTCACCCTGCCACAAACGAACATTGCATCACTTCTTCCTCATTTAAAAAAAAAAAAAGCAACTCCTTCCTTAATAAAGGCTTTTAAATTAGTTTTGCCTTTAAACAATTAGCGCAATGACAGACATTACCTTTCCATATTGTTATTACAGCATATTGCAGACTATCCAAGACATGAGTCAGAAGTGGAGCCTTCAGTTTAAGTCTGTTATTTACCACTTCAAAGAAAAGTCTCACCCTCTACCTCTTTCATCCCCACAGAACGTGAGACGGCCGACACTTCGTGCAAAGTGTGAATGGAATATCTAGTAACATGATAATAGAGGTCTAAAGCAGACTTTTTGAATCCTCCAAACAGTCGAATGTTCCTTATGATAAAGCTTGCTTTGTATTTTCACAAATTAGCTGGATGAATAGTCACTTTCACTTGACTTCACACTTTGACAGATGTGTGAAGTGTGAAGTCAGGATCACGGAAAGGGGTTTTATGAAGAACAAATGAAGCACAAAGTGTAAACATAAAAACACGCGGAACTGACAAAGTCGCCACAAAGACATACAGGACAAACGATGACCAACAGCTCTGCCCCGACTCGCAGAGGCGTATATATACACAGGGACTCTAATGAGGCACACCTGGCACCAGGATGAAGTTCATTTGTAATTTTCCCAACAGTCTTCAGGATGAACGGAAAGGAACCGGGATAATAAATGAGATGCAGGTTCACGACTACAATCCGGTTGGATGTTGTCTTAAATAAAGAATGCAACTGGAAAGTCATTTCATTTCTAAGAGCAAGATATTTAGATGTTTTGTTTTTAAAGATGGCTTATTAGTCATTCTTATTATTCTTTTTTAAATGATGAGTTTAAATGATAAGTCACAGCTGATATGCTCATAGAAGTAGATTGTTGGCTGCATTAAAGTGCTATGATGGTTTATATTTTTGATCAGTTGCTTTGGGGCAAAAAAAATTAAGAAAAATCAGGAGAAATAATTTTTATTAGCTTTTAATATAATTATATAATCTTTATCATTTGGAGCATTTATTTTGATCCATTTGTCAGCTTTCAGATAGGACTGGGTATAAACAAGTCATATCAAGGAAAGTGGTTTATTGATGACAACACATGACATACAAATACGATGCATAACCCAATCTAGACGCAGTACTCAGAGACAACACATCACAGTGAGACAACAGGACAAAATAAATGACCGACAGCTCTGTCCTGACTCACAGATTTTATATTTAAAATATATATATATATATATATATATATATATATATATATATATATATATACACACACACACACGTCTCTCTAAGGAGGTACATGTTAAAGTGGTGGCCTAGTGATTAGGAGTTGCACAGATCGAAGATTGTGGGTTCAAACCCTTTATCAGAAGGTTGCCCTCAAGGTAGCCTTGACCAAGGTACCGACCCTGTCACTGCTCTCACAGCTTTCATAGCTGCCCCCTGCTGCACAGTGTTTGCATGGCTAAATGCAGAGGTCCAATTTCTGTTGTGGTTCACTGTGTGCTGTGCTGTGACCTCGCAATGACAAGAATAGTCACTTTCACTTTTTCACTTTTTTTTTTTCACCCTTGGCCCCAGGACAAAGTCCAAATTGCTGTCCCTCAATCAGAACAGAGAATTGTAAACTATGACAGCAGCACAGTGTTAACAGCATTTGTTCATTTGTTCCAAAAATTATTATTAAAATTGTCATCTTTACCAGTCTAAATGCAATACTTTGTGAAAGTCTTGAGCATATATATATATATATATATATATATAGTATATATATATATATATATATATATATATATATATATATATATATATATATATATAAAATAATGTGTGTGTGTGGGTTTTTTTTTTTTTTTTCAAACAAATTCCTCCATCACGTTCCTGGTCAGGCTGTTACTAAGTAGTAGCCACTGTGATATTTACTGACCACCATAGTGTCTTTGGTTTAACAAATAAACTTGCTGTTTTCAATAAATATCTGTAATTATATGATGCCTGTTACTTTGGTGCCTGTCTTATATTTGGGTGCCTTTGATTGGTCTTTGATAACTCATCTACCGGTAATTTATAAGCTCTATTAATTGTCTTTTTTTCCACTTTTTAAACTTAGGCAACACTTTTGATAATGCAGGGTAATATGATAATTTATAAAATAATTATACAAATCTAAGTTATATATAAAGGTGATAATTCCAGCATACATTCTCAGAATAGGTGATCTGCCTTTTCCACTTTTAACTTAGGACAACAATGTTGATAATATATGCTGGAATTATAATTCTCATTTATTATGTATAATGATACATTTATAATTTAAATAACTAATGATTTAAAATAATAATATAATAATTATATATATAATATATAAAATAATATAATAAAGTTAATATATAAATACATGATGTATGTATAATCCTTGAAAGTCCTTGAAAGAGGCTACCTTTTGTCTCAAACCCACAGTAGGCTTGTCTAGTTTCTTTAAAAGAGGAAACCATTCTTTCTAAGTCTGTTGTGTGGAATATTTAAAGATCCTTGACATTAATCCACATTGGCACAAATGCACATTTACATCTTGGGTGAATTACATTATTGTTGTGTTGTTTAACATGTGATTTAATAGATATTATATATAATATATAGTAATATGTGATTGTTTAATAGATGTTCAGCAGTGACCTAGTGGTTTGGGACAAAGCCCCAGGATCAGAAGGCTGTGGTTTGAGTCCCAGGCCGGTAGGTTGTCCTGAGGCACTTTGATGCACTGTCCCACTGTCCCATGTTTTGCAGCCCACTGCTCCCGCTTGTGGTGTGTGTGTGTGTGTGTGTGTGTATTCACTACTGGTGTGGCTAAAATGCAGAGAGCAAATTTATTGCTCCACATTCACCGTGTGTCACTGCGTTATCTCGTATTCTATGTGTCTTTCTTTTCTTTCCATTTTCATCTCTTTAAAGAAAAATAACTGCAGACAGTACTGATCCTTCCGCAGCAAAACCATTCCGTAGTTTATCACACAGCTAATGATGATGATATTCTCAACACGTTCTCAAGTAATTAATTAAATCCGTCTAAGAAATGATGCTTCTGGCAACATTGAGAAGTGTTTGTTTTTCCATTGAGATAAAGATGTTTTTGTCTGGAGTGTAGCGAGTATATCCTGTGTAGAAGTAAGGTAGAAATAAATTGATAAAGAAAATTTTATTGATGATATATTATGATTTTGTTAGGTAATTAGAACATATGGTGACACAGTGGGCTGCCCTGTCACGTCACAGCAAAATAAGTTTTGTTTTTGTTTTTTTTTTTTGTTTTTTTTTATCACAAAGTTAATTTTAAAATAAAAATTCAGTGTTGGCTGTTTTAATGTGCTATGTTATATTTTACCTGGGTTTGTTACTTTGGGAAAAAAATTAATAGAAAAATAAAACATTGGCATTTATTTGTATTTATTATAAAGTGGCACTTAGATGTATATTTTGTATCCGTATTCTTTCTTTCCTTATTATTTCGTGTCAACCAAAGGAGGATGGGTTCCCTTTAGAGTGTTGGTTTCTCCAAAGGTTTCTTCCCTTACAGCCTAGAGATTTTCCTTGCCTCTGTCGCCCTCATACCCAACTGGGACTCAGACCCGGAATCTGTAAAGAATGTTAAAAAAAAATATATATATATATATAGCAGCGGTGGCCTAGTGGTTAGGCTGGCCCTATGATCGGAGGATCGGGGGTTCGAACCCCTTCCCAATAGGTTGCCCTGAGGTACCCTTGAGCAAGGTGCCGCCCCGTCTCCGCCCTTCCCTGCGATGGGTTGGCGACTCCGTCCAGGGTGCGCCCTCTGCTCCCCGCTCTGTGTGCGCTGGGTTGACACTGCACTCCTCGCACCCCGCTTGGGACAAGCGGCAGATAATGGATGGATGGATATATATATATATATATATATATATATATAATATGACTATATTTCACTTGAAAAAGTGAAAAAAAAAATTAAAATGGCAGACTCAGACTAGTTTGTTAGGGACTAGGTCCCAAGATCAGAAGGTCATTGATTTGACTAACAGGTTGCCTTGAGTTACCCTTGAGCAAGGTACCATCCCCATCACTGCTCCCCTTTAAATAGCTGCTGCCCCTGCATGTGTGTGGGGAAAATACAGAGGTTGAATTCTCGTTGTGTCTCACTGTGTGCTGTGCTGTGTTTCACAATGACAAATAGTCACTTTTACTTTTTCACTCTTACTTTATGTCCTCTTTGGAAATTGACTGCCTTTTGTTTCATTCTCCCTAGAAATGATCCCACACTGCTTCTGAAACTGGTCAGGTTCAGTGACTGGACTGAAAATAAGAGACAAAAAAACTTGCCCTTCAGGAAGTCTGGAGATCTGTCCCTCAACAATATATTAAAAATACAGCAGGTAAAAGTTTGGCTCTTTGAAAACAAAATGTGAAGAAATGAGGCACGGCTCAAGACTCAATATTATATGTACCACTTATATAACACATACAGCAGACAGCATATAATGCATTATATGCAGGTTTTTTTTTTTGTTTGTTTTTTTTTTGTTCTGTGAATGCTGGGCTATCCCTCAGCAGTATGACAGATGCATGGTAGAATGCAGTTTATGACATGTTGTGCATTCAGGAGAGAAAGGAAGATCCTCGAAGAGAGAGGTAGGCTCTATGAAGTCTGCCTGATGGAGCAGTGGAGTGCAATGAACTTTAGACGAGTCTGTCAGCTGACCCATATTGCTTAATATACACAAGAGGATCCGTCTCTGGGGATGCTCACACACAGCGAGATCCCCACTGCTGAGTTAAACTGTACAATGCTCCTTTGTCTCCAGCTGTACTTTATGAACACAGAAGATGTAATTGATTCAGCGCTGGAGATTTAAGGTGGACACATTTGCCTAGGGATGTATGTGTGAGTGCACAAGTGCACTTTCTGGCTGTAAGAGAACAGTCCGCTTTTGGCGCATCCTGTGCACGATTATAGGTGATTATAGATTACATAATTTACCTAGTTTTCCATTAACACCAGATGTGGCCAGTTAACTAAGTCATGAGTCCAGGTTTCGCTTCTTTAGTTTAGAATGAAACTTCTGAGCCTATTAAAAAATATGCCTCCAAAATTTTAACCCAGTCGAATAACATTCATGTCATTAGGGTAAGTCAGACTTGCCTTTGTGGTTTAGTGCATAGTATGACTGATTGTGCTAGAAATTTAATACATTTTGCCCATGTAGAGGAATACCGAGAGTGGCAATTTGTGACTCCCCCACAGAACTCTGACATCCGCTTGCATGCATCAATATTATGCAGGCATATGGGGCTAGATTACATTAATAATTTCTGTTCAATTTACAAACGCGCACACACATACGTGTGTGTGTGTTTGTGTGTGTGTGTGCATTTGTAAATTAGGGAGTAGGTCCCATAATTGGTAGGTCATGGTTCGAGTCCCAGACCAGTAGGTTGAGCAAGGTGAAAGTGACTATTTAAGTGAAAGTGGCTAATTTTGTCATTGGGAATCATGGCACAGCACACAGTGAGACACAGCGAAACTGAACCTCTGCTTTTCACCCTCACACGCCGTGCAGCAGGGGGCAGCTATTTAAAGCACCCAGGAAGCAGTGATGGGGACTCTACCTTGCTCAAGGGAGCCTCAGGTCAACCTACTGGTCTGGAATTTGAACCCATGACCTTCTGATCCTAGGGCTTATCCCTAACCACTAGGCCACCGCAGTTCAAAGTTTCAGCCACGTTTTTGGGTGCTGGGCCGTATGGCTGCCTGCTGTTACAACATGTGAATGGGTTAAATGCAGAGGAAGCAGTTCACTGTGGTGTGCTGTGGTATGCGCTGCATTGGAATTCTAACATCTCTTGAATGATCAAGTAGAAAAGAACAATTTATTTATGTATTTAATTTTTCGGTCAAATTGCGTTAATAAGAATGGGTTGCCTCTGAAGATGAGCCTTACAGAGCAAGCTTTATAGACCAATGGTAAAAATCTCATTTCAGACAATGGAAAGCTATGACACACACCTCAAAATTTCAATATTTTGGGTGTTGTTCATAACCAATTATTTCTTTTTTCTGCACATACTCAGTTAGAAACCCTCTGTATTGTTCAAGAATTAAAATTTCAGTTTCTCATTATGGATTTTTTTTTTTTTTTTTTTTTTTTTTAAAAAGAATTTTGTAACACTTATCCAGCCATGCAGGAAAATCCAAAAAAACAAGAGAACAGAGCATAGAGAGACAGAGTTTGTTGTTGGTTGCAACAAAGGGAAGTTCTTTCAGACCTGTATCTCTTAATAGCGCTGCATAATTCTAAGAGATACAGGATCTCTGCGCTTAGACTACAAGTGGAGCAAACTCCAAGCAATTTGGCCCTGCATATTGATTTCTGGCTCCTGTTTACTTAATTTCAGAATTAAATGGAGGTTCTCTTTACTTTAATGTCTCTTTGGATTGCTTGGACAGGACAGGAACTAAACTCAAATGGACCCATATCCTGAGATCACTTAAGAAAAGAGACGTGAGGGTACGTTTCCACCAGGCGTAGCTGCATATTTCTCGCATTGATACGGTTTTGATATGCTCAGCAATATAAATATGAATGAGGCCTGAGTCCACTGCACTGTGTAGGTGTAAAAAGCTCACATGTTCACTGAGGTGGCAGAAGCAGGTGGCATTGTTAATAAATGTAGGAGACAGAGAGACACCTGAGCGAGGGGGGACATGGAAAGAGAGGGAGCAGAAAGTGATTTGACACTTGCCTGGAGTGTCACCCTGTCGGGCCCTCCTGACTCCACACTGTGCCCGTCCTCATAAATTAATATTTATTGTGCATGTTTTGCAGAAGAATTAGTGAGCAATGTGGTCTAGAGTTGCTGGTGTGTGTGTGTGTGTGTGTGTGTGTGTGTGTGTGTGTGTGTGTGTGTGTGTGCACGCACATTTGGGGGGTGAGATTGAGAATGTTTATGAGCTATACTGGGGCCATTAGAGAATAGTGCAAATGCGATATAAGCGTCTAGGTGGTGTAGCCTGCCTACAGCAACACACTCATATCTGCTCAGCTTTGATCGTTAAAAACAGTGCTCTCTCTCGCTCTCTCTCGCTCTCTCGTGCTATCTCACTATCTCTGTCTTTCTGTTTCCCTTCCTCATTTCTTGCTCTCCCCCACCCTGTCTAGTTGATGAGGCAAAGGAAGAAGAACTTATTTATTTCTACATTTATTTGTTATTTTGTTATTGTTTGCTTCGCAAGGTGTCAGCTTTTGTTTCAGTTCGGCTCCACAGATCCTCTGGACAAAAGCGAAACAGATCCATACAGCACTTGCTTTCAAACTAAGATGTGTCTAAAGCAACCAATATTCTCTCTCTCTCTCTCTCTGTGTCTCTCATCATTTTTCTTTCCTAGGCAGTGCTTTAATGAAGAAACAGATCTGCTAACAATCTTTCGGAAGGGGACCCTTCAGAGCAAGTATGGGGTCACCATGGAAACCAATTACACTAATAACAGGCTATGAGGTGGAGAGGCAGGCAGGCATGATGAGGCTATTCTAGCACTAGTCTGGAAGCTGTCACTGAATACTTTAGACAAACATTGCAATGTCCCACTATTTTAGTCTTAGGATTGTAGTAGCTTATCTTAGCAGTAAAAAAAGAGGTCACTTGGTCAAATTAAAAAGGAGCCAAAAGGTTTGAGAAGGTGATGTATGTATGCAAAGAAAAGGGTATACTGGGTGAGCCGAAAACACGACAACAGCTTTCCTGAAATAAATATGCTGTTGGTCTCCCACATGCTTCCAAACCACTTGCGACTCACTGCGGTAAGACCTCCGAGGGTGTCCCATGGTGTCTGGCACCAAAACATTAGCAGCAGAAATTTTATGCTCACTCATTTCTGAGGTAAGCTGCCACAGATTTGACCTATTGTGCTAGCACTTACTTGATGGGTTTGAGATCTGGGAAATCTTGAAGCCATGGCCCTCCTCGAACTCTCCTTCATTTCTGAAACTGCTTTTAACAGTATGGCCACTGTGGCAGGGGGCATTATCCTGCCAAAAGTGGCCATTGCTATTGAAGAGTCTACCAGATCAGCAAAGCTGTTTAGGCGAATAGTTGATGTTGTCAACATGGCTATCCTCTCACAAAGCTTCTCAGCAGAATGATGCACTAAACATCACACTTCCACAGATGCCGTTCTTTCCATTGCATGATATCATTACATTAGCATTAACGCTCTGATGGTATTTTTAGTAACTCATTTCAACATCAGGTTACTCAGAATGAAAACCGTTTGGGCTGAGATTGCCTTGTGTGTAGGAGTTTAGTTAGTGTTCCTCAGAAGAATCTAGTGATTGAGAATGAGTGTAAGCCTGTGTGATTGAGTTTAATTAGTTGGGTACAGATCCTGAAATTGCTCTATAGTCAAGAATTAGGTGAGCAAAGTCATCACACAGTCACTATCTAAGGTAAATGGCAGACAAAAACCAATCCAACTGAAGCTCAGGCATCTTCTTCTAGTTCATTCTCTTAAGGTCCAGTTCTGATGATTTTGCCTTTTTAAATTTTGAAAAGGTTCAGCACAGGACTCTGAATAACCATTGACTCATCACACATAAACTAAAATGTGTTGAGCATTGCTCATTTAAATTTGTGTAATTATAACGTAGAGCTTAAAAATTTAATACAATAAATCATTGTTAAATTAATATAGTGTCTAATTGTAAATTATTAAGTATCCTGGTTAAGATAGTCTTTGCTTCTAATATATATATATATATTTTTGCCTAAAAATATAACACTCACAACATGCAAACGTAGTATATTCAACTTTAATTGGCATATTTATTAATTGAGAAAAAAAATCCCACATTAAGAAATATATTTTTTACATTAAAATCATTGTGCCACAATTATTGGCATCCCTGCTGTTAATATTTCGTACAACCCCCTTTTGCCAACAAGACAGCTCTTAATCTCTTTAAAAAAAAAAAAAAAAAAAAAATATATATATATATATATATATATATATATATATATATATATATATATATATATATATATATATATATATATATATATATTAGAAGTCTAAGAACACATCTTAACTAACCAGGGGTGCCAGTAATTGTGAAGGGCACTGTAGAATAGTTCATTTCCACAACAGTGGGGAAGACTGGAAAGAGAAGAATGTGGATGTTGGAAATGTAGGAAAAGTTATACAAGCAGCAGAGATGTCCACAACCATAAGAAGATTGCTGGGAAAAGTCGATTATTAGTGAAAGCGCAGGTATTTTCAAGACAGGAACTGTTGTATTCCAAAGCCATTTCTGAAGCTGAGATAACTTCTTACCGGAGCTAAGAAGTAAACAAATTAAACTGTTACTCAGTGATCCAAAGTAGTCTTTTCACATGTTACTATACATAACAAAGCTACCACTGACACTTTTATGAAAGAGCTATATAGCTTGACCGACACCAGTAACAGATCCCCTCAACTCCACTCATCCTGCATTGTCCAGTCACACTGAGGGCAGGCAAACCCTTTGAACTGTAAGCTTTCTTAGTTATTAATCTTGAGGCTCACTATTCAGCAGCAGCCACTGCTGTGAAAGTAATATGCTACATAGGCATGAGAAGAGCTAAAGTGTGGTCTCACGTTTCAGGCTTTGAATTGGAGAGGTTACCTGATAAATAGGAGCTGATGGTGAACTGGTCAGATATCTGAGTTGTATATGAAACTTACTGCAGTAAGTGAGATACATAGGTTCATACTGATTACTCTCACAAGCCAGAGCACTTCTGCCTTTTGAGTATCGGTCAGGGTCTGGTCAGGTCTGCAGCCAAGGGCATGTGTCAGGTCAGGTCTGGCTGGCACCTCTTATCTCTACCTGTCAGAAATGCCTCTGTTATTTACATTTACATTAACGGCATTTAGCAGACGCTCTTATCCAGAGCGACTTACATTTCCTAATTACAGGGACAGTCCTGGAGCAACTCAGGATTAAGGGACCCAGTGGTGGTAGTGCTAGAGGTGGGATTCGAACCTGGGACCTCTTGATCCAGAGGTCTGTAGGCAAGTACCCTACCACTAGACCACCGCCGCCCTTGTTATCCGGGTTTGTAAAGCTGAAAACATTTTTGAAATGTATGTAATCCTTACATACATTTCAAATGTACATGTTTGATGTTCTTACAACATCAAACTTGCAATACAGATCTTGTGTCCTACTATAGAAGTGAAATGCTTCCTTTATTTGAGGATGAAAAGATGTAGTTATTAATGAAAATAGGAAGTTTAGCAAGCTTAAAAGGAATTAGGAGATTTACCAAATATCTCTTGTAAATTTATCAACGATACCATTAGCATATTTACCAATAAACTACTCTCAGCCAGTTTACCGAACGCTTATTACAAAATCACATGCTTTTTTACCGCATTAGCAGATTCACCCACAAACTACTCTTGCCATTTTTTTTTCTTTTTTTAAATTTTTTTTATTTTCCTCCACTGACCAATTTAAAAGGCAGTTGCTATTATAAATGTACATTTGAACTACCAAGCTCAAGTCCAAGTTATCTGTTACGTGAACACCAAGAAATATGGTGCTCTGGCCATTTCCATGGGTGAGCTGTTGATGTTGGAGAGTGATCACAACATTGTCTCCTGATGGCAACACCCATCTCTTTAGTTTTGTCAACTTTAAGAGAGTTGGCAACAGGCTGTTGGTTCTGCACCAGTCCGTCAGCTGTTGTATCTCCTCTCTGTATGCAGACTCGTCATCACAGCTGATCAGCACGGTTGCACCATCTGCGAATTTGATGATGTGGTTGGAGCTGTGTGTGGCTGCACAGTCGTGGGTCATTAGTGTGAATAGTTCCAGTCAGGAAATCCATGATCCAGTTATAGATGGAGGTCCAACAGCTTCAGCTTCTCACTCAGATGCTGAGGGATGATGGTGTTGAATGCTGAACTGATGTTGATGAACAACATTCTGATGTAACTGTCCTTTTGGTCAAGATGGGAAAGAGCCTTATGGAGGGAGATGGCATCGTCCGTTGAGCAGTTGGGATGATGCGCAGACTGAAGGTGAAGTTGGCCGCTGTATGTTGCAGCCTCCCTAAACATGTAGCAGTCGGTGTGCTCAAAGCAGCCCTGAAGTGCAGAGATGGCTCCTCGGATGAGGTCTTTACCTACTTCAGGGTGGGCTTGACAAACACCTGACGATTGGTCTGTACGCTGGGATCAGCAGAACAGAGATGTGGTCTGAGTACTCGAGGTGGGGCCGCCACTCCACATTGTAAGCTTTGGCTATGTTTGTGTAAACTAAGTCCAGCACGTTTGCCCTCCTCGTCGCAAAGTCCACACACTGATAGAATTTAGGGAGAACTGCCATGAGATCTGCATGGTTGAAACTTCCAGCGACAATGAACAGTTCATTAGTAAATGAACCTTTCAACTACTATTAAAAGATTTACCCACGACGTACTCTTGGCCTGCTCATTCTTTTTATTATCTCTCAAGGAGAAAATTGATATGCCTTCATACCACATGCACATATATAGAAGAAAGAAAAAAAATCAACCAAATAAATGATTAACAAATTTTATTGTTTAACATTGCAGGTTTTAAATGTCACACATATATGTACATATACTTGCCCACATCCCATTGAATCAACTTAGTGACTATTGATTGATTGTCTGTAGTATTTATATATATAATGTATTATATGATCATAAAAATGGTCTGCTTAGTGTACTTGCTGCTTAATGTTGAAGAGTGCAGAGAAATGTTATTTACTTCACTTATCAGTAATTTTCATGTTGTGGCTAATTGGTGTATAATTAATGTAATAATAACTTAAAAATGAATATGTAAATAAATAACAAATAAACCTGTAAACATGTCTGTGCTAATTTTGATTAAAATGGTCTGGTCTCATCTGCTGGGGCGTTCCAGCATCAGCCATCATTTTAGCAGTTAATCTAATTGAAATGAGCTGCTGCTCTGCAGGTGGTCTTCTCCCTCCAGGGCAGTCTATGTCTGAATAACCTCCTAGTGCTGAGAGAGAGAGGGAGAGAGTGAGAGCGCGAGAGTGAGAGTATGACTTCTGTGAAGATTCCTGACCTGAATATCTGATGTGGCTATTTCTGGGCTATTTGATTCGGTTTTAATTTTAAAAAGATCAGTCATAATGAACTGGAAAAAAAATGTTTACACACAAATGTTAATATACAAAAATCTATTTCTTTTGTTCCCGTATAAATTTGAAAGTGAAAGGGACTATGTTTTCATTGTGAAACACAGCACAGTACACAATGAACCACAATGAAATCCAACCTCTGCATTTCACCCATACACATCGTGCAACAGGGGGCAGCTATTTAAAGTGCCTGGGGAGCAGTGATGGGGATGATACATTGCTCAAGGGTAGCTCAGGGCAACCTACTAGTCTGCGATTCAAACCCACAATCTTCCGATCCTGAGGCCTAGTGCCTAAACACTAGACCACGGCTATTTGTATGACATTATTTATATTTCACATTTTTACAATTAACAATGGCCAGACTAGACCAATGATTCAGACCCAGTGCAAATTTGATTCAGATTTGATTCAGATTTTAGTCAAGGAGATGATTTTGTAATAAGACATCCCATAATTACATTTAAAGAAACAGACTGGATGATTAATTGGGACTGGAGAAAGTATTTAAACTAAGGATGTGGGATTTTTCTAGGTCAAAGACTGATATTTGATATTTTTCATATGTATATTTGATAATGGTATAAACAAAAATGAAATTGAAATGTAAATTAAAAGTTCTGAGAATCTTTCTGGATTACAAAAATGTAGCTTTCTTCATAATTTCAATGTTATTTTGTTCCAGCAACATTCTTAGTCTTAACAAAATCAATGCTCTGTAATCACCAGCTTTATTCCTCACATCAACTGCATAGTTTCTGTGTTGTTGGCACTGTGCCCCTTGAAAGCTGCTCTGCTGTAGTGAATATAGCGATAAACAGTTGTGTGCTTTTGTTTTGGTTCACTAAAATGGCAACCAGCGGTTTACGAGCCTCGTCAGAGAGTGCTTTGGTGCCGGATTCCTTAGGGGCCAAAATCTTACACATGACAGCTTTTCGCCCACCGGACAACCAGCGTGACTGACCTCCTGCCAGCCAGGGCCTCTACAGAGGGCCATTGCCTGTGTCTCACAGGACAGCCCCTCCCGTCCGCAGGCTTGCAGAGCCAGGCACAATTTGCGAAGGGGTCAACATTTTGATTGAATCTGGCTGCGGAACAAAATTGGAATAACAAAAAATGGAAAAGGGTAATTTTGCTTCTAAATATCTCTCCGTCCCCCTCTTCGTGTATGCACAAGGCAGTGCTGAGCCATGTGCAGATACTTATATATCAGGGTTGATGTGCTGGTATTATTGGAATACTGTGCTGTGGCTACACTGGACAGAAAATAAAGAAAAGAATCTTCTTGTACAAAGGATTCATAAGGATGCATGCACAGCCTGTTTTCTTTCTCCTTATCCTCTCATCGTCTCTATCACTTATTTCTTTAAATCTCTGGCCATCTCATGCTACAGGACCAAAATTTCGGAAGGCATCCAATCAACCAGAAGGCTAACGACTGTTTCCCCTCTCACTCAATTAGATCATCGCTTCTGGCTGGAAAACCGCTCTGGGTTATGGAGCTTTGTTGAGAGGGCCAAATCGGGGTTAAAATCAGGCTAAAGGTCATGTAGTGAAAGCCCAGCTCAACAATACATTACCTAGGACAAATAAGTCATTCATCTCGCTTGTATCTGTGCAGTTTGAATAGCAGGTCCTTTTGATGTTTTTACCACCAAACAGATGTGAGTAGTCATTCTGTCGTCATGCCAGGAATGAACACAATGCAGTGAAGGTTGTGAGTGTCCAAGGTGCTTCACTGAAATGCCATGCTTGCACAGTGCCTGATTAAAAACGGCAAGCACAAACACAGAGGTTTGCTTTAGCCTGCTGTACCTAGGAGCTGCAGTGGACTTCAAGATGAATCTTTTTTGTTCTGGCTGCTGATTAAATTCACCCAGCTTTGGAAACATGTTTAATTGCAGGGGAGCTTTTTTTTATTTATTTATTTTTTCCAGCAAATCCAGCAGGATTGGACTTGGGGAATCAGTATTTGCAGAGTTATGAGGCTGAACGGCAGTTTAGCATCGGTCTCCAACATCTTTAACAGCTGGTGCACTTGAGACGTCATTTGTTTTGTGTTACAGTTATCTGCTGGCTGCCATTGCAGTGGCGCTGACTCAGGGCGCTATATAATGGGCCAGTGGATGAGAAAGAGGGAGAGAAAGACAGAGGGATACTCCATGCTGATGATACACAAGAGAGAGCTAAACTCAACAGCCATTACTTTCTGCTGTGTGCTTACACGCGGGAAAATAATTGCATGTGAAGGCAGTCTGAAGAGTGCGCTATGTTATGCGCGAAGGGCTCATGCAGCTTCTGGCTCAGAGGTTACTGAAATGTGGAGTGTGGTTTCAGACAGTGCAGCTAAAACTGCTCCTTCATGCTCATTAGCACTCTGTGCAATGCCAGGGTTTATTTCTCTCTGAAAATAATGCATCACTAAAGAATGTTCCATTAGGGTGATTCTACCCCATCGTAATGTCACTGTAATGCAGAGCCTTGGTTTTTCCAAAAAAATGCAACTTTACATTTTAATTCTTAAAATTAAAACTCTCAATTAGTAAATGCAGAATGACTGATGCTCTGCTCTGACTCATTGGGATCTTTATACCTTTGGACAACTGAGGTACACCTGACGTCCTATCGAGGCGTCAGGTGTACCCAGTTAAGGTTGAGTGCTGCAAACCATGAAAATTAGCCATCTTTACAGAAAAAAAATAAAAATAGAAATAAAAGTGTCTATCATGTAGGGCCTGGGACTTCCTGGGCTCTTCTCCTTTTAGCTTTAAAGATACCACAACTCTCAGAATATTACCTGTCAATGGGAATTTAGCATGAATTAGGCTGAACACTAGTTTCATCATTCAAACTGGAAAATATTTCTGACAACCAGCTACTATCCCTACAAACCAATAAAGTTCAGTTTACGCATTGTGTGGGTGTTTGGTTACTGCTTATTGATTTTATCTGCAGGCAGTTCTCAGGCCTTGGGTAATTTGGTTTAATTTCCCCACTTAAAGCTTGCAGTTCTTGAGATGCTGTAATTAAAATTGCAACTCTTGACATAAAAAACATGGTTAAATAAAAAAATGTAAAAAATTTATCAAAAATATTAATCTTTCTGCTTGTATTGTTGCCACCAATGACCGGATGAATCTAAGGGTATAATAAGAGGTCCTCTGCACTCCTTTAAAATGCATGTTCCTCTATGGTGGTCTTCCTTTAACCACTGAATAGTCATTAATCATTTTTGGAAAGAATTTTAAAGTGGTTTATAAGGCTGAACATGCACAGCCCTGTAGTAAAAGCTATACATATCCAATGAACAAGCATTTTAGCACCTCGGAGTGAAATATCAGCAGAAATAGGCTTCAGATTGAGCCATAACAATCTTTCTTTGTAACCAGAGAAACCAGGAGATTATGAAATGAGTTTGTGGTTTCTCTGCTGGATGTATTTTTCTTTTTAGGTTGAGAAGCAGGAATGATGGAAGGGTTATGCATCAAGTTTACATCAAGCTGCAGTCGCACTAGACATTTACACTTCACATGGATTGTATGAGCATAGATGGTATAAGATTGGCAAGGAAAATGGCATAAAAGAGAACAAAATTATACAAGGTAATTCCAAACTAACATGACTAAAGTGCTTCACAATTATCGGTAGGGAAAAAAAAAAGAAAATATCTGGCAAGATTGGCAGCAGTGAGGTAACCGCGTGCAGTTATGGTTAACCAAGGAATGAAGAGCATCTAGGAAGCTTTCTAAGTTCCCTGTCTTGAACAGTAAAACATAAAAGTGAACAGTTTTTTCAGAAAACTTGCCGCTATACTGTCTAACACTGAGACATAGTAAGATACAAATCTAACAGCTTACTATCAGCTTTCCAGGAACCAGTTTACTGACTCATTTATATTCTTTTATTTAAAGACAGAGGACATTTCTGTTAAAACGTTTGTAACTGGAATTTAGAAAATGTACATTCTTTTTGGATTGTCAAAATGGCTTTATGAAGGTACATCTTTTATTGGTTAGGCAATCAAAGCAGTAGCACTGGTCAAAGACAAACATTTTTTATAATTATTTTATCAATGTGAATCACTGGAATTCTCTTACAGTAGATCACTTCCAACCTCAGCAGTAACATCGCCTTAAATCGATTTTTTTTCTTTTCTTTTTTTTTTTTAAGCTAACACATAAGATGTGCGAAGTAACAACAAAATCTGACATAAACCAATAAAATGTGGTTTTACTCAGTAATTAACTGACACTTTCATCATTTTAAGATTTTTTTTATACAGTAAATTCTGATATAAACATGAAGAGATGACCATTTTATTTGTTTTGTTTTTATTTTTTTGTATTTTTTGCTCAAATGTTCATTGCCAGTTAATCAACTCATTATAACAACATTATACATGTGATTAAAGTTTAAAATTAAATTTTGCAGTTTTATGCCATTTTGTTAAAATTTGATAGATCACAATTAGCACTGTAGAAACAGTCAGATAGCATCTGGTTTTCAAACATACAGTTTAAAGCCAATGTTTCGAATCCCTCACCAAGACCTATCTATGTAACATATACCAGCATATTATGTATGTACCATAATAGCATATTTTTTCATTGCAATTTCAAAACTCATTTCAATAAAGTGCTTTGTCTGTGTAGATTTGTTTGTGTTAAATTAGCAAAGAAAAAAAGAGTAATTTGCTTGGAAGGAACAATTTGCTCAGAAAGTGTGTTGATTGCTGTCAGTAAATACTTTTTGCTTCGTACTGTTACACAGTCTACCGTTTTTTTTTTTTTTCCTGATTGAACATGAAAACCAAAACCATTAACAGATTTTTCCATGAGAAGCCTTTCGAGAAGATGTCTTCGTAAAGAGTCATAATGGGGAAACAAAAGCATATATAAACTCTGAAAGCAAGAAAAAGTGTGTGCATGCGCACCTGCATGTAGCACAGGTCTCAGAGTTTAAGCGAGGTGATGATCAATTTCCGAACATTTCAGTCAAATTGCTGCTGGCAGGTCCATTGAAGCAAATGGAGTGTTAAGGCCAAACAAATAGCTTCGATATTAGTTGCTTTCACAAAAGAGTTTGGCATTTCATGTGCTAATGATGACACCTTTCACAAAGTGCTTTCAGACAATTACCTGTTATTCTCGTATTTGTCTTCATCCCACACACTGTGTCACCTCATAGTTGTTCTCTGGCTCAGTCACTGTCAGCTCCTGAGCAACTCATAACCGCATGATTTCCTCTCCTGGGTTTGAGTCACAAAATTCAACAACCATGAAATAAAAAATCCTTGCACCCTATTGTGCCTACATGTTATAGCTCAAGAAAGAAATGAGTGAAGCAATGACATTTATCATTCATTATTGTGATATATGACTTCGCAGTATGTTTTAGGCATGTTGTTGATCTTGTTATATAATATAGTGTGTGTGTGTGAGAGAGAGAGAGTGTGCATGTGTGTGGCACTAGTGTTTTCTCTGTATTTTTTTGTTAAAGGAGGAGACTAAAAATGTGATCATATAGTTTTGCCACTCTATTGTGCCACTTTGCCACAAACCTGCTGCTCCATAGAGGAGACAAAGCAGAAATTAATTCTTACAAGTTTCTCTATATCCTCCCTGGGCTCCTTGGGCAGCTAAACAAATAAGAAGCCTTGGGCAAGACCCCTAATGCTACCACCATTCATAATAAGTTTAAATCATAAGCCAGCTTGGTGCTTCCAGCTATACCAATTTTATCTTTAGCTCGAGAAGATAATTATGCTTCGATTCTGATTAAAGTGTATAGTTACTGTGACAGTCTTATTTGACTGAATTTGCTCATGTTCATGTTGGCGTCATTGCTTGAGAATAGAACAAATGGATACATGATGAGTGCAGACACAAACAGCATCAGTTCTTCTAGGTACTCTTGCTCACAGTTTTGGAAGGAACTTGGCCGGTAGGTTGTTCCAAACATCTTGGAGAACTAACCACAGATCTTCTGTGGATGTAAGCTTCCTCACATCCTACTGTCTCTTCATGTAATCCCAGACACACTGGATGATGTTGAGATCAGGGCTCTGTGGGGGCCAGAAGAATTGATGCTGGTTTGAAGACAAAAGGTAGAAACACCAAATATTGATTTTAGATTTTTTATTTCGTTCGCTCACTTTGCATTTTGTAAACTGATAAAAGATAAACAATCATTATTTATATTTCTGAAAGCATTCTTTGTTTACAGCATTTTTTCCACACCTGCCTAAAACTTTTGCACAGTACTGTATATGAAAAGAAAGTGCAGAGGTAAGAGTAGAACTGTTTGGGAAGATTATTCCCTTAGAAATTCTTTAAACAGGTGAGTCTTTAGAATTTATCCGCGTTTCTTTAAATTGCATTCACCACAACTATTATTATTATTTTTTTTTTCTTCAAAGAAGTTTATTAATTAATTTGAATTAAATTGTTCATTCATTACTGTGGCTTTTCAGTAGCAAAGCTGGCTGATTGTGGCCTTGATCTCTTGATGCTGGCGGGGCAAGAGGCCTGCTTGACTGACCCGAGGAGAGGTCAAAATGCAAAACCAAACAACTAGAATAAGGAAACCAAACATGAGGAAAAACAGAATAGGCAATGAGGAAAAGCTGAACTGGAATAACCAGAGAATGTCAAGGGACAAAGAGAGAAAAAATATACTCAAGGGAGCCTATTTTGTCTCCAGAGTGAGCACACGAGTGAGAGAAAGACGAGACTAAACCCCTCTGGAATAGCAGGAAGGCCTCAACATCTGTAATTGAGGTGAAGCTGTAAGCATCCATCACCAAGTGACCAAGAGAAATAGAGAGATAGCATCCTCAGGTGGCAGCAGGACGCAGCACATTCATTCATTCATTCATTCATTCATATGTTAATTAATTAATTAATTCATATATTAATTAATTCATTCATTGATTCATTCATCATCTCGAGTTCGTTTATTTATTAATTAATTTATGTCGTGTTTTATTTTTATTTATTACAGTTTGGAGTGAATTCATTTAGCCTCACTGTGAAGAAAATGGTGAAGGTTGGCATAAATCCTACATTTTCATGTTATTTTGTCAAGCAGCAAGAAAGAAAGTTTAGCTGACAAGGTCTTGGTTCATATCGACTTTATGCCTCAGTCTTTCCCATAAACTGGTCAGGCCTCAAATTTGCTTTAATTGTAGATCACTTGCTAGAGGGTTTATTTAATACCAGTTATTGGTTTATTGTTGTTGCAGAGTCATGTATTAATAAATGGCTGTGATAACGAATAAGCTCCTGCTGTTGCTTGTACTTCTTCTGTTTCCACAAGTATCTGCCATTAAGCGCAGCCTTCAAATCTGATAAATCTTGAACCCGATGCCTTTTAACTGCAGCAGTTTTTTGAGGCTCTCCTGTGAATTGTTGGCACTTTGATAACAGTCTGTAAGCTGATGTCTTTGCACCCTATGTCCTCTGGATACCCAGTGATCAGGTCTGGACCTAACCTTTAGCTCACAGCGTAAAGCAAATTATTCCATCTTTTGACCATATGAAATATAGAGCTGAAATGATTTTTCTCCCATAATGAAACAGCAAAACAATCAACCCTGATAAGGAGTGAGGTGATGAACAAAGCGGGGATAAAGCAAGGCTACTGTAACATAAATAATGAAATGGAGGAATGGAATGAAATGGATTTTCTTCTGTGATTCACAAGGACTTTCTGCTCTTACTGTTTCTTACAAAGAACAAAGCCACGAAAAACAAGAAATGCTCTCACATCCCCAAAGAAGCTAGAAGCAGCATCTCAGATATGGTAACAAGGTGATAGGCTTAGATCAAAGCTTCTGTTTATTGAAGCCTGGACTGAGTCTTCTCCATCCGGCATGCACAATAAGGAACTTGCCATGTCCTTACAAAATCTGCTAAATGAGCTGGCAGGGCCCCGGTCCATTAACGCCAAGGTGACACAGCAGACAGCTTCTCAGATGGCTTCAGTTTGAAACTTTACAGGCTCTCTCAGAAGGAAGTGTGGAAAAATAGCCATGGAAACTCAGAAACTCAAAAAAGAACACTTTCTATTTACACCAAACGGTAATCAGCGAGAGCATTTTGCCTGGAGTTCTTTAATCTTGCCCTGGGGATATAAAACTAATGTTGCTAACAAATAACCAAACCAATTAGAGTCCTGCCTGCTAAACATAGCTTAAATCAGGCCCCAGGTTTTTGCCTGCACCTGTAAACAGAGCCCAGCTACCTTCTGAACTTGGTCTTATCTTCTTAATTTAATAAATGTACTCAACTTTCTACCAGCTTGCTAACGTTTTGGCCTGGATTAACTCCCCATACTGCAATGTTCTTATGCTTTACAAATACAATATATATATTTATTTTATTTATTTATTTATTTATTTTGTTGCAAAAAATGCAATATGAAAAAATGTTCAAATGCAAATATTCTTGGCATTTCAACTTCACTTATCTGCACAAAAAATTGATTTGTTTTTTTATTCCCTTTTATCCCCAGTGCACATAGGTGCTAGATTGTATCCTAAAATTCATATATTTAATTCACATAGCTGCTTTTAGATTTTAAGAAGATATATATATAAAGATTAAAAGGTTAAAAGAATACAAAACTAAAAGTAAACCTGAATAGCAGGCTCTGAGAAGCCATAAATGTGTGTGGACCTTATGTGGTTTCTGATATTGCATGAAGTGCATGATAAATAGCATGTCATTTTCCTCAGATTTTGTATATTAACCTCCCTTAAGGGAGTCTCTCTGAGAACAGCATCAGAGGGATGGTGCGGTGACTGATGCAGTTAATGTGATGCCAGAAATTGAGGTATAAGTTTCTGTTACCTGTTAGAGGCATGACCCTCACAACTCCAGAGTAAGACTAAGGTTAGGGGAAATGGCAGGTCAGCTGATTTCTGAGATGGCTGTAAATTTGAGGTTTTGCAGAATTACTGCCTTCAAATGCTTTGGAAAATGTGTATAGAATCAAAAGAATGTATCCTCGCTCCTGCCACTCTGGCTGCGGGTGTCAGCTGGATGTTTTGCGCTCTGGAGGCAATTAGTGGGGCTCTAGCAGGTGGCAGGAAAACAGCTCGAGAGAAGAACTAAAGGAAGAGTCCCAGCACAAGTCTTTCAACAGGAATGCATGACTTACTAGCTGTACTGGCGCATAGCTTTGGTGTAGGTGGATGAGCTGATGTTTCGGAGGCTTCAGTGTTGAAGGCTGGTTGGTGTTTGCATTGTGGACACTTTATAATTTGTTGTTCTGTGAAAGTTCACATTTGTCAGTGTGAACATGCCATAGCACACAGTGCACCACAACAACAAAAAGAAATTCTCTGCGTTTAACCCATACTCCAAGTGAAGCAATGGGCAGGCATATTTTCTAGCATCCTCAGAGCAGTGTTGGTGTCAAGGATCTTTCAGCATGACCTGCAAGGCCAAACCTGTGGTCCTCCAATCCTAGGATCGAGTGCCTAACCATTACTCCACCACTACTCTGTAAACTGTATTTGGGTGTGCATGTGTGTACAGCACCAAAAGTTATTGACTCCATCTCTGTTTGTGTTGTTGCTGTTTTCTAAAAGGGCTTTCCTTGTTTTACCCACTTTGCAGAGGGTCTGAGTGGCTGGTACAGTTAATTTGTTTTTGCTGAGTCAATTTCTTCTCATTGATTTTTGATCTGGCCAATCCATTGGACAGAGGATAGTTGGCTGCGGCTGACGGCCATTGCACTGATTGTTTATTTCAGCAAGGCCGTGCTTTTTGTCTGTCTGTTTTCCTCTCTCACTCTCTCTGCTCTTCTTCAGAATTCTATATTGACAGCAAACTAAAACTTGCACACATGTAATCCGGGGGACCACCTGCAGCTATCCGCTTCATGAGCCTGACTGTGACAGCACAAGTGGCAGCACTTAGCAATCAGCAATTAGGGATTCACTAGATGAACTTAACGTTTGCTCTTCAGCTCCACACAACTCAGAAGTGCAGAGGCAACTTCTTCAGTGTGGTTTGATCAAGGGCTGCCCCTATTATGTAATTATAGGTAGTTATTAAAAAAATATATATATCTGCTTGTAGTTTTTAATTATTCTGAAAATTATAAGCTGTCTGTATGATGAATTGTCATACTGGTCTGTATTACAGCAAGAAACAGAGCCTGAAGAGAACTGTCTGGATTAAGGAGTTCTACCCCTCAATATTTGGAACTCCAGTTCTGTAAGCATGCACAGTCTCAGTTGGCACTCTCCGAATTTGCTGAAATCAGAAACAGCACTGTTTTTCTTGTCGATCAGGCAATTTGTTGCATTTATTTTGACCTGTGCTAGAGATTTTGTAATGTAAATAAGTGAAAGTGAAAGGGACTGTTTTGTAATTGTGAAACGCGGCACACAGTGGATCACAATGAAATGCAACCACTGCTTTTCACCCATACACACCATGCAGTAGGGGGCAGCTATTTAAAGTTCCCAGAGAGCCATGAAGGGGATGGTACCTTGCTTAAGAGTACCTCAGAGCAACCTAATGATCTGGGATTCAAACCCATGACCTTCCAATCCTGGGGCCTAGTCCCTAAACACTAGACCACCGTGGTGATGTTTTGGTGATGTTTTGATTGCAAACAGTATTACATTTACATTTTTATATATATTAATATATATGAGCAAATTAATATAATTTATTTTGAAATTTAAGTTAAATGAAAGCGCTAGCACAGAAAATATAAATTCAAATATAATAATCTGCTTTCATGAAAATGTATGACCTTTCAGTAATTTTCAAAAATGAACCATGGTAAGGTGGTACTGCACACATTTAAGAGCATTGTAAAATTATGTAGGCTTGGAATTATGTGAAATAGTAGGATTGGAAGTCCTGGGAAAGAGATCAGGCGTCACAGTTTTCAATGTTTATTTGTGTCATTTTTGCTGGCCCTTTCGAAAAATTGTACTATTTGAAAAAATCCACAAAACTATGGGCAGATCACCTCCCTACTAATAAGATGATAACGACAGCACTGATTTGAACCTTTAGTTCTGATTCTGTGTCACAGCAGGTTGGATGTGGCACAGCAGTGAAGTGGGTCACAATGGCATGTAGGCAGCAGAGCTGTCTGCTCTGCACTCTATTCCCACTCGCTAGCCATGGCACTAATGAAAGAAGCAGTGAGAGAAAAGGTCTCAGTGGTGGGAGCATACCTGTATCAGCATTTCTCTCTAATAACCTAAGCTGTCTACATATGTCAAAATCTTCTCTAGCTGTAAGAACTCAGCTACTTTGTTCAATATACACACTGTTAACAGTCAGGGTTTAAAAATAGACAATGATTCCCGTCTGACACATTGTTAACAGTCCGTGGTTTAACAGAGAGAATGATTCCTGTCTTGAGAACAAAGATGTCTGCCGTGCCTTTTGGAACTCAAGTCATAAGTATGCGTTTTTTTTTGTTTTTTTTTATAAGAAAAGATTACCACCTTAGACTAGTAACGATAAGGTCATCTTACTCTGCTATTACTATTGCAGTTTTGTAAAGCGATGTGTTAGAATTGCATTACATTCAGATTCTGTATTAAAAGGGAAACATTTGCACCATTTCTGTTTGTTTGGATCTTTTATGAAATTCAAACTAATAGTCTCTTTTCCTCCTATTTCAAAAATGTGAAATAAAGTGTATGGAATTAAAATATGCATCTTCAAAAACTTCTGAGGGTTTTAAAATGCCCCTTATACTTTCTCCTACTGCTTATGTTCCCTAAGAAATGATTCTTAACCACTGCAAAGTCATAGTTTATAGCTATGTTTCTCAAAAAGGAGTCTAAGGACCCCTCAGGCTTCGGTAAAGTATGTCTTGGGGCTCCCTTGCTGCTCATATTACATCCAAAACAAAAGTACACCAACATTCCCAGCACAGGGTTATTTAAATCCAATTTTTTACCCCAACTTAGACTTGTCCAATTCCACCCCTAGCTATCACATGACACCACCAACATTCGCAGGGAGAAAGCTTGCACATGCTTCCTTTGAGACATGTGAAACCAGTCATTGGATTTTTTAAAATCTTTTTTGTAAAGCCATTGAACAGCTCAAAGCGCTTAGATAAAACAAAGCTAACTGCCAATTTATGTATGGCTAGCATCATTTTGAGCCCTGGAGAGAGGAATCCCACCCACTCAGAGAGGACGGCTGTTTATACTCTCCTGGACTCCCATCCACAGAAGACTAGAAATTATTCAGGACAGTGCTTATATAACTGGGCAAATCAGTGGCTCCACCTGTTTTGTATGCGCACATACATTTGATGACCACATTATATACTGGCTTGAGTTAAAAAAAAAAATAAAATAATTAAAAAAAAAAAGACATTTAGCAAGACATACAGTACTGTGCAAAAGTTTTAGGCAAGTGTGAAAAAATGCTGTAAACAAAGAATGCTTTCAGAAATAGAAATAATGATTGTTTATTTTGATCAATTTACAAAATGCAAAGTGAGCGAACAAAAGAAAAATCGAAATCAAATCAATATTTGGTGTTACTACCTTTTGCCTTCAAACCAGCATCAGTTCTTCTAGGTACACTTGCACAAAGTCAGGGATTTTGTAGGATTATAGTCGGTGTATGATCAACCAGTTTTACCAAACAGGTGCTGATGATCATCAGTGTCACAGGGAGTTTGAAACACAGTCATGTTTGGAACAACCTACCAGCCGAGTTCCTTTAAAAACTGTGTGCAAGTGTACCTAGAAGAATTGATGCTGTTTTGAAGGCAAAGGGTGGTCACACCAAATATTGATTTGATTTAGATTCTCTTTTGTTCATTCACTGCATTTTGTTGATTGATGAAAATAAATGATTAACACTTCCATTTCTGAAAGTTTACAGCATTTTTTCACACCTACCTTAAACTTTTGCACAGTACTGTATGGCACAGTAAGTGTCATGGTAGGCAGCGCTCTGCTCTGATTGGACACACCTGCCATCTCATTAAGGACTCATTGGAGAAGGGTTTCAAGATCAGCGAAGAGCGTCAATCATTCTTGGTGTTATTCACACACGTGCGGGTGCTTTTATGTTCTTTTTGCTAAATAAAGTCAAGTCATAGATCCCTGGGATCCCTACGTGTGGTCCTACTCACACCACCCCAGTGTGACAGGTGACAGGTATGTTTCAAAATATTTCTTTTTTTTTTTATATACATCATGTGTATATGTAGCATCTTATTATTATTTTTTTTTAATGGAAATATATAATATTCTGTTTTATCAAAATTATATTACAAGAAAATGATGAATGCTTAAAATAACGGATTTTGAATGGAAAGATAAAAAGGCTAGGAAAGCAAAGACCTCATTTTCCAAATGTTTTACTTTTCTTTGGACTAAATATAGTCATTTTGACACATTTTTGAAGCTTGGGGTCATTGTTCTGTTAAAGAATGGAATTCTGATTATCAGTAAACCAGAAGGAATTGTGAGAGACACAAACTGAGTAACTTTTTTTATGATCTGTTTATTTTAAATAAACCTCCAGGTCTCCCTCCCAGGCTGCCTCTAATCCTCCTCCATGTTTCACTGCAGGAACAACACATTCTATGCTGCCCTGTCTACTGTTTGCCACCTGACCTAAACCCTTCATTTCCCCCAAATGGAGGAAATTTATTTTTGTCAGTTTCTTCCTTTAAAACCATTAATTTAAGCCTGGTTTTTAATTGTTTTTTTTTTTTTTAATTGGGTTTTCTTTTTTTTTTAAGATCAAGAACAAGGATTTTAACGTGTAATTTTTAAGAATGTTTTCTATGACTTTTTTACAATCTGCTTTGCATTAAGCAGAGCTTTACAGGGCATTTTTTTTTTCTGTTTAAAATAAACTTGCATTTGGACAATGTACTTTTAAATACAGTCAGCACTCATGTTAAGCTCAGAAAAGTAAAAAACTTATTTAAAAAATGTGATATAAAACTTTCATATAGCTGCCACGGATAATTATTTAAACAGCCACATATGGATTTTTATTTATTTATTTATTTATTTATTTGAAAATTGATTTATTTATTAAATTCTTTATTTATTTATGTTCACTTTAGTTCTGGATTGAACTGGAAAATAGAGACATGAATATGACCAATACAACCTGTAAAACTGCACGGTTTAAATAGCCATATATTCTGTTCTGCACAAAAACTGGATTTATGATAGTTGGGTGGTTTCAAAAGTCCAGTCTTCTCGGAAATTGAAGTGACATTTACTGCAACCAAAGTGAAGAGAAGCCCTGATTTATTGTCGCCCCCACACCATGTGCTTATCCCACCTACAGAAAGCGGACTGTGTTTGCCATTGGAGCAGCATGGGAAATTACAATTCATTACAGGCGCTTATGCAAAGGATAATATCCCAAATTGACTTTATTAGATCATCATTCATATTAATTTTTGCCAGGTTCTTTTGCCTAGCTTGGGACAAGGTGGGCAAGAGTATGAATGACTTGCCAGATTCAACAGCCAGATTCATCAATTTCTTACCCTTAAGTGAATGCGGTCATGTGAGGCTAATTTCTACACAGCTGAGCTAATGTTTAGGTGAATTATAGCGTCAATTAGTCTGTTCTGCAGAGCAGAATGCAAAGTGTGAACAGCCTTGTGAGTGATCAGAATGCATTGCAGGCATTGCTTCACTTGAATTGCACTGTATGTCCTAAAGTTTAAATGCCCCTTCACAGCAGTAATAGCCTATGGTTTCTAGGAAGGCTTTTAACAAGATTTGGAACGTTGCTGAAATGATTTGATTGCATTCAGTCAGAAGAGCTTTAGTGATGCTGGATGATTAGTTCAGATTCAGAAACCTAACTCATCTCAAAGGGGGATGAAATTCATCACTCAGCCCTCTGCTGCATAGACCGGTGCTGGGTGCTTTATATCACTCTAGCTGACATTAGAGTGTAAACTTTTTTTTAAAATTTGTGTTCAGAAAGAGAAGAAATATTTTATAATGTTTTGAAATTGAATATTTTCCTTGTGTGCAATCAAGTGTTGTGTTTTTTTTTTTTTTTTTGAAAGAATCATTTATGTTTTGAAAATGTCCTAGTATTGGTAAAAAAAAATAAAAAATTCCAAGATGCGGACTTAGACGCAGACTTGAACCTGTCCAGACATAACCAGACGTAACAATGCAATTGGGAGTCTTCGGGGGGTTAAAATGACATCTATTAAGGTTAAGTTGGCTTTTCAGAATTCCTTTTTTACAAATTTATCATCAAGGGTCCCATATAATGATTTTACTTGCTTTTTGGAAAAAATAGTCAGTGCTAACTGAACTAACAAATGAACTAACTAATAAATGAATTTTCAAAAAATAAATAAAATATAATGCATATATTTATGCAATTGAATCAGCTCATTCAGCCTTCAACAGTTTTAAAGTTTAGTTGTATTATAAGACATAACAGTTGGCAGCCAATCAGAACAGAAGTTTTTATACCTATTAATGTTGAAGGCTACAAGTATAAAAACTAAAAATGAAAGAACAGAAGAAGAAAGATCTGGAGATAGAGAGAGGCTGGGAAACAGTCTTGATTCTTGAAGCTTGATTATTTTTTGACTCATAAATCAACAAGAATCTAAAATAAATCTGTGAAAGAAAGTGAAAGAAAAAAAAATACATGAAAAAGTAGGATATTTTACATAAAATAAAAAGTACATCAACACTTTTAAAAACACGTGCCAGGCTTTAGTTCCCCAAAGACCATTTTAATAGGTATTTTTATTTATTTATTTATTTATTTATTTTTTATTTATTTATTTATTTATTTATTTATTTATTTTTGCTTTGTAATTTGATACCTTTTTTTTTTTATGTGCTATTTTCTTGTTTTGTCTGTTTCATGTCATAGGATGTCTGATTAAATACATATTGTGATGTTTGCTCGTTTGAATGACATTGCAATGATTTATAGAAAATTGAATTGTTCTATAATTTCAAATGAATTCCTGCAAAACTTGCAAAGTTGCCTCATGAAAGGAAAAAAAAAATGTAAGAAGTTGAGACTTAAGGACTAACAACATATTCTTTACTCTAAACTGCTGGATTTTCACTTCTCTGTTCCCTCTGTGATTGCAGATTGCATCTTCTACGCTTGGCCTTCAATCACTCGCTCTCAAAATGCCTAGATAGAGCCGAGCTGTATGAGTTCTGCTGTCTCCGATGATGCACTTCTGAGCAAATCAATGAGGAGCATGAGGTCTTATCGAGCCCTTACTCCACCGGTTCTTGATCCCCCAGTCTCATTCTACCCCTCCCTCTTCTTTCATCTGCCCACACTGCACCCACATGGAAGCTCTCGCGGTTAATTTTAGTGAGGACGCTTTGTCATAGCAGCTTTATCAGATGACCGAATTGGTTTCGATTTCCCAACCATCAGTCAAACATCAACAATTTCATGCTGTATTATTAATATAAAGCGAACGTCCAAATTAAATGTCAAATCCAACTTGGTGCCAGACGTGCATCTGCCGAAATTAATGAGTTTGTGACCATAGCAGAAATTTATTTACACGCTGAATACACTTGGCAAACCGTAGAAAGCTGGGACTCTTCTGACTGATATCATGCAGGTCTCACAGCTTGAAGGACTGACTATAAGTACGGTGTAAACACTGAATTTCACTCTGAGATAATGAGCGTGTTCATTAAGATTTATAGTGTGTGAGGTTTTAAAGTAGTACTTTACAGTGTTGTCTAGCAGCAATATAATCAAACTGTAGTATTCATAGGACTCTAGATGCCTCGTTAGCATGCTTAAACTTGTATCGTTTATAGAAACAACTTGTAATCCTGTCCTAAGAGGTAAAGAAGTAGAAGGCCAGGCAGTGATGCTACAACAACTGAGAAGATTAATGACATTTCTCTGGACTTTGATTGCCTCGTGGACAAAATTTACATACTTCTGATTTCTCCACAGGCTGAGCTTCTTATTAAATGATGAGAAATGCGTGTATTATTATTATTATTGTGGGTGTGACTCTCCTATAGTGGATGACTTCAAAAAAGGAATAGAAAAACATCAAACACTTGATCTAGACCCAACAGCTTACCTAGTTATCTGCAATAAAATTGCCAGAATATGACAGAAGTGTGTTTATTGAACAACAGTGACAGTGAGTGTAAATGCAATCCAAGAAGAGATGTTACAGCGTGTGGTATAAGTGACCAGGCTGTGTGGAGAGCAGTGGTTCCAGCTGACATCAGTATCTCACTCACTACTGTTTTTGATACACTACTGTTTTGAAACATATTTTCCATTGCAAACTAATCAGAAGGCCAAACATTATATATATATATATAACTTATATATATATGTATATATATATATATATATATATATATATATTATATATTATATATATGGGTAGTGCTTTCGCCTCACAGTGAAAAGGTCCTGGTTTTGATTCTCAGACGGGACGGGTTGGGACGGTTCCGGGTTTCCCCTTATCCGAGTGGGTTTCCTCCAGGAGCTCCAGTTTTCTCTTACCATCCAAATAAATGCAAAGAGATGCTAAGTTGCCTGTAGGTGTGAGTGTGTTTGACTGTGTGTCTGCCCTGCAAAGGACTGGCAACCTGTCCAGGGTGTTTGCTTATCTTTCACCCTGTGAGGGCTGGGATAGGCTCCAGCACGCCCCACAACCCTAATTAGGCGGCAATGAAAATGAGAATTAATAGAATCTAGTAGTATCCAATTAGCGCATTAATTGGCCATACTAATGAATAACCTAACAATAATCCTAACACGTGACCATTGGCTTTTTTATTCCTTTATTAACATTAGAATAAACTATTCTTCTAAAATATATCAGAGTACTACCATGTATGGTAAAAGATTGAAAAAAGTTTATGAAAGTTCTAAAAGAAAATGGCAAAATGTGTTGTGCAAATGTCCGAGACCACCTTTTCATTCATGGTGCAAGTACAAGTTTGATTCCAAACATGAATTTTACACTAAGCAAAAATCTAATCTGTCAATATTTTAATTGTCCAGCTTTCCGTGTGAAAACTCTTATAAAATCTGATAGTTACAGTGGTGTTCTCCCAACCAAAGCTGTTCCCGAAGCTGCTATCCTTGACATTATGTTCTGCTTCAAAGAGACACACATTCACACATGCATCTACCCTCATACACCTTCGCTTTCACACATTTCTTTCACATTCATCTGTGTTGGGTAAAAGAAAGATTTCTGATTATATTGAAGACATAGATAATTTGAAGAGAACCCACTTGCATAAGGAAGAGAAATGCCAAAGCAAAACAAGTAAAAATGATTAAAAGATATATAGAAACTCATTCAATCAAATGAAGCCTGATAGACATTCATAACTGCTTCCATTAGGTAAAGGGTAATTGAACCTTCTGAGAGAGAGGAAATCAGGCTTCTCTCTATCTTTAGAACTGAAAACAATCCCCTGATGTTTTTTTCTGTCCAATTACTGTGTTGGAAAAGAATAAAAGCTGCACTGAAACTGGATATCAGAGGTATGCAGGAAAATATTAATGTAAATGAATTTCAATTTAATATTGCCTCTGACTTACTTGTGTAAATTATTAAAGACAGAAGTACGACCATTGGTTTTGCTTGACATCCAACGAGCTACTTGTTTGTTTGCTGGAGTTAATGTGTGTTGTGGTAAAAGCCCTCTATAACTGATTTAACTATCTTTCACTGTTGTTCAGTTTTTTTAGAAGTAATGACCATACCCAAAATATGCTCTGAAAGCAATGATTGATTTAATAGATCCTAACTGTGCCTTTTTTATTATTGTCCGCTCCTAGTTGTGACTAGGCCCATGAGCACGATTTGCTTCTGAACACGATTGTATGGTTTTCTCATTGTACCAAAGCGATTGTTTCATCAGCACCCTTTTAGCAATTGTGTGTTCTTTTTTCCATGTTCTTCAAATAAGACGGGTTACGATCGGGATGCAGAAAAGGAGAAGAATGGAAAATGCTGTCATTTATTCCCGTTGTTTCAGATAAACATCGTGTCTGAGTCTGAGGTCTGAGTGAAATTACAATCACAACTGAATATCTATGAGTCCCTTGACAGAAGGCAAGCGGGGGCTCGTATGTGTGGGTTTGTGGGTGAGAAGACAGTAGATGTGCAGTATGCAGATGATGCTGGTTCATGTTTGCGATCAGAGCTTATATTGTTATGAGAAATTAGTGTTAATGAAGGGGGCCCGCTGAGCACACAGCACGGGGGCAGAGATGGAGAGAGCCATCTGTTGCTGTAAATTTGCTCAAATCTTCCCGTACTGTTGCTAGTGCAAGTGATCTTTTACTACTGGTGCTTTTGATGCACATCAGGCAGAGCATGTCCACATTCTTTTGCTGGAAGTTCTTCTATTACTTTGTTTTTAAATGAATCCTTCAGGGTTTTTTTTTTTTCTGCAATGTGCAGTCAACTACAGAAAAGTATCTATTTTGTCTGTTTCTCAGTACTTAGTAAGGAACTAGATCATGTACAGTCAGATTAGTTTGTAGTCTTTCTAAGTGAAAAGAAAAGCACTTTTTAACTTGTGTAGCTCAGAGCCTCTAATAATTTATTGAATTTAACATCCTGGAAAGAAAGAAAAAAATACCATGACTACTGTGGTGATGCTATAACTTTTGCAGAGGTCACTTGAGTGATTCATTGATTGACATATGGTTTGATGGATTGAGTGTTTGGGGTATGGTGGTTAGAGTTTTCAGCTCACCAGCCTCTAAGGCTGCACAGCTAATAATTTATTCACCTTTCCCAGAGAAGATCATGGATCTGATTCCCAGCTAAGGCAACCTTTGTCCTTTCTGCATGGGATTCCCCAGGTGGTGGGTTCTCCAGTTTCTTCCCACAATCTATATATATATATATATGCATGTCAGGTGTGGACTGGAGATGCCAAAATTGCCCTGAGTGTGACTGTCCTGCATTGGTCTGCACACCTGTCCAGGGTGATTTTATTATTTTCTTTTTCCCTATTAGCAGTGAGAGAACCTCTAGCACACCTGTAACCCTGGTCAGAATAAGTAGCTCAGATGACAAATGGATGGGTGGATTGATTGATTTATTTTTTGTCCATAAAAATGACTTCTACAGATATTGTGTAGACAGCAAGTGTTCACTGTTCAAGAAGAAGACTTAAATTCACTTAGAAGGTTGAAACAACTAACCGAGGGGGGGCACAAAGTTTTGCATCTGACTGAATAATAGAAGCTAGTGGCCACATTCTAAAACGTCACATGAAGTATTAATGAGTTCCTTGAATTCATTTCTGTATGTGGTCCAATTAGAAAGATATCTGGTACCAGCTGTCATGTTTTCCCATCTAAATGCAATTTACATATTGACTATATATTACATTTTGGTTCTGGAAAAAAAAAAAAAGAAAAAAAAAAAAACCATGACACTTGAAGCCTTGATCCCTCAAAACTACAACCCATTCAAACGGAGGATTGTAAGTCATCCTGTGTGTGTCCTAGCTTAAATATTAGATGTATGCTAGACGGAATATAGATGTGTGGTGTGGTTTAAGCCATGCATGAAATCATTTCCATCAAGGGCAAAGGAGTCAGGCGCCCAGAACTGGAGTTTACTGTGCATACGTCCGCAGTGGTAGAAGAGGCCAGCACATTAGCATGCAGTGCACACCTCCAGACCTGCCTGAGAATAAATGTCATGAAGAAAGCTAAAGATCTGGGATGACGTTTAGTTTGCCACAGCTGGTTACGTAACTCCAAATAACTGTTCGGTTAAAACATGCTGTGTCAAATGCGCTCCGTATTTAGTTATTTTGGCTAAGGGTGAAACATGGATCCTACTCAGTAGTTTTAGGGCACTTTCCTCTCTAATTTCATAGTTAATTTAACACCGGGCAATATTCGTGCCTCACATAGATTACAGGAGATATTTTTATAGCTCATAAGGGAGTTGAAAAGGTAAATGCAGAACAAGATCTTACTTGATAGTTGGATTTTATGTCTCTTGTGGATGGGCTAAGTATACATTTGTTAGCAAGTTAATTAGTTATGATATAGGGAATACATCAGTTATTAAGTCAGTGAATTTTAAAGAGTCTAGTAGCTATATGAAACAAACCAAGCAATGAATGAATTTATCATTTTAACCAAAAGCTTTACAGTGAGACAAGCAAGCAAGTAAGGTTAATTACAAGTAAACCATCAGATTTAAAAGAAACATAAAGCAACAAATGTGATAAAATTATGGATCGACTTGAATTTCTACACGGAAGCATGTATTTCTGGATTAGTAATCGACTTCCTTGAAATGTGACTTTGCTCTGCCTTACTCTTTAGTTTTTTAGCATACATATCAAATGAATAGAACTGTCACTAACCTGACTTTGGATATTGGTTGGTTTTGCAGTGTTGTCATGTCATTTCTGCAATGCTGTTCTTGTTGTATTTCATTTGTCAAGTATTTTAAACTTCATGTAGAGTTTAAGTTTAATCCATGCAGCTTTTTCCATCATTAAATAGCACATCATTCACAGCTCTTTCAAACCCCACAGGTTTTTAGTGGAGGTTTTTACTTTTTCACAATCCAATGCCTGTTACTAATTACAAGATGAAACTGGAGACTTGACTCAGACTTGCACCAAAGAGAGCTGAGATTTGTAGACTATTCTGAATCCTAAAGAGTCTCAACTGACCTTGACTCAGATACACATGGAGTGCTTTGCAAATCTCTAGTATTAACCAATAGAAATACTATTTTGGAGATATTTTCTAAAAATAAAGTTTAAAAAACGGTTAATTGCAGCAATTATGATCAGTATTTAAAAGCAGGCTCTGTGCTCCACTGCACTTTAGGAAGAAATACACTCTTGACGTTACAGAATGTGAGTCTGTTTCAGGCAAGATTTGTTACAGGACTGTAGCGGATTCACTCCTTTCTGTGTAAGATTTTCAATCCGGCAGTTTTTGCTGATAAATTTCACTCCACTATTCAGTACTGGATCATCGTTAGCTCTGATTTGAACATGTGAGTGCTACTTTGTAGTGCGATTTCTGAAACAGTGCATCTCTAGATATCCCAGCATGTGCTGGGATATCATATTGTCCTTCAAATAGTTGAATATATTGTCAGCTCAAACACATGACACCTTTAGTGTTAACCACTTCTCATTCAGGTAAATTCCATAGAAGAACCTAGACATCCATGTTAGATGACACATAATTAGATCTTTTATGTATGCATATACATGCACAGAGGCTCATCTTAAAGACAAGGTTTAGAGAGTTATCAGCTCTGTGAGAGTTTGCATATGATGTATGGATTCGTCCATTCCTAATGATATGCTATTGAATAAATGGTCTCCAGCATAATCAGCCTCAGTCAATATAATCTCATTCTGAAGGTCTACATTAATCTTGGAGGCTATGGCTAATCATGTCCCCACACTTGAGCTCCCACCAATGTCTCACCTACTTTTGTTATCCTAATTAATTTGGCATACCCAGGGCAAGGATGGCTTAGTAGAGACAGGGAGGACTCTGTCAACCATTTCTAGAACTTGCACAAAAAAAAGTCAGCATGCCAGTCTCACTTGATCTCCAAGGTCACCATTGTCATTGCTCATTGACTGCATTATTGTTTTTGAGAGATTTTGTAATGTCGTAAGACAGACTTTTCAACAGAGGCTAAATTAAGCATGTTCACTCTATTAACACATGTTGTCTTAGAAGTGGCATAAACCTGCATGTCCCAGAAGTTGACAAAGCCATCTGAACGTCAAGTTTTAAAGTTTAAAATGTCGACATGCGAGTTTAAAATGTCGACATGCGAGTAATATAAAAATCATAGTATATTTGCAGCCTCATCAAATCATATTCAACATGTTATGAAATGATTACTTTAGGAAAGCAGGTTAAAAAATGGTTGAAAATAAGATACAACAGTGGTTCCCAAACACCAAATTGCAGACAGGTATTTGGCCACAAAGAAATAACACATGAAAGTGAAAGTGACTATCCATGTCCATGTGGCATGTAATAAAACTGCTGGCAAAAGATCTGTACAAAATTGTAACTTGAGAGTTGCTTTTGAGCAAGGTACCATCCCCATCAATGCTCCCCAGGCACTGGATAAAGTTGCCCCCTGCCACACACGTGTGTATGGGTGAAACGCAGAGGTTGCATTTAGTTGTGTTTCACAATGACAGATAGTCACTTTCACTGACAGGCATTAAGTTACTGGGCATGATGGTTATGATGGTTAAATGTAACATTATTAGACAGCCCCATTGTGTCTATTATTAAACACTTTTGGGCAAAATGCTAAATGTCAGCTAACAGATGCTTACACTGGCTAGCACTATAAGTCATGGGAAGAGCAACCTGATGGTTGTCCACCTGTGGACACTCACATGGCTATGGCTTCACTGAATGGTAACCAATGGTTGAGCCCATTGGTAGCTTTACGACGATGATATTCAGCAATATGTACTGGGTAAATAATTACTCAATAAAGCAAAGGGATTCACTCACTCACTTAATCACACACTCACTCTTTTTCTTAGCCATTTGTCCTGAGTTGAGGGTTTAGAGCAGTGCTAGAGCCTACTCCAACTCTCATAGGGTGAACAGGGGCTATTAATCAAAAAAGGCATTTTTTAGATTCACCTTCTAGACTACATTGTAGTTATGAGCAGAAACTAATTGACATTTATTCACTTTGTGGGTTTTTTTAAGCACTTATATTTCTGCACCACTTGTGTGCAACAATGCTGTCATCTTCTTCTACCAGCACATCTCTGTAGGCCAAGTTTGTTCAAAGCATGCATCTCCCCACCTGCCCAATATGAGGCCACTGTTGCATCTCAAAAGGACAGTTATTGTTTCCTATAGGGATGAAGTGAAGGAGTTTGAACTTGGCAATGTGTTCAGGGGTCAGCGCCTTTATCAGATGAAGCTGGCATTTGACAAGTGCTTGCACTTGTCAGCCGAGGCGCTGGAACAGACAAAAGAGTGCCCTACTCATAATGGGCTGGATTTGTCATGAGCTAGCCTCTCTGTGAACTCGCAAAGCGCTTTTTGCAGTGAGCAACAGCTGTGCCTCAGCTGGAGAGTAATGATAGCATGATGCCACTTCAGATTCCTTTCTTTTTCCCCTACTGTGACGTTGATTAGTGCGTCCTGTCCAGCTGCATCCAAAAAACACATTTCCGCTATTCCAAACTGCCATGTTCAGTGCCAGTGCATTTGACACATTGGTAAATTCAGGCCATTGTGAGAAAAATATGCCAACGAGATGAGCTACCAGATGCATTGCCTCGCAACGATGAAACGAAATCGGCAAAGTGGTTATTTGAGCATAAACAGTTTGCCGAATGTGGCGAAAGCACTGGTGAGGAAGATTAATTTCCAAGGAAGGGAGGCGTCGCTTAATGAAGGAGGTTGGGGAGAATATTGTGCACAACAAGCCACACAGTGAAATTAAAAAAGGTCATGCCTAGTGACAATATAACAGTCAGTGCCAAATAAGCTGGCTGTAATATCAGCAGGACATTTTAGAGTTTCATTGATTCCTCTGGGTTTTGCTAATAACTTTTGAGCTTTGTGTGTGTTAAAACTGTCATAGTGAGAAACACAACCACACTGGAGCCATGCACCCACTTTCTGCCCCAGCTGTCCTTAGCTGTCCCCCAGCTGTGAAACTCATATTTTGGTTGGCAAACTTTATGATCCTGCATGGTGTGGTATTTTATGCAAATTCTGCATAGATTTTTAGTGCCAGTTTCCGTATTGTAACAAGCAGGAACCTCAAAAAAAGGCATAGTGAAGAACTAAAGCAATAATTTACCAAAGCTGGCAAAACAACAAATTTCTTAATCGTATTAAACTTCCTAAATATTTTTCCTTTATTTTCAGCTGCAATGGATTAACACTCTTATCTGGTGTGTTTCTCTTCCTTTCGCCCTTTGAGCACTGGGATAGGATCCACCAATCTCTGCGACCCGGGTCAGAATAAGCAGTTGAGATGATCAAGTCTGAGTAATGTTTGTTGTGTTATTTTTCAGTGATCAATAAAACATTGAATTTGACCCGGGTTGTTCATTTTCATACGTGTTTGTGCAAAGGTTTATAAATACTATGTTGCAACTTGTTTCCAGTTTCCATTCATTTCCCATCATCTTTTCCTCCAAAGGAATGAATGGTGAGCAAAGGTTTGTGCACCCCGCAAATATCATATTAACAGCTTGCTATCAGTGGCATAACATACATTAAAATCCACTTAGCAACTCCTTAGCACGCCAACTTGCAGCAGCCAGAGATAAAAGAACAAAACATATAGCAACCAAGGAATTGCTCAAAATTGCAGTCACTCTGTAAAATGCACCTTTCTTTCATTTTTTCTTTTACTCTTTCTATTAATTTATATATATATATATATGTGTGTCACTATTGTAAAATTGTATTGTAAAAAAAGTATTGTAAAATTTGCCTATTTGAATGATGATTTCTGAATATTTAACATTATATATATTGAGAATATTCAGAATATTTTCAAGATTTTTTTTTAAATATTCCAATATTTGTATAACTGTCCAAATTCTGCAATATATAGCACTGTGGTTTATTATAGTGAAACTTTATATGTACTTGCATCTCAGGTAAGTTTTAAGGTAATGTTTTCTTACATTTCCATGCAGTTGTTCATAGATAGAACCTTATGATTATACTTAAAGCTTGCTCTTGCAATCCTATGCATTCCTCCATCCTACACAAAGCCATTTCTCAATTTCCTGTGCTTTTAATTTTCCATGCTTGAAAATAACTAAAGATAACTTAAGATTTGAAAGTAAAAAAGGTTTTTACTATAGTGAAAGTGAAATTTTTAACTCCGTTATCTCCAGACCCCACTAAACACAGGTAGAACCAGCAATTCTTATCCAACAAATTGTTTTCCATCATCTGTATACACATGTTCCAGTCGTACACATATGTTCAGATGTAGTTTGTGCATGTTTTGCTCTGATAATTCCCTGCATGTGTTGTTTGATTCTTTCACAAAATGTGTCTGACACACTAATTGGCATCCATATATGGTTTATAGCCAATTATTTGTTATACATTCAGTATCCTGAAAACCTTTCCATTGAAGTTTCCCTTGTCTATGAAGGAAGTGAGGAACTTAAAGTTTAGAGCAATTATACATAAGTGGAATAATTACCTGTTGTACTTCCACAGAGAACACTATTTTTTGAGCTACAGGCAGGGCTCTAAAGGCAAAATTATTTTTACCTGCTATTTTAAAAAGTGAAAAAGTGAAAGTGACAACCCTTGTCATTGCGAGGTCACGGCACAGCACACATGAACCACAACGAAATTGGACCTCTGCATTTAACCCATGCACACTCAAACCCGTGCAGCAGTGGGCAGCTATTGAAAGCGCCCGGGGAGCAGTGATGGGGACGGTACCTTGCTCAAGGGTACCACAGGGCAACCTATTGGGAAGGGGTTTGAACCCCCGATCCTCCGATCATGCGGCTAACGCCCTAACCGCTAGGCCACCGCTGCCCCATGCCCCATGCCCCACCGCTGCCCCATTTATGTGGCCTTATCAAGGTGTTTAGATACACATAAGACACAGCCTGCCATTTTCAGCCGCCTCCAACAAAGAGACATGCGCACATAAAGAAAGAAAAGATTTACGTGATCTAATGAGAGAGCAGTTTGCATTATTAAGCATAGCATAATTTCACATGAGCGCTATTCATTCCTTCCAGACATAAAGTGCTTGTTTAGCCTTTAAAGAGGAAATGAAAGAATGAAATAAATTGGTTTATGCCGACAACTGTTTCCAATCTTTTATGTACAGTAGCTGTGGAAAGGGCCACGGGGCAGTTTGGATTCAGCGGGCTCTTGCTGTCATCGTTTTCCTTTGAGCTTTTGTGCTTTGAGAGACGGGTGCGTTGAGGATAATGTTTCCTGACAGCGTAGTCTAGGCATGAGCCTACAGTCCGCACCTCTGAGAGCAAATCATTGTGGGCCTTTTGATGGCTCTGCTTAAAAGGAAGTTGTTCCCTTTCTCTTACTTCATTCAGCGGCACATTCAGTCTCAGTATCTCAGTCTCATATGCGCTGTAACCCGATTGCAGATTAGAGGAGTGAGACGGTGGGTTTGAGTGTGCATGGTGTATGAGCAGATGTGCAGAGGGTGTGCAGTGTGGTCATTTGAAAGAATACCATAGCGAAGCACAGCACACAAAATACATTCTCTGCATTGAACCCATACACATGTGCAGAAGGTCACTGGTATGTCTAGCTCCTGGTGATCAGCGATGGGGCTGCTACCTTGCTCAAGGGTACCTCAGGGCATCCTACTGGTCTAGGATTCGAGCCCATGACCTTCTGATCCTGAGGCCTACATCCTTTTTAAGTTGTGGCCTGGAAGCCAAACGGACACAATTGTCCTTCCTCTCAGTAGTAGCAAATGAGAGTGTCTGTAATTTTGCGTAACAGAATTGCAAACCAACGCAAATTAATCTTATCATCAAGGGGAAAAATGAAATGGGCATCATGAAGAGGGTAAAATAAAAGTGTCTGTGTTATTTCTGTGAATGGGTGATTTGGAGATGCTTGGAGTTGAGCTGAAAATGTTGTGGAATAAATTATGTGGAAGGTCATATCAACAGTTAAGTGTACAAAATTACTCACTGGCCTTAAGGTAAGCTACGTTACCTTACTGTATTTGCTTGTTTAATGTTAACTGTGTGAGAAAGTAAAAGCAACCGGAAATCATTCCGTTTCCTATTTTAAGCTAGCGTTGAGGAGGAGCAGGTCACATTGCAATGCATTTTGGGTGACGGAGTGTCAAGATAATGAGCAATGATGCTGTTCGGCGGCGACCAATCCGTATGTAGAAGTGCTCTGCTACAGAGTTCCCGAGCACACAACTTTTGTTCCAAACCAAGCATTCCTTTCAAACCACAATGGCAGAGAGGTTAATCGTCCCTGTGATGGATTTTCCAGTAATTTATGATGTGTCCCTGTTTGTGTACTGTTGACGGGACTGAATAATTGGATGAACCCACTGCAATCTCTGATGCCTTCACTGCAGGTATATTAATGCTGCACTGAAAACAACAACCTCTCACTTCTTCATAGTGAGATAAATTTTAAAAAGCACAGCGCATTTGTTTGCTTTACAGCAGCTTAAAAAAGTGTTAGACCTAATTTTCTGTCACTTCATCTATGCCACAGAGTACAATAGCATTCAGCAGGGCAACAGACAATGTTACCACCCTCACCACTCCCAGTGGGAGTCTTTTAAGAATGAAGAATTCATTTGTACAATGCCCACAACTGCAGTAAAAATCAGTCAAGGTGAGGATAATTGTTCATTCTATTTTTTAATTTAAACCATATTTTCAAGATAAAGAGCTCCTCTCCAATGTTGCACTAATTTATTAGTTTTATTTTTCATCCAAAGGATTGATGACATACAGGGACAGCCTTCAAAGGTTCTAGAGGTTTTTTTTTTTTAATGGTTTTAATGTTTCATGTCAAAGTAAATGCCTCATGAATGGTTATTCAGATGTGCAAGTCTCGTATGTATTTTTATATCTGTGACCAAACTCCATGCTTTTGGGATCTCCACACTGCTAAAAATAACCTTTAACAGCTCAAGTCATTTGTCAGCGATTGTCTGTCTACATGTCTGCCCATGTGCGTTCTTCTCATCCTTCTGTGTTTTTTTTTAATTTATTTTTACCCTGCTTTCCTGCATGTCTGTCTATCATCCATTAACCTAAGCCTCCATCTATTCATCTTTCAATCCATCACACTGGGTGGCTGTCTATATTTCTCTCTATATGCGTTTTTTTTTTTCTCCTCCCCTTCCCCCATTGTTGTTGTTGTCAGCTGAGGCAGATGTCTAGACACCTATCTGCTGTTTTTGGAATGGCTTCGTCTTTCGTCCCTTTCCGGGGGAACAAAAAAAAAACAAAAACAACAACTTGCATCTGAGAACTTTATTCTCCTCTGAGCTCTCCACTTAAACGGGGACATGACACCCACATAAAACAATCCGCAGAACTCAAGAGGGAGGAAAAGTACACCTCTCCTTCCATTTTCCCCCTCTCGGCTAGAAATGGTTTCCAATAATCACCCATTGCATTTCTGGTGGGTTTGGGCTAAAAGTGCACGATAGCAAAGGTCATATTTTGCAAGTATTATAAGGCTGTCTTCAATTAGGAGCTTATAAATGTCAGCTCACTTTTTTCCACTTTTTCGAGCTCATCTGCAAATACAGATCTGCGACTTTAATTTCTAGAGGTTACACTTTTTCTCTACAGCGTACGAAACGTTTCAGGCCACGTTGTCAGTTCGGCGGGTTTTCCTCATTACAAAGCACTGCATCTGGGGTATTACTTTGGCAGCTTGATGTACTGGAGCTTAGTCAGTGCTTGTTAAAGGTATAATTGGAAGACAGAGCAAATGGGGGATTTTTAACAGGTGCTAATGGACTTTCTAATTAAGACATCCAATGCTGTGGTACACTCCTATTTTTGGCAGGAGTTTTCAAACACAAATAGAAAATTTATCGCAATGATTTGTAGCAATTACGCAATCAGGTCTCTGATTGACATTACTCGATTGGAATATAATCAACAGTGTACTTTCTGAATGAAAAATGAGTGGCTTGGCGAGAGTGGAAAATTTTGACTTTGAATAAATTTCATTTTTCAGTGTGTGGATTTGAATTACAAATTCGACATAACAATTTTCAGCTTTAATTTCTGGGTGTGTTTTGTTTTATTATCAGAATTAGTTCATTGTCTTTGTTGTTGTGACAGAATAACCTTTATAAAAAACATACCAAAGTATTTTATTCCATAGTAATTACCCAGGTTTAGCAACTATTTTTGAGTGGTTAAAGGTATCTATCCATTTTTTTTCCACATAAAGAAGACTGCTTTTGCAAACAAGATAATGCAAACAGAAAACATCTGTATCCTACCTATCTGTCTATCTGTCTGTCTGCCTGGCTGCCTGTGATGATCTGTCTATCTGTTTCACTCTCTCACTTTACTGTTCCTGGTGTTTTCTTTCAGACTTTGCCAGATCAGTTGCTGGCAGACCTGTCTCATACGCAGCCGTGTTGCGGATGAAGCCAGACAGCTCCTCTTCCTCGTTGCTGAGCCCACGCATGAGGCCCAGGATGGATCATGGTTCCTTTGGCCAGGACTGGCCTCCGTTTTCCCGGCAAAGGCTTTCGGCACTAAGCTCTCAGGAGGACTATCGCAGCGAAGGTGAGAATCTGCCTAGGCTTCCCATTTTCACTGTCTTCCACTCCTCTACCAGGGTGAAGAAGTGGTGAAGTTCTGCTCACACATACCGCTGTCTTTTTCTGGTTTGACCACATAGTGTCACATCTGGTCCCATCCATGGAAAGTGCCTGGTAATTAAATAAGAGACACACATAAACTGTAAGAGTTAGAGGGCCATAAGCTTGCTTATAAGCTCTGCTCTTTTTTCTTTGCTTATATATATAGTATATAAGCTATATATATATATATATTTTGGCTATATATATATAGTATATACTAAGTAGCTGATCTGAGCTGGTTACTAATATGAAGATCAAATCTGGAAACAGTCTGGATAAGTCTGGATGAGAGCATCTGCTAAATGTTGTAAATGTAAATATGATCATGCTTAATTCTTTAAGTGGTCTACTGTGGTTTCTGGCACCTAGATTTTGGTCATTCCAGATTAAGCATTGGAATATGAAGCTCTTTACAGGCATTTAATTCGAAGTGTAAAGAAGATGCTAATATATGTTTTTGTATTTGCAGTGATTGATTTTTTTTTTTTTTCCTTCACACAAAATTGATCACTGAAAAACAAATATTTAATTGGTGGTTGCTTCCTAATTAAGCTGGGTAGTTAGTTTACTGCCTAGGGCCTTCAATCCAGTTTCTGCAGATAAAACCTTTTTGTTTGCTTGGATATATCTACTTAAATATGATGGGGGAAAAATCTAAAGGAACAGTTGTTGTGTTTTGTTAAGAGTCTCCCTTTTGTTTCTATCGAAGACTCAACAAATGAGGAAAAAAATGGTACTGGAGTTCTTGCAGAGATGAAATATAATGACCACGATTTTTTAAAATAAAATACAATTAAAATTAATAAGAACATACAGACATACAAAACAAGTACATCCAAATGATATCACTTTTTCCAGTGTGAAGTCAGTCTCCACAAAACAAGTTTCATAGCTTTCATCCTATTTTCATCCTCAGTTGTGTGTAATTAGTAACCTTGCAACCATCTCCAGTGCCACTTTCCTCGTGTGACTGTTGTAACCAAGTCATCACAGTAGGTGCATGTCAGTCTGTCTTCTCATGTAATGGCAAGTGTGACCTAGAGCAGAGGCCCGGCCTATTCATCACATCCTTGTGCAGGGGGAGTTGGCTAAGGTCGTGGCCTGCAGGAAATTGAAGAGGGATCATCAGAACATTTCGGCATTCCCAGGGCTCCCTGTCTACGATACAGTCTCCCCAACTGATGGATGCATTTGTCAGAAAAAGAAATATTAATTTTCTCAGGAGCAGGAGGGAGCCACAATATGACAGCTATCATTACAAATAAATAATTTCTTTGGCCGCCGATATGTGGCAACTTTCCAACAGGGTTATGGCCTTTGAAACGTTTAGTGTTAGCTTTGGAGACAAATTGCTCCCCTCCTGTATGGCCGAGAAGATTATTTGACAGAAGATTTTCTATTGCTGCGGGCCAGACAGTTCTGACAGGGTTACATTTTGCTCAGCATGTTGTTTACATTGCTTCAAAAGTTCAGGAAACAGCTTTGGAAATTCTCTTCAATCTCTTTTGTATCTGCAAATCATTTCTGAGGTAATGTTTATGCAATAACTTCTAACCGATATGCAAGGGTTCGGTATTGAGAAAGCTATCCATAAAGTCTTTCTCTGAGCTTTTATGTTGTTTTGTTTGCAAAAATGAACAACTCCCAGGGCAGATGAGTAATAGAAAACGATTTGTATTCAGTTAACGGCACGCCTGAATCCAGCAGTTTAAGTGAATCCCTGGTCTCTGCGGTGGCATTTTGGTCGTGTTAAAGCAGGTGTTCGTGGTTCAGTAAGAACTGATGAGCAAGACTGGGGTCATGAGAGTTTCACACCAAGCGTTCTCATCATTGCTGCATTGTGCTGGCTTTAGGGCTCATGCTAGAATTTACAGTCCCATCAGGACCATTCTGTGACAAAAATTAGGCACCGGGGACAAATACTATAAATTAAATTGGTTGTTAATTGTTAATGCATCGTAAAGTGGTAGGAAACCTGCCTATGGGCCCAAAGGTTGCAGGTTCGAATCCCACCTCCAGCACTACCACCATTAATTTCCTGAGCAAAACCCTTAACCCCAAGTTGATCCAGGGGAACTGTCCCTGTAGTAAGGAAGTGGAAGTCGGTATGGAATGTAAATAAATCGGTCACTATAGTCAAAAAGTTATTAATGGCTAAATGGAGGTTGGTGGTGGTCTAGTGGTAGGATACTCACCTATGGATCAAAAGGTCATAGGTTTGAATCCCACTTCCAGCACTGCCACCACTGGGTTCTATGAAATGTTGTAAATGTAAATGTTATAGTCAGCATCAGAAACAGCCCAATCATTCAGGGTCTGAAAGACAATGTGAATAACTGGTACAATCTCTGCAACACCACAATTATAATTTTATTATTTGTTTATATTCCATCACAATTTTGCTACCTAAATATTGTGAAGATCAACATTTTAGACAATGACCAAGGATCGAGGGAATTCTGCCAAAAAAAAAAGGCATTATGTTGTAATGTTGCTTAAACTGGTCTTAAATTACTGCAGATCATTTAGCCCTAAATGACTGTATTTGGGCCCATGCTCCAGTTCTGCATAACATACACAACAGAAAAAAATGTATACTCGTAGTCATTCTCAGTGTAAATGTTAGGCTAGGTGTTGAGCCAAAAGGGTTAACACGGTCAGACAAGTGAATTTTTGGAAGCACTAACACCCTGTATAGTGCCATTGGCAGAACATCAGATATTTTATGTAGCCATTAAAACAGCATGTCAAATGTCAACATCAAAGGTTGTTGTTGAATCGCCAGTAATGGAAAACGGATGCTGTAATATTTATGGTTGATCTGTATGAGAACTAATGACAATATTTGATAACTGACATGTTTTTGACATGGTTAGGTTTTGTAAAAGGGTTTATGGTTTATTTTAACAGTGTCACTCATATTATATGCTAGTTACACCTTTTGAAAACTCTGCAACTTTCGATGCAATGTCCTATAGAAATGAATCATAATTGTTTAAAATGCTCCCCCCCCCCAAAGTGAAGAATGCATTTTCGTTTTTGCAGACGTAAGAGATTTTGTTATGAAGCACTATAATGGGATATCTATATTTTGTGTGTATGGTGCATTCATCCTTCCTTGGGAACAAAGGTGCTGCCAGGGAGATATGTGCTCTCAGGGTTCCTCCCTGTCTTCAGGTTGTCACGAGATGTAATGCACCCAAGCCGGGGAGAACCACGGTGCTTACCGCGCGAGTGACGGCTCGCGGCGCGTCTCTCAGATGACTGATTCCTCTGACATTATCAAGCTGCTAAATCATAAACCACTCAACTCCAGCTCATGCTGCGTCTACAAGCAGCTTCTGACAAGCAAGCACAGCTCTGCAGACGAGCAAGTCCTTACGCAACTGCGCAGCACTCTTCTTTACTCTCACATTCAGTCAATAGGGCTTTAAGCCTCAGCGCTTTTGTCCAAAGGCAGTGGGCAAGTTTTCCACTAATAAACAACAGTGAGGGCACTGGCTCTGGAGAGAAAATAACAAACTTTATAAAAGATCATTTGAAAGGAAGATATTTCTTTTGTAAAAAAAGTGTGTGGGCAGATGTGTAATTATTTGCTCTGCATCACACTCTTACTTTTCCTTCCCACCTTCTAGATGCAGAATAAAAGAATAGATCTTTTTTCTTTTCTTCAGGCATTGTGCACTGTTAATATCTGCCTCACTTTAAAACGCTCATCTGCTCAGCCTGGAAGTGATGGTTCACTAGGGTGTGCATTTCATCTGAAGATCGAAAGCTCCTGGTAACACAATTGCAGACTGGGGTTCCTACGACTTTTCACTTTGCACATTTCAGCTCTTGGAATTCTTCATGGACTTTTCTCACCATGCTTTTTTATTGGATAGCTGACCTTTAGTCTTACATGACCAGACATAATCTCATAACAAGTAGACAAGTCTGAGTACTCTTTTACAGTTTGAAGCTTGAAATCCTCCATTAATCAGGGTACACCTACAAATTAATCAGGTTTGTGAAAGTGAAAGTGACTATTCTTGTCATTGCGAGGTCACAGCACAGCACACAGTGAACCAAAACGAAATTGGACCGCTGGATTTAACCCATGAACACACTGTGCAGCAGGGGGCAGCTATGAAAGCGCCCGGGGAGCAGTTACAGGGACGGTAGCTTGCTCAAGGGTACCTCAGGGCAACCTTTTGGTAAGTTTGAACCCACAATCTTCTGATCCTGTGGCCAACTCACTAACCACCAGGCCACCTCAACTTGTGCTCTCTACTCGCGGCGTACCATTATTTTACATGGATGCAAATTTGTTGTAAGTGTTGCTTCTCCGCACCACATGCCACATACGTTTCCTGGAATCATGAAAGTCGTTTATCTGATCATTTCTTCTAAAGCTGGCTCCAGACTAAATCAGCCATAGCATAGCATTGGTGCATACCTAACTTTGTCCTGGGCAGGTTAAGCTTAGGATTTTGATCTTTATCAGGATTTGATTGAGGTGGACTCCTCCAGTGCCTTATGGCTCAATTTCTTTTTCTTTGTGACATTGAAGATATTAATCACTAGACATGCATCACATTTCATTAATCTTTTTTTACATTTTAACTGCATCGAATCGACAAGCAAACCATTTTGCATTGTGTCCTCTCTCCATTCTTACACCCGGAGGCCCTGAGTCCTTAATTCTCACTGTCAGCTCTCAGATACCAGTAAACACCAAGCTCCAGAACAACAAACCAGGAGTAAAACCCTGCATATTGTGATGCCAACCCAGTAGCCCTGCACTAAGAGAAGAGATTATAGTGTAATAGAGTATCAAGTGTCAAAGTATCAATGCATGTTTACTTTCTTTTTTTTTTTTTTTTAATCAATAGTCACAGTTAATTTCTGTATTACACCAAAATGTCTCTAAACCCACTTAAACCACAGACCTTCATTATGCAGACTATACAATTTGACAGGACATAACCTGGTATTAACCATTTTTAAATAACTGATCCCTTAACCACATCCACCGTCTTAAGGAAGCGCTGAATTCCTTTTTAGCAATTCTGTTCAAAAGTTTAGATCAGATTTCTTCATATTTTGCGTCGAAAGAGCCAAACGAACATTTATTGTGTAATGTACTGTTGAGGAATAGTTCTCCAGCCCTCTGAAGGATCGGTTTTTGCTCTTGTTTTCAGTTCAGTCCATGCACTTGACCTGTTTTGGATTGTTTTTTTGTTTGTTAACTACAAAGTGACCAAGTATGAATCATTTAAATAGAACAAGGTCGCCTAACATGAAGCAGTAAAGGATAGTGAAAAAGTAAAAGTGACAACCCTTGTCATTGCGAGGTCACAGCACAGCACACTTGGACCTCTGCATTTAACCCATGCACACAAACACCGTGCAGCAGTGGGCAGCTATTGAAAGCTGACCGGGGAATAGTGACGGGGACAGAACCTTGCTCAAGGGAACCTCAGGGCAAACTGAGTTGTGAGGGAATTGAACCCACAATCTTCCAATGCGGGAGCAACTCCCTAACCACTAGGCTACCGCTGAAGGTGGAGATGATTCCAGGCCAGGTCATCATTTTACTGCTGATGCTTTAACTATGCACCTTCTACCTTTAGGCACTTTTGCAGTAAAACATTTGTTCAAATGTTTTAATGAATCTACTCAATATTTCAGAGATTATAGAGTTGGAAGAGCATAAAAGAGTATTTTTGTACCAATAAAATAATTTGCCGGCAAAATATAAAGAATTGCAGGGAGCTTCTAGCCAAGTAAAGTGAGTTTTAAGGGCTTTAATGCATATTTGGATGTGTATTCTCATTGTTGAAGGAGTATGCAAATTGATTTAAATGAGCTTTAAATTGATTTTATTGATTTTTATTTATTATTGTAACTTTTCAGAGGCAATAGGCATGCTGTGCTAAGGTAAGGCTCTAATCATGCCTTATATACTGTGGATTTGTGCAGATTTTCTTCACATCAGCCGTATATTTGCACTATGAATAGAAAGCATATATAACATTTGCTCAATGATTTTTTGGAAGGAGGAGGCTTATTTCATTTTAAAAAGGCAGAAGCAGAGTTTGTACAGGATATAACTGAGTCAGCCAAACATTTGTCTTGATATTTATTGGCCCCCTTACATGAATAATGTTGCAAAGGCACATAAATTTACTAGTAAAATTTGTTGAATTGTAAGTAATTAAGTCTTTACCTGGAAAGTTTTAGAATTTTCAGGTCCAACACTAGTGCTTTCCCCACGACAAAAAGATACATTGTGTGAGGTTTGGTTTACATCCCGTTGTAGGACGTTCATGCCAGTTTTGTGAAGGAACATTGCAAAATCATTCTTTTTTTCTGGTAGAATAAAGTATTAATATTTCTAAAAGTTTCTCAGACTTTGGATGGCTTGAGTACTTCCAGCTTCTGTAAGTATAAATCCAGTATGGTGTTAAGCACAACAAAGTAGACCTTCCACCATGTCTTTAGTACATTTGAGTTGAGTGTCTAAGAAGAAGCTGGTGCCTGAGTAGAACCACTACATCATGACCGCAAGCCCATAGAAGTTCGGCCTCATTTCCAGAGATTCTGGTTTTTTGGTATACACAGTTAGATTTTTTTTCCCCACCTTTTACACACCTGAATGTCTTTTGTAATTGCTGATGAGTTGAATCAGCTGTGCTAATGCAAGGAAAACAGTGCACTATGTACTTCCATGGTCCAGTAGGACTGCAGTTTGACACCCCTGCTTTGGAGGGAATAAACGGTTGATTAACCACTCAAGCATTTTTTTTTTTCACTTGGAGGCAATGAAAGCCCCAGACAATGGAATGCTCACTTGCAGAATTGGCCCTCATTAACGTTTTGCTAAGTCCGAGGAAGGCGCCTTTGCTAATATAACTTCATCCTATTAATTCAAAGCCAAAAGCTTTAAAAATAAGATCAGGAGATAAACAGGAACTAGCACGCTTTCTTTGGCTTGTCCTGAGGTTTTATTTATTTTATGCATCTGATTCATATTTAACCACAAAGTACCCAGTGACTTTTTACCTCAGCATTTTTTACAAACCACAAAAAAAAAAAAAAAAAAAAAAAACATTTTTAACCTTGAATGGCAACATTAAGTGTTGTGTTGAAGCAACAAATTGCTTCGCTCCTTTTTTTTTTTTTTTGGCGGATTCAGCAGAAGGATCGCAGGTTGTGGCCCATTTGTCCTCCTCCTGTGCTACTGGCTTACATATAATTCTAGAGTGTTTTATTTCCTGGTGGAATTAGATTCTGCTGACGAGGTTGTGGAGAGGTCTGTTTTCCCACTGGGACGCTGCTAAGCCTCTTTTGTTCCACAATCAACTTTAAAAGAAATGATAAAGCCAAAAATGTACTCATAATTTTGATGTTTCCCCTTTTATCCTGAGATAATTAGCTGTAATGTTTTGGTGCCCAAAGTTTGCTTATTTAGACTGGAGTTATGAGGCAAATTAAGGTAACAAATAGTGAATACTTCTAATCCTTATTTACAATGTATAAAAAATAGAAATATAACTGGAAGGTCCCAGGCACAGTAAAAAGCTTCAATGCCCTGTAAACTCAATAAATATAAAAATGTTATAAAATTAAAAAGAAAAAATCAATAAACAACCCTTTTTACTTCTTTTACGAATCCATCCATTACGAAGATGAGGAGAAAGGCATGTCTGGAGGCAGGAGCAGAGAAGGAAGTGTAGGGGAGTGGAAGTAAGGGTAGGAACCTTGAATGTTGGCGGTGTGACTGGTAAAGATAGAGAATTAGCTGATATGATGGAGAGATGATATTTTGTATGAGAGACTAAATGGACGGGTAGTAAAAAGTGAAAGTGACAACTCTTGTCCTTGCGAGGTCACAGCACACAGTGAACCACAACGAAATTGGACCTCTGCATTTACCCCATGCAAACACCGTGCAGCAGTGGGCAGCTATTGAAAGCGCCCAGGGAGCAGTGACGGGGACGGTACCTTGCTCAAGGGTACCTCAGGGCAACCTACAGGTGAGGGAGTCGAACCCACAATCTTCCGATGCGAGGGCAACTCCCTAACCACTAGGCCACCACTGCCTAAGGCTAGGTGTATTGGAGGAGGGCACAAACTGTTTTACCACGGTGTGGATGGATGGAGGAATGGAGAAGGTGTTACCCTGAAGGAAGAGTATGTGAAGAGTGTTTTAGGTGAAGAGGGTGTCAGATAGGAACAGAGGTGAAGAGGAGGTGATGGGTAGGTATTGTGTAAGGTAAGGAGAGGAATGCTGAAGGTCAGATGGTTGTAGGATGGAAATGGCTGTGGTTAATACTTATTTGAAGAAGAGGGAGGCACACATAGTGACATACAAGAGTGGAGGAAGATGCGCACAGGTGGATTATATCCTTTGCAGGAGGATCAGTCTGAAGGAGATTACAAAGTAGTGACAGGGGAGAGTGTAGCTAAACATAGGATGGAAGGTGGAATTCAGGCTGGAGCTAATATGGGCACTGGGGGTTACCAGATTGCTGGGCAACTACTGCAGAAGTGGTAAGGAAAACAGCTAGAAAAGTAATTGTTTTGACATTTGGACAGAAGGAGGAAGATAAGGAAATCTGGTGGTGGAACACATAAGTCCAGGTTTACAAGGAGATGAAACACAGGATGAAGAAAGCAGTGGCGAAGGCTACAGGTGAACAGTGTCCCAGCTCTGTCTCTCTGCCTAGCTAATTGGTCTTTTTCTCCCTCCTTAGTGTCCAGAAAGAAAGCTGTGGCGAAGGCTACAGGTATGTTTGGTGAATTGCATGAGGGGTTCACCAAACACAGAGCTGGGACACTGTTCACATCTTTAAGTTTTAAGGAAATAGATATTAAATCTTATGAGGTACTAATAACATGTATTATTACATTTACAATGGAATCAGTTTTCAGACCCTTTCAAGTTTTCCATATTTTTTCTCATAATAGAGCCTACATTTTCCTTCGAATCAACAGATAATATTCACACACACTTTTCAGAACCTTCTCTTAATAAGTGATGAAGGCATATTTTGCATCAGTGCCAATTTTAAGTCTGCTTTTGAATGATCATACAAGCGTAGCACACTTTACTGTTGGATCTTTCTCTTATTTGTAGAGAAATCTGGTAGAGTCAGTTTAACTAGGTTGAATTGGGAGGCTTGGTGCGCAGCCATTTTCAAATTTTCTTCCTGAATGTTATAAAAAATGCAATATCTAGATTTCTCTATACTTTTATGCAAATATCTTTCATTAGAATTCAACTATTCCAATCCAACTTGTCACAGAAAAGTGTCCTCAGTCTGCACTGATGAGCTGGACTGATGGTTATCTTCCTGCACCACTTTCCCCTCCCTACAAAGGAAGTCTGCATCTTATTCATAGTGACCATCGGGTTCCTAGCTTACTGTTTGACTAAAGCTGTTCATCCCTGATTACACAGTTTGAGAGAACGACCAGATTTAATAAGACTAGTTTTTCTACATTTGAGAATAATGAAAGTGACCATAGGCATTTTCACCAGAAATGTGTCTCACAATTTTGTCTCACAGGTTTATCTTAATAAATGCATGTAATTTGCTTATGTTTAAATAAACTACAACAACAAAAAATGAAATCAATGTGGAGTCTGTTATCATTCGTAATATACAAAGAGAAACACTTATAAGGGTCTGGAAACCTTTTTGCTCCCACTGCGTATGAAAGTGAAAGTGACTGCCCTTGTCATTGTGAAACGCAGCACAGCACAACACAATAAAATTCAACCTCTGCATATACTGCAGAATACCCTGATATACTGCATTTATAGAATGCAATGAGCTTGCCTTGTTTTATTACTTCCAATAAGAAACAGCTCACAGGTGCATTAGGTGCATCAGGTGCATTAGGTCCTGCAATTATTATTATTATTACAGGGGGAATTATCCTGTCCCTATAAAGTTACAATTTGAAAAAAATATTCTAAATATATTTGATAGTTTCACCCCTTGCACAGTATGATAAACTACTATTGAAATTACTTAATGTTGTTTGAGTGTGTAATGTTTTAGGTGCACAGTTAGCATCTGTAGCCGTAAAGATACTGCTGTATTGTCTTTACCAGCAAATATCACTCTTCGTCTTGCACAACGTAATGTAGCATCTTGAATCCTATTATAGCATAAAACATGATGGTGCTGTGTAAATCTTTTTTTATGGTGAAACACTGGGAAACCTCTAAAATTATTACATAAGTTACTCTAGGCTTAATTTGCTTTCATGAAGGAGCATTATCCTGCACTGCTGGAACAGTACTGCAGGACCTAATGCACCTATGAGCTGTTTCTTATTGGAAATAATAAAACAAGGCAAGCTCATTGCATTTTATAAATGCAGTATATCTGTATCATCTTTACACAATAAGAACAAAGATCTACTCCTGCCCAGACACAAGCCCATTTATTAAACTCTCCAGCATGGAGCTGCTTTTGTATACAGAATGTGAGAAGAAGATATCACAGGCAAGCAGGTTTCTGGCAATGCGATGTGTGTGGCAAAGAATCACAAGCTGCAGTTGCCAAGAACAATACCTTGCCAAGCCAAAAGAGGGATTAACGTCTCACGGACACAACGCAGCCATCATGTCTGGAGTGCATCTGTGTATTGGAGCTGTGAAATCATATACGTGTGGAGCTCACAAACCACCTTTTTTCATTTCTGATCTACTTATATCATTTTTAGTACTTATTTGTTAGAACACCTGGTTTGCTTTACTATTCGAATGTAATTATTGATGATGCATACATTCACATAGTACTTAATCACAAACGATGTATGTAGTTATAAGGTTAGAAAGTAAATTACAATTCCGTTCACTTTGCATTTGTATCAGTAGGTTTTAGTCTGTAGAAATTAGTATATTACAGGGGCTCAGGTTAGACATTTTGGAAACAAAGTTAGAGAAGCAAGGTTGCATTGGTTTGGACATGTTCAGAGGAGAGACGAGGATCATATGGGCTTGCTACGGCAGCACATGTACTAAAATTGGAAAGATACAGAAAATATTAGCATGGTCCCTGCGCAAGGTTAACATGCAAAATCATGAAGCGTTCCTTATATTGGGGCAGCGCTGGCCTAGTGGTTAGGGAGTTGGCCACAGGACCGGAAGATTGCGGGTTTAAACCCCTTACCCCTTACCCCTTACCAGTAGGTTGCCCTAAGGAAGAGGAAGAGGTTTATGGATGTGGTGAGAGAGGACATGCAGGTGGTCAGTTTGAAGGAGGAAGATGCAGAGGACAGTAAGAAATTGAAATGGATGATCCACTGTGGCAACCCCTTAACGGGAGCAGCAGAAATAATAATAATAGGATCAGGAGGCTTGAGTCCCTGTGTAATGTGGCAGAGCTTGAACTTCATGTATAGCAGACCTTTTAGTGACTAGCGAGCCTAGGCTTCCTAGTGTGATGGACATGCTATCTTTGAAAACTCCTATGTACTCATATATGTTACTCTGCAGAAGGGCACCTCCCAAATTCTACCTTTCAGTTTTCAGCCAAAAAATAAATTAGTTTAGAAGGAATGGTCAAAATCTACTCCTTTCAAAATACTTTGAATGGTGCTTAAAATATGCTATAAATAAAAAAATTAAAATGCAATACCTTTTCCTTTTCTCCCCACAGTTAAAAATCTTATAAAATATAAATTGAAAGGCCCCTATTTGTACTCTCTCCCATGCTAGTCCACACGTACTCTGCTACGAGTTAGCTAGCATCAGCCAAAGCACTTGTTTTCTGCTTTTACTTCATCTTTGTTCTTAAGTGAATTTCTGTCATTAGTACTTACATGTACGTGCACATCAGTTAGCCCACTTAATGAATAATTTGAATGTTACTGATGAAGTTGTAGCAGGAACTTTGAAAATACTTTTGCAGTGTGAATTATGTCTCGGTTTTTTATTATACAGAGGGTTGTTCAATCAGTGGTGCAAAGTTTAACATGGCCTCCTCATTTCTCCTCAAAGCTCAGGGTTTGACTGCGTCTGTACTTTCTCCGCCTTTTACTCAATGAATACTAATCTCCAGCACCCAGAGGCACATAGTGTGGCCTACATACTGTAATATATAAATGTATTTTCATGTATTTATTCTAAATTCATTAATTTTATTTCATAGAAATGATTTGATTTATTGGCAGTTCAGTTATTTTTTTGTCAAAAGCAGACTTTGTTAAACTGCCTTAGAAAAATAGCTACAAGATACTAGTTTAAAATAGTTAATAACAAAAAATAAAATAAGCAGCAGTTACCTGTCGCATGCCAAATGGCGAGCTCACATTCATCTCGTCATGTCTTCCTGGTTACTTCTTTTTCTTCTCTCACCTCTCAGCTGCATCTATTTATATACGAGAGAGAACAGCTTATTTTTGAAACCCTTTTACACACTTTTAATAGTGTTATAACTGTTTTTAATTACAGAAAGTTATACCTAATTAATGCAATCAATATATTCATTAAAAACACTTTGCGTTGTCTTATTGTTTTTTTTTATTTATTTATTTTTTTTATGAAAAGTATTTTCTGTTGTATCCATTCATATTTAGATGTACTACATTCATGCAAGAGCATAAATGAAACCGGCCTTTTGTTTTCTCTTTTCGGATTCTGTTCTTGCAGAGAATTTTCATTTTATCGCATCACTACGGGTTCTTTTATGGGGGAAAAAAATGTCTCTGTGTCCAAACCTTGTGATGTTCTTTTGAGCATGGCTGAGGATTACATGAAAAAGCTTGAAGCTACACACAGGTGTAAATAATTCACAGAGAGAAAGTGTGAATAGTGACTGGAAGTGTTGGAGAAGTCAGCAATCCAGAGAGTGTATTGGTGCGTGTGTGTGTGTAGACACGTATGTGCAAAGGTGTTTGTATGTTTGGTCGGTTGGGGTTTTTCTGACAATGCTCTGGTCCGGGAGATGGCCAGAAGCTCATTCAAAGCTCGGCTTAGTTAACAAAGCTGCTAATTGCAAAAATTGATCAGCTTCGGTTCAGCAAAGCACAACCTGAGTCAAACGTAGTGCTCTTAATCTCTCCTGTGTGCTGCTGAGCTATGCATGTCACTGCCATTTGTCTCTTTGTTTTGCCTCTTCTGAGAATCTCTGCTAGTGTACTTTTATTATTCAAAATCACATGATGCATAGCAAATGCTGTATATGATATTACTCAACACCAGAACTAAAGCATGGGTTCTGAATTATTCAACCACTTCAGCTGCCAGCGTTTGAGTAATGGAATATTATCATTCTCTATAATGAAACAAAAGAATGTTGACATGAGTGTGTTGCCAAAGGTGTGTTGTTACTGATGAACTGAGAAGGCTAACTATCCTTTCTGTAGGTGCTGATTAACTAATAAGAGATTTGTGAATTTACTTGGCATCTCATCCACTGAATTGTGAGCATTAGCCAATCTGAAGGGATATTGTAAATGAAAGTGAAATGAAAGTGATAATTCCATCATTGTGAAACATGGCAAAGAACAGAGGAAACCACAATTAAATTCATCCTTTGCTTTTCAGCCATACACACCGTGCAGCAGGGGGCGGCCATTTAAAATGCTCGGGGAGCAATGATGGGGATGGTACCTTGCTCAAGGGTACCTCAGGGCAACCTACTGGTCTGGCATTTCAATCCATGATGTTCCAGTCTTGGGGCCAACTCCCTAACTTCTAGGCCACCACTGCCCCAGAAAATGGTGGAAGAAATACAGTGGGGACAATGAATATTGATCATATAATTTTTCTCATTTCTGATAAGGTTATTGACATTAAATTTAAAGTTGGTACCAACCCAAAGTAATCCACACATACAAAGAAATCTAAACATAAGTGGAATTACACAGGGAAGAAGTACCAAACACGCTTACTAAAATGTATTGAATACTTAGCAGAAAAAGCTTAACATCAAGCTATATAGAGAAGGCGCCTCCTATATAGAGAAACTAGTCACATGCATTGCTTAGGTGTGATTTTGGCCCATGCTTCCACACAAACTGTCCTCAAATCTTGAAGGTTCTGGGGGTCTCTTCTGTGAACTGTTATCTTCAGTTCTTTCCATAGATTTTCAGTTGAATTCAAGTCAGGTCATTGACTGGACCTTTCTAGCAGCTTTATTTTCTTTCACTGAAACCATTTGACTATTTTATTGGCTGTGTGTTTGGAATCATTGTCTTGCTGAAATGTCCACCCTAGTTTCATCTTCAGTATCCTGGTAGATGGCAGCAGATTCTTATCAAGAATGTTTCAATATATTTCTCCATTCTTCCTTCCTTCCTTCAATTATATGAGGTCTGGCAGTTCCATAGGCTGAAAAACGAGCCCACACCATGATGTTTCCACCTCCAAACCTCAATGTTGAGTTCAGTTTTGTTCTCCTCTGACCAGACTTCTCCAAATATTGTGCAGCAAACTTTAAATTAACTTCAACATGCTTTTTCTTCAGCAGTAGAATCTTGCATGGTGAGCGTGCATAGAAGCCATGTCAGGCCTCTAGAGTGCATTACTTGTTGTTTTCTTTGAAACAACAGTATCTGCTAGGTCTTTCTGAAGCCTTCAGCGAGTGGTCTATGGTTCTTGGACAACTCTTCTGATTTTTCTTTTGACACTCTTGTCAGAAATCTTGTGAAGGACACCTATTCATGGCTAGTTTATGGTGAGATTACCACTACCGCATTATGGCCCCTACAGTCAGAAGCTTAGAAATACATACGCAACCTATGCAGCAATAATGTTGTAAAGGTCTCGAAAGAGCTGCTTGCTTTTACCCATCACGAGATGGTTTGTGTGTGATACCTTCATAATGAGAAACCTTTTTGTAGGCCATTAATTAGGACAAGACCAGCTGATATTATTTTGCAAAGATAGGTGTTAGGGTTGTTTTATTAATACTGACAGATTTTGGCTGGTTTCTTGGCTTTACCTGTCTTTTTATACCTCTTTTTCTTCATGTGTTCAATATGTATTCCCTCGGTCATTCCACTTTACTGCTCATAATTTATGGACTTAATTGTTTTGATGTCCTAGTATCTGTATACTACTTGGGATGATACTGACATTTGAAGTACATGTCATATCAATAGCCTCATTAGAAATATAATCCATGAGGTGCAGGTACACATTAAGCTTTTGACACATTAAGGTTAAAACAATGTAAAAGTACCATCAAGACAACAACATGGTCCTTTAAGTCCAATGTAGTACCTTAAATGCATGTTCCTAGGAGAAAGGGGCAGATTTGTACCTTTTTATAACTGTATGCTTTGTGTATGCTTAGAGTCAGGTCTTCTTAAACATTTTAACTGTAGAGGAATAAGGAGGATTTATATTACTGAAATACACTGTGTGCACAGTTATAGACCAAATATTTGTATGCAGAATTACTATGCAACTAAATGAAAACGTTTCCCATTTCACTTTTAAACTTAAAATTCAGTGGCTAATACAGCCACCCTTCTTTTCAATAACAGTCATAATCCTACCATTCACAGCGTATGTCAGTTTCTTGATCTGGTGACAATCAACTTTTTGAGCAGCAGCAACCCCAGCCTCCCAGACACTGTTCAGAGAGGTGGACTGTTATTCTTCCCTGAAAATCTCCCATTCAAGAACATCCAAAGTTCTCAATATAGGGTTCAGGTCAGGTGAGGAAGGGGTGCATGTCATTATTCTTTCATCTTGAAGACCTTTACTGGCCACACAGTGGTGAACTTCCATGAATGTGAGGGAGCATTGTCCTGCAGAAAAAACATGGTCTTCTTGAAAGATGCAGACTTTTTCCTGAACCACTGCTTGAAGAAAGTGCCTTCTAAAAACTGGCAGTAGGTTTGGGAGTTGATTAAGTCCATCTTAAACCCAAAAGGGTCCAACTAGCTCATCTTTAATAATACCAGTACCCCACCTTGCTGGCGACCGAGTGGAAGTGGAGTCCTGTGCCCATTACTGATCCAGCGATGGGCCCACCCATCTGGTCTGTCAAGAGTCACTCCTTTGAAAAAGGATATCTTGAGACAACTTGAGATGTTTCTTGGTCCAGTCTTGACTTCTGCTGATGTGTCTTGTGGTCAGGCTTCAGTCTTCCCTTTCTTGGCCATGTCTCGGAACTCTGAACACCTTGTACTTTTGGACACTTGGGCAGCGGTGGCAGGTAGAGTTGCCCTTGCATCGGAAGATTGTGGGTTCGATTCCCTCACCTGTAGGTTGTCCTGAGGTACCCTTGAGCAAGGTACCGTCCCCATCACTGCTCCCCGGGCGCTTTTAATAGCTGCCCACTGCTGCAAGGTGCTTGCATGGGTTAAATGCAGAGGTCCAATTTTGTTGTGGTTCACTGAGTGCTGTGCTGTGACCTTGCAATGACCAGGGTTGTCACTTTCACTTTCACTTCAGGTAGGATCAGTTCTGGAATATGACAGCACTGGAGGGTCATGGGTTCCTGGTAGCTTCATGTTTGATTCTTCTCAAACATTTGGCAGTTCATTTGCATCCTTTTTTTTTTCTCAACACATTTCTTGCAACCCTGTTGACTCGTCACAACAAACCATTTGATGATTGATCATGCCCCCAAAATCTGAAAAAACTTTTTTCACTACAACTTTTCACTTTTCAGAGTCAGTTCCGTCTCTTTTTTTGGCCTGTTTTGCCTGAGGAAAAAGAAGCTACCTAATAATTCTGCACACCTTCATATAGGGTGTTGATCTCCTTAGGCAACACCCTCCCTCATTACACAAATACACATCACCTGATCTGCTTAAATCCAATTAGCATTCAAATTTTTAAGGCTTGAAGTTTGAAAATATGCAGAAAAAGTATGATAGGGTAAAAATAATAACTTGCCTAATAATTGTGCACAGTGTACATTTTCTCCCAATTATCTTTTTTCCCCCTGAAATTTTACATTGTGGATTGAAATGGTATTAACTGAAATCAAAAATGGATTTGAATTGTCCTTATTTAATGGCAGTGTTACATTCTATTCTCCTTTATTTTCCAGCATGTCTAAAAGACGTCTGCTGTGCTAGACACAGGTCAGTGAGAAGACAGCTATACTGTACAGAAGAGAGAAAAGCTGGAGATGGTCACAGAGCAGCCTCAGCACTTGGGATTCATTATACATGCAGCTCAGAGCATAAATAATACAAAGAGAGTTTAGATATCTAACTCCTAGACCCACTGCAAATGGACAGGATGCACACAGATACTGAACTCATGGGTTCCTCTCTCTCTCTCTCTCTCTCTCTCTCTCTCTCTCTCTCTCCTCCTCCTCTCTGTTGCTCTTATGAAAAAAAAATATTTGCTGCAGCTCATCTTAATTTAGCTTACACTTATGTGATCTGCTCATTCGTTCTGATGAGTGAAGTTGACCAATGGCCTAAGATGGCCACTGAGTTTCCTAGTACTAAAGGAGTAGGACCACAAACGTCCTTATCATGTAAACACTCTACAAGACTTTTTTGTATTCTGATCAATCCAACATTGAACTCAGGCATATACTTGCATCAGAATAAAAAATATGTTGTTTGGAGGCCTTCTTTAATAATGAAAGGAAGAATAATGGAAAGTTTATCACCAGAGCTGCACTATATAAATGCTTTACAACAGATCAACACTTGCAAGAAGATATGGTTCAAAGACTACATAATTCCTGTTTTATTAAATGGTGCCTCTGGAATTTTATGATCACCTCTATTTCACCTAACTTTACTTTTCATATGCACAAGTTCCCTGAACTTTGTCTAAGATGTTTGAATGTTTTTCATAATTTACATTTATCTCATCAGACATCATAACGTTAAGTTCACTAAATGATCTCAACAAACAGCATACTATGCATCAATCAAAAGAAATTCTAAAATAACCTGAGAAAGGAAAGTTATTGAAATACTAGGCTATCGACCAATCTCCCAAACTCTGGGACTCCAAGAAACCACCATAAGAGCCATAATCATTTAATAAAATATGCCTCTGCCTCTAATTGATGGTCAGCTACTGACTATAGAACCACTGTTGACTAGATATTTTTTATTTGTGTTTAGGGGTGAAACAAAGCGTTTTGACATTAGTAAGGTTGGGATCAACAGTGCAGAGTGATGGACAGTGCAGAAGAGAGTGCAGCCAGGTTGGAATGGGTGGAGAAGAGTGGCAGGAGGGATGTGTAACAGATGGATACCAGCAAGTGTGAAAGGTATGGTTTGCAGGACAGTAGTGAGACCAGTTATGTTAAACAGGTTGGAGACAGTGTTGCTGAAGAAAAAAACAGTCGGTGAAGTTGGAGGTGGCAGAGATAAAGATGCTTTTTCGTTGGCATAGATGAAGATTGAGAAGATTGAAAACAAGTATGTTGGAATGGCTGGACAAATTGGATACACTGGTGACCAGTAAATTAGAGCAGCTGGATGAATTGAAGACAAAGTTAGAGAGAAAAATTTACATATGTTTTTAGGATGTTTATACAGAGGAGAGGCAATCATATTGGTAAAAGAATGATGAGGATGGAGCAGCCAGGCAAGAGAAAAGAGAAAGGCCAAAGAAGAGGTTTATGGATGTGGTAAGAGAGGACATAGAGGCCATACATGCGAAAGAGGAAGATGCATTGGACTGGAAGAAATGGAAACAGATTATCCACTGTGGTGACCCCCAAACAGAAGCAGCCAAAAGAAAAAGAAGAAAATACACTCTTTTTGCCTGACTGTTCTGATATCAACATTGCCAATCTTGAAATCTCCTGAAAACTGCATCATAGGGATTGAAAGCACAGTTGCAAAATGGTTTACATCAGGACGATACTCAAGTATGCGAACATCATGAAACAACCACACTGTAACACACTGAGCAGAAATACAGGTAGAAAGTTCAATTGAAAGCAAAGAAGTGTCATGTGAGATAATGAAAGACTCTGTCTGTTATCACATTAAGTAATGAGTGGGTTTGACCATAATTAAGCTGTATATCAACCAAAACTATGCTTATTTGCAGCTTAACAGCATCTGAGTAGACTGCCTCATCTGTATTTTCTAAATAATCTAAGAAAGTGGATTCTGGACACTAAGTGAGTATAAACTCATCAAACTCTAGCGTGTAGGATCCCCAGAAGAGTTCTAATTAGAATAACTTTCAGTAACCCTGCAGAGTACCATTATTAAGTTCGTCTGCTGGGCTGCCGAGTCTGTGAGCTAGCAGGACTCTGAGCAGAGACGCTCGGCTGCCTTTATACAATAGGACTGTTTCTCTTTTGTCTTGCTGTACTAATATGAAAGCAGCACAAACACAATGTGGCACTCATGGCCCTGGTTGCTAGTGTGAGGAATTCACCTCCAGCTCAGCACATGAACACACAAGACTTGCATTGAAAATCCCAGAGGGGGCAATTTATTGTATTATTGGAAAAGGTGAGAGTATGGAATTGGTCAGTCAGGCTTTGCCTGGGCATATCTTTACCGGGTACAGTGCAGGGCAAGAAAAGGCTTGGTTGTGTATCTAAGGATCCAGCAGTGTCTGACATCTCTGTTGTCTGGGAGTTACCAGACTTTTCTTTTACTTACCGAGTTTTCTTTAGGTACAATGTTGCTTTACATGTACCTCTTTAGTCTGAATGCACTGTAAACCATACATTTTTGATCAAGGACACATGAAAACAATGTGTTATTAACATCAGAAATCACATTTAAAATCATCCATATAATAACTTTTTGTGGCAGTGTATAATTTCTTCTAGAGACATTTTACACTGCATATTCCTGATTCCCTTCACTTTCATTGACAGTAAGTCTGTCTTGAATAAAACTACACTCAGTGATCTTACTGACATCTACAACTTAATTATGCAAAAAGTATTATTATGTTTTGCTTCCAGAGGACAGACTAATTAAAACCTGCAGGCTGCTACTTGAACCCAGTGTTGAATTTAAGCCATGGCACACAACACAAGAAACAACACAAGCCTACTGTAGATTAGTAACAACTTGCAAAAACCAGCAAACATTAAACAAGCAAACACCAGACACGAAATGAAAATTGATTTGAGTTTTTTGCCCAGCTATTGCTTTAATTGGCATGATATCCACTTTTCAGTTTTATATTTCCACTAAAACTTCCATATAAGAAGGATAGGAAAAAGTCAGGAAAGCCAAAATTGAGACAGTTAGATGGAAACAAGCTATTGCATGTTTATACATTTTCATTACATTTGTAAAAAGTCAATGGAGACTATGATGGCTACCATCTTAGATTTCTCCTTATCAAATGTAGTGGGTTTACTAGGCTTATTACACAATTATGATCTGAGGGTCCTCCCAACACTGACTAACCAACTCCAAAATATGCTGAAATAAACAGCATTTCATCCCCTGAATAGCTGTGTTTTGATTGTTAAGATAACAGATTTAGTGGTCCCATCAGCAGTCATCCCAGCTCATTTTGCTAAATCTGAGCTACTTAGCATTCAGTTTGTTATATTTGAGGTTTTTTTTTTTTTGGTTTTTTTTAATTTATTTATTTTTTCCTGTCTCCAGAAAGTGAAGAGTTCGGCCCAGTGTTCATTCAGGAGCCTGAGGATGCTATCTTTGCCCTGGACTCGGATGATAAGAAAGTTATGATGAGCTGCGAGGCAAGAGGAAACCCTGCTCCCACCTACAGGTACAGTCCTTATAATTTCATTAACATGGATAAGACATGATTAAATTGGATAAGAAATGGCATTTAATCATAGTCTTGAGGTTTTCTTCTTTAATAATTAGATCTATACAGATGTGACATTTTAGATAAGATGGCACTAATGCAGTGATGAGCGTGAACTTTTGAAGTAATGTACTAGCATCGGCTTATATCACCATGCACTAGGCCATGTTTAATCCTTTGGCCAGATATTATATAACCAGGGGCATTTTCATTAACTGTATGCAATAATCATTGAGTGAACTCAAGCAAGCAGATCGGTGTTTTGGTGGTGGAGGCACATTATATAGAAATAATATCTCTTGCATGGGGTGTTATTTATTGTACTCCAAATATTAAAAAGAACGTGGATTAGAGGAATTCGGTTGGGGGTGATTTATAGTGATACGCTTGGTAGCATCAGATTTTGCTGCAGACATCCACCAAAAGTTGAACGTTGGCCCCAGACGTTTATTCTTATTATGAGATCTAGTCCTTTAAGACTAGGCCCATCCATTCAAGGCCCTGTTTTTGAAAGCAATATTTTTGAATCAGTGAAAGAATCTGAGAAGTACCATTGACTTGCACTTGGAAGTCCTCAGCCATTGGACCTCCAGAGTTGAAATACCCATTTAGTTTATATTATTTTGATTGTATATTTTAGGGTACTGGAGATTAAGAACCTGGCTACTCTTTTTAATTCCTCCAGTATAAACCACAGAGTTTAAGAAGGCTGAATAAAGAGTCTGCTCAAGCTAACTGATCCTGTCTTGAGTATTTGACCAAACTGGCAGACACTGATATGGTTTAAGCATGGCTCATAGTCTAGATCAATTTCCCTCTCTAGCCTTTTATATCTTAGGGCCCCATATCCCAACATGCTGTTCAGTTTCTACAGTGTGATACCTGCGTAGTATCAAAGTATAATAGCGTTAAAAAACAGCATAATTTTCAGTCCAGAGAAGCAAATGGCATTAACTTTACTTCACTTTTACAGGTGTTTTCAATTGCATTGCTTTTTTTTTTCCATCCCACCTTTTGTGTTTGCAGTTGGCTGATCAATGGAACCGATGTGGATATAGAGGCAGATTTCCGTTACAGTTTGATTGATGGAAATTTGATAATAAACAATGCTAGTGAAGCCATCGATGTTGGGAAGTACCAGTGCAGGGCAGAGAACAGCGTTGGAACTGTCCTGAGTAGAGAAGCCCTCCTGCAGTTTGCCTGTGAGTAGGACTCTGCTGTTTTTGAGACACAATACATTCATCTATGTGTGCCAGCATGTGCTGGTTTGTTGTAAATTAGATCCTAGGATAAAGGCCTAAACAGCATTGCTGTCGTTTTTTAAGAGAAACTAAACCTGGAAATGTTTTGAAGTGTACAAATGGGTTTTTTTTTTTGTTTTTGTTTTTTTTCAGATTTTGGATCCAGTTTTTCAATTATCAGATACGTTTTCAGTGTGAAACCCTACCTGGCAGTAAAGATCTTATCATAGAGCAGCATGGTGTTGTGGTAGTTTTCACAAAATAATGCTGCCTCCTGCTGCATCACCCGCAGTACCTCCAGTCGCATGCTGCGTGCTGGAGATTAGCCCTTTTTAAACGTAAACATTTAGCTCATGGCGGCTTCTTTGTATCTGTTTAATTTAAGCTACGCTTGACTGGTTCTGAGGGAAGATGAAGTGAGGTCAGCCTCGCGGATGCTTGGCTGCGTTTTTAAGAACAGGCCTGGGGATTGTCCCTATTAGCTGGGAGAGTGCCCTTAGTGCCGCGGCTCAGTGGTGAGAGAGAGCAGAAAGCACATTTCTTCCCCTGGTAATCCCTTGGCTTCGTTCCAAAACATCAGCACAAGCCAAGGAAGAGTAGAGCGCATGGCCAGAAGCACAATGCTTGGTGGAAAACACATTGTTAGTTTTCCTTACTGTTTCCCCAGAAGCAAGAGCCATAATAGCCTTATTGGCATGTCTACAGGGAACGTACGCTTCACTATTTCCTGCCCACAGAACACCTTAGCTTTATTAGGGAGGGGTGAGTTGGAGGGTGAAAACACGAAGTAGCATTTGCTGTAACACATCCTCACTGGTGAACCAGCCATGTATTTTAGATATGGTTAGAAAATACGTAACTCCAAGCCTCCTCACACCTTCACGAGCTGTGGCATTGATATGAAGAGGCGTGCAATGGAGAGTTCAAGATCTCTCGCCTACACAAATGAAGTGTGCCCGCCTTTTCTTTCCTGCCCACACCTGGAAATGGATATTGCACACAACATCTCTAAACCACCTTCTCCTTTAAGCTTCCTTATGAGTTTGCAAACTCCATGCATCTTCAATCATATTCCTTCTACCACTAAGCCTCTGTCTACTGCTTTCTGATTTCGACTCTTAGACTCTTAGAGATGCTGAAGCACTCTGGAAGGCTTGTCTGTCTTTCAGGTGACTGAAATTAAGTTTACTTAAGATTTCTTGTTTCTAATATTGCAGGTGGAAATTATTGACCTCTGTTTGTTCATTAGTTGCCAACTGACATTTCGGTGAAGCTGTTCTATGACATGGCTACTCAAAAAGTCAGTCAGTCATTTTCTGCCGCTTGTCCCAAGCGGGGTCGCAGGGGAGTACTAGAGTCCATCCCAGCTCACACAGGGTAAAGGACGGGACACACACCCTGGATAGGTCGACAGCCCATCGCAGGGATACTCAAAAAGTAATGTACAAAAAGAAAGATATTAGGCAAACAGCCAATGGTCAACTTATCTGACTTTTTTTCACTTTGCCACTGATAGCGTTCCAAGTTTCTTTTGTGCGGCAATGAAACAGTTAAAGCTTTACAGCAGCTTCTATAGTACACTGTAATGTGTTACATATGTCATGAACAAGGTAGCCATGCGTTAAGAAATAAAACCAATTTATTGAAAATCAGTAAGGGCAATGGAGCAGAATCTTTCATTTTTCTTTTTCTTCACTCAGCCAAAAGTTGTTTCACATTTTAAACCAGCAGTTTGAAGCTACGTATCTGGCACTATATGTGTAGGGGGGGTATACACTATATGTGTATACCTCTAAAAAATAAAAAAAAAAAACATGAGTGAAATAGTGCTGCTTTTTCTTCTTTTTGGTGTCTGTAAAATTGGTGTGGAAAATTCTTGAGGCCTTGTCTTTTGTTTGGACTACAGCAATGACAGCAGAGCTCTAATTGGTCAGCTTGGTTTTTTATGTGTCTGACGAGAAAGTGTGGATGACAGCATTTCTTTTTTGCACAGTAAAGTTTTAAGTGGCATTTGTGACGGAATCTCTGTTCAAGTGCTTGACAAAGGTTTGCAGAAGTAATTCCCTGCCCATGTGATTCTGTCAGCTATTAATGAATGCAGGTTCTTGATGCAGTGTCGCCTAAGGGTATGGAGACCACAGGGTTAAACTTAGGCTTGCACCCTTGCAGCATTGACACTCATCCAGATTTTGGGAATCATTTAAAGGTTTTATGCACTGTAGGCAGGAACATAGTTTTTCAAACATTTTGATAATTTTCTCATGGTGTAGTCAAGCTACACTGTATCTTTGCTTCTTGAAATCTCAGTCTTACATGGAAATCGTTTATGTACCAAGTCATGATTACAATCACATGTTGATATCACATTTTAAACAGGGGATTTTTTTTTTTTTTTTTTTGCCTCCATTATTAGATTTAAATTACCCTAACCCAACTTTTTTTGGAATGTATTACAGGCCTAATGTGGCAAAAATAGATTTACATTGATAGAGGAAATGAAGCAATCTAGACAAAACATAAAATATATTAGGTTGATACTGTAAGTAATAAAATAAATTTGTTCAAACTCTCTGAACTTCTTTTTAATTTTGGGTTAAAAACAGGCATTTAAAATCCCAGTTAAGTTCTATGCTTTTCACGCTGAGGCTTATTCTGAAAAACCTTGCCAAAAGACCTGCTTGGGTGATTAGTTAGGGTCTCTGCTAGTGTCCTGAAATGAAGAGTGCTGAGATGGATGGGTGCATGGTAATGCTGAAGGGTAACTGTGAGACACAGCAGTTGGGAACTGCATTGGCAGTCTAACTGATAGATGGCCTTCTTCTTACACCAGCATTCAGAATGCACATTTCTGCAAAAGTGACTGCACTTGGAATAAAGAAATCTAAAACGTGTGAGTACAGGTTGGTGGAAAGGGGTGTGCAGCAGTGTTTCCGGCCTTTCACAAAGTTACTGAAGTTCCGCGTCTATTTCTACTTTGCCAAGACTTGAACAAACTGTTCCACTTTTGGCATTCTTGCTTCCTCCCTGGCTTTAACCTTGCTGTGTTCTCCTTGGCAGGGAATAGGAACCTGTCAGGGAGACAAAGGAAAGTCCCCTGCAGAAGGCATTGGGATGCAGGGCTTACCCATGTCTCTGCATAACGAATAGTGGCCATTTATCACCCTGTTGGAAACTCAAGGATCTTTTCCTCTTATTGGCATGGGGCAATCTCCTGTGCCTGATCGGGCACTCCATTCACACTCAGCAAGAGGTCAGATCTGAATGAATTAAACTTTTTTCCTGGGCTTTTCACTCTAGACAGCACTCAAAGTATGTTTCATACCTGCCATGTCTTTTTAAAATCTTAAATAGTGATACATGAATTGTGTGATTTTTAATATTCAGAAAATACTCTATTTATAGTACTGTCAAAAGTGGTAGCAGTTCATGCAGTTCATTCTAATAGTTTAGAAGCTGCCAGAGAAATCTGAAAACCTTGTAAATAGAGACACTGAGACCTGTGCCGTCAGCCTTTTTACGTTAAGAGACACAAACACCAAGTCAAAATTTAGCTTTCAACTTTTCATCCAAGGTTTCTGAAGGTTCTCACTTGTAGTTAGCTTTTTGACAGGGTCACAGTCTGCGATCCTGGATACCTCTTCCACCCCTCAACGCTGCCAGGGAAACCAGTTCAAGTGGACTGGATAGAAAATCTACCTCCCCAGGAGTTGGGACCTAAGGAAAAAGAAAAAAAAAAAAGTATTCTGTATTGTGCCTACCAACCTTTCCCTGTTGGACCTTTTTTCTTTTTCTTTTTTGCTTCTCTTTGTTTTTCAAAATCTGAGATGCTGAACTCCTAGATTCAGGCTAGTTTTCAGGCCAGGCTTTGAAGGTTACAGGCAAAGGGACTCTTCTGATCTCACTTCCCTTGTGAGATCCTTCACACTCGCAGCAGACAAGCAGTAAGACGCGACTGCAGTATTGAGCTACTGAGAGACAGCAGCACTGTAGAAATCAGTGCATGGGTGCTTCTTTGCTGCACGCTAGTATTACTAGCTTTGACCATCAAAAGACCGAGACATCATGAGCCCTGGAAACACGCCTCCAAACAAGAGAACAGCTCAGTGTTGATAGAGTCAAAGTGAAAGGATTTATTCAGCTTTACAAAAGAGACCACAACGAATGGAGTGTGTGATGGACATAAGCAGTTGAATACTTCATCCAGGGGAGTGCAAAAGTTATTTATTTGAATGAGAAACACATGCCTCCAGCTATCTGGAGTAGAGATAGTTGGTGTTTATTATCTTGACTGTCTTGACTGTCTGTATGGAATTGAGAGGAATTCTTCCCTGGTACTGTATACAGAACTTTTCTAGCCTGACAGATTATACCCTTAGTGAGGATAGTTTCAACTCCAAGAGATTCATGCTGTATAGCCTCTCTGTCTTTTATTCTTTTGTTGTTGAGGATGGATGAATATTGATTTCTTTAGATGTGTCTCACATTACAGATTGAGTGCTAACAAAGGGCCAAGTGTGAGGAAAGTTAACAGATTTTTATCTTTTTCCCTTCCTACTTGCTGAAGGTCCTATTTTTCCTCTCCTCGCAAAAAACAACGACTTTGGTTTTTAACAGTCGTGTAAATTACATCAATTTCTCTGAGACCAGCTGTCTTTGCAATTTACTGCCACCATTAACATTGGGGTGGGGGGAGAAAATGGCAAAAAGATAAAAAACTGTCATATAACCCTGTTCACCAGTTTAAGGACCTTAGCTGTCTCAGGAAGTGTTATTTATTTCTTTTTCCCCCCCATCATCCACATAGGAACAACAAAAGAAAATCTATTTTCCCATTTAGACTACAGCAGGAGCATTGATTAACTATAATTCATGTGTCATGAGCGAATTGACGATAGTGGCAAAGACGCTGATATGGAGAACAAGGAAGAGGCGGTGACAGGGCCTGGTAAATCAATTGTCAGCTTCATGACAAGAAGGTTCAGGAGTCCACCGTTCTTACTGTGCCTTGTGACAGCTTGTTAAAAGAGATAAACCCTCTTAAAGCCATACATTGTGCATTAGCCATTAGCCATGCCATTCTACTGATTATTGTGGTGGTGTACATGATGCACATGTCACAAGATGGAAAGCAGCAACACTTGGCTTCTTCCAAGCTTACTGTATTCTAAGATGCCAACAGAAGCACATACATTATTATCATGTGCTTATGCACATTCACAGAAGACAATTTCCACTAGAATCTGACTGTAACGAGTGCAATAAGAAACTCAGTCAGTGAGCTAGTTGTGCATGCATTCAGGTATCTTCTAAATATAGTGTTATTTTGTTTTATTATGGTCCAACATGCTCTAATTGGACATAGTTCAGTTACAGGTGTCCCATTGTACAAATTAGGTCCAAGCAAATCAACTATTATCAGCAAGCTGCCATGAATTAAGTCAAAAAGCTTTGAATTTTCCTTTAAAAGTCTGTTAAATCTTATGAGTAAAGCATCCCATTTTTGTTCCACTCATCACCCAGAGAATTAACAATCGCCAGTCACTCAGATTGATTATATTCTGTTAATAATTGTATGTTAATATAACCACATTTATTATTTTCCTGTAATCAAGAAAACAAGTGAATATTGCTCACATTAATTTATTTAATTGGTATGCTGATTAAACTGTTAATTGTTTTAGGTGCTTACTGGTCTGAACAAACTCACACACTCCCTAGAAAATTATTAAACAACTGAACAATAAAAACACAATAGAAAGCTTGGTAACAAAACTTCTTCTTCTTTTTCTTTCGGCTGCTCCCATTTAGGGGTCGCCACAGTGGATCATCTGTCACCATTTCTTCCGGTCCTCAGCATCTTCCTCCTTCAAACCAACCACCTACATGTTCTCTCTCACCATATCCATAAACCTTCTCTTTGGTCTTCCTGTTTTCCTCTTTCCTGGCAGCTCCATCTTCAACAAACTTACCCAATTATATTCCTAATTTCTCCTCTGGACATCTTAGCATCTTTAACTCTCACATCTCCAGCTCCATCATTTCGTCAGTCACTCCATCTCCAACCCATACAACATAGCTGGTCTCACTACTGTCCTGTACACCTTCCCTTTTACTCTTGCTGGTATCCGTCTGTCACAAATCAGGTAACAAAACTCTTAAAGAGTGAGTAAAGCATTGTTTACCCCAAGACGATCGGTCCTTCTAGTTGGTTCCAAAAATATCGTCCATAAATTTTCATCTGATCCCTGCACTCTTACAAATTTGCAACTTTCCTAATGAATTGCAATGATTGAAAGTCCATTGTACTAAAAAGGCTCTATCTTAGATACTCATGGCTTCAGAGATGCTGCTGTCACCTCATTTTCCTTTCCAAGCAGTACCTTTCATTTTTCATAGAGAAGGACGACTTTGATCTGTCCCTTTCATGGCGTGAGGTCCCTGTAGCTTACACTAATAAACATGGCCAGCGTGCCCATTGACGTGTCTCCAGGGAATGGCTTCGGCTATTCCCTCGTCGCTGTGATCGGTCAGCGTGTGTCTACTCATGCTTCAAATGAACATTTTAGCCTGACAAAACCGTCATAAACAGGCCCCAACCACCGCCTCACCGCTCAAATGCACACAGAGTATGAAAAGCGTTAGATTAACGGCATCTTTGAAGCAGTGAGTGTTAACCCATTTACAGCTGAAAGAGTGGCAGGCTTATCTTCTGGGATGTGCTCGAGTTCATTCAGGAGCACCCAGCCATGCAGCAGTGACTAGAATTAAAAGTGCACTGTATTCACAGTCAAAAGAAGGACAGCCCGTGCTTTATCTCTATACATACCCATGTCCACATGATCCAGCATCGGTGCCAAACACTGCTTTTTGTCTCAGCTCGAATAGGAGAATTGGATGGAGAACAATAACTGTGCCAAAATACTTTTGACAAGCAATGTTGCACTACCATGTCACATACTTCAAATACATCTGTTCACTTCTATAATTACAGCAGTTTATAATATTTTATACATATTTTCAAATCTAAAATTACTGATCAACAGCCAGGTATGGTATCCAAGGTTACCATTAGTTTTGCACTACATATACAAGTTTAAGTAAACCATGCCAATTAATGTTGTGGGAAGGCAGGGGCTTTTCTAGACATAGGCGATCTAGATATAGCTGCCTATGGTGACACCAGCAGGAAAGGCACTGATTGGGTAGCAATTTGCTTGTTAAGTCTGGTGCCGTACATGCCATTTCCAGTTCTTGCTTTCACATTTAGAACTTAAAAGGTGCCTGTTCCATTAATATCTCTGTAATTCCTGGTTTTTACTCTCTTTGGGAAAGGCTGATGTTAACTTCACTTTGCAATTTCTCAGTTTCTCCCTAATGGAGCAATAGACTGCTATTCTAAGTGTGAAATAAATTTCGTTGTGTCTCACTGTGTACTGTGCTGACACAATGACAATAATAGTCACTTTCACTTAAGTTAGATGGATTTATTTTACTTGAGCGATGCATATGGAGATCACCGGTGTGGTCTGACAAACAAAAACAATAAGAATATGAGCACCACAGACCTTAACCCTGTAGTAAGCGTGGAGAATTATTATTATTTTTTTATTCTCTGTTTAATTTAATTATTTTTTTTATTTCATGTAATTCTCTTTTTAATACTTTTTTTTTATCCTCAAGAATACATAGAAGAAGTGAACAAGGTCTTGCCCTTTAAACGCAAAATATAAGATGAATGGTGGCTCAAGGCCATTACTTTGCACAGTACTGTTTGTGGCCTCCATAAACATGGACAGAGACAAATAAAGGGATTTCTGTCCTAACCCAATGAAAGACATTGTGATTTTGGAGACTTACTGTGGAGCCACGTGTCGAATTTAAGTGTTCCGTTTTCGAGACGCTGACCTGGTGGATAAAAACATTAATTCAAGCCAAGTCAATAGATTTTTTGCTATATTATCTATAAATGGCATGAATAAAAACAACCTAAATCACTAAATGTAGGAGATATAGCAGAGGGTCAATACAGAAAATGAGTAAAGCAAATCATGCATGTCTGTGTGAAAGGAGTGAGCTAAATGATGGCAGGGAAGTAAACAGTTCATGGGGGGAGTGGGAGGGGTTGGCTATGATGCTGGCAGCCTTGTGTATACAGTGTTTAGGTGTGTTAGCTATATTAGTCTCATAACTCTAGACACAAGGTTTAAGACATTTGATTTTTGAGCAGACGTTCTCATATTTATAGGCCTGATTTTGAGTTTTAGATGAAAATAATGTCACAGCAGCACAGGTAAGAGGTCATTCATTGTCTTATTGTACTCCAACTATTTTGCTGTTCCTAACCCTTGCCCCAACCTTAATATCTCTGCAGCCCTCTCTGCAGACAGAACATGGTCTGCCTTTGTTCACAGCTTCTATCTTTCCTTTATGGTCTGTCCTAGGGTAAATTAGAAAAAATGTGGTTATATATAGGAATCTCACTGAATTCTCAGTTCATTTAAACAAGGACTATAAGTTACAGTGACCTAGTGATAAGGGATGAGACCCCAGGATTGGAAGGTGTTTGTGGGTGAAAAGCAGATGTTGTGTTTCACTCTGTGCTGTGTTTCACAATGACAAATAGTCACTTTCATTTCAGTTCTACTTTTCCCTTTACTCTAGGACACCCATTATACACTTTTCACTAAATCAATCTGAGTTGTTCTCTGAGCTTGGGTGCCTGAAATCACAGTGCATCCCGAGGAAAAGGTCTTGATCTGCAAAATATCACTATGCAAAATCTAAGAAGTCAAATTATAAAAATGCATCTTTAAACATCAGTTTTCAACAAATATAATGGTGAGCACATCTTAATGCCTTCTTTTCATTGGTTTATAGTAGTTGGATATAAACAATCAATGTAACCACCTGCTTAATATTGGGTATATCCTGCTTGTGGTTCCAAAGCAGCTCTGACCCACCAGGGAAATAACTCTATAAGACTTCTGAAGGTGTGCTTTGATATCAGGCACCATAACAACAAATCCCACATGTTAGTCTTATAGAAAGATCAGATTGAGATCCTAAGGTTTATCATAAGAACAATGTATCCCACCCAAATGCCACTGTACCATGAAAATCAATGTTCTTCACTTCACATGTCAGTGGTTTTGTTGTATACCATCATATGCAAATACTTTGCTGACTTTCTAAGTGAAGTGAAAGTGACAATGTATCATTGTTAGCTCCACGAAGCATCTTGTACATTTTACCCATGCACACCATCCAGCAGTGGGCAGCAATATCCACAGCCGGGGAGCATTGATGGGGAAGGTACTTTCCTAAAGGGTACCTCTGAGTAACCTGCTCTATAACCGTCTGATCCTGGGGTCTAGTCCCTAAATACTAAGCATTTCAGTTTATTTGCTGAGGTTCACATATTGGGAGAAAAACTAAATGTCTCAACTTTTGCAAAGGCCATTTTTTTTCTTTTTATCCATATATTTAATTTTAAAGTAAATAGTTATTGTGCATTAAAATGCACAGGTTTGTATTCTCCAGTGAGGGTCTGTACTTATTTTCACTCGATTTAGCAAAATATGAGATGTGACCAGAGATGCCCAAACTTCTGCACACGATTGTAATTCCTCCAGGGACATTTGCACATTCAATATTCAGAAGTAAATGGATCAAATTAAGCCAAATTACTGTGAAATGTGAGACTTTATGATGCATCAAATCATTTCCTAAGGAACTGTGACCGAAGCAAATTTTTGTGACAGAGATTTAGCAGCAGGTACAGGCAGGTAGAGAGCAAAGGTAAGAGACAAGAAGGGACAGGAAAAGTACAGACGGGGAAAAAAAGAGATAAGTGCTAAATTAGGATGGAAGAAAAGGAAGGACAAAATGATAGGGAGAAAGAAAGAGGGACGAGAGAAAGCAAGTGAGAAGCAGATAAGTGCTGGATGAGCAGAAACCCGCTCTGTTCGGCACTTTGTCACAGACCCCCTGCTGTGTGACATCAGTGCTGTGCGAAATTAAAATTGCCTCATATTAGCCTGAAGATGGAGTAGCCAACGCCCACCACATTCGGCTCAAAAAAAGTTACCGCACAGATGTCCCGAAACCTCTTGTCTTCCGTATAAGCTCACAATGGAGTGGCAAAGAGATTAATTATCAACACGTCTGTCACTGCTGATGCTCTTTCACATGGGTGACTATAATAACACGCATTTTTGGTTGCATGTCAGAAGTGCATTGACATTTTGCGGGTCTAAATAAGCCATAGTTGTTCTGTCTCACCTTTTGACACTCAGTGCAGGAGCCAGGTTTAGTGAAGTCACATTTTGCTTCCCTTGAAGTTGAGATGAAGTTCTTTCCAGAGCACCAAAGATGCTTTGGAAAGCACTTGAACAACATTCAAATGTAAATTTCTAACCTTAAACACACCTGGTGCACACCTGGAAACAGTGCTTCTGTTGATACAGTGACCTTCATAAATGTTGTTTTTACGACCCTTTTCCATTTGGCCCCTATAACTGAGAATCACAAGTCATGCTGCATGCTGAAATTGCCCTTTACATACAATCTGCCTACTGGCCACAAAGAGTGATGGCTGATTCAGATTGCTTTGGCTGTATATGTGCTTTAGATTCCAGATGTGTTGCAGAGTTCATGTGCACTCTGCCGTAGGACTTTTTGTAATAAGTAATTAAAGCATTTTTAATGTCTAAAGGTCAAGCTCTTATCAAGCCTCCCTGCTTGATCCTGACTAACAAGGGTTTTCTGCACTTTCTTAATGTTCCATTCAGAAGGATAATTGCACTTCTCATCAGGCCTGATGGATAAAAGATCAGGTTGTGCCTTTGAAGGTACGTTTATATATTTTTGTACCTTGATGAACAAAAAATTTTCTTGCACAGTATTTCTCACTGTGTAGGAAGCAAATGAGCTAATTAGCCTTTGTGGTTACTTAAACTTAAATAGTTAAAGTTGCTTGCAATTAACAAAATGGACAAAAATATTGTTATTTGCATTTGTTTATATAGGCTGCAGTTTATGACAACTTGGTGTAAGAGGTTACTTTAATATTCAGAATTTAAAAACAGGGCAGTTTCTTAAAAATGGAGAAAAAAATACTTGCTCTAGCATTAGTATATAATATAGATATAATAGATATAGATATTGATATAATAGATATAATATAATATTAGTTTCCTGGAAGTGGTAGGGTAAAAATAATAAGCAGGTGGCTGGATAAAGGTTGATGTATTTTTAATTCTAAGGTGGATGTATTTTTTTTCTTTTCTCCAAAAGGGAGATTTTGATTGTTGCACTTGAATGAGCCTTTGAGTAGGCTACCGTGAATGAGCTAACAAACCAATGCTTACGAGTTAAGTCGTGGTAGTGGTAGGACTTTTACATTTTCTTCTCTTCACTGGATGAGTCTGTGTGTTTTTTCCCCACATTCAGAAGACTTCAGGGTTTGAGAGCAGGATGTGGGCACCGGTCATAAAACAGAACTTTATTAAACTAAAACAAAACATGAACACGTAACTACAATTCATATAGATTGTGTAGAATTCATTAAAAAAACTAGAAAATAAAACCAAACAGAAAATGAAAGCAAAACAAAAGCACATGACACATGACGATTCCCATATTGACCAGAAAAGCCTGACATCTTATTAATGTTTTCGGTTCTACCTAACATCATCCCAGTATGGAAACACTCGGTTTCTCAATCAGTTTCTAATGTGAATTCTTAGCCAAACCCTCCTTTTAGAGGGGCCAAGGTTTCATATTAGCAAAGTGATGTATTTACTTGTTAATATAACCCAGACTGTTACATGTGACAAGCTAAGATTGTCTGACTGACATTTTCTGCCTGGCATTCTGTGACTCAACATAATGGATACCAACCATATTTGAATACTGCCACCTGGAATGGTTAACTGATCACTGGAGTTCCCAAACACATTCCAAAATTGTTCACACATTGACATAAAGTAGGAAGGCAGCCAATGGCATGGTGTTGTTTCTGGATTTTGCTCAGATTAGTTATGGTGATGTATGCAAATATAATTTGTTGTGGCAGATTAACTGCAGGGGTTCCACCTGCTGAGCCTTTCATACTCTGCCCCTCCACCAGGCTTCCTCTCGTTCCTGCTCTCTCGCTGTGTGCAGATTTAATTATGGTACCAGCAGCAAGTAGCACTTGCCAAGACCATTGATGGACATGTAGCCATCATATCCCAGGAGAGATATTCACACTTTTCCAAAATCTGATTAATTCAATGGCCATCGTCAAACAAGCCCAGAAGGCATGATACATGTGTGAAATGCTGAACAGTTCTTTTGGCCTTCTGTCTCTTAGTGCTCTTCTGCTTGCTTTACTCTTGGGAGTCTAGAAATGGAGAGGCTATTGTTCTAGAATCACACTTTTCTGTGAGCTAGAGTTCAGGATATGACAAATGTTTCCATCCAGAGCTTTTCAAGAATTCAAGCAGTAACTGGCTGTTCTGCAAGCCCAAGTGTGTTCCAACTCGCTTTGCAATCTACTGTGGTTTTCCATGGACAAGACCATCAGTCTCCCAGTTTGCTAAAGAAAACTGCCAGCTGTTTCTGTTCTTATAACACGATGAACAGAGTTGGGTTTCATATCTGTATTCTGAGGCAATTTTTTAAAAAAGATGCTTATTTCAGTTCAGAGCTGATCTATTATTTAGCAACCCTAATTATGGGGTGGTTGTTGGCTAGGGGAAGGATACTCAGTAGGACAAGACCTTGGGTTCGGCGCTGCCTCTGGTCCACACCATAAGAACCCTGAGCAAGGCACTTAACCTGAAGAGAAATTGTCCATCATTAAGCGAAATAAAGCAAAAGTAGTATCCACACAAATGAATATAATGAGCATGATTGTTTGGGTGATGTCCTTCACTTTCAGATTTGTTGCACAGTGTAGATGTAGTTGCTCTAGAAAAGTAGCAGGCTTTTCTAATCAGCCGAAGACTTCATGGAAATGTAAATGGAACTGGTAAATCCATTTCCTTCTTATTAAATTAATTGAACTAAAAAATAAAGATTTCTCTTTAGTTGCATAAAAATCTTTTGCCTATTACTAGAGATTTCTGTGGAGGGTAACATTGATGAGTTCTACTTATTTTTTCAAGGCTCTGCTATAACAGCTACACTGGTCAGTGGTGTTCTAGTGGTTAAGGACAATGTCCCATAATTGGAAGGTCGTGAGTGCCAGACCAGTAGCTTGCCCTGATGTACCCGAGAGGAAGGTACCGTCCCCAGCACTGCTCCCGGGTAACTTTCCACTGCTGTGCAGTGTGCATGGGTTAAATGCAGAGGAAGCATTTAGCAATTGACAGTATACCCCAAATGCAAAGGTGATTTTTGGTTCAAACTATTGCTTTGAAAATCAGAGGACACACAGCCTAGCGGCCATATAACAAATGTCCAAACATTCTGAAATGGAGAAATAAAAAAATTATTTATTTCTCTACAATCTGTACTTTGGTGTTTGGATTGCACTTGTGGGAGCGATAGCTGTGGGCAAGGTTAACTACTTTAATTACTGCTAGGCCTCCGTTCCTGCCAGTGCTTGGAGGTCAGCTTTAAAAGATAGTTTGGAGCCTGAGCCGGATCCACTGGGGGCCCACAGCTCCAGTGACAGATACTAAATCTGGCCAGGCCTCTGGCACTCATCACCTGGGCTCATACGCAATATCCGACCCTTAATCTGCCAGTTAACTCCATCCTCTCTGGTACGTTGCGTCTTTCTACAACCTTCTAACACTGTGCGTGTGCATGTGTGTGCTTTCCACAGATCTAGGTGTTTTCAGCAATCGAGTGCGAGGAGGCGTATCTGTGAGAGAAGGCCAGGGAGTAGTATTGATGTGTACCCCTCCTCCACACTCACCAGGTAAGCTTTCTTTCTCTTACACTAACTGGCATTTCCTGTAAAGTAAATGTAGAATGGAAATATAACACATTTCGTAGTGAAAGGCAGAATTAAAAAGGGTTTTGGAGCTAGTGTTGACTATTTGCATGATGATGGATACATTGATAAATGGGGGGCATTTAATAATATTTATGCTGAACTCAAAATGCAACGTTAATGTACATTTTAATCATAAAAATTTACTTTTGGCCAAGAAAAACAGGTTTAAACAATTTGCTTAAGTATCTCAGACTTTTGTGCAGTCCAGCAAATCTGAATCTAGCAAAACAATGATTGTGAATTAGTAACCTTGCCTCTGTAAAGCACTTTTTATGTAATTTAAGCATGTCCCTGGTCCTTTCAAGAGCGAATATTCCTCAACATGTGAAGCGAGCACTTTCAAAGTGCTTGGAACTTGTGTTCAATCCACTGCGTTATCACAGCTTGGAGTCCATACCTGCCCTTGCAGCTTGTGAAGAGATAAGAAAAACGTATGTCACCCATTACCTTCCAGATTGATGTTAGGCAAAATGAGAGTCCTCCTGGATCCTGCTCCAAGTGTGTTGAGGTGCCCAAGGATGTTGCAGGCTGTGAGTTTAAAGAAAGCCTCAATGTGTTTCAGAGGAAGCATATGCTGACTTCAGATTCCAGCTTGAAAAGTTGTTTGATTAGAGAATACTTATCTTGCTAACCAATAAAACCTTAAAAACGAGAAGATGAAAAGAGAAATGAAAACAATAGATTCATTAGAATTGTGTTAAGCCTTAATAGAATTAGAATGAACAGAATTGTGTAAGGTCTTATTAGAAGTTTGTGAAGTCACATACAGATAGTATTGGTTGCACAGCCTTCTATTCTGTAGACAGACGTTGACTATTTGAGAGCAGTTCCAGTGTAAACAGTAAAAAAATAAAAAATAAATAAAAACTAAAAAAAATAGAAGCCATCCATCCATGCATCCATCCATTTTCTTCTGCTAGCCTTGCAGCTAAATAAAACCTTAACATTGCTTTAGTGTAAATACATGAATACATGAGATACATGAGATGAATATGGCTCTAAATGCCAGTTGTGTAGCACTAGGCTGTGTAAGAATACAGTCCTGTAAAGCCAGACCATGCCGGGACATGCGAGTCAAAACCGTGCCTCAGCAAAAACTGACCCATGAGAAATTAAGTAGCACACCCAAAATGGCCATCACACTAGGATATCTTGTTTATTCAACATGAATATCTTAAACAGACTTCTTTTAAAAAAATAATTAATTAATTAAAAAGGAGGATAATTCAGTGACAGCATTATCTTATCATAAAAGGGTCTTTGTTGTCATGGTATGAAAGTGAAAGTGACAACCCTTGTCATTGCGAGGTCACGGCACAGCACACATGAACCACAACGAAATTGGACCTCTGCATTTAACCCATGCACCAGTGGGCAGCTATTGAAAGCGCCCGGGGAGCAGTGATGGGGACGGTACCTTGCTCAAGGGTACCTCAGGGCAACCTATTGGGAAGGGGTTTGAACCCCCAATCCTCCGATCATGCGGCTAACGCCCTAACCGCTAGGCCACCGCTGCAGAGGTAACAAATGCTTTCTACGAGTTAAATTAACTTCATAACATGCTAACATATCATTATGTAATAAACAATTGCTTGTTTCTTTTCGGACTGATAAAAACTTTGTGCGCAGAAGAGCAGACGGTAGTGATTAGACGAGCCCTTCATCAGTGGTCATTTAAGCCTTAGACCATCCGTGTGCCTTCTGAGAGTGTCTGTGCCTTAGATAAACTGAAATCTGCCATTAGCCCTCAATTTTCCTAGTAATTATTCTATAAATTAATAAAATAATAAAACAATACAAATAGTTCAAAAAAACTCCAGAAATGATTATTACTCTTATAACTTTTGTAAATTACATTTACTGGACTGCTTTTTAATGATATGTAAAAATCAGTCATGCATCCTAAAAACAACCACAAAACAAAAAATAAAGAGAAAAGTGGCTCTGTGCTGGTAAATCTTCTGTACAGTACAAGGAAATGCTTAATTGTTTACTCTAAAATTTATGGTTTATTTCTGCAGCTCATAGAGGATTACAAGGACACACAGTTTCACTGTTGTGAAGCATCACATCAAAACGAACTTGAGTGATAATGATGCCATTTTTAAAGAATATTCAGTATGCAAAACTTTATTTAGTCAGTCATTAAGTTATGTAAGTTAATTTAGTCAGTTTTGGCAATTTGGTTAAATTGTAACAGACAGGTTGAGACTCTGTGGACTATGATTTTTGCAGAAGAAAGTATAATCTGCAGTGAGAGCAGGGAGCAGCCTGAGGAGTCCCTAGAGAGGTGAAGATATGCTCTAGAGAGGAGAGGAATGAAGGTTAGTAGGACTAAGATGGAATATATGAGTGTGAATGAAAGGGTGACAGAGCTAAAGATGCTGAGATTGAGGTTGGGAATGAGAAAGATGGACAGGATTAGACAGGATTAGGATTATAATGAGGCAACAGCTCAGGTTGAACAGTTTGGAGACAGTCAGAGAAGCGAGATTACTAGGACATATGCACAGGAGAGACGAGGATTATATTGGGAGGAGGATGTTGAGGATGGAGCTGCCAGGCAAGAGGAGAAGAGGAAAACCAAAGAGGAGGTTTATGGTAATCATTACAGATTGAAACCCACTGACATGACCAATTTGGACAAGGCTACCATTACAGGAACACTATTAAAACTACTCCCTTGTACTCATTTTCTGAGCCGCTTGTCCTAATTACGGTCTTAGAAGGGTGCTGGAGCCTATCCCAGCTCTCACAGGGCGAAAGGCAGGGAAACACCCTGGACAGCACAGCAGTCCAAGGCAAGGCAAACACAGACAAACACATTAACACCTAGGGGCACCTAATTTACAAATACACCTGATGTGCAGGTCTTTAGGATGCATGCAAGCTCCATCCTCAACATCCTCCTCCCAATGTAATCCTCGTCTCTCCTATGGGCAGCGGTGGCCTAGTGGTTAGGAAGTTGGCCCCGCATCGGAAGATTGTGGGTTCGATTCCCTCAGAAGTAGGCCTGAGGTACCCCTGAGCAAGGTACCGTCCCCGTCACTGCTCCCCGGGCGCTTTCAATAGCTGCCCACTGCTGCACGGTGTTTGTGTGCATGGGTTAAAAGCAGAGGTCCAATTTTGTTGTGGTTCACGCTTGCTGTGCTGTGACCTCGCAATGACAAGGGTTGTCACTTTCACTTTCACTTTTGTTAGAAAAAAAAAAACCACTGAACCCTGAGGAAACCTACACAGACACAAGGAGAACATAAAAACGCCACACAGACAGGACTGTCCCGCCTCGGAATCGAACCCAGGACCTTCTCACTGCTACCCACTGCACCACTGTGCCGCCCTATTAAAGCTGCACTCAGTGAAAATAATTGCATGCTCGTGTTAAACTAACCCGGCTGTACAGCACTTTAGTCTGTTTCCCTTTCATTCACCATCTGTGTTTCTCTTTTTGGCATATCTCTATTGTACTGCTTTCCTCTCTGTGTGCATGTCTCATGCAGGCCTCTGTAATTGAGGGTTAAGCAGGATAAGATGCAGAGGGACAGGAGTAAACATGAACAAAAGGAAGCAGATAGGGATAGTGGACCAGAAAACTAATAGCAAGGGACAGCTGAGCACAGAGCTATCAGATAAAAGACTTCTGGCGGTGGAGCCATTTTTAAGCACTTTCTCCTCCAGAGACCCCAAATCACCCCAGAACTGCAGTCAGAGACACAACCACAAAAACAAGAGAGAAAAAGGCAGTTCTGTTGGAGTGTCTGTCACTACTGTTACATCACCCCACACTGTATATAATAAAATGAGTCTAGCATGATATTGATTTTGTGTTTCAATCTCCCTGCCGTATTTTGTCACGCTGCCAGCTTGATAAGTTTGACCTTGTTTACACAAGAGATTATGAATGAGCTTTTGCCATTATAGACATGTTTATGACATTTTAAGCCTTGATGAAGTGCTGAGGGACAGCGTTATCGTTATTTGAGGACAGTGCAGTGAAATAAGAAAAATAGCCAGTCTGACTTCGCTGTCCCTTCTGTGGTGCAAGCTGTAAATTCAAGACTGCGCTGACACAGTTTCAACCAAGCCCTTATCTGTATCCCCCCCCAGCTCCGAGATTTATTTATGTTGGGCAGATAGCATCGGCAGGCCTTTTTCCCCGAGCCCTGGCCGTCTCTGCACAGAGCATGTCATCTGATCATCATAATCCATTATTTTATTACGCTGCCGCTCTCGACAGTAAAGTGTGATTGATTTTCTTAGTCCTTCTGCCCAGATCTCAGCAGCAGAACCAATGTGCCACTCCACCCTCCCTGAAGTCACAATTTAATAGCTGCATTTATCAGTAATTATCAAATTAAACTTTTGTATATATTGATAGTGTTTTAGTAATAGGATTATCTATCTATCTCTCTCTCGCTCGCTCTCTCTCTCTCTGTATATATATATATATATATATATATATATATATATATAAATTTTTTTATTTTTTTTTTATATTGTTATTGATTTTGATATTGATAATTGCTTTAATGAAAATGTTATCTACAGGAAGACGCTTAGCCAATCACAATGGCAGATAAACAGCTTTAGTGAATCATTGGCTGACTATATAATTGGCATTATATTTCCACATAACATAACCAGCAACTGCATTCATGGAATTTTAAATTTTTGTTCTTTACCCTGTTTTTAATTTAACATAATAGTTTCATAAAGAATTCTTAGTAGCTAGATTTAATTGGTTTCATTTTAAAGATGACCTGAATATTTAGACATTAAAAACATGGCATAACATTTTTAGAACAAGGAGTGTTTGTAAAATAATATATAATACATCATTTAGTATACAGTCATGTGAAAAAATATGGACACCCAATGAAAGCCTGTGTGTTTTTGTAACATTCTTGGGCATATGGATATTTAATATCAATTTAACAATACTGGGAGATTCAAGTTATATAACTAAACATTTAAAACTGAAAGACTTCAAAATCTTCTGTAAAATGTAATTATACAAAAATGCGATTTCTGGTGAGGAATGCATTTTATTCCCAGTTAAAATGGCTCAAATCATACACATGTGTAGCACATCAGGTGCGCATGATTAGAACATTGTTACTCAACATTTTGAAGGAGGTTTGCCCGATTTAAACTCAGACATTTAGTTTGGTGTGCTTCTGAGTGTTGAGGTGAGCTTATGAGTCTGGTAAGGGATTTAAAAATAAAAGCAATCAGCCATTCCACCGTCCGGAAAATAGTCTACAAGTGGAGGACTTCCATAACAACAGCCAACATGCCCAGGTCTTTCTGTCAAAGCAAGTTCATCCCGAGAGCAGACCGCACTTCTGTTAAAAAAAGTCTCAAAAAATCACTGGACCTACAGCAGGCTCTTGCTACCATTGAAGTGAAAGTGCCTCTACAATCAGAAGGAGACTGCAGAACTTTAACTTGTGGAGGTATGCAAGGAGGAAACCTTCAAGGCCAAGACTGAAGTTTGCCAGAGAACGTAGACAAAGACCAGGACTTCTGGAATAATGTTCTTTGGACAGATGAGTCTAAAAATGAATTATTTGGACACCAGAATAGAGGACATGTCTGGCGTAAACCAAATACAACATTCCAGGAAAAGTACCTCATACCAACTGTGAAGCACTGAGGTGGAAGTGTCATGGTGTAGGGGTGCTTTGCTACAGCAGGACCTGGCCAGCTCACCATCACAGAATCCACCATGAATTCTACTGTGTATCAAAGGGTGCTTGAGGAGCATGTGAGACCATCTGCAAGAACATTAAAACTGCAGTGGAACTGGACCCTGTAACGTGACAATGACCCAAAACATACCAGAAAATCCACCAAGGACCAGCTGAAAAGTAAGAAATGGAGAGTGCTGGTGTGGCCGAGGCAAAGCCCAGATCTTAATCCCACTGAGATGCTGTGGGGTGACTTGATAGGGGCTGTAATGCAAGAAACCCCTCAAACATCTTACCGCTTAAAGAATTCTGCATTGAGGAGTGGAGCAAACTTTCCTCAGACCGATGTAAGAGACATCTCTTGATATCTCACTGCCGGTATTTCAGCCAAAGGAGGTAACACGGGCTATTAGGGGGTAATAACTTTTTCACATGACTGTATTTCACATGATTGTATTATAATGTCATTTAAACAGTAATGGTTTCGAATTTTACATTTTAATATAAATTGTGATATCTTCTATTTGAAAATTTGTTTTTTTACCATAAGTGTCTGCCCTTTTTTTAGTTGTTATACATTTTGAACATGACACTAAAGTACATTGTTTTGTCAGGTTTAAAAATATTATTTAGAAAATACAAATTTTAATTATTATTAATAATAAAACTTCCCACTTTCATTAGGATGTAATAGTGGGAAGTTGCAGCAAAGACTTTGCCAGCACAATTTACAGGCTGCTAACTGGTGCAATGGGACTATTCGGAGACAGAGAAGAGTTTCCTGGCTTTGCTTGTTAACCTATCCGTCTCAAGCTGGTCGATGGAACGTGCTCACAACCAGGCCTCAGCATTGGGAGCACAAATTTACCGGATCATTAGAAATGAAAAGAAATCCCAAGCAGACAATTATTTCACACAGGGCTCAAGTGGCGTGGGGGGAGCATTTTTTTTCCTCCAAGCATATCTCAAATTATCACTTTCAATGACGTCCTCTAGCGGATGAGTACATGTCCTAGCTCTGTTTCATCATCATCAGGCCTTTTCCTTTTCTTTTTTCTTTATTATTTATTACTTCCATCAAAACCAGCTTTGCTCCACTACTATAGCCCTCCCATGGGGCTTCTTGCCAAGTGCTCTTCAAAGCCAGGACCCATAAGCCGGCCAACAACGCTGTCGGTTTGGCAGGCGGACGACAGAGACAGAACAGCTGTGACACAGAAAGCATCATGACATGCTCAGTTTTCCTCCTTGATGATCCACGTCTCAAGATATAAAGATTTAACCATCAAGATATATTGCTTTTGGTTTGGGATACTATTCAGATTGAGCTTCATTAACTATATTAATTTCACACTCATTTACGGAGAGAATTAGATTCTATATCAGCAGTGCTTTTTTATGTCAGGAAATATATATTTTCCTAAAAACCTCTCAGTGAACAAGACAATTGATGACTGACTGAAAACATGACTTTGCACATGATTTTTTTCACCCAACTCCAATCATAATAGAATATGTGCCCCACACATGCTTGCTGGAGATTAGCCCCACCCACCCATGCAGAAATGTAGCTCCACCCATCCTTGCTGGAGATTAGCCCCACCCACCCATGTAGAAGTTTAGCTCCACCCACCCTTGCTGGAGATTAGGCCCACCAATCCTTGCTGAAGTTTAGCCCCACCCATCCTAGCTAAATTTAGCCCCACCCACCCACCCATGCTGAGATTTAGCCCCACTCATCCATGCTGTAGTGTAGTCCCACGCATTGAAACTGACAATTAGCCCCACCCATTCTGAAATTTAACTGGAAGTCCAATGTGGTGCCAATCAATACAGAAGCTCATTTACATATCTCAGCCTTAAAGGCACACACACACACAAAAAAAAAGAGAGTAAGCACAATGTATAGCTTCTTCCCAGCCCTTCATTACAGAATGAGGCCTGTGAAAATACAAATAGTGATTTTCCGTCATGAGAAGTGACAGCATTCTCACAAAGAGGTGGAGGAGGGCAGGGAAAAAGGTGTGGGGAAACAGACATTTCAAGAACGGCAGTGCTTTTTTTCAAAGACAAAATGACGCGACAATTTAAGATGATCAATATACATCACACATGAATTATTAGTCCAATAAATGTAAGTCAATTACCCTCTAAACCAGCTGACTGCAATGCAGACTGGAACACGAAACACAAAACACATTTCTTTAGCTTTAAAATGCTGACTTAGCAGCAAAACACATCTATTAAATGTTTCCCTGTAAGGTTAATTACTATTTGGGATGATCTGTAAGTGTGAAGCTAAATGAAATTTATTTTAGGACTCATAAATAGACTTGGAGGTTAATTTGTCTTTCATTTGCTGGAATGGCTTGTAGGAGGGTGCAGCCCTATTAATATGGGAAGATGAGTGCAAAAAATAAAGCGGTGAAGTAATTGAAAATAATTTGGAGTCACTGAGATGTAAACAGCATATTACTCTGAGTTTTAGCAGTGTAGCACAGCAGCCATATGAAATGGGGATGAGGTATTCGTTTTGTCACCTTGAACAATCAGTGGTTTAGCAGCGCTTAAGAAGTGAACCTCAGCCAGTCTCAGACAGTGCCGAGTCCTGATACACAGAAAGTACATGTCCAGATTTAACCTTGAAGTTATGATTTATTACTGTGTCTGATTTAGAGGTGGAAAGTTTCGCCACTTTTCCTAGTTTGTTTTGGGCCTTGCCTTATATCACGGTTTCACTGCAGACTGCCGACAAAATTGTGGCCAATGTCAGTGGCACAGTGCTGCAGTGGTTTGACTCCCAGGTGGGATGGCATAGGTCCTTTCTGCCTGGACTCTTTGTTCTCCAAGTGTCTGTTGGTTTCCTCAGGGAGCTTGGGTTTACTCCAACATTGCAAAGACATACAGAACTGTGCAGAAGTTTTAGGCAGGTGTGAAAAAATGCTGTAAACAAAGAACGCTTTCAGAAATATAAATTAAGATTGTTTATTTTGATCAATTTACAAAATGCAAAGTGAGCGAACAAAAGAAAAATCTAAATCAAATCAATATTTGGTGTAACTACCTTTTGCCTTCAAACCAGCATCAGTTCTTCTAGGTACACTTACACAAAGTCAGGGATTTTGTAGGATTATAGTCGGTGTCTGATCAACCGGTTTTACCAAACAGGTGCTGATGATCATCAATGTCACACGGAGGTGGAAACACAGTTGTGTTTGGAACAACCTACCAGCCGAGTTCCTTCAAAAACTGTGTGTACCTAGAAGAACTGATGCTGTTTTGAAGGCAAAGGGTGGTCACACCAAATATTGATTTGATTTAGATTTCTCTTTTGTTCTTTCACTGCATTTTGTTGATTGATGAAAATAAATGATTAACACTTCCATTTTTGAAAGCATTCTTTGTTTACAGCATTTTTTCACACCTGCCTAAAACATTTGCACAGTGCTGTACATGTCAGGATGATTGAGGTACTAAATTTCCTCTTGATGTGACTGCATGTTTGAGAGTGTTTGTCCCTGTTTGCACTGCCATGGACTATAGACCTGTCCAGGGCATTTCTCTTTTTCCCAATTAGTGATGGAATAGGCTCCAGGAACCCCCACAATCCTATTCAGAATAAGCGGATAAGATGATGGATGGATGGATGGAGGGGCACCGGTGGCTTAGTGGTTAGGGAGTTGGCCACAGAATCGGAAGATTGTGGGTTCAAATACCTTGCCAGTAGGTTGCCCTGAGGTACCCTTGAGCAAGGTACCGTCCCAGTCACTGCTCCCCGGGCACTTTCATAGCTGCCCACTGCTGCACGGCATTTGCTTGTGCATGGGTTAAAGGCAGAAGTCCAATTTTGTTGTGTCATTTTCACTTTTTCTTTATTCGGATGGATGGATGAATGGATGGGCGGATGGACAGATGTACGGATAGATGGCTGTCTGTTGCCAATATGCGGTGAAAGTTCACACATGCACTGCATCTACAACGTTTCTTGTATTCTAAGATTCTAATTCTAGAGAACTACTCTTCTCCTTATACTGTATCTCACAAAAGTGAGTACACCCCTCACATTTTTGTAAATAAATTATTATATCTTTTCATGGGACAACACTAAAGATATGATACTTTGACAATGTAAAGTAGTCAGTGTGCAGCTTGTATAACAGTGTAAACTTGCTATCTCCTCGAAATAACTCACCACACAGCCATTAATGTCTAAACCACTGGCAACAAATGTGAGTACATCCCTAAGTGAAAAACACATTGTGCTCAATTAGCCATTTTCATTTATCCAATTAGCCTCCCTGGTGTCATGTGACTCATTAGTGTTATAAGATCTCAGGTGTGAATGGGGAGCAGGTGTGTTAAATTTGGTGTTATCGCTCTCACACTCTCTCATACTGGTCACTGGAAGTTCAACATGGCACCTCATGGCAAGGAACTCTCTGAGGACCTGAGAAAAAGATTTGTTGCTCTAGTGAAAAATGTCCACATTGTGCCCAAAGTATCAATATTTTGTGTGGCCACCATTATTTTCCAGGACTGCCTTAATTCTCTTGGGCATGGAGTTCACTAGAGCTTCACAGGTTGCCACTAGGATCCTCTTCCACTCATCCATGACAACATCAAGGAGCTGGTGGATGTTAGAGACCTTGCGCTCCTCCACCTTCTGTTTGAGGACGCCCCCACAGATGCTCAATAGGGTTTATGTCTGGAGACATGCTTTGCCATTCCAGCACCTTCACCCTCAGTATCTTTAGCGAGGCAGTGGTCGTCTTGGAGGTGTGTTTGGGGTCGTTATCATGTTGGAATACTGCCCTTTGGCTTAGTTTCTGAAGGGAGGGGATCAAGCTCTGTTTCAGTATGTCACAGTACATGTTGGCATTCATAGTTCCCTCAATGATCTGTAGCTCCCCAGTGAGTGTGAGAGCGATAACACCAAATTTAACACACCTGCTCCCCATTCACACCTGAGACCTTGTAACCCTAATGAGTCACGTGACACTGGGGAGGGAAAATGGCTAATTGAGCACAATGTGTACATTTTTCAATTAGGGGTGTACTCATTTTTGTTGCCAGTGGTTTAGACATTAAAGGCTATGTGTTGTTATTTTGAGGGAGCAGCAAATTCACACTGTTATACAAGTTGTACACTGACTACTTTGCATTGTATCAGTCACATCAGTCAAGTGTCATATCTTCAGTGTCGTCCCATGAAAAGATACAATAAAATATTTATGAAAATGTGAGTGGTGTACTCACTTTTGTGAGATGCTGTATGTCCCATGGGTCACTCATGTAGTGCTTCACAAACTCTGCCTTCTTCTGGCTTTTTTTTTTCATTTGCTTGGCAGTTTAAGCCATGAGTCATGCAGATTTATAATGAATCCCATGGTTCAAACATACACATTTAACCAAAATCCTCTGGCTCAAGTGTATTTTTATAGTGGAGTCTACAATTTAAAAACAGGACAGATTTGTTTTCATAACAGGTAGAAGAGCAGGAGGTGACAGAGTTGAAAATGCTGAGATTCACATTGGGATTGACAAAGAAGACAGGATTAGGAATTACTTTATTAATGAGAAAATTCAGGTTCTGCGATTTGGAGACAGAGAGTCAAGATTGTGATGGTTTATGCATGTGCCAAGTAGAGGCCACTTTTAGGCTGGTTTATTTAACAGGAAAACTATTGAGAACTAACAAAAACTCTTGCAGTAAAAAAAGAAAAAAAGGAAAAAAAGCAATTTTCAAAACCATGAAAACCTAATCAAGTGGCTTAATAAAACTTAGCAGAAAGAACACTCATGAGTCAGATTTCTCCTTTTAATCCTGCTAAACTCAAATATGAAAAAGAGCAACAGTTTTCTTTGATTGTTTGTGTATTAATTTATTAAAAAAAAATCTTTCAGATAATGTTGTTGGATGCAGAATTACAAAAAAAGAACTTGGCAAATATGATTGGAACTGTTTACCTTCACGTGAAGCTTCTTTATACCTGCAAACTATTTCCAAATATGGTTCTTATATGTTCCTTGGCCTGTTTAATTCTAATGAACAAATTGAGCTGTATAACTAAATGAATAAAAAATAAAAAATAAATACATAAAATCAAACTTTAGAATATTTTAGAATGTGAGCAGTTTTAGCAAAATGTATAAAGATTTTTACACAATGATTATTAATTGTCAATTGATTTGTGTTGATTTGTGATTAGCATCTCAGATAATGGATGGATGATGATGATGATGATAATCATCAACATCATCATCACCATCATCATCAGCATTTTTTTTTTATTATTATTTTACAATAAAGAATCCCTGTAGTTTCCACACCAGGACCACTCTCACCCATAGATTAACCACCGCCACTACATTAGTGTTTCCTTATGAATGAATTCATAAGGCTGGTGAACGGAAGGCTAGAATCCAGAAGTTTGAAAATGTACCTGCTGCTATGAGAAATTGCAATCACAGTGCAATAATAAACAGTAATTGTACCATCCAGAAAGCTGTCAGTGGTGCCATTTCTGACACATACAAAGTATTAGCAAGAAAAAAAAGCAACATCAGAAGAACACCAAAGCCTGGAGCTCAGAAGCTCTACACGCAAGTGACTGATTCATAATGTTTGACATTCTGCACAGACACCTCTTGTGAAGAAGTCCTTTTGAATGTTGTTTATAAGATAAATATTCATTGTTTATTCAGGTGACATTAGGGCCTTGTGTCTGAAAAATTGAACTTGAATCTCTTAAAAGCATTGCAGTTTCTCCATGATTAATCACCCTCCCCACTATGCAGCACCTGGACGGGCAAGCATATTTGATATGCAAAAGAAATCAATGGTCTATGAAATTCATGCGATAATTATACTCTGAATAAATTGGCTTGGCAGGGGGAAAAAAACAATCATTCAGTCCCTCTAGATGATGGGCTAGGAGACGTCAATGATCATTTTGCCTGTGTCTCTGCTGCAGCCTCTGATGAAAGGCAACTAGCATAGAATAGAGCACATGAACACTAGGTCCTGGATTTATTCAGTGCAGTATCACTATAACTCCTAAACACACATTAGTCTAGTCTAGGCCAGCATGAGGTGCATCGGAAAGCCAGCTTTTGTTTCTTGAAATAGAATCAGGGAATATGATAAAGACAAAATGTGGCACACACCTCAACACCAGGATTTAACAGCTGCCAGTAGATATGCATACAGTAGATAAGAAGTTTGCAGATGTCCTTGTTGGGATCAGGGAAAGGCCTCATTTAAGGCAGGTCCAGATCAAACATGCACAAAATATGATCCTGAACTCAGGCGTTTGTGTGGTATATCACCTAGTTTGTTCAAAAACCAATCTAACCCTCTTCTTCTTTTGGCTGTTCCCGTTTAGGGGTCACTAATATTTTCCCCTTTTATCTCCCTGGATGTCTTCAACGGCCATTTACTGCACACTCTTCTTGTTACTGTGATAGTCCTGGCTCTGTACTTGCAGTTTTCTTGAATATCTTAGAATTTTAGAATCACATTCTGTTGGCAGTATGTTAATCCTTGCTTTGTCTACTGAGTCTGTGTCGACCAAAAACACTTTGACACTGCCAGTTTAAAAAGTTCAAGGAGATGCTGGGTTGGTTGAGGTTGGTAGGAGTTGAAATGCACTCCCTATTCCAAGGAGTAAAAGTCGAAGCTCAAACTTGGAAACTTTTAAAACCGTTCTTAGGGGAGTGAAATAAATGTGTTCCTAGTTCAGCCTCCAGTGCATTTAGCCAATGAAATGTCATGGTTCAGTAATATCCACCTACTCAGTCTGTATGGTCAATGCGTGTCAATACACACTGTGTTTGGAACATAAAGCTGCCAAGAAACTCTGCAACTGGTATCAAGAGATTCCTAATTTTCTTTAGACCTTGGTGCCATTTGTATTTTAATTTTAAAATTAGTGGCCAAAAGTCTGAGACAGCTGTAATATAAACCCAGAAACAAACTGCTAGAATTTGATATTCTAATTAAATAATGTGTAAGAAGGTTATAGGAAATATATGTATGGGAAGGTCAGAAGGTTGTGGATTGAAATCCCAGCCCTGTAGGTAGGCCTGAGGTACCCTTAAGCAAGGTACCGTTCCCATCACTGATCCCCAGGTGCTTTAAATAGCTGCTCCGAAATGAATGTCTATTTTTGTGTATTTATTGTACACTTTATCTACAAGCCTACCTTGTTGGTACACTTTGTAGTTGTACAATTGGAGATAGTCGCTCCCTTTTTCCATGCACATTTTTTTTTTTCATTAATTTATCTGTTGTTAAATTTGCAGCAGTTATTACTCATTGTATCCGTATATCATTAACCTGCTTTATCATCATCTATAGGACAGAAGCAGGGAGATTTTGTTACTGGGTTATTAATATTTTTACCAGTGATGTTTGTTCTGACTGGCTGTGCCTCATTCATAAAGCAGATTAGCCTATTAAACTCCATCTAAGGTTAGTGAGAATGGGCATGAACTGATTTTGTTGAATTGATAGATATATGTAAATGCATGTAATGGAAACAGCTGTTTTTGGAGCTTAGTTTGTATAAACAGAGTGTATGGACTGGACACACACTGTTTTTAAATTGCATGAGACCTTTATATAGAATAGAGTGAGCAAAAGTCATCTCTATGATATGGGGCACTTGCAGGGTATAGCACTAGTGGCAAACTCCAGAGCTTGAGGACTGGAATCTAACTCGGTGTAATGCGGACAGCCTAGTTTTCAGCACTAGAAGCAACTTTTAAAGTTGTGCTGCAGAGGATGGTAAGAATACAGGGCACATGTGCGTTGCACCATGTGCTCTTCCATGTATCTATTAGAAGAGTAGAATTAATAAACATCACTTGCTCATCAGCACTCTCAAACTGGCTCCTCCAGCCCCCTGTGGCCCCCTGTGTCTGTGGAGGTCAGTGAGGTGTGTTGTGGATAGAGACAGGACCTCCTCAGGGAGCCCTCTGTGAATGCTGGTCATCCATCTCATCTGTATGCTCTGCCCTACCCCTCCTTTGCCCTCCTCCAGAGATCATCTACAGCTGGGTGTTCAATGAGTTCCCCTCGTTCGTGGCAGAGGACAGCCGGCGCTTCATCTCACAGGAGACGGGCAATCTGTACATCTCCAAAGTGCAGCCCTCGGACGTGGGCAGCTACATCTGCCTGGTGAAGAACACCGTGACCAATGCCAGGGTCCTGAGCCCGCCAACGCCGCTGACGCTCAAAACAGATGGTGAGAGATCACACACTCAAACACGCACGTGTACAAATGTGCACAAACCTCTTGACCAACCCCACACCCTTAACGTCCTCAGATAAACCCAGGCAGCTCAGTAAGGGCTGTTTGCACCGGCAAGTCAGCTTAACATGAATTCTCAATACAGCTTTATGCAAATGTGCAAAAATGCAGAATAAATATATATATATAATATGTGAAAGTGACTATTCTTGTTATTGTGAAACGCAGCACAGCACAACATAATGAAATTCAACCTCTGCGTTTCACCCTTTCACACACGTGCAGCAGGGGCCAGCTATTGAAAGCGCCCGGGGAGCAGCGACAGGGACGGTACCTTGCTCAAGGGTACCTCAGGGCAACTGTGAGGGATTCAAACCCACAATCTTCCGATCCAGGGCCAGCTCTCTAGTTTAGTTATCCACTAGGCCACCCTATATATATATATATATATATATATATATATATTTACATACAGTACTGTGCAAAGGTTTTAGGCAGGTGTGAAAAAATGCTCATCATTTATCATCAATAATCATTTATTTTTATCAGCTTACAAAATGCAAAGTGAGCGAGCAAAAGAAAAATCTAAATCAAATCAATATTTGGTGTTACTACCTTTTGCCTTCAAACCAGCATCAGTTCTTCTAGGTACACTTGCACAAAGTCAGGGATTTTGTAGGATTATAGTCGGTGTTTGATCAACCAATTTTATCAAACAGGTGATGATGATCATCAGTGTCACACGGAGGTTGAAATACAGTCATGTTTGGAACAACCTACCAGCAGAGTTCCTTCAAAAACTGTTGATTGATGAAAATAAATGATTAACACTTCCATTTTTGAAAGCATTCTTTGTTTACAGCATTTTTTCGCACCTGCCTAAAACTTTTGCACAGTACTATGTGTGTGTGTGTGTGTGTGTGTGTGTGTATATATATATATATATATATATATATATATATATATATATATAAATGAAAAGTTGCAAAGTGTCTGTCTGTGTATTCATGGATGTTACAGATCTTTAGGTCTCTCTCGCTCTCTCTCTCTCTCTGTCTCTCTCTGTCTCTGTCTCTCTCTGTCTCTGTCTCTGCCTAAGCCTGAGACATCCAGGGCCATTGTAAAAAGTGTCATGAATTCCAAACAGTGCTCCTAAACAGCTAGTGTGCGGTGCTTTATCGTTAGCTTTAGGGCTTCTTTCTCTGCGTACAATGCGTCCTGGTGCGGGTGGCCATCAGGGAAATCATTTTCCGGCATAAAATTAACCGAATCAATGGCCCTGTTCATGAATGAGCCTCAGCTCTTTTTATAGCCTCCTCCCCCGGGCCTAGGGCAGTGGAGAGCCAAAGCCTCCCCTGCTGTCGCTCCAGGCTTTTCTTTTTTTTTCTTTCCGTCCGACTACACAGAGAAGCGCCCATCACCTGCTGCAGGTGCGCTTCAATGTCAGTCACTGCCATGCTGCCATACAGTGCAATTCAGCTGAAAGGACTTGCAGGCCCACAAGAGCCTCTAACGCTTCCTACAAGGGCTGAAGGTTGCTCCCCATTCTAAACGGCACGTCCGCCATTGGTTGCAAGATTTGCATAACCTTGTTGCTTGAAAATGTTCCGCAGAGACATACAAAATGCTAAGCGCATTATCATGCTCAAACGGATTGGGGCGCATCATTAGCAAGGATGGGAAATGTGAGCTGTGTCAGGTTTAGGTAGATGAATGGGACAGAAAGAGGCATTAAAAGAGAGAGAGAGGCAGTGGGGGAAAGAGAGGGTGGGGGAAAGCTAGACCAGTGGGTTTGAGCCACAGGTGGCACAAGTGCGCCAAACATCCTTGCGTCAGCTACCTCTGCAAATAGCCATGCAGGCGATTTGTCAGAGGTTCAGGGAGAGGCTAGTCACCCAGAACACGAGCATAGCTGATGAGAATCTTTATTCGCAGTGGCTGCCCCACGCACCCATTATCCTCTTGGCAGCCCTTGTATAGAAAGCCTCACGGATATTCAGCAGCTAAATAGTCGACGTAAAAAGCTGAAAATGACTTTGGCACAGCCAAACAGGCCCAAAACCACCAGCCTCTTCTACCAGCACTGAAGCGCTGCTGTCCTGAAGTGCGGTGTCACTGTGGCTTCATTACTTTTGCATCAAATATGGGGCTGATTTACAGATTTACAGATGCGCCCTCAGCTTATCCTGCAGCAGTGTAGCCCTGCCAATTTCAATTAAATCATTAAGAGTGTTTAAGTCTGGGCAACTTTTTGAATGAGTCCTAACACAGGGCAGCCGACTGAAAGAATCAGTCATTCACACAAACGTTTTATGAAAATGGCTTGTTTATGAGTGGGCATATATATATATATATATATATATATATATATATATATATATATATATATATATATATATATATATATGCTGTTAACATGATTACAATCGCACCACAGTCTAGTATTTTTCCATTCCAAGTGCAATGAAATGTTTCAAAATTATTGTATATATTGGAAAAGCCATTCTAGCATTGCATTTGTATTGCGTTTTAAAATGAGCCAACAAACTGTTCTAGATTCCACCAGAAATTAGATTTTAATGACACTCGTTTGTGCCAAATGTTGATTGGACGCAGCATTCTATAAATGAATATAAGAATGAAGAATATAGTTCGACACATTATTAAATAACCACATTGAACCAAGCAGATTTCTATTCAGTTTCCACTTTTTTTTTGTGAACAGTTTTACAAGTGAAAGTGACTATTCTCATCATTGCGAGGTCACAGCACAGCACACAGTGAACCACAACAAAATTGGACCTCTGCATTTAACCCATGCAAACACCGTGCAGCAGGCGACAGCTATGAAAGCGCCCGGGGAGCAGTGACGGGGACGGTACCTTGCTTAAGGGTACCTCAGGGCAGCCGACTGCTAAGGGGTTTGAACCCACAATCCTGTGGCCAACTCCCTCACCACTAGGCCACCTCTGCCCTAGGCAGTTATTTTATATTGTTATATAGATTAGGAAGTATATCAAATATTATGAATGCTGCAGTATAGTATTAGTAATATCAAAAAGCTGTTTGGCAGTGCACTCACATACTGTTATTTAGCTCTTGTTTAGCTCTCATAAACTGTTATTTAGTTTTTGCAATGTACTTACCTGGAGACCTGAGGTTCCCAATTCCTGTCCTTTCAGCTCCAGTGCTGTGCAATTTTCCATTTGCTTTAAAAGTGACAATTTCAGAAATAAGAGGTTGTTTATGATGGCAAGGTTCTGTAGAAGTCACAGAGGCCTTTTAGTCCTTTTGTCCTTACAGGGCTTATGCTTCTGTTGCATTTAAGTAGGTTTTGCTGCACAAACAACTTCAAACCACATAGACAGCATTTTGGAAGAAATAAATCAAATAAAACTATTTAGGTTTCAATTCTTCCAATGTGGTTCATGAATGAAAATGACCAAAATTGTCTAAAAGTCACACATGTCTGTGTATTTACTTTAAAGATGATGTAAGGATTATTAAGATCCTCCTGGGTTGCAGTATCCTTATGATAAACACTTTCCTCAAACCACATTAGTTGTTAATCATTCTTAAGCATTTTCAACCTAGCTTTGCACATTGACTTTTACTGTACATGTATATTGAGTCATCGGTGTTACTATTATCTTCTAAGTACAAGAAAATGAGTCACCATTATTGGCACCAGACCAACACAGCTGCAGCAAATTGATATGAAATTGACCATGGAGAAGACATACAGAGGTAAAGACAGAAAACATCTTTGAGGAGGTTATTTTAGCTGCTTTGCCATGTACTGTTCTGCAGTGTATTAAATTAGAGACTTACAAGCAAAGCAATAGCAATTCCAGTTCTGACGACTGATTTTTATTTATTTATTTATTTATTATTACTTTTTTTCTTTTAAATCATCTAATACATCAAGTTGAATTACCTCTAATCATCTCCTTCCAGGTGTGTTACAGTAAGGAAAAATTTGCACAAATAGTCAGAGATGAGAATAAACAGAGTAGAATTTTTTTTGTGCTTAAGCAGAATTTTTGGAATTTGTACTTTACTTGAATATTGAAATGCAAATTTAAATATTGATTAATTTATACATTTGTAATAATTATTTTTTTTCTGGTGTCTTTTACCCCCCCCCCCCAGCCCCGCCCACCCCACCACTTCCGTTTACATTCTGGCACGTCTTCATCACTGTGTTCTGCCAAAATGGATGGACAATAAGAAAACTGAAAATAAGTCTTCTTGGTGCAAATTATGCATGGTGTAAATGGCATGTCAAAACAGAAGAAACTATAGAGAGACTCAACTGTGGAAAACAGCTGTTTATTGGTTGTTAATTTACGTGATGGGACAACCAGTAGACATGGATAAAAGTGAAGCACTTAATTTAATGCTCATTATTTTCAGTAGTTTGTTTTAAAAATTTTTAAGGCATGGTATATTTGAACTGTATATAATGAAGCATATAACATATCAAGAAATTCAGCTGCACACAAACAGCCAATAGAAAAGACTTATGTATTTCTTCTATATTCAGAGAACATTTCAGAGCTTGTATTTTTTTTTTTTTTATTGAGTAAAGAGGTTAAACCCTTCTTTTAGCAGAAACATTTTCAGTACAATAACTGAAATAACAAGCTGCTGACAGTGCAATGTTTTCCATCCACCTATTTTGTGTGAAATCTTAGCCCGCTAGCTAAAAATATAGAAAAAAAAAAATTGAGTTTGTTTATTGCTTAAAAAAAATCTGTTGGCATAAGGGGGATGAAAATGTCATGTTTTCTCTCCATCTGTCAATAGTTCAAAAGATGAAAACAGATGAACACCCTCAATGGTACATGTGAACTGTTGCTAGGGTGGCAGTTAGTGATGGCAGAATGAGACTGGGACTTTAGCCCTCATTAAATGGCCACTGCCCATTCTGTCCGGGGTCTCTGAAGTGTTATTGCTGCAGCCATGTCCAGCTGACAGAGGGATGTTCAGACTACTCTACGAGAGCTAATAAAGAAGTAAATCCCTCCATCAGGCACATTAAATCGCACTCTTATCTCGCACCCTGCAGCGCATGGAAACCCTGATGGATGAGCTTTTCTTTTAACTTTTTCTTTTTCTTTTAAAATTCTTTTCAAAATTTGCTAAAAGTTTAAGCAGGAAACCTATAATTAGGAGGCACCATCATAGACTACATGGTGAATGGCGAATCCACTCACTTCAAAAAGCATTTTTTTTCCCATTCCATTGGGTAATTTCCTTGCAGAAAAATGCTCCCATGCAATTCTAAGCTGAGGTATACTTGTTTCTCAACAAACTTTACTTGCTTCCTTTACATGGGTCAGCTGAAAACAAGCACACAGAGAAGCAGAGAGGAAACAGTTCCACTTTAAATAAATGGGATCCACAGAAACATTTGTCTTAAAAGTGCAAACGCACCAGACATTTCAACCTTTTGTAGATGACGTTCACACATTTGTTAAAATCATTCCACCTGCGCCACGACCACAGCATGCATAAACATAAGACAGCAAAGACACTTTAAGGTATAATTCAACAATGCCATTTACCATGTTTCTCCCCCAAATGTACTCTTCCAACTCTGGTAGGTTTTTTGCAAACTCTACAGCTAAAACGTCACATGCTTTCCGAGTAACCGAGTCAAGGACTGATGTCATTTATGGTTTTAAAATCGCTAACATTAAGATAAAAGATGTTTAGATTCCTCCTCATCATATGATATTTTGGTTTTTCAAGCATATGTAGTGCTATCACCTCACAGCAAGAAGGTCCTTGGTTTGTTTCCCAGGCGGGACAGTCCGGGTCCTTTCTGTGTGGAGTTTGTTCTCCACGTGTCTGCGTGGGTTTCGCCAGTTTCCTCCCTTCGTCCAAAGATGTCAGGTGGATTTGCGAATGATAAATTGCCCCCTGGGTGTGAGCGAGTGTGTTTGTCTGTTTTTGCGGACTGGCAACCTGTCTAGAGTGTTTGTCTGTTTTGCACCATGTGAGAGCTGGGATAGGCTCCAGCACCCCCCACAACCCTGATCAGGACAAACGGCTCAGAAAATGAGCGAGCGCCAGAGCGAGAGAAGATTGCAAATAGCTTTGCAATACATTTTTCACCATTAGTTTCCACACCATCGCAGAAAATTGGTCATTCTCACCAGTACTCTTTAAACAATAATATTAACATTTCATAAGTAACTATAATTTTAAGTACAATTGTCATTCTTTTTTCCCATTCTATTCATTCACACCATCATTCAACCATCTTTAGGGAGAGTGTGAGGGATAAGTGTTAAGAGAGCTGCTTTTTTCACTTAGATCCCCTTAGGAGATGGTCAGGGATGCATATGACCATCTAACGTAAAGCAACCCTAAAAACAACAAAAGGACCATCGTATCAGCTGCATTGTCACAGCAGAGATGAAAGCAGTTGAGCTTCTTCTTTCATTTCTTTATAGGCTGTGCAGTGTAAATATGCCAACAGCTTGTACACATAGCCTCATGGCACATTTTAGTCAGAGAACAACCACAGCAAGAGACTGATGTAGTGGTGCAAGATATTCTTCCTCCCGTCACAATATCTGATCAGGGTCAACAGAGACCAGGAGCCAGGACCCATGGAAACGGCATGTGTTAACAGCTATACAGTATATTATGCTGTCTGCACAGTAGCAAACAGTGGGAAACAAGTTTCGTGTAGCTTCATTCCCAAACTAATGATGGAAACTTCAAACACCAAACATGTCTTCCAAGTTTTGGAAGGATGGAAAAGCTGTGCAAGTTTGACTTAAAATACTACTGCAGTACAGTGCCTGTGCTCAGTATGGCTTTAAACCTAGCAAGTCCTGTCTTCCTCTCTGTCAGCAAGAATGCTAATTAGTGTAAGTAGAGTCTCGTCGTGGAGTAGCTTCACCTCTGTCCTTCCCGCTGCTAAGACGCTCTTAATCAAAGGTGCCCAGCTGCATCTGTGCATGGCTGCACCTCCGGGGTAAGTCATGCATCTTCCCTGCCTGATCAGAAGCTGCAGAGGGAGGCCATCACCACCACTGCGTGATGAATCGTGCTCAGAAAGACGTGACATGGGTGCAACAATAACTCTTCATGAATCGTGGACCGAGACCGGTAGCCTGCAAAGCACTCGCAGAATCCAATTTGCCTGTATCTGGCTTGGCCTTGGGTCTTAGAGGGTCAGTGCTGACGCCACGACCGCATGGGAGGTCAAACAAAACTACTGGCCTTGATAGTTAATCATTCATTCATGGAGGACTTGTACCGTTGTGCCCTTGGTCTTGACACACAAATCAAAGGCCCTATACACTGTGTGCACAATTATTAGGCAAGTGAGTATGTTGAGGATTCATTTTAATCTGGAACAAACTCAGTGTACCATGTACCAAGTGGAACCAAAATGTTCATAACTCTGAAACCTGAATGTTTAACAAAAAAAAATAAGTGTGAACGTTGCCAGGTGATACATATTAGAGGGTATTTATTTACCCTCTGCATATTAGAGGGTACATATTTGGGCAGCGGAGGCCTAGTGGTTAGGGAGTTGGCTTCGGATTGGAAGATTGTGGGTTCCCTCACCAGTAGGTTGCCCTGAGGTAACCTTGAGCAAGGTACCGTCCCCGTCACTGCTCCCTGGGCCCTTTCCATAGCTGCCCCCTGCTGCACGTCTGTGTATGGGTGAAACGCAGAGGTTGAATTTCATTGTGTTGTGCTGTGCTGCGATTCACAATGACGGGTTACCACTTTCACTTTCACTTCACTTTCATATGTGCACAATTATTACGAAAATTAAAAATAAAAATTTACCATCTCGCTTGTTTATGTATTTATCTGTTAAAATGAGAATATTAAACAAACAACTCAAAATTTACAAACATTTCTGACAGTTAAAAAAGAAATCAGTGACCCTAATTTCCAGTAACAGTAAGAAGCCTTCCCTTCATGAAGTCTGTCTGTTCTTGATCTGTTGACTCAATTAACTTTTTGTGCAGCAGCAATGACAGCCTCCCAGACACTGTTTGAGAGTTTGGCTTGAATGTATCTTCAGCCCGAAAGTCCAACTAGCTCATCTTTAATAATACCAGCCCATACAGTACACCACCTCCACCTTGCTGACATCTGAGTGGAAGTGAAGCTCTGTGCCCGTTACTGATCCAGCCACAGGCCCATCCATCTGGTCCGTTGAGAGTTCCTCTCATCTCATCCATCCATAAAAACTTGTCTTGAGATATATCCTGGCCCAGTCTTGACGTTTCAACTGATGCTCTTGTTCAGTGGTGATGGGGTTTCAGTCTTCCTTACCTCGTCCATGTCTCTGAGCACTGAACACCTTGTACTTCTGGACACTCCAGGTAGGTTCAGTTCTGGAACATGACAGCACAGGAGGATCATGGGTTCCTGGTAGCTTCACATTTGATTCTTCTCAAATCTTTGGCAGTTCATTTGCATTTTTTTCCCTCAACACTGATCTTGTGACCCTGTTGACTATTTACAACAAATTACTTGATGGTTCTGTGATCACACCAATTTCAAGAGTGCTGCATTCCTCTGAAAGACTTTTTACAACTTGTGACTTTTCTGAGTCTGTTCTATCTCTTCTTTGGCCCATTTTCATGAGGAAATGTCCCCGTCTCGCTCCTCCCTGCGCTGGGCTGGCGACCTGTCCAGAGCGCGTCCCCCGTCCTTCGCCCTGTGTGCGCTGGGTTGGACTCCAGCACTCCCCCATGACCCTGTTTGGGACAAGCGGCAGAAAATGGATGGATGGACATTTTATTCCTCATCGGTGCAGAATTGCAAGTCTTATGTTGCACTCATATCCAGGCAGAATGAACTGAACTACATTTATAAAATTTGAAAACTCCTAGTTACTTCCACACGAAATTCAGTCTTTCTCAACACCACTCATAAAACATTAATATGTACACTCAGTTATTAACCATCATTTAAAGAGCACTCATGGCAATCAGTGTGCACTCATAGCTCATGTGGTTTCTGACACTTAAAAGCTGTGCCATACAAAAGTTTGAGTGGCTTTTGTTAAAATTTTGTTGATTTTTAAGAGAAAATAGTACATCCCTCTGCACGTTTTAATGCACAATGTTTTCTTGCTGTGTTTCACATAAATGGGAACTGATAAATGGTTTTACAATGGGGTCTGTCTAAAAGTTATATAACACAAAGATAGTTTCTATTTTTTCCCCCCAAATGTGTTAGACTCTGGTGGGGGGGCCCAAAAATTCTCCAGGGTTTCCTGTCCAGAATCACTAGATTTTCCTTGGGTAAGAAATATTTTTACATAAAAATGTTGGAAGACTTGTGCTGGAACATTGTAGTAGACCATGATGCTAGCTGAATTTTTTATTTATTTTTTATTTTTTTCTCCATTTGAGTAAAGGAATATGTTTGTGGCTATTTCTTCTTTAATGTTGCTATTCCAGCATTTGACTAATTTATCGTTATATATTCAGAATAATTATAACATATTACAGAATAATAATAACATATTAAATTAATTGTATTTATGTTTTGTATTAATTGTTTTTGTTATTGCAAATTATTGGGTTATTGTTGGGACTTTTACTCTGCACTAACTACAGAACCTGCAGAAACAATCAGGCCATGCTTTATACTTTAGAAGTTTCTACTGCTTGTGGGAGGAGAGGTCTGTTTACCAGGGCCCTTTTCCTTATGGAGCCATATAGGCTCACATCATAATGCTGTAAAAATGTATTGGGCCTTCAGGAATACTTTCTGTGTATCTAAAATTATGCAGGATGGCTTTGTGTCTTATGATGTAATCGGGCAAGTGCATGCACACATTAAATGTGTTCACCATACATTTAGAAAACACCATAAATCACAAAAGGCAACACCTGTATTAATAACTGTGTGTAAACCAGAAGGTTGAATAGGGACAATTTGGAAATATGAAAGTGCTAATGTAATTACACCTCTTTCAGTTCAACAATATTTACATTTTATTAACATCATGTATTATATCCAGATCTGCACTTTAGACTATTATTCCAAGAAATGGCAAACACATGGCATAAAAAGGATGGTCTATGGATATGTTATACATCTGATAGGCTGCAGCTATGGTAATCATTTTGTTTTCAAGCAAAATCCTTCCATCCATTTTCTGAGCCATACATCCCAACCAGTGTTGTGATGTTCTGGAGCCTATTCCTAGAAAGTCATCTCACTTTATATTTGTCCAGTTTGGCTCATTTCAAACATTCCAACACGCCAACAGTGAGATTTCCCACCATCAAGTTTACTTATAAACGTGAGCAAACATCACTCAGTGTGCCTTCAATTTGTGTATTTCCCCGAAAAAGTATTTTGGTTTGGTTTAATCATTAGAAAATAGACGTGAAGCCCAGCAATGGGATAATGGATTTTTTCATCAGCTGCAGGATTTAAAAAGCTTTGAGCTGCTGATGGATGCCCAGGACTTTCATCAGGTAATTGTTCTGCATGGTGCAACAAAAGAAAAGGAAAATTGCTTTGCATTAAACTACCCCATTTCATCTTAATAAATGGATTAAATTGTGATTTGAAAATAGGCATTGCGACACCATGCACTAGGCTGTTTGTTTCAGCTCAGCCAACCCAGGACCCTTTCCTATCAATTTCAGCCTCTCCAGACATTAAATATGATATGGGCAGAATATGTAGCTGTGTAAAGCGGTAAAATATTGCAAATGCATTATACACGGAGGGTTGCTTTGGAGCCATAAATGTATAAAAAGCAGGGAGATTGAGATTGAAATTGAAAAAGGGTTTTGGAAAGAGGGGGGAAAAAGAAGCCAGTCGTAACATTTCTTACAGCCTGCATCTCAGCATTGAAATATTCTTTCTTCTTTGATTCCCAGCTGCAATAGTGGAGTAGAGAACCGATTCACATTTTACTAGCCTTGCACCAACGTTCTTCATATCAACCCGTGTGTATCCTCAAAACTAGTTTTCATTGACAGATGTAGAGGTGCAACTGCGCTGTAATGAGAGAAAAGGAGTGACACATTCTCATGCAAAATTCATAGTTTAGCTTAGTAAGGCTGATAATGATAATTAGGCTCCCGAACGGTAACATTTTCTTTCATAAAAGGAAGATTTCTCAGTGCCATCTGACATTATCTCTCTCAGCAAATGGATAGGGGTGGCTCCCTAAGAGCGTGATGAATAAACAGAAGAAGCATGGCCCCTGGCTAAGACAAGAGAAAGGAAACTGCCAGTTGAGATGGCTCTGTGCTTACATCAATTAGGCTTTGTTTTTTTGGGAGATTTTATTTTAATTTTTCATAAGAAGCTCTCTTTTCTTCTTGCTTGCTTTCAGTCTGTTATGTACCTATAAACTCCTTAAGGATAGCCAGCCTGCCATGCTTGATAAGCTGCAATAGTAAAAGAATGGATCTGATCCTTTGTGACACTCTTGACAAGCCAAGCATTTAAACAGACTGCAGTACTATTTTACTGAAGATTACCATTGCACACATTACAGAAATCCATGTGCATCACATAACACTGAAGCACTGAATTAAAATGCTTTATTTGTTGGTCCATAGCTCCACTGACCAATGCAGCTCCACATTCTCTAAAGTGATGACGTACATGTGGAATGTGTTGGAGTGCTGTTTATGATCCAGAATTCATAACCAACATCAGTAACTGGCACATTAGTTTTAGAATTTGTCCATAACAAGGCTCATTTACCACTTAAGCCAAATTATATTTAATTTTTATTTATTGAGTACTTTGTGTTCCATTTTCTGCAGTCTTTTTCTTTTGGCTTCTCCCATTAGGGGTCGCCACAGTTGATCAACCATCTCAATTTCTTCCTCTCCCCTGCATCTTCCTCCTGCCTAAACCAACTGCCTGCATGTCCTTTTTAACAGTGTCCATAAATCTCTTTGGTCTTCCTCTTTCCTGGCAGCTCCATCCTCAGCATCTTTCTCCCAGTATAATCCTAATTTCTCCTCTGGACCAAACCAACGGAACCTTGCTTTTCTGGCTGTCTCCAAAACATCCAACCTGAGCTGTACCCTCTAATATACTTATTTCTAATCCTGTCCATCCTTGGCACACCCAATGAAATTCTTAGCATCTTTGACTCTGCCCCCTCCAGTTGTGCTCTGCCAGTCTTCACCTATCCCGACCTACCTGAACCCTTTCTGACTCTCTTCTTCACCTCTATTTCATACTCCTTGTTACTCTGAACTGTTGATTACAAGTATTTATGTTCCTTTTTTTGCCACCTCTATACCCAGCATACAAACTGCTCCACTTTCCTCCCTTTTGTTCACACTCATGTATTCTGTCTTTGTCCTGCTCACTTTAATTCCTCTCCTCTCTATAGCATATTTCCACCTCTCCAGGTTCTCCTCAAGCTGCTCCCAACTCTTGCTACAGATGAGTATTACAATATCATCAGCAAACATCATCATCCATGGGGACTCCTGTCTAAACCTCATCTGTAAACCTGTCCATTACCATGGCAAACAAGAAGGCTCAGCGCTGATTCTTGATATAATCCCACCTCTACTTTAAATGCATCTATCACTTCAACTGCAGACCTCACCACAGTCAGACTGCCCTCATACATATGCTGTTCTACTCTCACGTACTTCTCTGCTACTCCTGACTTCATCATGCAAAACCATAACTCCTCTCTAAGTACCCTGTCATATGCTTTCTCCAAGTCCAGAAAGGCACAATGCAACTCCTTCTGACCTTCTCTAAACTTCTCCATTAATGCCTTCAGTGCAAACATTGCCTCTGAAGTGCTCTTTCTTGGCATGTAACCATACTGCTGCTAAATAATCATCACCTCTTTTCTTGACCTAGCTTCCATGACTCTTTCCCATAATTTCATGCTGTGGCTTTATCACCCTATAGCTTTATGCATCACCCCTATTCTTAAAAAACAGTACTAGTTCACTTCTCCACCCCTCAGGCTCCTCTCACTTTCCAAGTTTGTGTTAAACAATCTGTAGAAACTCAACTGCCATCTCTCCTAAACACCTCCATGCTTCTGCAGGTATAAAATCTGGACCAACAGGCTTTCCCTTCATTTTTTTCATTGCTGCCCTTGCTTCCATCTTGCTTACTCACTGCACTTCCTGGTTAAATATTCTCACATCATCCAGTCTTTAATTCATCATCCTCTTAAAGCACTCTTTACATCTGCACAACATGATCTGTTCACTTGTGAGTATGTATCATTTCTATCTTTTTTCACCTTGACCTGCTGCACATCTTTCCCAGCTCTGTCTCTCTGTCTAGCCAATAGGTATAGGTCTTTTTCACCCTCCTCACTGTCCTCCCTTACATACAATTCACCAAACACCTTATCTTTAGTCTTCACCACAGCTTTTTTCACCCTGTGCTTCATCTCCTTGTACTCCTGTCTACTTTATCAATTCTCTGACCATCCCACTTCTTCACTTGCCTCTTCTTCTGTATACACCCCTGTACTTCTGAGTTCCACCACCAGGTTTCCTTATCTTCCTTCTTCCTTCCTGATATGACACCAAGTACTTTTGTAGTTGTCCGCCTTACCACTTTTACAGTAATTGCCCAGCAATTTGGTAACTCTTCACTACCTCCCAGGGCATGTGTTATCTCCTGTTTGAATTCCTCCTTGCAGTCTTCCTTCTTCAGCATCCAACTTTTGATCCTTGACTCTGCCCTCACTTTCCTCCTCTTTTTGACCCCCAAGGTCATCCTACAGGCCACCACCCTGTGCTACATTCTCCCCTGTCACTACTTTGCAGTCTCCAGTCTCCTTCAGACTAACCCTCCGGCAACATTTATGATCCTGTGTATAAACCTGCCTGCATCTTCCTCCACTCTTGTATGTCACCCTGTGTTCTTACCTCTTTTTAAAATTAACATATTTTCTACAACTATTTCCTGCCTTTTAGCAAAATCTACAACCATCTGACCTTCTGCATTTCTCTCCTTGACACAATACCTACCCATCACCTCCTCATCACCTCTGTTCCCTTCACCAACATGTCCATTAAAATCTGCACCAATCACCACTCTCTCCCCTGGGTACACTCTCTATCACTTCATCTCACTCCAGAAGTCTTCTTTCTCTCCCATCTCACAACCAACTTGTGAGGCATAAGCACTAACAACATTCATTTTCACACTTTCAACTTTCAGCTTCAAACTCATCACCCTATCTGACACACTTTTCACCTCCAAAACACTTTTGACATGCTTTTACTTCAGAATAACACCAACATCCTTCCTCCATCCATTTAAACCCACCTCAAATACATATGGCCTTACTACCCTTCCATCTAGTGTCTTTCACACAAAATATTAACCTGTCATGCTGCCAGCATTCAAAGTTCCCACCCTTCCTTTTCTCCTTCTGCCTCCGGACATGCCTTCCTCCTCTTCCTCTTCTCCTTTGGCCTAGTTTCCACCCACACCCTGTAGACTCTCAGCACTGGTGGCGGCAGTTGTTAACCCAGGCTTCAACTGATCCGGTATGGTTTCCTTCTCCACGTATTTGATTTGGCAAATGTTTTACACTGGATGTCCTTCTTGATGTAACCCTCTTCATGTATCTTTGCTTGAGACCGGGACAGCGAAATACACTGGCTTGTGTATCCCTAGTGGCTGTGTTCCATTTTCTGCAGCGCTGGTTTTATTTTATTTTATTTGACTTTATTGCAGCAGTAAGCTCTCCTGTGATTGACTTGTGTGCTTGTTAATTTCTTCAGAGACATTATTTGTCATACTTCATTTGTCATGAGGTCTTGCTTATGTTAACAAACTTAAACTTTAGCCTTCTAAACTCCTCATCACTCATCCATAGTTTATAACCTATAGGGAGCAATCATTTCCCATTCTTGTTATAACTCTGAAGATTCTAATGTTCTTTTCTGAGCAGCGTGTCCTCAATATGTTCCTTGTAGCTGTCATTTTTAATGCCAAAGTGGGATATTATGTAAAGTGTGTGTATGAGTGAGTATACTGAGATAACCTCAAACCTCCTACTAATTTTACAAAGAACCTAGACTTTGTTAGGCAAAAAAAGAAAAGAGTTCACTCCCTATATCTGGAACACACGTTTTCTGCCACGGCACTTAATTAATGAGGCAGGTGTTGCAGGGAGCGCTTGGGTAGGCACCAGGGTGGTATATGGAAAGAGAGGAGCAGAAGGTGTGAGTAATGTGCCAGTCCCACTGCCGGGAAGCCAGTGATTTAGAGGCCTGCTGGCTCCTGCGGCTCCAAAAGAGAGCCCTCTGGCAGGAGGGGGGGTGGAGGGGCTCTCTGGGTAGCTGTAACAGAGCTGAAGGACCCTACTAAAGATCCCCTTCAGGAGATTTCATGCTAGAACTTATTAACTCCTATTTCAGCTACACTGCTTTCAAAGTGGTTTGGAGATCACCTGGCCAGTGTGACAGAGTTGGAGTTGGGTAGAATTAAGGGGTCCTAACTGGCATCTTAAAAGATTATTTAAGGTGCCCTATTGGTGTAGCATAGTGTTCTTGTCTGGCCAGGAAAAGAAATAAAAACAGAAGACTTGCCTTTATCAAATTTGAATAGAATATCATTGTAGTATCAAACTAATGTTGTACTGAAGGTTAAGAATCCACACTTTTAACAGAATTTTCCACTTGTTTTAATGAGCTCTTTCAATGAGTATTTCAATTTAAAACATGTTTTTGTAATCATTGGTGCTATGACTTCTAACAGTTAAGCATCTGCTGGGTCTGTTCCGATCTTCAGGCTTTTCACAGCTGGAAGAAGAAATAAAGGCTGCTCCACTGCTGCTAACGTATGCTTGTGTTCAGGAGAATCCCTTATTTATTCAACTGCTATGTGTGTGTGTGTGTGTGTATTTTCTAGGAGTAATGGGGGAGTACGAGCCCAAAATCGAGGTGCATTTCCAACCAACAGTCCTGGCCGCAAAAGGAGTGACAGTGCGGCTTGAGTGCTTTGCCCTGGGGAAGTAAGTGCTTATGGAATTCTCCACCTACCTTTGTCCATCCATCCATCTACCCTCTCATCCCTCCCATTTTACTTTCAAGGTGACACCCTAACAGACACAGAAAGTGCATCACATCTCTTCCTGAGACGGAACTTGGCTCTGCCATAATGTGTTAATTTTTATAATTTTGAAAATGTACCTTGTCACAGATTTGGTTTTTGGGAAGAAGCCTCATTACCTCCTCCTGGGGTGAAATATCACCAGGAGGACTATTTTTATGTGGGTCCAATCTGATGTCAAATGAGCTTCGAGCAGTGCTGAATTGCACGCTCCACTTGGTTTAAAGGAGTAGCAATTTTGCTTATTTGAATGTTATTGGAATAGAAATGGTGCTAGTACTGAGCTCTGGGGAATGCCATATTCTAGTAATAGTTTTGAGATCAGAGAGTGAAGCAGGTGAGAGGCAAAGACTGAAGAAAAAGTGAAGGTGGGAGGGGTAAAGTGAGTATGGAAGAGAGAAAGGAGAAAAGAAAGAGCACAGCGAGGCAGGGTGAAAAAGAGATCTTTGCACACCAGGCTTTGCAGAGTGCTTTTAATCTCCATTATGTCCACGTTTGGCCAAGGATCCCTCAATGACAAATGGAGTTGGTCAGTGCAAGCAGACTGCCAGGAGGAAGAAAAACACTCTGACTTGTGTTTGCAGTGGGTTATTTGCAATAGAGGCCTTATTGTAGCATCATTAAAAGTGGATGGCCCGCAGCTGAGTAATGGAAAGAGCCATGCTGTTTAGATGCATTTTAAACTATCTGTTGCATATGTTGATAGTCTTCATGCTGAAGATTGCCAAAAGCGTCTTTTTTGAATACTGTCTAACATACTGACTCACCTCTCCATTTTTTCCCTCTGTTCTAATGTAAGTTTCAATAGAGTCTTATGCATCAAAATGAAAATACTAGATGACAGGAGCACAACAGGTGAGCTAAGATTTAGAGCAGGTACAGGAAATACCTGATTCTTTAATAATACATGTGGCATCTGTACTGAGCTCTACTTTTCTTCTTTTTAATGTTTTGGGTCATTGTGATGTTGCAGGGTCCAGTTCCGCTTCAGATTTAATGTTCTTACAGATGGTCTCACATGCTCCTTAAGCACCCTCTGATACATGGTAGAATTCATGATGGATTCTATGATGGTGAGCTGGCCAGGTCCTGCTGCAGCCAAGCAAGGCCAGACCATGACACTTCCACCTCCATGCTTCACAGTTGGTTCTTTTTCTGGAATGCTGTATTTGGTTTACCCCAGACATGTCTTCTGTTCTGGAGTCCAAATAATTCAATTTTAGACTCATCTGTCCAAAGAACATTATTCCAGAAGTCCTGGTCTTTGTCTACATTCTGTCTGGCAAACTTCAGTCTGGCCTTGATGTTTCTCTTCGAGAGCAAAGGTTTCCCGTGATGACATTTTATGGTTTTTGAAGACTTCAGTTAGCATCTTGCAGTCTGCTCTCGGGGTGAACTTGCTTGGACAGACAGACCTGTGCATGTTGGCAGTTCTGGAAGTCCTCCACTTGTAGACTATTTTCTGGGTGGCGGAGTGGCTGTTTGCAAATTCTTTTGTGATCTTTTTAAAATCTTTTCTAGATTTATAAGCTGCTTCTTTCTGAAGGCCGCACACAGCTCTCACCTCAAAGTTTAGGAGCACATCAAACTAAATTTCTGAGGTTTAAATATGACAAACCTCCTTCAAAATGCTGAGTAACTGTTCAATGTTCTAATCATGTGCACCTGATGTGTTACACCTTTGCATGATTTGAGCCATTTTAATTGGGAATATGTCCTAATTTATTCCTCATAAGAAATCGTATTTTTGTAAATTTAATTTTATAGAAGATTTTGAAAAGACTTCTCTTGAGTTTTAATTCTTTAGCTGTATTACTTTAATCTCCCAGTATTGTTAAAACTGAGATTAAATATCCTTATGTCCAAGAATGTTACAAAAACACACATGCTTTCTTTTTTCAACATTTACACATGACTGTAAATATTGACAATCACACCAGTTTTCATTCATTAATTCATGTATTTATTCATTATGTCATCTGCTTGTCCTGGACACAGGGCAAAATGCAAAGGAGCATTCTGTATAGGTCCATCTGCAGGGTAACACACTTGCACCTAATAGGTAATTTAGTATCTCCAGTCTAGTGACATGTCTTTGGACTGTGGGAGAAAAGAGAACATGCAAAATCTGCTGCTGCAGAAAGCAAAACCCACCCCACCTGGATGCTGCCACTGTGCAGCCCTCAAATTGGTATGACAGTTAAAAAATGTATTTGATCAATTTATTATTGCTTCACAAACACAGGGATCAAGGGTGTATAAATGTAGAATAGAATAGAATGAATCCATTATTGTATATGTATGTTTAGCGTTGATTTATTCCATTTAGATTTGGGATATTTGTAGGATAATCTGTAAATTAACTCAGTTCCTCAACTCGGTACCAAATAGCATCTACAATAGCAAAAGGACCTCCTCAGACAGGAGCAGAAATGTACCGTGGTTGAGTCTCAGACATGCTTGGGAAACTTTTGAGGATGGAACTTTGCTGCCTGATCAATAAAAAACTTCAGAATTGCTATTTAATTCAGAAAACAATGGTGATAACCGCATGTAGCTGAACAGTAAAACTGTTACTAGATAGCACTGGTTTTGTATTATTATTATCAGAATGTATGTAAAAAGCAGCTCTTGGTTGAGGACTATACAATTCTATTATTTAAAGATCACATCTAATGTCGCATCTAATGCATATTTATTTACTTGTGCTGCAAAAAACCTGTAGAGGAGCCCACCTCTGACAAGTTAAACAGGCCTGAAAATGTTTGTTGTTACATGAAGTGATGTGAAACAGCTTGTTGGATTCAGAATTTGCTACTATGGCTTTATCAGTAATACAGAACTGACACTTTGCATAAAACAATTCAGCTTCTCATTTTGGAAAAGAATCCTGCACCACCAAGCTATGTTTATATTTGTTATTTGCTCTGATTTGAGCGTCTACACGGCCTATCTTTAAAGCCAACAGCTTCTAATCTCCACTGTGCTAAGCACCCAATTATTGTTTATAGGGCCGACACAACCTCTCTCAGTGAAGAAAGTCATTTACAATTAATTATCCACATTAGAATAATAAGTCATTACTTAAACCTATAGACATTGCTCTGGGTATTCACATTCACCTCTCTGCTTTCAGCTGAGATAAACTTCACAGGGAATTAACATGCCGCTCAGCAAATGAGGGAATTGCATGAACCTTGCCTCTAGTCTCTTTGTCCTCCAAACCAATGTTCTTTTATCCTGGTCCGCTAAACAGTATAGACACTCCTTTGAATGTTTTCTCTGCTCCTAACACACCTGACTCAACTCATTAGTTCCCTGACAATCCATTCAGTGCTTACAATTATTGTTCAATACAAAAAAAATTAAATAACTTTAATTTAGGTTTGATTCTTTTTTTTTTTTTTTCTCCAAAAAATCAACAAGTTTAAACTATTTAGTCTTACCATAAACATTGTTTAACCGCCAATGCAAGCTTGGAGTCTAAAGTTTGCCTCTTGCTTCTGTCTTTGCACTAGAGCAATGAAGCTTATACAGTGGATCCTCTGGTCACGACCATAATTCATTCCAAAACTCTGGAACGTGACCCTGTTTGGATGCAGCCCGAACACATGTACCCCATAAGATTGTATGTAAATATTGTAATAATGTAATAATATTGTAATAAATTATGTAATAATGTAATAATAATGTAATAAAAAAATTATCTGTTCCAGATCATGCAAACTTTATGTAAATATATATGTTTTAATATTTTCAAGCACAAAACTTATTCATTATACCATAGAATACATGGTGTAATAGTAAACTAAATGTATAAACATTGAATAACACTGAGAAAACTAACTTTGCAAGAGTTTGTGCTAGACCAAGTTCATGCTAGACCCTTTCATACCATTAGCTGAAAACTCTTTTTTTTATGAGTTTTAATGCAGGGAAAAAATAAAGTTTGGAAAATCTTTAATTTATACAAAAACTAAACCTTAACAACCAAGAAAAACTCACATTATTTGCTTAGAGGCCATGGTTTACTGCAAAAATAAGGAGGGCTGACACTACTTTTTTTATTGATTTATCAGAAATGATCAATGTTAACATTGATGCATATTGGCCATGATTGTTTCTTTTTTTGTGTCTTATTTCCTGTATGGATTCATTAAAGAATAATCTTGTAATCAATGGGAGTATGTATCTTCCAAAATGCCAAATAATTAGTTTTTAACACAGACTTGATTTTGTGGCTTGTATATTGATAGATACTCTCCTGAAGCTAAAACCATCTTTACGTTGATCCATTTATTTGTTTTTTTCATGAGCATGTCTGTTAAAATTCCTGAATTTGATTCTAAGATTTTGATTCTAATTGAGCAATCATTTATCCTCTTGTTGAAAGTGTGGGTAGTAACTTATTACACTGGTTACCATTTTGATAGGAGCATGATAAGAAGTGCAGTTTGGACAACTGTCACTGTGTTGGTGTTACTGGTTAGCGGCGTTGGCATCATAACTCTAGTGCAAAATCTTTGGACAGTAATCAAAGTTGGAGTAGATACAGTGGGGGAGAAAGAAAATAGTTCATTTTTTAATTGTTATTTTAGGTATATTGAGTATGTCAGGGATCGGAAAACAAAGCAGTGTGTGGAGCCAACCTGGGAGAAGCACTGGGAAACATTGCTCTCAACCAGTTTGCAGCTGACAGCATGGTGTCCTCATCTGAACTTTACTTCTCACCCTCGTACCTGCAAATGAATGATTTATCAGTGTGTCCTATTAGGAAATGTCAATCATTATATAGGCAAAGGGGACTGAAATTGAACTTCAAATTGCTTCAAGTCCCACCCTACCCTGTCAGTCAGGATGTGTGACAGCATCAGATGGCCAGGGAGAGGTCTTTGTGTGCTGGTTAAAGGGCTGCAATGTTTATTTTCCATAAAGTGTCCATTGCAGTGGAAATGTCTGCAGGGATAGTTTTCAATGCCAGTTTTTTGCTGAATGCTTTCAAAGGATGAGCAGTGATGTGTGGCCATGAAAGCCTTGGCAGAGGAATCCTAAGAGGAGCTGTTTAATCCACGCTGACATTTTGTTGACAGAAATCCATGCGTAATGAAATCCATGCTTTCCTTGCAACATAATCACTCTACATTTATTCAAATAAAGTTATTATTTTTATTTGAGATGTCTACTTCTGGAGAATCTATTATCATTTTAAGGGGGCAAAAAGGTGGGTGTTTTGACCATAGAAGCTAGCAAGATGAACCAAAGCATTCAAAGGAGCCAATTTAGATGCTACTCCTGTCGAGGTTTTGCCCATGCAGCCTTTTACCAAAATTATTTGAAACATTCCACAGAAAGAAATATGCAGAAAGGCATTTAAAGGCAAATTCCACCTAATATGTTTATGCGGTTTTCTGCATATTTCTGATCATATTTCTTTTGTGCATAATGAAACATGTCTCATACCTTCAATATAAATGAGCAAAAGGCTGGAAAGGTTGCCAGCCCATCTCGGGACAGACAAACGTACTTGCACTTACACCTAGGGGACAGATTGCCCTTTTCAGTTCATGTGACATAGATTGTGGGAGAAAACCGGTGTCTGAGCAGAAACCTGTCCCAAGAGACACTCCACACAGAAAGGATCCTCCTTGGCATGGAAACAAACCCAGGACCTTTCTGCTGTGAGGCAACAGTGTTAACAACTGGCCCAATGAGCCACTCACATTGTAAAGAGTGTACAGTTATAGTATCCAGGACCTATAGTGTTAATAGTGCAGTGACCTGATTCACCTCACAGTTACTAAGTTGTCACAGTTGTTTCTTAGGTGCATTGCTGACATAATTAGGCCCAGAAATGTGAAAAGATTTTATAATCTTTTGACGAATAGTCCTTTGATTCACAGGTCTGAGGCACTAAATTAAACCAATTATTTTTAAACAGATCTCTTCCTTTTAAAACTGAGCCGTGTTCATCTACTAAACATGCTACATTTCAGCAAATATTGTCACAGCTGAAATCTCAGATTGAATCAGATGCTGAAACGAAACAAATTGAATTTGCCACATCTGCCACTCACTGTCCAAATCTTGCTATAATTTGGAGTTGCCATTGAGCTCACAAGCCTGAAAAGCTTTATCCAGATGACGTGCATGTCCTTAAAGAAAAGTAGCCCGAGAACACTAAGAGGACAGCAGATTCAGGAATGGGCCTTTTCTAGCTCATGCTGCAGAATGATTGATGTGTGTGGTTGGACTTTTTCTATGGTGTCACATTTCCATCCTTGGAAAGCTGTCAGACAGGGCTGTCAGTGCAGAGCAGCACTGATGGTGTCTGATAGAGTGGGTTATCTCTACGTGGGCCGTGCACCTTAGGAGGTCACATCACACATCCGCCTCAGCCACAAACAGGGATTGATGACGGTGTCCAAATACACTTATCTGTTCAGCTGTCTCTCAGCTTATTGTGGTACGCGGTAATCACAGAGTCTGGGGCTTTCTGAGTATGTGCTGGCACAGGTTTTACCTGCAGATGCTGTGGATGTTCAAATAGTAGTTTTACTCACAGATGTGAGTGTTTCCAGTGCTTCTATATAGCCAATATATCAATCACCTCTCAACTAAAAAAGTACACAAAATGTACTTTTTTTTCCCACCTGAAGTACCACCTTACTTCCACTAAGTACCACCATAAGATTTTCGGGTGGAAGTTTGGGGTGGGGGTACATTTCGTTTTTTTCCTTATGTAGTCATTCCTAATGTAAACTGCCATGTTTGGTCTCAGTAATTGATTTAAAGAATCATTACACACTTTTCTGAAAGATCTTAAACATCTATAAGGCAGCATCCATAAAACATCTATATAGGCAGTGGTGGCCTAGTGGTTAGGGTGTTGGCCACATGATCGGAGGATCGGGGGTTCGAACCCCTTCCCAGTAGGTTGCCCTGAGGTATCCTTGAGCAAGGATCATCACTGCTTCCTGGGCGCTTTCAATAGCTGCCCAAATGCTGCACGTGCATGGGTTAAATGCAGAGGTCCAATTTCGTTGTGGTTCATTGTCTGCTGTGCTTTGACCTCGCAATGACAAGGTTGTCACTTTCATAAGCATCTCTTAGGGTAAATCAGGGAAATTCAGGGTAAATCAGGGAAAAGTGGAGTCAGGACATGGTCAACAGTAGCACCTCCAGAGATCGGAGAACACCCAAATTCCCCCAATGAGTTTGCTAAGACAGCTGCACTGCTCAAGTAAATGCCATTTACTCTAAAAGTTATCTTCCTTTCACTCCATCAATCTTTCTGATAATTCTGTATTTATAAAATCCAGCACAAAAGTCATTGTGAGTGTCCAGAAGACATACAAGGTGTGAGTAATTTTCACTGTCGCAGATTATGGATTGGTCAGCGTTTGGCTGATAGGATTTTTCACTTTTGCTATCCGCTGTGATTGTCATATTGTGATGTTGTAGTGCTATTTTACTGCTGTTATAATTCCAATAATTAATTTTAATTACTGTTGTTCTGCACATCTGGTGTGACATTTCATCAAATCATAAATCATACAGTGAGGCCAAATGTGATCTGCATTAATTCAATGTATGTATATATTTACATTACATTTACATTTATGGCATTTAGCAGACGCTCTTATCCAGAGCGACTTATATGTCCTAATTATCGGGACAGTCCCCCTGGAGCAACTCAGGGTTGAGGGTCTTACTCAGGTACCCAGTGGTGGTAGTGCCAGAGGTGGGATTCGAACCTGGGACCTCTTGAGCCATAGGTCCATAGGCAAGTACCCTACCACTAGACCACGACCACCACACTTACACTCACATACCATATCATATCATATCCATGCACTCAAATGTTTCATAAATGAAGCCTTTACTTTTTGAAACTCCAAAAGGTTGTATATCATTTTTCTATCTTATTTTCTTTCAGCCCAGTCCCAACTATCACCTGGAGGAAGATCAATGGAAACATACCCAAAAAGGCCCGTTTGAGAAAGTCTCAGGCCGTGCTTGAGATACCCAATATTCAGCTGGAAGACTCGGGGAGCTACGAGTGCAAGGCAGAGAATTCAAGAGGAGGCACTGCCTTCCGGGGTCACCTTCAGGTGTACAGTAAGCACTGACCATCAGAGAGAGTGGATGAGAGAGTCAGAGAGATTTAAACAACTGGTCATTTGTCTAGAGGTTCCTAGAGCAGCCTTTAGAGATTAGACTGCAGTATCACTATAATAATGACTCGAGTAAAAGCAGCCTAGCTAGAAACAACTTGAATAAGAGCAACAAGCAAGTATCAGATAAAAAAATAAATAAATACTTGAGAAATAATTGTAGAATTTACAGCAGAATGCTTTAGAACCTCAAATACCCAAATGTTGGCTCTAGGGGTTCCTTTTGTGCACATTAAAATGCTTTAACTGAAACAAAATGAGATGTGTGAGCAAAAAGGAGTCCAACAGTACAAAAAGAAATCAAAACAAAAAGAATTAGAAACTTATAATACGTGTGTAAAGTGGAACTGAGTATATATTTTTTATTATTTCACAAATGTGCATGAGTCCAAGAGAAATTGGTAAAGTTGGTCATTTCCTCAGTACACGAAGAAAAATGGAAAGACTATAAAATATGTGACTAACAAGGTTAAGCATTGTTTCCAGCACCAAGAGAGCTAGCCTAAGTTTCCTAAGTTGCCTTGGGGGAAATCCAATTTATCAGTTCCATTTTTATTTATTATTTTATTTTTGGTATTTATTTTATAATTAATTAATTTTTTATATTTTTTTTCTTACACAAATTGCTCCAATTTCCGCCCTCATGCTTTTTGCATCATTTTGACTGTCCTGCTCCTCAAAGGAATAAATTAAAGCCAAGCTGGCTTGCCTTATGATCTCTGTCACAAGCTTTCACATGAAAAATTGCTTTGTTCAGGAGTGACTTTTGAGCCAATTAATGTCAAGGGTTTTACATCATTAGTTTTACCTTCCAACCTAAAGAAAACTCTTTCTTCTTTGGCCTAGATTTCTCCCCACCAACTCCACAGTGACACTGACAGTGATCTAATTCTGGCATCAGGAAACCCCAGCCGTCATCCAGCTTTGTCTTCCGTAATCCGTTGGAAACCGGCTGGGTCATAGATGAAGTGTATGCTATGTCAAAACAGCAGCATCTCCAGGCTTGAAGATGAATGTAGACACCTGGCGATTTTATAAAATTCCAATTTTATTAGCTTTATGCCAGGGAAGAAGATCAATACCGTGTCCCAAATGTCTTGCTGCACCTGCTCACCTTGAAAACTGGCTAGTGAAGTTATGATGAACATTTACTTTTACAACTCAACTCAGAGATTTGACACAGGCTAATATTAAAGGATATTTCACTAGGTTTTAAAATATACACCTAAATAAAAGATTATGATGTAGACAGTGCAGTACAGAGTGATTTAAAAGCTGGAGAGACTTGAATTTTGCAGAATGAATGTCTGAATTGGGCATAGAAGTGGTGAATGAAGCCACATGTCAAGTTCAGTTCTTCTTGAAGCGGGAATTGCAAGCAGGATAAAAAATACTTTTAGAAATATCTAACATTTTTATAGTCATTGTTTTATAGGCTGAAAGATATTACTTTAATCCTATTTTTGCCCAGATCAGTAACTAATATTAAAACTCACATGGCATTTATTAGTTTACTGGATAATTATTATTATTAATAATAATAATAATAATAATAATAATACAATTGGACATTGGAATAAATTGGACTTTTTTTTTTTGTAGACTTGACGTGTTGTAGACATGACGTGTTGTTGCTAACCCCATATACAGAGATTTGTGACTGTGATCGCTCTAGTTTTCAGTTATGGGGGGATTGGTAGTCATGAAAATTAGTGCAAATCATGACAGATGTTGATGAAAAATATGTAACCCAGGAAAAGCTCAATTGATCATCAAGCCCACGTAATGGAACCTACTGCTTGCTAAAGGAGCTTTTGAAATTGTTTATGTAGCCAACTTGGAGCCATGCCATACTGAAGAGTTCACTAACAAAATACATTAACAGAGGCATGCACATCTGGTATCTAATCTCTTTTCTTCGGCGTACCATGAAAAGATTTCAACTGTGCCACTCACAGTGCTGCCCTAGTGGAAAGAATATCAGCTCTAATAAACAAAAAAAAAAGCCCTGTGCCAAGGCAGATATTTCCCACTGTTAAACTCTCTTGTTTCAGAAGTCTAGTTATCTCTACCAAGATGTGCAGAAAGCTCTATTACTTGGCACTGAAGCAGCTGCCGTCTCCGCTCGACTAAAAAAATAAAAATGCTCTCAATTTAAGACTGGCATTTTTTCCCTTTATCCTTTCTTTTTTCCAGTATCTCACGGTGGAGCATACCAGTAACTTGATTTGAATACATTTGATATATATATTTGATACTAATTTTAATATTTTGAAGCTTAGTGTATTTCCATGCAAGAAAATGCTTTGCCTAAAGTAAATTTTAAATACATATATTTGATGCTAATTTTAATATTTTGAAGCTTAGTGTATTTCCATGCAAGAAAATGCTTTGCCTAAAGTAAATTTTTAAAAATAATAAAATAAATTGAAGCTGGTTGTGTTTAGGCCTGCACCTAACCTCATGTTCAGACAGACCTGTATCTCCACATACCAGCACTCAGCTCTCTGCAGCTAACAGTTCATTTGACAAGAATAATGCCTTTACTTGTTCTTTTTAAAATAACAAATGGCAAAGGAACCACATACAAAATATTACTTGATTTATTATTACTTGTGTCTATATTATAATGCATCGCGCATGCAGCAGGGTTTCAGCTGCCTGTTCACACTTTGGTTCTGACTACAGAATATATTAATGATGGAAAGACAACAACACTGCTCACCACATTCCCAAACACGGCAGTATGGGCCACACTTACAAATCCTTTTATCCGTTGCTTTATCTCTTGGATGACAGCTGTAAACTTCATTCACGCTGTTTTCCGAAAGCAGTCTTGTTTTTCTCTGTATGGCTTAACTCAATGACCAAGGCCTCCCTCTTTCCTAGAGCAGGATTAACTCTACAGGCCGCTGTGTGTAAATTACATCGCGTGCCAGGCCTGTGCAGGGCGGCTTGCTTTGTTCCTCGCAGCTTAGGGCCCCACCAAGGGCATCAGAGCCCATCTTCCCCAAAGCTTTGGGCTGGCTTCATTATATCTGCTCGTGGTGGGGAAGTGGGCATCACGAGAGCGGTCAGGGTTCATAATTCAAGGATCCAGCACCTTACGTTAAGGTCACTCCTGCAGTCTGCTACACTTCCTTTCAATAGAAAACCACTCAGCTCAGTGAATAATGCAGAAGAGTCAGAAACAATGCCAGCATTGTGAACCAGAAAGGTGTCTTCCTCCTGTGGGCTGACATTATTGATTTATGCTACAAAGAATAACACTAGTGTTTGTTTTGTTGTGTTGCTATTTTGTTGTTTGTTTGGTTTTTGCCAATTCAGGTTGTGTTTCCGTTAATGTTTCTTACATATTGAAATGCTAACTTAGCATTTATCATTGCATATATATATATATATATATTGAGTATACTGTTATTTTCTCAAGGCGTTTCACACACGGTAACACAACTGTAACCCCACTAGACCCCTGTCAACCGCTTCCACTGAAAACCATCCCTGCTTCTTCTCTCATCCATATTCATCTGGCAAAGGGCAAGGCTACACAAGCAAAAAACAAAGTGCAGCTGTATCTGCTGCACTTTGGGATTTTATGATGATTCTACAATGCCAATCTAGCTAATTACGATGGGGAAGTGTTTGCTAATATAAATCACTAAAGTGCTGAAAGGAATTTCAGCAGCAATTATCCTTTTGTAATCTTTTACTTTTGCCTCCTAGACAGCAATCAGCAAAGACTGCGTTGTGCATTTAAGTGCTTTATTTAGAAGCAAGAAAAACTTCATTTATACCATCATCTATAGTTGATGTTCTTCAGACCAAAAAGGGAAAATGACATGAGATACTGTTTGAGTGTGTGTATGAGAGTTTGAACAGTTATTGCTGGGTGTCATGACTTACGAATATTCAGTGTGTCCCACGTGTCTCCCTGTTTCCCTGGCAGCTATGCCCCAATGGATCACTATGATAAATGACTCTCAGCTGGACAGCGGTGAGCAGTTACAGTGGGACTGCCGAGCCACAGGGAAACCCAGGCCCACCTACCGCTGGCTGCGCAATGGAGAACCACTGAACCCACAGGTACGCATGTGCAGAATGACCCTGTTGAAGAGTTTATCTGAACTATCCATCCATCCATTTTCTGCCGCTTGTCCCAAACGGGGTCGCGGGGGAGTGCTGGAGTCCAACCCAGCGCACACAGGGCGAAGGACGGGAGACGCACCATAGACAGGTCGCCAGCCCATCGCAGGAGTTTATCTGAACTATTTTTACATAAATGTTTTGCTTGTTCAGTGTTTGGTAGCAGTGGTAGCAGTGGGTAGTGGAGGCCTAGTGGTTAGGGAGTTGGCCCCAGGATTTAAAGGTCATGGGTTTAAATCCCAGATAAGTAGGTGTCCCTGAGGTACCCTTGAGCAAGGTAACGTCCCCTTCACTGCTCCCCAGGCGCTTTCAATAGCTGCTCCCTGCTGCAGGTGTAATTTTGTTGTGGTTCACTGTGTATTGTGCTGTGTACTCACAATAATAAGCATAGTCACTTTTGCTTCACTTTCATTAAAAAAGCAAAATAAGCGAATATTGGGCTCTAACTTGTTTGAGCTGATCAGCATCATCTGGAGTAAGTTTGACCTAGTTTATTCTTTTAAAAATGAAGCACCTCATGGAGGTTTAGCAGGCTGAGAATTCTCTACACAGGGACCATTAGCCCTCAAATGATGTCCTCTACAAGTTTTACAAAATGCAGTGACAGCATTGACAACAAAAACATGATGTCACATTATCTTCTGAACTGCACTGGTTACCTGCATCCTATAGAACAGAGTTTGGTTATTTTCTTGTTCAAATGGCTGAGCACAGACAAGTGGATGGAGATGGGGAGAAGTAATCCTCAGCACTTTTGTCAACTGGTTGGGATTGGGGGTTAAAAATCTTTTCCTGCCCTCTTGAATTTTAGTTCTGCATTTTCATTTCAGTCCATTTTTGCATGACCTTTATAAAATCTCCCCCATGTCAAATATCAGCACTTATGGCAGTGCTAAAGTCAGCAGGCATTCAGTGGACAACCTTTAATATCAGAAAAGTTCTTCTGAAACTAGGAACAAAAGTATCTGAATGAGTAATGATCAAATCAAACCACTAATGACATTTACTGACTCTCCTGATAGTCTGTCTGCAGACACATTTTAGAGAATAAAGGCTGAAATAAAAAAGTCTGAACATTAACACACTGATTTAGGTTTGCGTGTGGACTGAACTCACCCTTCTTCTTGGCTCCCTTAATGCAAGGCAATTATGTAACATGTCTATCACACTCCCTGCTTTATTTCCTCTTATGTCTCATGTTTCTCGCTCTCTGTTTTACCTTTTAATGTTTTCATTTCTTGCTCACACTGTGTTGTTAAAGTTTCTGCATCATGTATAGTATCTCCCAAAAGTGAGTACACCCCTCACAATTTTGTCAATATTTTATTATATCTTTTTATGAGACAACACTGAAGATATGATACTTTGATACAATGTAAAGTAGTCAGTGTAAAGCTTGTATAACAGTGTGAATTTGCTGTCCCCTCAAAATAACTCACCACACAGCTATTAATGTCTAAACCACTGGCAACAAAAGTGAGTACACCTCTAAGTGAAAAAAGTGGCACATTGTGCCAAATTAGCCATTTTGCCTCCCCGGTGTCATGTGACTCATTAGTGTAACTTAGGTCTCAGGTGTGAATGGGGAGCAGTTGTGTTAAATTTGGTGTTATCACTCTCACACTCATACTGGTCACTGGAAGTTCAACATGGCACCTCATGGCAAAGAACTCTCTGTTGCTCTACATGAAGATGGCCTAGGCTATGAGAAGATTGCCAACACCCAGAAACTGAGCTCTAGCACAGTGGCCAAGACCATACAGCAGTTTAACAGGACAGGTTCCTCTCAGAACAGGTCTTGCCATGGTCCATCAAAGAAGCTGAGTGGACGTGCTCAGCGTCATATCTCAAGGTTGTCTTTTGAAAATAGACGTATGAGTGCTGCCAGCATTGCTGCAGAGATTGAAGGGGTTGGACAGACCATACACTGCATCAAATTGGTCTGCATCGCAGTTGTCCCAGAAGGAAGCCTCTTCTAAAGATGATGCACAAGATGCACTGGGCACTGCCAGCACTGGGGAGCTACAGATCATTGAAGGAACCATGAATGCCAACATGAACTGTGACATACTGAAAGAGCTTGATCCCCTCCCTTCGAAAACTGGGCCGCAGGGCAGTATTTCAACATGATAACGACTCCAAACACACCTCCGACCACTGCCTTGCTAAAGAAACTGAGGGTGAAAGTGCTGGACTGGCAAAGCATGTCTCCAGACATAAACCCTATTGAGCATCTGTGGGGCATCCTCAAATGGAAGGTGGAGGAGCGCAAGGTCTCTAACATCCACCAGCTCCATGATGTCATCATGGAGAAGTGGAAGAGGATTCCAGTGGCAACCTGTGAAGCTCTAGTGAACTCCGTGCCTAAGAGAGTTAAGGCAGTGCTGGAAAATAATGCTGGCCACACAAAATATTGACACTTTGGGCACAATGTGGACATTTTCTTCACTTTTGTTGTCAGGTTAGACATTAATAGCTGTGTGTTGAGTTATTTTGAAGGGACAGCAAATTTACAAGCTGTACACGGACTACTTTACATTGTATCAAAGTGTCATGTCTTCAGTGCTGTCCCATGAAAACATATAATAAAATATTAACAAAAACCTTCTTCTTCTTCTTCTTCTTCTTCTTCTTCTTCTTCTTCTTCTTCTTCTTCTTCTTCTTCTTTATTTATTAACACTTTGCTTGGGCCGTCCACTATAGATACTTTGTAGATTCTCAAATGACCGTGAATCTAAATCAGAATTAAATGTGACTCTAACCTTATTTTTTACCTGAACCTAGCACGAATCCTGACATTAATGCTTTTAATAATCCCTTGAGTTTCAGCTGAGAGTTTTGTTAACAACTAAAGAATCGGTAGCCCATCTATATAAAGTGTATTAACATAAAACTATTTTAAGTTTGGTTTAAGAGTTTACACACTTAAGCCACATTTCAGTCAGTATCAGAAAAGAAACTTCAGACAGACACATGTCGCTTTACTGGTTTACAAATTAGCTGCCAGTTAAGGGATTACTGAATGATCTTTGCTGTTAGTGCTGTCAAAAAGATCATGTTAAGGAATTTTTGATTACAGGTGCTCCACCCTGATGCTTCTGAGCGTCTTTCTTCAGCTAATTCACCCACAGAACAAATGCCATGAAATTCTGAAACTTTTTACCAGTTGAAGTGAAAGTGACTATTCTTGTCATTGCGAGGTCACGGCACAGCACACAGTGAACCACAACGAAATTGGACCTCTGCATTTAACCCATGCACACAAACACTATGTAGCAAGGGGCAGCTATGAAAGCGCTCAGGGAGCCATGACAGGGACGGTACCTTGCTCAAGGGTACCTCAGGGCAACCTGCTGGTAAGGGGTTTGAACCCACAATCTTCCGATCCTGTGGCCAACTCCCTAACCACTAGGCCAGCCCCTTTAGAAATGAATGTCAAAAAGGTGTCTCAGGTTTGTTAATCCTAGAAAAATGTAACCTTTTTTTATTTATTAATTTTATTGTATACACTTCACTTAACCCACCATTGATCTTTGTCATTGGATTTGGCAGCTATTGATGTTAGTAATTAATTGCCTATAAAGACAGAGAGCATCATTAAACTAGTTGCAGACTAACCAGCACCACCCTAAGCGTTAGATACCACCCAGCAGTTGCCTTTTCTTCCCTAGGTACATGACATGAAAACATTTTAATTTGTAACATTTTTCATTACATTTCATACAATAGTGAGTATTTAAATTACATACACATATAATGTGGAGATCTTTACCCCCACTTAGTGCCCCCACTGCAGTTTTCTGAAGCCATGACCTTTCCCTGAAGAATCTAACATATTAGATTCAAATTATTACAAAACACCCATCCATCCATTATTTGAATCACTTGTATCCTTACCAGACATGCATAACCAGGGAAGATGGATAGATATAGGAAATCATAAGGAGCTTTTTTGTTGTCATTAGCTATTAATATTAGTATTCATTATATTAATATGAGTTATTAATATTTAAGTTTAAAGAATACATTTTTGCATGTTAACATGTTAAATTCTATCAGCAGCACCTGCGATTTCAATAAGGAACATTGACTGGATAAGTGAGTTTTCAGATGTTAAGTGTAAATGCTGGGAAGTGAAGTGAAAGTGACTATATGTTAATGTAATACACAACACAGCCCTCAGATCCACAACGTGGAGCTGGACAGCCATATCCAGCACCCAGGGAGCAATGATTGGGACAATGCCTTCTTCAAGGGTACTTCAAGGTTACCTACTTGTCTGGGAATTGAACCTATGACCTTCCACTGGCCACCACTGCCCAAATTATTATGTATTGACAGTTTTTATTCTAACGTTGGTGCCTTTTCTTTTTAAAAAAGTAAATACATACCATTTTAGATTCCATATGCTGTTTTATGGTATAAGGGCTCCATGTGAGGCATTCTGTATAGAATTAATGGCTGTATCCTCTTTGTTGATTCACACTTTATATCACTCCTCCTCCTGCTCCATCAGTGGAAAAGGCCTATCATAAGACTAGCGCTGATCAGCTATTATTTATGTGCTGAACCGTTCTCCGCATATCAGTGACACCAGTGAATTAAGTAAAAGTGGTGTTTGTAGTCCTTCAAGTGTGTCATTCAGAGGAGAAATGTGATACACTTCTCCACACATCCAATAGACATAGTGGCCACTTTATTAAATTCATACCCTTATAGGTCTGTAGATAAAGATTGTAGCTTGTCTTCATTGATGGAATTCATCCTCTAGCCTTTCATCATGTGTTAGTTTTTGACCACAGGGCCACTGATGGCTGTTTTTGTTTGGTGAACTATTCATAACCCAGCAGCAAAGCTGTTCTTAAAATGACGCAACACCCAAATTATCTCTCATGGCTGCAGTTTTATTTTGCCACTGGGTGGACAGGAGCTGGCAGATAGAGAAGGTCAATAAGATCAATAACCTTAACAGACAAGATGTCCTTAAAAAGGGATGATGGCTGTTTCAAGTTTATTGTATTTCTAAAGCAGATTTAAAGAAAACTACATTAAAGGCAAGGTTTAAAAACTAGGGTTAGGGCAAAGTTCAAGGTGCAATGACTATGAAAGCCCAAGTACTTATATAAAGTGGTGATTGATGCAGAATTTTATGGACATGCTGATGAAGGGAACAGAGGTGATGAGGAGGTGATGGGTAGGTAAGGTGTCAAGGAGAGGAATGCAGAAGGTCAGATGATTGTGGTTTTGCTAAAAGGATGGAAATGGCTGTAGTTAATACTTACAAGAGTAGAGGAAGATGCACACAGGAATACTTTGAGGGCTGATGAATAAACGGACTGAGAGAGAGAGAGAAGGTTGAATGACATGAGGATGGTAAACCAGGAAGTGCAGTGGATTAGCAAGGTGGAAGTATGGAGTGTGGAAGAGAGATGATGAAGAGATTTCAGGCTACTTGGACAATTTGGAGACGAAATCAGAGAGGCGAGGCGAGAGGTGTTTTGGTTTTGCTTTGTACAGAGGAGAGACAAGGATTATATTGGGAAAAGGATGTTGAGGATGGAGCCACCACTCATCAGCCAAGAGTGAAAGAGGAAGGCAGTAAGAAAGTTTATGGATGTGGTGTGAGAGGACATGCAGGCAGCTTGTTTAAAAGAGGAAGATGCAGAGGAGCGATAGAAAGGGAAATGGATGATCCACTTTGGCAACTCTTAACAAGAGCAGCAGAAAGGAGAAGAATGAAAAAAAATGTGTATATAAATGTATATAATGTTTAATTATGATTTTGGTAACGAGTGAAGCAAGGCAAAGGTTGGGAAATGTACACTCATGTCCCAATTAACAGACAACCAGGTGGGTTCTGGACCATCTGTAGGTGTGAAATTGAAGCCTAGATAACACCTACATATAATGCATAACAAAAATGCCTCTGTGTTATTGTTTACCAATATATTGTGGTTAATATAGCAATATAACTTCTACATATTTTTAAACTTAGCATACTGTAATGGATTAAATAGAAACTGAGCACCTAAAGGATATATACCAGTTTTTGCCACCGAAATTAACAAAACGTATCTGGTGTCTGGTGACACTGTGACATAAAATGTGGTGCTAATGTAAATGCCCATGCATTATTTAAGTCATCCTTTATATAGAACTAAATGGAGTGTTAACACAGGACTAACAGACTAGAGTGCGTTGTCACAGCATCATCTCAGTCAACTGAAAAAGAAAGCCCTGCTAATTGAACTTTGAAAACATTTGATGCATTGAATAAATGATGTAAAAAATTGCTCTGAATTGCCACAACTAACTGCCTGCTAGGGCTTCCTGCTTTTCACACCCGTCTATGTGTCAGATCACCCAGTGGTGCACATGTGCATGCATGCACGAATGCACGCACACACACACACACAAACCATATGTCACACCTCGTCATACTGTGAGCTACTAATGGGTATTTTCAGCATATATTACTTCACACATTGCAGTTAAATTTGGAGAGAAATTTCCCCACATCTGTCAAATGTGTTTTAGGTGCTCCACTCACCTAGGCATTTTTATCAGAGGCAGAGCTTTGCTCAAAGATCACATGAAGACATATGTTAAAACTGCCTGCCTTATATTGTGTAGGTCCCTCCCTGTGTGGGCCCACTTTAATGTACCACACCCTTTGACAGGTGCCATTGTGATGAGATAACCAATGTTATTCACCTGTCAGTCGTTTAATGCTGTAGCTTATTGATGTAATTATTCTGTGTGAAACGTTCACCCCCACAGAACCGAGTGGAGATGCTGAATGGAGAGCTGATCATCCACAGAGTGCAGCAGGCCGACTCCGGCATGTACCAGTGCGTCGCCGAGAATAAGTACGGGGCCATCTACTCCAGCGCTGAGCTCAAAATACTGGGTAAATGCCTGTATTAATCTTTCACTTGCTTTAGGTGGAGCAGGGACAAGTTTATCTTTCGATTCTGCTCAGCCATTACCAGACCATTAGCTGAAAGCCAATGCGGGAACGAGCTGGAATTTACAGGCTTTACTGGCAGAGAGACATCAGAGAATAATGCAAGTGACATTTGGCATTTTATTTTATTTTTTTCCCCCCAACACAATCAGCCAGAGGGAGTAGGATAACATTAATTGCAGTTGCATTTTATGCTGAGCTCATTTATCTATTTGATCAACTAGAAATGTGTGGGGTGATTAAATTAAGTTTATGCATTTATTTTGTTGAAATGTTAATAGCTTTTTGACCCACATTGTCTACTTATGCTGTGGGCAGACAGAACTAATATGCTAATTGATGTCTTGAAGACACATGGGGTCAATTCATATATATATATATATATCCATCCATTATCTGCCGCTTGTCCCAAACGGGGTCGCGGGGGGGGTGCTGGCGTCCAACCCAGCGCACACAGGGCGAGGACGGGGGACACACCCTGGACAGGTCGCCAGCCCATCGCAGGGAATATATATATATATATATATATATATATATATATATATATATATATATAAATGTGTGTGTGTGTGCGCCTGTTTGTTTGTTTATTTATTTATTCATTCATTTATTTATTTATTTGGCAAGCCAGTTAAGCCTCCATTTGAGCCATCTCTGAAAACTCAGGCTTTTAGTGAATAATTATCTCCTGTACTGATAGGAAGCTTTCAGTCTGAGGCACTGAACAACTAGCAACCAGCAGTGAAGCTTGAATGGCAAACAATAGGAGGAATGCTGAAGAAGTGCTGCTTTCTTTAAAGCATAAAAAAAAAGAAAAATGCATTTCCGGCTTCAATTTAAGGGTGTAAAGTAAACTTTTGTGTAGTGTAGTCAGGCGATGGCAAGCTGAAGGTGGCACAGTGTGCTGTCGCACAAAGCCCTGTGCTAAAAAAGAATGAAAGGAAAAAAGCATGCATCTGCGGGGAGGAGGAGTAGCAAAAGCAGAACTTCTGTTTGCTTGAACCTGCCTTTTTTTTTCAAGCCTTCATGCAATCAAAACATGGGTTAGAAACTCATTTGCGAAGCCTCTAGCACTCCAGTCCAGTGGGCGTCCAGGCCGCAACAAAGAGGCCGGGCACAAACTGAGCTTGTGTTTCTTTAACAAAGACACACTCATTTTCTTCCTGTCACCTCTGATTTTCCCGCTCATCCTATGACACTCCCTTCGTCCTTTTCCTGTGGGTCATTTTCATTCACATTGCTCATTACCTCCGCGAAGGCCCCATCACACAAAGACAAGATAAACACAAACAAATGACTGCAGCTTTTGACAGCCCTGACAAACGCTCATGCTCAGCCCAGAGCTCAACACGACTCAATTTACCAAAACATTTGTTGTGTGATGGTTCAGAATGGACACCAGAACTACTGAGTCTAATTTATGCTCAGCAGCACGAGAGCATCATTACACGTTGCATTTGGACCGCCTGGCTTCCTAAGTGCCCTGAGTCACTGGAATGTTCCTCATTCTTTCTCTCTTTTATCTCGACTGGAAATTGCATGTTTTGTTCTCAGCAGTGACATTCAAAGAGCATTTCAGGGCCTTTTTTTCTGACGAATATTCCTGCAAGCCAGTGCCCATTGGCAAAAGCTGACTTCAGTGACTTAGCTTGTTTTTGTGAAGTCCACGAGCATGCACTGTTGTGACATCCCGCTGCTAATAGGAACCCCCATTCAGATGACAGTGTGCTGTGGGCTAAACCAGGACACACTGTGCCCAGCATCTCTTTCACCACTCTGCCATTTTTATCCATGGGGCTTTGGGAAGGGCAACTTGCAGGAGGCAAGGCAGATGTGATGGAGTAGCAGCCCATAGCTCATAGTTTGTTGGGTTAATGTAAAATATTCATTCAGTATGTAATTGGTATCCAGTCAGCTACTTTTACCCCTCACAGCCTGGGAAAAACAGCTTTCCATTTTTGAAATAAGACCTAAACATTATTTAGTTTCAGTCTACGCTGCTTTTAAATGAAGTGTAATACAGAGTAGTCACTCCAGACACTGATATTGTAGATATAAATGGATTTGTTGCAAAAGGCAATAAAGTCCATACAGCCTGCAATGGTTTAGACCCACCTACTTATTTAGAAATGCTGAGACCAGACTTCTAAACGAGTGCCAAATGATAAAGATGTAAAGGGTTTGGTTGCAAAATAATTAAAAGAAAATTTTCTGTTGTCATAAATGAGTTTGTGTTAGACATTTTATTAGTGTAGAACTGAACTTGTCCCCCCCATCCTCGCCCTGTGTGCGCTGGGTTGGACACCGGCACTCCCCCGCGACCCCGTTTGGGACAAGCGGCAGATAATGGATGGATGGATGAACTTGTCCATCTATTACATAGGATATATAGATATTTTTTTTTTGTAACGCACTAAATTGGGAACACGTGGATATTCAGAGTCTTGGAATGAAATTCTTCATTTATCAGCCTAAAAGGCAGCCACAAAGGCTCCTGAAATAAATATTTGGAGATAAGATGAATAATGGAGAAAGATAAATTATTACTGTTGTTAAGTTGTTACTGACTCAACAAATCCCTAAGTGCTCAAGAAAGGCTGATGGCTGGACGCTCAGATTTAAGATAATAAATACCATTGGTGTACAAAGGGTTATGGCTTTTACTTTGGCGAGAGTGTCTCTTTGAACAATCAATCTTTTCATCAATCAATCAATAATTCTACAGTTTATCAAGGGAAAGCTTTCATACTCTGAACTCAAGTTTTAATTTTTCTACCAAATATGATGAAATCTCATGAAACGGTGGTTGAAATGACAGCCTGTCAGTGAAGCTAAATGAAGATGTTTTGATGAATAATTGAAATGAATGAAAATTTGAATAGGAATTACTCCAGAAATAGTGGACCTTTATTGCCGAAGGTCGTATTGCCAGTTTGTTTGTAGCAATAAATGTTATATATGTGGGGATAAAAAAGCTTGTTTATATAATGTATCTGTATTTTTACAGGGTTGCTTTTGTCTCACACATGCTTAGCAAGAGCATACAAGCATATAAACACAGATAAACAAATTTTGTATGAAGATTCACACTTTTGCCCACACATCTTGGGGGACCAAGCGCATCTGTCAGTATTGTATTGTCTATGCTTGGACAAGTGTGAGTAAGGGGAGAAGTTGGGGGGGGAGTTGGCCCTGCAGCTAAAGTCAGGACTAAAATGTCATCATCTCTAATGTCACCCGTTAAAAAACATGGCTCAACCTTTGTCTAAGCACTGGTGCTGATGCCTGGCAGACAGCAAGCCACCCAATGGGTTCTCACTGTTCAAGCACAGGGGTGCAGGGGTTTTATAGCAGCGTACACTACAGAAGAGTTTTCCCTCTGCAAAACTGACATCGGTGCAATGGCACTGCTCTGGAAATGCCAAGATGTATCTGCGCTGCCTTTATGCATCAGTGTCCAGTTTTCCATTGTGAATAGATATTTGTGTTGTTTTAGCTTGTGATAACTCAGTATATGCATCATTTTTAAGGGCGTCCAGCTTCTAAATCAAATATTCAGCTAATCTAGGTACCTTGTAAACAAAGATGCAGCTTTTAATTCGAGTCATAGTTTGTGTATCTTCTTATTTGTTTATTTTTATAGGTGAATTATAGAACATATTTTTGAGAAGTATGCAGTTTATGACATACTCTATATCTGACTTATCACTAGATAAGATCAAATAAAGGCAAAGTAAGTTTCACTTAAGTTTGTGAGATTCTTTCTTGCTAAATTGTAGCTGCACAAGCTTATTTTTAGTCATTGGTTTTTGTGCATTTATGGTGGCCCAGTGTTTTTGAATTAAGCTGCATAGAAGCAGGTTTTATATTCTCAGAAAAATGAACATTTTAGTGTGTGGTTATTGGTGAATTTACCAACTTTGCAGAAGCCTTGAGAATTTCCTGTTCAGCTAATTAGATATTTTTGGACTTTTTCTCTCTCACTGGTTCCTTAGTTACTTTTCTCAGTGCTGTCACTGACATGAAGGTCAGCTGTAGCTGTGCCCTAGAATTTTTTTTTTTTTTTTTGACTCTGACAACATTGGACTCATCAAATGTGTCAGGCTGCCGAGAGCCTCCCTGCAGAAAGATTAGACATTCAACTGTAATTATCTTTAAATGCATCAGTCGAGGGCTGAATTATTTTTATCGTTTAGCCTGGAAATATTTTACTTCTACTGGATGCTCACACTAACGATGAGACTGCTAATTATGAGTACATTGCTCAAGGGATGGATAACTGCCATCACGCTATTCCCTCAATGGTGTATTCTCTGTTTCTGAAAGGCTTGTAATTCCCACATATTGTTTGGAATTCTTAGACATCTATCATGCCTGGTGCAAACCAAAGAGTCTCTCCTTGACTTTCTACTATGTGTTGTCTTAACAGTCCGCTACTTGGCCATGGCTAGGTTTTGTTGCAACCCTGGTTCTTGTTTGCTGCTGGCGGATGCATTTTTGATCTGCACCCGAGAAGGGAATCAAACATTTGAGTGTGCTCTTAATCAAGCTTATAGCTACCCTGTTTTAATATTTCGCTCTTTACAAATGCTCAAATCACGCATGCTGCTGGTAATATGTTTGATTTCAGCAAAAATGGAATATGTTTTTTAATGAGAACCTCCCTTGACAACATGGTTATTAAAATCAGAAAATCAGAAATTAAACCAATTAAGTCAAATACTGTATTGATTTGAGGTACATGCACAAATTAACCATCTCTCAAAGAGAATCTTTTAATGTCCTCTAATGATGGTTAACATGAAAATAACAGTAACTGTATCCCTGCCCTAACCAATCAGTGTACACCCATATATGTAATTTAGTGTACTTTAGCTGCTCCATTGTGAAACAAACAAAACCAAATGGGAAAGATACAAAGACTAAAACACCAGTGCAGAACATTAGCCAATGAACAAGCTGTAAAAATATTCAAGGTGTACATGAATCTCAGGATCAAGTGCTACAAGATGTAAGATGCATATATAACTCTATTTTGTTATCATGATGAACCCCATCACATTTAAAATGAAGTTGCACTTGCATTGCTGTTATTATGTTCTTGTGGAAATTTCCCCAGGGACTGTAACACTACTCAACATAGAAGAAGCCAGTGTTATTCCCTCTGCATTTGTTTATAGCTATATTCACAGCAAACCAGTGATGATCTCTTGTTATCAAAATCACAAAACGACTACCAGCCTACATGTTCTCAGAGAAGCCAATTTATTTCCTTCCATCCTTATGCTTGGTGCCAAAAGCAATCCTTGTTATTGTTATTTTATTCAGTAAAACAATGGACTAGATTGCAATATTATAAAATAGATACCAGTATAAATATGTGAACAACATTAAGATTGGAATGAGTGGAGAAGAGTGACTGGAGTGATTTGTGATAGACGGGTACCAGTGAGAGTTAAAGGAAAGGTTTACAGGACAGTAGTGAGACCAGCTATGAGTCCTGCCTGAAAAAAGGCAGGAGGTGGAGCTGGAGGTGTCAGACTTAAACATGCTAATATTTTCATTGGGTGTGACGAGGATTGACAGGATTAGAAATGAGCATTTTAGAGGGATAGCTCAGGTTAGATGTTTTAGAGACAAAGTCGGAGAAGCAAGGTTACTTTGGTTTGGACATGTGCAGAGGAGAGATGAGAATTATATTGGGTGAAGGATGTTGAAGATAGAGCTGCCAGGAAGGAGGATTAGAGGAAGACCAAAGAGGAGGTTTATGGACATGGGAAGAGAGGACATGTGGGTGGTTGGTTTGAAGGAGAACGATACAGTGGACCAGAAAAAATGGAAATGGATGATCCACTGGGGTGACCCCTAAATGCGAGCAGCCGAAAGAAGAAAAATTAAGTTCATGATAAACAGTACAATACCATTGCCTATTTACAGTAATCCCCCCCCCAAAAAAAAAGTGACAATTTTTTTTAATTAGTGCTTTTTTATAAAGCAACTGCTGACAGTTGCGGCAAATTAGTTCTTCTTTCTCAAAGCATGATGAATTTCGAAAAACATTTGAGTTGTCCATAATAAATAATAAATAGATTTATGTATAAAGACAGATATGTATTCCTGCTCATAAAAATATTAAAACACATGGTTTCCTTCTTTAGTTTTACACAATTGCTTGCACACTACCTGCTAATATGTATATGAACAAAACTGATCACTTGAATAGTCATTATTAAATAGTTTGGGAAGAAAAAAGAAAGATGAATCTCTGTGTATCTGTATTGATGTAGCTATCTGGTGGTCCTTTTTGAGTGACAGTGGGCATTTATTTTTCATTTAATAACGATCGGTATTCGCTTGCATGTTGCTACTTGTTGGATAAAATATGTTTTTATTATAGGTTTATTTATATATTAATATAATGTCTCTTCATTTTTGCTAAATTTTTAAATATTGTTTATGCTTATAAGTATCTCCTTTTTTGTTTCTAATAAAGCACGTATCTAAATTCAAGCATATTAAATACAAAAATTTTAACAGTGTCTGAAAATAGAACGTTCCGTTATCAACTGCTGAATTTCTCACTGAAAATGTATTTCTACAGTCTTTTTTCAGTGTATCAGTTTCCATTTCTTCCGGGTCTCTGCATCTTCCACTCCAACCACCTGCATGTCCTCTCTCACCATAAACCTCCTCTTTGGTCTTCCTTTTCTCCTCTTTCCTTGTAGCATATTTCCACATCTCCAGGGTCTCCTCAAGCTGCTCTCTACTCTCACAACAGATCACAATATAATCAGCAAACATCATAGTCCACAGGGACTCCTGACTAATCTCATCTTTCAACCTTACAATCATCATTGCAAACAAGAATGAGCTCAGCACTGATTCTTGATATAATCCAACCTTTACTTTAAATGCATCTCTCACTCCTACTGCAGATCTCACCACTGTCACTCTGCCCTCATACATATTCTGTATTACTCGTACATACTCTGCCACTCCTGACTTTCTCATACAAAACTTTGATTCATTCATTTGCTTTCTCCAAGTCCGCAAAGGCACAGCGCAACTCCTTCTGACCTTTTCTAAATTTCTCCATCATAAACCGCAGAGCAAAAATGAAATCTGTTTATTTCTGATGCTGCTGTTCGCTATTCACAGCCTCTTTTCTTACCCTTGATTCCACTACTCTTTCCTTCCATTTCATGATGTAGCTGATCAACTTTAAGTGTGCTTGTGCTTCTATAGTTTTTACTAACAGTAAACCTCTATTTTTTTGCTAGCATCGGCGCCCATGTTCAACACTAACACAGTTACCATCATCGCCACCATGGGAAAAGATGTGTCTCTGGAATGCAGGCCAAGAGCTTCTCCTAAGCCAAGAATATTGTGGAAGAAAGGAGACAGGAGACTCCAGGGCAACAGGAGGTGAGACTTTTTTTTTTTTTTATCTATGGGTTTACACATACTAGGCTTGTTTTCCTTGCACAAGTGCCACCATGACTGTCCGTTTTCAGCTTTTCATAATGTGCTTTACATTCCAAACCCAAACACATGGCTCAGGCTTCACGGCTCAGGCGAATCACACTTCACCTCTACAGTAGATCAAATCCCTTTTAAGGTTTTTTTTTTTTTTTTTTCTTCTTAATGGTACAGTCACATTGAGATAAATGATTCCACTAGATGCCTACTGTGCCTAAGTCCAGCTTACCCCTGTCTCAGCTTCAGTGTTTAGGGCATTCTTGGCAAACAAATTTGACTTTGGAGGTCAGCCTTAATAGGGTACAGTTCAGATTTCTGATACTCCTCAGGGTTCTCCTTAATTGATTCCTGCTTATTTTAAAGGTGTTTATCAGTGAGCAAAAAAAGTAAAATGAGATTAAGTACATTTTACATGTTCTTAATCAGTGTTTTTGCTGATGATTGTGTGTTTAATGCTGTTGTGGCAACATCAGGTACAGTTGTGGCAGCATCAAGTGTATGTGCAATGTGAAAGGCGTTAGAGAAAAGCCTCAATAAAGCTATATCTAAATTGATCAATATCAACCTGCTCCAACTCTGTCCATAAGTTAAAACAGTGAAAGTGATTATTCTTGTCATTGTGAAATGCAGCACAACACATTCAACTTAAAAACAGCTCCTGAATGAACAGATACCATCATGAAATGTGTATGAAACAAGTAAATTAAAGAGGTGGTCAATTCCGCTACCTATCCACTGTAAAAAACATGAAAAATGCGATAGCCCCCAAAAGGATCAATAAGTCTGAACTAACTCTCTGCATGCTGTGGGATCAGCTGCAATGTTTCTAAGCCATTTGATGTGAGACAATAAGTAGCCAGCCATCTTTTTATTAAAAATCACAAATCCCACTCACAGCATTGTGTACCAATTCTGCTCCTGGAGTGCCAGAAGTGATTTCTTTCATCTAACACTCCAATTTGATCTATTTGAAAGTCTCCGTTATTACCAAAAATATATATATTCCCTGTTCATCAGAAATAAAAGCATGCCTAACAAGCTGTCTCGGTTAGGTTACGGTAGAGGGCATTCTGTTCTGACTGACCACACCTGGGCTCATTGGGTTACAGGTGTGCTTCATTGGAACTCGCTATTTAAGCCCCAAAGAGTCAGAACAGAGCGTGGCTCATTAACAGAGGCTAAGCCTCCAAGTAATGTTGGGTTTTTAGGTTATTGTGTTTTGTTTTGGTTACGATGGAAAATAAAGTTATGTTCTTGATCCCTGGCTCCGTGTTGACATCTTACCCGCACCACACCAGCGTTATACAAGCAAACTCAGACCTGCTGACCTTAACACAAAGTAAATGTTATTCATGACAATGAACTGTGCAGTTATTTAGTTGCCTAATTACATTTAAATGGTATAGCATCATGACCGTAATGACTCTAATGTCTGAGAGTTAAAAAAAAAAAATGAATGTGTTAATTAGTCATTTGTGTTTAGGCAACAGGAACAAAAGATTGGGGAATACTATATCTTAAGAAAGGGAAATGGGGGATTTAATTCTTCTTTAGTGAAGGCAGTGGATATACAGCTAAAGAATCACAAAGAATACTTTTTAGTAGTACGTAGAACTCTTCTTACTTAAGTTGTAAAGTTTTAATACTGTATAAATTAAGATATAGACCATTATCTCAGCTTCTGCAAAATGCTGGCCAAAAATAGGAGTGTTTTTTTTTTCTTTCTTTCTTTGCTTATAGAGGAAGACAGCCCAAGGTTTTGCAAGACACAAAATATTTAAAAACTTTAAAACAAAGTGTCAATATGAAAGAACAAGTCATCTTAATATTGATAAACTGCGATGAACGGTGAAAAAATAAATCGACTTTCATTTCCGTTACTTCCTGTCCTCTGCATATTCTTCTTTCACACTGACTGCCTGCATGTCCTCTCTCACCACATCCTTACACCGCCTCGTTATCCTTGCTCTTCTCTTTCCTGGCAGCTCCATCCTCAACATCCTTCTCCAAATTTAATCTACATCTCTTTTCTGGACCTGTCCGAATCAATGAGACTAATTCAAGGAGGGGCAGCGGTGGCCTAGTGGTTAAGGAGTCGGCCCTGGATTGGAAGATTGTGGGTTCAATTCCCTCACCAGTAGGTTTCTCTGAGGTGCCCTTGAGCAAGTTACCGTCCCCGTCACTGCTCCCCGGGCACTTTCATAGCTGCCCCTTGCTGCACGGTATTTTAATGGGTTAAATGCAGAGGTCCAATTTTGTTGTGGTTCACTGTGTGCTGTGCTGTGACCTTGCAATGACAAGAATAGTCACTTTCACTTCAAAATTGCTGTCCCTCTAAAATACTCATTTCTAATCTTATTCATCCTCATTACAACCAATGCAAATCTCGGCATCTTTTCTTCCTTCATTCCCGCCACTCTTCTCAAACCACTCCAACCTGCTCACACCTTCTTCTTCACCTCTTATTCACACTTCCAGTTATTTTGAATTAATATAGCCAACAGTTCAGAGTTGTTTTTTTGGTCCAGTGTTCCCTTGTTTATCGAGGATTTTCTGGCATAGTCTGGATAAAGTAAGTCTTTCCTACATAATACACAATGTTTAGCAATGGCTTTATAGCCAGTGGTGCAATATGGCCATCACAGTCAAAGAACAAAAACCAAGCGTCCAGACTTATTTACCTCCACTGCACACATGGAGCAGTAATATTTGGAATCTTTTTCCTCTGAGTGCACTGACAGCTCTGAATCTCTCTATCTATCTGTGTATCATGGTGAATGAGAAGGATGGGGGTGCAGATAAAAGTCGGCGTGGAGGCTGCTGATGGAGAGCGGTTGTCAGTCAGCATGAGTGACGGAGCAGAAATTATCGGGCCCTGTCGAGTGTGCTTGGCTGAGACTCTGCAAGAGAGCCCCATGTTTATTAACGTTGCCCTTCCAACGGATTTATCTGAGGCACTACAAGCAGAGCTGCTGCCTAATCGATGTTGTTTGATTTTATCGTTTCTCTTTACGCTCCTGGAGAAACCCTGAAAAAGCATGATGTTTGTGATTTGATAGCAGTCTATCTAGCAGTAATGAGATGCAGCCTTGGGAGATAGGAAGTCATTTGAGAAAACAGGTATTGGGTAACAGTGTTGGGCTATTGCATGTATCTTAAAAGGGATTCAAATTTAAGGAGCCTGTAATCATCACATCTACAAACTGAATAGCAACAAATGTTGGAACATTTCGGCTGCTCCAGCTTGCCTCAAAAATTGTGTGTGTGTGTGTTTAAATGCAAAGGAATGTACATTTAAGATATGTTGAAATGCCTTATAAAATAAAAGAAATGTTATCCCATTTACCATGTAGTGTTGCCTTGAAAAAAAAGAGAAATATAAATAGATATAATAGATATGAATAATTCATTTAAATAGTTTTAAAGTGATTTGATATTATGATTTAAATTCTTAAAAGAGTAAGAAGTGTATAGTCTGCACTGATGGATAAGAATCAAAAAATAGAGTTAACTTGTTTATAGATTAAGTTATTGATGATCTCTCACCTGAAATATACATTATTTCCCTCTTAACCCCATTGGTCTTCACAATTCTCAATGAGAGGGATGTGACTTTAGCTCTGGAATAACGGCTCTGTAGACTCCTCCTGTTAAAACGGGCTTATTGCAGCAGTGTGATTGGGGAAGGCGTTCATCATGAAGAATGCTTACCAAAAACACCAAAGCAAAAGAGTAAGAGGTCTTTGCAGGCCTTGTAGTATAGATAGCAATTCACATATGGTTGTTGCACAGTATCTATAGTTTTACGCTCAGAAAGATGTAAGAGGATTTTGCAAAATCCTTGGAGAATTTTTTGCATTTTTGTGTTGATCTTTTACTTTAAAATGGTCCCTTTCAAATATGGGTGTTTTCTTTTTTTTTGTTTTTTTTTAAGGGCTTTGCAGCATAGTGTTGTGTATCCATTTCTATTCTTATTTAAAAAAATGAAAAACTTACTAATAGCTTTTAATGTATTTTCAGTGAATTTTTCATTACAAGAGGGAAAACCGGGGCAATGGTGGCCTCGTAGTTAGGGAGATGGCCCCAGGACCAGAAGGTCACGAATTCGAATCCCATACCTGTAGGTTGCCCTCAGGTACCCTTAAGCAAGGTACCTTCCCCATCACTGCTCTCTTGGTGCTTAAAATAGCTGCCCCCTGCTGCATGTGTGTCATCTGTTTCACAATGACAAAATAATTTTTTTACATTTTTTTAAAACTATGTCAGTTTGGTGAAAGGAAAGTCACATCATGTGTTTTCATGTTTACTCAAATGCACAACACATGACAGGATTATTCAGCATATACAAGTGTATGTGAGTGTCCTTGGGTGAGAGAGAGACAGAAAGGATATGGGGGGGGGGGTAAAGTCTCACTACACAGCAGTATTGTTGTACAGTGATTTCACACTTTGCTTGCTTCTGAACATGGAATCTCCTGACACTGCACTTGTATAAATTTACTTTTGACAAGATGGTAATGAAGGTGCAAATTGTTTTCTGATGCATGCACTTCTGAAAGGATTCACATTTGTTTAATCTTGTCTTTTTTTCCCCCAGAAATTTAACAGAATGTCATTATTAGGCTTAAGTGCATAATGTTACACTAATGGACAGTCCTAATTGCATGCATGAATACTTTGATCTTTGTAATTATATGCTAATTCATAAAGAAATTTTAACCTGAGCTAGCAGAATATTCAGGGTGAAAAGAAGACCAGTGAGGCCTGACTTGTTCTTCTGGCTAAAGATCAAAGCATTGCTTTTCCAAGAGAGAAGAGAATCCTGCCGGTTCCATCTGCTTACCTTGTGAAGTCAAAGTTAGCGTTGTTGATAACAACAGCCTACTGCCGTTCAATATGTACAGTGTCTCGCTCATGTTGCTTTTTCTTTCTTATAATACAGAAGTGCTAGTGTTGTTTTCTTTGTAGCTTCAGTCGCTTTCATGTTGTTACATCTGTCATGCAGGATTTGCACAAATGGTCTTTTCTGTGCATTATTTTACTTTAATTTATTATTTAATTTGTCCATTTATTGTCAATTTATGACTCTAGTGTTTGCGTGGGTTTCCTTCAGGTGCTTTGCTTTCCTCCCACCCTCCCACCCAGTCATGCACGTCAGGTGGACTGGAGGTGCTAAATTGTACGTAGGTGTGAGTGTGTTTGTCAGTGTGTGAACTGGTGACCTGTCCACAGTGTTTCCCTGGCTTTCGCACTGTAAGAGCTGGGATAGGCTCCAGCATCCCCCACGACCCTAATTAGGACAAGCAGCTATGAAAATCCCACTTCTGCTCAAAGGCAAGTTCTTAAATAGTTGCATTTTTTGTCTGCCTCCACAAGAATAGCCAAAAAACAGAGATTAATTATTTCCACCAGAACATTTCCTAAAGAAATGATCTACCGGTGACCCGTTTTATTTGGACAAGAGACCAAAATGCAAAGAAAATGTCTTCTGTATATATGTCATATCTCCATCGTATCACATCTCAGTTATATCTCTAGTAATTAATTAGCACAAAAAGCCATGTTTATTCTTTAAAACAATAAAAAAAAATGTATCTTACTTTGAATCTGTAAAGTTCAGCTGCAACCAGAAGAAGGCAGGCTGTTTGCTTACAGGTTTAGTGTCTTAACTGAAACTAATCTATCATGTCTGGAGCAGAGATGATCTCTTAAGTCATATATTCATGCTACTGTCAGATTTGTTCTTTAAAGGTAATTTTAAAGTAGACGGCAATGTTCACTGTCTGTATAGTGTGATGATCATTATCTTAAGGCTTATTATTCCAACTTATTTAAAACAAGACCCTTGCCAACATTTTGTTTGATATATTAGCTGTCCACATTACTGGTTAGTGATGCCTTACTGAAGTGATGGTTTGGCATTGTTTCTATAAATGCATTGCATATATAAATCACATTTCCTGCTTAAACTGTTGCAGGATCTGGTTGTTAGGAGGTGGGTGAACACTCAGAAAAAAGCTCCACATTCTGTTTTTCTTTGGTCAGTGTTGTAGAGCTTGGTTTGTTTAAAAATCTAAATGTTCCTACATCTCAGTGGTGGCCTAGTGTTTAGGGCGTCGGCCACATGATCGGAGGATCAGGGGTTCGAGCCCCTTCCCAATAGGTTACCCTGAGGTACCCTTGAGCGAGGTGCCATCCCCGTCCCGCTCCTCCCTGCAATGGGCTGGCGACCTGTCCAGGGTGCGTCCCCCGTCCTCGCCCTGTGTGCGCTGGGTTGGACACCAGCACTCCCCTGCGACCCCGTTTGGGACAAGCGGCAGATAATGGATGGATGGATGTTCCTACATCTTGGATGAATGACTGAAGAGTGAAGCCATCCCTGAGCTTTGATTGGTTAGCTGTGATAACTTTTCCATGACTTCCATTAGAAGAGTTGATGGATTTTCAACAAGCAGCTTACCAACACAAAGTGTGTTTTGTGCAGTAAAAGTGTTACACTACATGGAGAACAGTGAAAATTATATTGCAGATTGGAGGATGGTGTTTGAATGTCACTTTAAGGCTCTTTTATGCTCCCTTTACCTGCTAAAATAATGCATCCTGTTCAAAACTATGTAGCCAGCATTGTTTATATACTTCCATGTGTCTTTAAAGTTAGTATGGATGATAAGCAGTATGTCCAGTTCAGGGTAGAATCATAATTCCTGACAACAGGCATCATGCAGACGATGGAGCAGATTGTTATAATGCACCTGTTAGGAAAGAGGTAAAATGTGGAGGCAGAGTTGTATTTGGCAGTGGTTTCTTTCTGGTCTATGTTTTAAAAAGTCCCCATTTTTAAAAGGCTACACTACCTCTATGATTTCTGGTGGTATTTCTCCATTTTGTCTTTATGCACAAGCCTTCATATAACATTGAAAATACAGACAAAATGAGTAGGGGACAAAGCAAATGAGCCTTCAGTTAGTTGTCATAATATTGTGCCTCAGATGCCTGTTGAAAAAATATATTAGATGTAATTATATTAGATATATATTATAAGTATATCTATTTAAGTCATAATTATTAATCATATCAGTTCGTCAGTTCTAATGGAGTGTTTATTTAGCCATAGAGTCACTACATGAGGGCTGCTTTTTATGAAAGGGTTACCATTACATTGATTTGATGCTGCAGTGCCAGGATTGCAGGATTGTAAAGTATACTTTCTTGTAGCATTAAGAGCATTAACTTCCATGCTTTTCCCAGGATTGTCAAAGAAACAATGGGGGGGGATACAGCATTGAATTCATTAATGCAGAATGAAAATCAAATTAAACTTTGCCATCCACCCATCTGGTCCCTATCCTAGTTCTTATGAGGCAAAAGGGAAAAGTCAAGTCAGTTTTATTTATAAATCACGTTTTGTTGACAACTGTTGTTGTCACAAAGCATTATAGCAGCATTCAGGTCCGAGCCCTGAGTGAGTAAGCCGATATCAACGGAGGCAAAACTCCCTAAAACTGGAGGAAGAATTCTTGGGAGAAACAACAAGTCGAAAGGGGAACCCATCCTCCTCCAAACGCTCTGGACAATTTCTATCATAGGAAAAACACACAAACTTAGTCACATACACACTCACACCAAGGGGGCAATTTAGCATCTCCTGTCTACTTGATGTGCAAGTAGACAAGGAGAACAAACTCCACACGGGAAGGACTCAGTCCGCCAGGGCTGGCAATCAAACCCAGAATAACATATAGCTCAGTGTGTATTTAATATAAAAGCAGTATTAAATTATATTGAAATTACAGCATTATAGAAGCCTTTAGTCAATGTAAGCATGTAAGCATTAAACAGAACAGTGCGTACACACACACACACACACACACACACACACGCCTTAACTAACAGGTGCTACACACTCTTACTCCCTGACCCTCCATATATTTATCATGAGTCCTACTTGCCTGCAAGTGGACATACTGAAATTATTTACAAGCCTTTTTTGCTGACAGTGGAGGTGTTGCAAAGCAGCCAATTTATTCTGAGAAATAGCCACTGGGACTAACGTGCTCTTTTAAAATGGTCCTGCAAAATGGGCTTGCTAGCCAACAAGTCCAGAACAATACACACACACACACACACACACACACACACACACACACACACACACACACACACACACACGTACATACATACCTCAGCACCAGCCACAGCGGTGTGCTAAAAATGTTCGCACACAGCACAATGCAAGTTCTCACCTTGACACCTTCTCCACTTACTAGTGCTTATCAAGCCATTGTTTCATTCCCTCAAATCAATAATTTAGGCGTAATGCTGTAGCCTGCATTCAGACGCGATTTGCCCTTCCAAAGACTACACAGACCGCTGAAAGAGATACGGTGATGTATTGTTGAGGTCAGCGCTGTGGTTTGTCCCCCACAAGCATGCACAGAATCATTTATAAAGCCGTACACATCATATTCAGAATTATGTTGTCTGCTGCGTGATAGATGTTTGTTTATAGATAGTGACTTGAGGTCTACTGATGGATGGGTGAGAATGGTTGCCCAGAATGCCATGTCTGTAGGTAACAAGGTGATGAATGGACTCAGGATCTATGCGATCTGATAAATTGAGCAGCAAATGTGTCAGGGCTTTGCAATTTATTGTATTCTTCTCTATCATAACATGGCAAGGAGAGGTTTTTCTTCTGTTTGGCTTCTGTTATTCATGCTGGTTGTCTGTCTGTAAAAGCTGTGGGCTATGAGATAATCACTTTGAATTAGGGACTGCCAAATATATCCTTTTACCCATCAGCCAGCATTAAGGTTTTATGACCCTTTCATGAAATAGTGTAACAACAGTTACAGCAACAGTTTCTGCAGATGTAGAATCTACAGTAATATTTTCACAATTCATCTGACCCTGCATCCCTTGTTGGTGGTGGCTGGACAACCAACAACATCCTCCAGAGATGCTGGAAGATGCAAAAAAAAAAAAAAAAATTATATATATATATATATATATATAT